>JAOWBW010000171.1:918961-1518961 GCA_026119855.1 Campanula takesimana
TGGATTTAAGCAGAAATATTATTTCAATTTCTTGTTTGGATAATGAAGGTTTTAAGTTTCTTATTGAGAATAAGAAATTTTCTATTTATTTAAATGATGTGCTTTATGGTATTGCTAATTCATTTAATGGCCTTTATGTCTTGGATGTCAAGAATGAAAATAATGTCTATCATGTAAATAAGAAATCTAAACCTAATGATGTAAATCATACTTATATGTGGCATTGCCGTCTTGGTCATTATTAATGAGAAGCGTATCTCAAAACTCCATGGGGACGGACTTTGGGTTCATGTGACTTAGAGTCATATGATACTTGTGAGTCGTGTCTTCTTGGAAAAATGACTAAGACACCTTTTACCAAGTTGGGTGAAAGGGCAAGCGACTTATTGGGGTTGATACATTCCGATGTATGCGGACCATTAAGTAGCAATGCTAGGGGAGGATTTCAATACTTCATAACCTTCACTGATGATTATAGTAGATTTGGGTTATGTTTACCTAATGAAACATAAAAGTGAAGCATTTGAGATATTTAGAATATTTCAAAATGAAGTAGAAAAACAACTTGGCAAAAGCATTAAGGCACTTCGATCAGATCGAGGTGGAGAATACTTAAGTAAAGAATTTGATGATCATCTAAAGAATTGTGGAATAGTTTCACAATTGACTCCACCTGGAACACCACAATGGAATGGTGTGTCCGAGAGGAGGAATCGGACTTTGTTAGACATGGTTCGATCAATGATGAGTCAAGTTGATCTTCCAATATCCTTTTGGGGTTACGCCCTAGAAACCGCTGCTTTTACACTAAATCAAGTTCCAACTAAATCGGTTCCAAAGACTCCATATGAGATGTGGAGTGGAAAGAAACCTAGTTTATCTTTCATGAGGATTTGGGGTTGCGAAGTTTATGTCAAGAGACTCATCTCTGACAAACTAGCACACAAATCTGATAAATGTATTTTCGTGGGATATCCTAAGGAAACTAAAGGATATTACTTTTACAACCGAGAGGACAACAAAGTGTTTGTTGCCCGAACTGGTGTCTTTCTAGAGAAAGAGTTTCTCTCCAAAGAATCAGTGGGAGTAAAATAAATCTTGAAGAAATTCGAGACCAGAAAATAACATTGAACCAATAGTGGAACAAGAACAAGAACCACAAGGAGTTGTGGAACCTGTTCAAAATACACAAGCATCTCGCAGATCTAGTAGGTCACGATCCGAGCCCGAGAGATATGGATTTCTCGTAACGGATAGTAATGAGGTAGAAATCATTGAGAATGATGAACCGTCAACCTACCAAGAGGCGATGTCTTCTCCTAATTCGGACAACTGGCTTGGAGCCATGGAATCCGAATAGCAATCCATGCAAGACAATCAAGTTTGGAATTTGATTGATGCACCCGAAGGTGTAAAAACCATAGGATGCAAATGGGTCTTCAAGAAGAAGACTGACATGGATGGGAAGGTGCATACTTACAAAGCTAGGCTTGTAGCGAAGGGTTATAGGCAAGTTCATGGTATTGACTATGATGAGACCTTTTCACCCGTAGCAATGATCAAGTCTATAAGAATTTTGCTTGCCATTGCCGCATATCATGACTATGAAATATGGCAGATGGACGTCAAAACCGCTTTCCTGAATGGAAAACTCCAAGAGGATGTGTATATGACACAACCAGAAGGTTTTGAACAAGATTCTAAGGTATGCAAATTGCAAAGATCCATCTATGGATTGAAGCAAGCTTCAAGGAGTTGGAATCTCCGTTTTGATGAACGGTCAAAGAGTTTGGTTTCATCAAGAACGAAGATGAGCCTTGTGTATACAAAAAGATTAGTGGGAGCATAGTGCTATTCCTTATCTTATATGTGGATGACATATTGCTCATTGGAAACGACATTCCTACACTTCAGTCTGTGAAGACTTGGTTAGGAAAGTGCTTCGCAATGAAAGATATGGGTGAAGCCGCATATATTCTTGGCATTAAGATCTATAGAGATAGATCAAGGAGGCTACTTGGTTTAAGCCAAAGTACATACATTGACAAGGTCATTAGAAGATTCCGTATGGAAAATTCTAAGAGAGGAACCTTGCCCGTGTTACATGGAGTTTCTCTAAGCAAGACTCAATGTCCTAAGACAAAAGATGAGCGTGAGAAAATGAATGATGTTCCATATGCTTCGGCAATTGGGTCCATCATGTATGCCATGATTTGTACTAGGCCGGATGTATCTTATGCTTTGAGCATGACAAGTAGATACCAATCCGACCCTGGCGAAAATCACTGGATAGCTGTAAAAGCGATTCTTAAGTACTTGAGAAGAACTAAAGACTCGTTTTTAGTCTATGGAGGAATGGAAGATGATCTCGTTGTAAATGCTTACACGGATGCAAGCTTCCAAACTGACAAAGATGATAGCCGATCGCAATCGGGTTTTGTGTTTATGTTAAATGGTGGAGCTGTAAGCTGGAAGAGTTCCAAGCAAAGTACAACCGCTGATTCTACAACAGAAGCTGAGTATATTGCTGCATCGGATGCTGCAAAGGAAGCTGTTTGGATTAAGAAGTTCATAACTGAACTTGAAGTGGTTCCTAGTATTGCTAATCCAATAGACCTTTATTGTGATAATAATGGTGCTATTGCTCAAGCAAGGAACCAAGAGCACATCAGAAATCCAAACACATACTTAGGCGTTTTCATATCATTCGAGAGATCGTTGATAGGGGAGACGTAAATATATGCAGAGTACCTACTGATGACAATGTTGCGGACCCGCTAACAAAGGGACTTCCACAAGCTAAACATGATGGTCATGTTAGGTCCATGGGTATTAGATACATGGGAGATTGGGCCTAGGGCAAGTGGGAGATTGTTGGTAGTGGTGCCCTAGGCACGTTTAATAAACGTTGTAATTGTTATCATTTATTTCATATCAATAAAGAGATGTTTTGATTATTATTGTTGTTCATGCTTACTTATAATAATCCCCATCCCTAGTACTTATTAAGCACTAGTATAAAGGCTAAATGATCATGAGATGATCATGTTAGATTTATGGGTACTTGTTTGGAACAAGGTACTGGACATGACCCGCTGTATGAGATTTATGTCATGGTCTATGTCGAACATATATCTCATATTAGTTATGTCATTTGAATCCTTAGACATGAAGTTATTATAGTCTTCCACTTGATGAACATTGTGTTTGACATATTCAAACGCTACCTTAACACGGTAGTTATAAAGGGTATGATTGGCATAATCGGATTCCCGTTGGGAAGAATAATAAGCTAAATGGATTTGTCCCTCCACGGAGAGATGTCAAGCTTGGGCCTCTCGTAGGAATGATGTTGATGAAATGTTCGGCCGGACTCAAATGAATTGATTGGATCAATGCCATTTGGATTATCAACATATTCGGAATCGAGAAAGTATTGAACAAAAACAAGTTGACTGTTTGACCATGACTTGTGTTCAATGACATCGTGGACAAAGGGATTGTGACATATTCTAAAGGAATGCGAACTTATATCTAGTTATACTATTTGGGTAGGTATGACGGTTTGCTAGAACCTAATCATATCTTATGGGATCATGTTTGAGCCCATTGCCAACTTAGTATAATCCTAGAGGGTCACACACAATAGAACGAATCTTTAATAAGAGGAATATATTGGAATTTAGAGTCAAAGGACCTTGGAGGAATTTTGGAAACATTCTGGGCTGTTTGGTCTACCGAGCGGGCGCTTGGTTCAGACCAGGCGGGCGCCTGAAGTAATTCCAGAAAGACAGGGACCTTCTGGTCATTCAGGCGGGCGCCTGGCCCTTTACAGGCGGGCGCCTGGTGCTGCCGACAGGAAAATTCCTAATTCGATTTGGGAAGGTTTTTGGCACAAGATTCCTATTTGGAATAGGTCTTAATTGTGTATAAAAACCCCAATTCGGCCAGACCATATTGACAAGTGATTTTGTGAGTCTCAAAGAGTTTGAGAGAGATATTATTTTGTTCTAAGATATCCTTGATTGAGGAACAAAATAATTCACAAATAAATTCAATATAGTTCTTTTATTATATTATGAAAGTGTGTTTCATAATATTGGTCTAGCAACCAAGATCAAAGATCCTTTGATATTCGTTCGAAGTGTGGATACCGCTAGAGGGTGAAAATCATCATCTTCAAAGTTCGTGTTCAAGCTTTGTGATCGTGATCAAGTCTTCAAGTTTCTCCACCAAAGACCAAGAGAAAATTCATAGTCATCAAGGGTTAGTTATTCCTCTATTCATCTTGTTGTATTTGATTTAATCATATGAACGGATCCATGGCTTTGGGTTTCTTAAAATTTTAATTGCTAAATTCCGCTGCGCATGTTACTAGGAAACCCAACACTAATTTCTTTGGAGAGAAACTCTTTCTCTAGAAAGACACCAGTTCGGGCAACAAAAACTTTGTTGTCCGTTTGGTTGTAAAAGTAATATCCTTTAGTTTCCTTAGGATATCCCACGAAAATACATTTATCAGATTTGTGTGCAAGTTTGTCTGAGACAAGTCTTTTGACAAAAGTTTTACAACCCCAAATCTTCATGAAAGACAGACAAGGCTTCTTTCCGCTCCACATCTCATATGGAGTCTTTTGAACCGATTTAGTTGGAACACGATTTAGTGTGAAAGCACCCCAAAAGGATATTGGAAGATCAACTTGACTCATCATTGATCGAACCATGTCTAACAAAGTCCGATTTCTCCTCTCGGACACACCATTCGATTGTGGTGTTCCGGGTGGAGTCAATTGTGAATCTATTCCACAATTCTTGAGATGATCATCAAATTCATGACTCAAGTATTCTCCATCTCGATCTGATCGAAGTGCCTTAATACTTTTGCCAAGTTGTTTTTCTACTTCATTTTGAAATATTCTAAATATCTCAAATGCTTCACTTTTATGTTTCATTAGGTAATCATACCCAAATCTACTATAATCATCAGTGAAGATTATGAAGTATTAAAATCCTCCCCTAGCATTGCTACTTAATGGTCCGCATACATCGGAATGCATCAACCCCAATAAGTCGCTGGCCCTTTCACCTAACTTGGTAAAAGGTGTCTTAGTCATTTTTCCAAGAAGACACGACTCACAAGTATCATATGACTCAAAGTCACATGAACCCAAAAGTCCGTCCCCATAGAGTTTTGAGATACGCTTCTCATTAATATGACCAAGACGGCAATGCCACAAATAAGTATGATTTACATCATTAGGTTTAGATTTCTTATTTATATGATAGACATTATCATTATTTTCATTCTTGACATTCAAGACATAAAAGCCATTAAATGAATTAGCAATACCATAAAGCACATCATTTAAACAAATAGAAAATTTCTTATTCTCAATAAGAAACTTAAAACCTTCATTATCCAAACAAGAAATTGAAATAATATTTCTACTTAAATCCGGTACATAATAGCAATTGTTCAAAACAAGTATTAATTCGGAAGGTAAAGTGACTTCATACGTCCCTACGGCTAATGCAGCAACTCTCGCTCCATTCCCCATGCATAGGTCTACTTCAGCCTCTTTAAGCAGTCTCTTATTCTTTAGTCCCTGCACATTTAAACAAATGTGATAACCACATCCGGTATCCAATATTTAATAAGTACCGATTTCATTAAAGAAATAAACAATGTATTTTTCCAAAAAATACTCCCACTAAATTATATAACCTTCTTATACATCCAATGTATAATATAATTTAAATGGGTTAAGATCCAATTTTAATTTAATTTTAAGTACGCTTTGGCGCACCGCTCAAAATCAAATTAATTAGGTAGACAACTCTTGTCAATCATATCACATATGACTCTTAGTTCCTTTCATGAGATTCTTTAAGAAATCCAATTTCAAAAAGCATGTTAAATCTCATCTTTGCCTTAAGCCCAAAACTGTTTTGACGCTTAATTAAGTCCAACCATTTTAAACGCATAGGAAACTCTTATTCACTCATCTTGCTCATACATGAATAAAATCAATGCACCTCGCTTTGGCGAGCCCACACAAAATTACCCATGTACAAACAAGTGTTTTAATCATGGCATGGCAAAAAAGGACTTAAAACTTTCTTTGAAGGTTCATCACATATAGCATACAACACATTTATGAGCACATAATATAAATATGTCACGCATCAAGTTTAGTCATTAAATTAATCTCCATTAATTTAAGCATAATATTTATGTGTCATTAGTTTCTCTATAATTATGAGGATGAGACTATTTGAACTTTGGTTATCATCTCCAAATCAAGACAACAAGAAGTGTGGCCGAAACTAAGCCATAAGGCATCCACAATTCCGCACTAATTCAAGAAACCAAGAAAGTAGTCCATGTGGCCGAAACTAAGCAATAGATGGTCTCGATGAACGTAGGCCAATTGCATCCACAATTCCACATGGATCTCCAATCTTTGAATCAAGAACTTTGTTTCTCAATTTTAGCAATTACGAACTCTTCATAATTCTAACTTCGTTTTTTCTTTGAAACTTTGATTGCGATCAAGTTTGGGAAACACAATCTCGATGAACGTAGATTAGCCATACAAACCTTGAACCAATCTTAAAATCATAAGACCAAAACAAATAGGAAATTTAAACCCAAGATCCACACCCAAAACCAAACCCCGCCCCCGCGCCAAAACCAATGGTCCAGCCGGGTCAAGGAACGGGTCCAGTCGGACCTTTTTGAAAAATCCGAAAATTTTTAAAGTTCTAAAATTTATCTCAAAATTGTTTTTTCCGATTCAATTAAGATTTGGTGTTCTTGGTGATCACATCACCATGATCATCAAAACCTTGAATAAACAATTTATTCTTGAATCCCTAGAATATCAAAACTTTGATCCAATCAAAAATTGATAATTCAAACAATTTTAAATCCACCATAATCCCAATATTCATATCATGCTAGGCACATAAACAATTTATATACACACAACATGATCTTAGTATTGAAATAATCAACATGAAAGGGGCTCTGTTACCATTGTTGGGTTTCCAAGTAACATGAGCAGCAGAAAATAGCATTTAAAATTTTAATGAAACCCAAAACCCATAGATCCATTCATATGATTATATCAAATACATACAATATGAATACTAGAAAAACTAACCCTTGATGACTTTGATTTCTAGCCTCGGAACTTGGTGGAGATTTGAAGCTTGATCACAAAAGCAAGAACACGAACTTTGAAGATGATAAGCTTCACCCTCTAGCGGTATCCACACCACGAATGAATATCAAGAACACTTGATCTTGGTTGCTAGACCAAATTATGAAACACACTTTCACAATTGCAAGAACTATATGGAATTATGAATATTCTTGTTCTTCACCTTTTTGGGATCTTAGAACAAGAAAATAGCCTCTCAAAACCCTATGGAGGCACTCACAATAATCTATCCAATGGCTGCTGAAAGGATCTTTAAATAGGTCCTAATCCTTAACCCTTAAGGACTTAGGAACCCTAAATCCCGTCACCAAATTAGGCAATAAGGAATTCTGGCCGACTTGACTGGAACGGTCGTGCCCTATAATCTGGCACGGCCGTGCCATCAGGTCCGCGTGATTTCCCCCAATCAACCATTTTCGGCACGGTCGTGCTTGTCAATTTGGCACGGTCGTGCCAAATGTCACGGTTGTGCTTTACTTCTTGGCACAGTCGTGCCAAACATGTCGACAGGTTTGCCTTTGTTTGGATTTATGGCACGGCCGAGCCATTTTAAGGCGCACGACCGTGCCAGAGCCAAAATCTGATATTTTTCCATAATCCCAATTTAGTCCTTTATGATTCGTTCTATTTGTGTGTGACCCTCTAAGATTACACTAAGTTGACAATGGGCTTAAACATGAACCCATAAGATATGATTAGGTTCTAGCAAACCGTCATACCTACCCAAATAGTGTAACTAGATACAAGTTCGCATGACAAATTCATTTAGCTTATTATTCTTCCCTACATGAATCCGATCATGCCAATCATATCCTTTATAACTACCCAGTTAAAGGTAGGGTTTGAGCATGTCAAACATAATATTCATCAAGTGGAAGACTATAATAACTTCATGTCTAAGGATTCAAATGACATAACTAATATGAGATATATATACGACATAGACCATGACATAAATCTCATACAGCGGGTCATGTCCTGTACCTTATTCCAAACAAGTACCCATAAATCTAACATGATCATCTCATGATCATTTAGCCTTTATAATAGTACTTAACAAGTACTAGGGACGAAGATTATTATAAGTAAACATGAACAACAATAATAATCAAAACATCTCTCTATTGATATGAAATAAATGATAACAATTACAACATTTATTAAACTTTCCTAGGGCACCACTACTAACACATAACTCTAGAGGGCGGGGAATCAATCCAAGTTCTTTGATCATTTCTTCTTTGCTGGCCACAGGTCCAGAGAAAGTCGCCCAATTCTTCAGAGGCATACCACTTTGCTCAACCAAGGTGCGGGGGTCGACGACCTCAGGGAAACTATCCTCTATTACAGCTACCATTTCTTTGCCTAAATCGATCAGATCTGGCACAACCAACTCTTCCCCAAATAACCCTTGCATCACCACGCCGTTCCATTCGTCGTCCATGACTTCCTCTCCGGTTTTCTTGGGAGCCCATTCTCCAAACTCGTCCTTACCATTCTGACCCCAGACAGGTTTTCCTTCCTTGTCATTTCCTTCCATGAACCAATCCTCGAATTGCTTCACCATCTAAGGCACCCCTTTGAAAGAGTACTCATCTGTTATTGTGGTTTCGGTAGGACCGGGCATTGTGGGCGTGTCTAGGAATGCCCTTTTCATGGGGTTAGCGATCATCCCTCAGAATCTTACAAGGTCCTCTTGGAGCTTGTCCCAGTTGGTTACCATTGGTTCCCTCTTCGTTGGGGCTTCAGCATGGATTCCTCCTTTCACAAAGTAGCGGCTCATATCGAAGGTATATGGGCGAAGGTTGGGATTTTTGTAAGAGACTCCTTGAGCTCGGGCTTGGCTCTTCATTTGGGCATTCTCCTTATCCATTCTGAGGTCTTCGGGAGTTGGCTTATACCCCAAGCCATGGATCGTCTTTTACTCCTTGATCTCGACAATTTTGTGAGTTCCTTGAAGCTTCGTTCTGAGGCCAAGTCCTGGGAGGTAGTGCATCAGACGCATCATCTTCATTGAGGGGGGAATTCTATCCTCGGTGAGCGTGAGATCTACTGTCACGGCCCAAAATCCCATCTCTATTTTCTTGGTATAATCATTAATTATTTATTATTTAATTATTTAAATATTTATGTGTGCATTTTATATCTCATAGTATTTTTATGCCTAGCATTTTAATTGATCATTTGTGCTAGTATGAGGTAAGAGAATTATTAGAGAAGAGGATATTAAGGGTAGTAGTAGTAGTAAAGAGGGCCTAGGTGTAACATTTTGAAATAATTCTACTTACTCCCTCCCTACTCTCTCCCTTCTCCCTCACTCTCCTGCACACACACACACACTCAATCATCTCTCTCTCTCCATTGTTGAAGAAAGGTAAGAAAACTATCTCCCTCTTTCCTTCTTTTGGTCCTCACTTATTCATTATTTCTTATTGCTCATTTTATGAAAAATGTTTAGATCGTCGATAGGATCGTATAGAGCTAAGAAATTTCGAATTCCGTCATCTTTCATAAATCCCAAGTAAGTTGCTTTCCCCCCATTTATGCTAAAAATGTTCATCTTTAACTCCATTGATGCTCTAGTTGATATATATGGCTTTTTTGGTTGATTTGGAATTTATTTGTAATTTATCTATTTTTGTGAAATTTGGGTGTTTGAATCATCTCTTGGTTTGGGTTGACTAATAGATGTTATATGAGTTATTTTAGACTTACAAGTTGTTCTAGTACCCTATTATACTTCTTAGATGCATTGGATTTTGGTTTGGATTTGGTTTGGGTTGAATTTTGGATGAAACCCAGGTAAACTCGCCGAATTCCGGCAGTCAGGGCTCGTGGGCGACCGCCCATGATGGGTTTGGGCGACCGCCCATGAGGTCAGTCCACCCGGAGTGTTGGAGTTAATGGTTTTGGGCGACCGCCCATTGATGGGTTGGGCGACCGCCCATGGGGTCAGTCTGTTGGGTTGTAGGTTAATGGTTTTGGACGACCGCCCGGGCTGGTTATGGGCGACCGCCCATAGCAGCTGATCTGAGTATCTTTGTTTTTATTGTTTTTGAAATCAAGATTAGTCTAGGCTCGGAGTACGATTCTAATAGATTGAAATGGCCATTGTGAAATACTAAAATGTGGGAAATGGTTCCTTTGTGAACAATTGCGTTATGGAATTTGATTAAGTATCGTTTTGGAATGTTGAACATATTTGATGTGTTGTTTGGATTGGTTCATCTTTATGGTGATTTATTTGGAATGGTTCCCTACTTTGGAATCATTAGTTGTTTATTTCGGTTAGTATTTATTACTTAGCATTTATTTGAAAGTCCAGCTGGTTACTTGTGTTCGAGTCAGACAATGGATAATGCTATAATGGCACAAGCCAAGTCCAGTATAGCATCGCCCATTGGTCCTTCTTTCCTCATCCAGATTGGCCTTGGTTGGGATGAGCTAGCTCCTATGGTGAGTATTCTAGCTAGTCGTTTTGGGTATGACTCTGTGTCATTTCCCCTGTCCTTTGTGACATGTTACATTGTTATGGTTCCGGTACCAGGGTTGTTATCTTCAGCTGTTTATGCTACTATGAAGATGGCTTGATGGGTTGATTGGTTGAAGCTGCGCAGCAATTGCTCTATCCTTTTTGGTGGAAACCTTGGCTTATATCATTTGTTACTTGTTTATTTCCGCTGCTATCTGTTAACTGCTAATTATCGTGCTATGTGAGATTTATTATTGTTTATTGCATCATAGCATGTCATGTAGTTGCATTAGTAACTTATTGAGATTTATCTCACCCCTTTCTTTTTATCTTTGTTTTTCCTTAACCCCCCCCCAAGGAGGAAAGGATTAGGACTCACTGATCACGAGGAGGACGTCGAGAGTGATCGTGACTTTTGGGCAGGTTGTTGTTCGGTTTGCATTACTTAAATGTATAACCTTTTGGGATAGTATTACCAAACTATGACGTCATTAAGTTTGTAATATTTTGTTTTTGGTGTAAGCTTGTGGAGCTTATATCGGTTATGGTAAGTTGTGGTTAAACTTGGGTTTTTAAAACCTTGTGTTAAATCTTTTAGTATGAAATAAAATTTTTATCTTCAGTATTTCGGTGTTTATTGTTTTAAGTCGTCCAGCTCGCGAGCTCCTGGCCCGCGGGGTCGCGACAGTTGGTATCAGAGCTATGGTTTAGCTCTAAGTTTAAGTATAGGTAGACTAGAATGACCTAGGAGGGTAGTTGTGTTCGGAGTGAGTAACAGTTGATGTTTTATGCAGGTATTTGTTCAAAATGGCTAGAAGAAGAGCTGGTGAAGGTCCCAGTGGGACTACGAATCATAACGATCTACGGGAAGAAAATCGTGGATGTTTCAGGGTATGTTTGAAGCGCCTATAAAAGCAATTCATGATCAAGGGCCGAGAGAGGAACATGTAGCACCTCCACGATATGGGTTGGAGCAGTTCTTGAAATTGAAACCGGTCGAGTACGATGGTGAGCCTGATGTGAAAAAGGCTGAAATGTGGATAGAGGCGATGGAAAAAATCTACGACGTCTTTGGTTGTACGAATGAAGATAGAGTTCGGTTTGCGGCCTATAAGCTAGTGGGAGCTGCTGAACATTGGTGGAAGGCACTTAAGGCAAGTTGGGATGCGACTCTTGTACCGTATACTTTGGAGTTGTTTGTGAGGAAATTCAAGGAACACTTCATTCCTTTGGTTGATCATAATCGGAAGGAGATCGAGTTTCTAAGCTTGGAGTAGAACGTGTTGACCGTAGCTCAATACTCGGCTAAGTTCACATAATTAGCTAGGTATTGTGACTACCTTATGAGGACTGAAGAGCAGAAGGCGATGAGGTTTATCAGAGGCTTGAGGACAGCTATCAGGACTCAGCTTATAGCTCAGAGGATTTAGACTTTCCAGGATGCTGTGGACCATGCCTACTTGGTAGAGCAAGACATCAGGGAACACAAGAGAAAGACCGAGGCAGTTAACACGGGGAAACAAGGAGGTCAGAGCAGAGCTCAACCACAACAACGTTTAGATAACCGAGGTAATTTAGGAGGACAATCTCAATTCAGAGGGCAACCAATCCTAAGGAATCCGGTCACTACTTCGGGGAACCAAGGGAATCAGAATAGGAGACTTTGTTCTTATTGCTAGAGGGAAGGACATTCTGAGAATCGGTGTTGGAAGAAGTAAGGGAAGTGTATTAATTGCGGTCAGTTGGGGCACTTTGTGAAGGATTGTCCGAGGTTTAGGGATCAGCCATCAGGAAGTGGAGCTGGTACTGCTCAAGGTCAGAAGAGAGATGCAACGGGGAAGCCTAAGGTTCAAGGAAGAGTTTTTGCTATGAGCCAGCAGCAGGCTACCGATGATCCGTCAGTGATAGAAGGAATTATTTCTGTGTCTAGTGTGAGCGCCCGTGCATTAGTAGATCCAGGATCATCGCATTCATACATATCTGTGCACTTTGCTTCTTTGCTAAATGCTTCATCTGAGTCCTTACCTTATGTGTTAGAGGTGTCAACTACTATGGGAGAGTGTCTGCTGGTGACTGATAAAGTGTTTCGTGCTTGTGATGTGCTTATTTGTGGTCATGTTTTGTGTACGGATTTGGTAGTTCTTCCGATACAAGACTTTGACGTTATTTTGGGTATGGATTGGCTGAGCAAATTTCATGCTTCAGTTGATTGTCGTAGGAAGGTCGTTACTTTTTCTATTCCTAATGTGCCTAAGTTTGTTTTTGAGGCTATTCCTTTGAGTAAAAATATTCGTATAATTTCTTATGTGAAAGCGAGAAGATTGTTGCATCGTGGTTGTGATGGTTATTTGGCTAGTGTGCTAGATACCAAGAAAGAATCACCTGGGTTAGAGAGTGTTCGGGTAGTTAGAGAATTTCCTGATGTTTTCTCTTCAGAGTACAGTATGCCACCCGATCGAGAGATAGAGTTCTGTATAGATCTATTACCAGGTACAGCTCCGATTTCGAAAGCACCTTATAAAATGGCTCCAGCAGAGTTGAAAGAACTAAAGGTTCAGTTACAAGAATTGCTTGATAGAGGATTTATTCAACCTAGTGTTTCACCATGGGGAGCACCAGTTTTGTTTGTAAGGAAGAAAGACGGTTCGTTGAGGTTGTGTATTGATTACAAAAAGTTGAATCAGGTAACGGTGAAGAACAAATATCCTCTACCGCATATTGATGATTTATTCGATCAACTTCCAGGGTCAGTGGTATTTTCTAAACTTGATTTGAGGAGTGGGTACCATCAGTTGAGAATTCGATCGGAGGATATCCCGAAGACTGCTTTTCGCACCCGATATGGTCATTATGAGTTCCTGGTTATGCCGTTTGGGTTGAAAAATGCACCTACCGTGTTTATGGATTTGATGAACAGAATTTTCCATCTTTATCTTGATACGTTCGTAGTGATCTTCATTGATGATATACTTATCTATTCCAAATCTCGAGAGGAGCACGATCAACATCTGAGGACAGTTTTATCAGTACTCGCAAAAGAATAGTATTCACAAAGTTTAGTAAGTGTGAATTGTGGCTCGAGAAAGTTTCATTTCTGGGTCATGTTATTTTTAAAGATGGGATTTCTGTGGATCCTTCAAAGATAGAAGCTATTGTTGATTGGAAGCGACCAGAAACAGTGACTGAGATCAGGAGTTTTCTTGGGTTAGCCGGGTACTACAGGAGGTTTATAGAAGGGTTTTCGCGGATTGCTACACCGATGACTCAGTTGACCCGAAAGAATGTTCTGTTTGAGTGGACCGAAAAATGTAACAACAGTTTTGAAGAGTTGAAGAAGAGGTTGACTACCGCACCGATATTGACATTGCCTAATGGGAACGATGACTTGGTGATTTATAGTGATGCATCGAATGAAGGCTTGGGTTGTGTCTTAATGCAGAATGGGAAAGTGATCGCGGCTACAGTTGATTGTCGTAGGAAGGTCGTTACTTTTTCTATTCCTAATGTGCCTAAGTTTGTTTTTGAGGCTATTCCTTTGAGTAAAAATATTTGTATAATTTCTTATGTGAAAGCGAGGAGATTGTTGCATCGTGGTTGTGAAGGTTATTTGGCTAGTGTGCTAGATACCAAGAAAGAATCACCTGGGTTAGAGAGTGTTCGGCTAGTTAGAGAATTTCCTGATGTTTTCTCTTCAGAGTACAGTATGCCACCCGATCGAGAGATAGAGTTATGTATAGATCTATTACCAGGTACAGCTCCGATTTCGAAAGCACCTTATAATATGGCTCCAGCAGAGTTGAAAGAACTGAAGGTTCAGTTACAAGAATTTCTTGATAGAGGATTTATTCAACCTAGTGTTTCACCGTGGGGAGCACCGGTTTTGTTTGTAAGGAAGAAAGACGGTTCGTTGAGGTTGTGTATTGATTACAGAAAGTTGAATCAGGTAACGGTGAAGAACAAATATCCTCTACCGCATATTGATGATTTATTCGATCAACTTCAAGGGTCGGTGGTATTTTCTAAACTTGATTTCAGGAGTGGGTACCATCACTTGATAATTCGATCGGAGGATATCCCGAAGACTGCTTTTCGCACCCGATATGGTCATTATGAGTTCTTGGTTATGCCGTTTGGGTTGACAAATGCACCTGCCGTGTTTATGGACTTGATGAACAGAATTTTCCATCCTTATCTTGATACGTTCGTAGTGATCTTCATTGATGATATACTTGTCTATTCCAAATCTCGAGAGGAGCACGATCAACATCTGAGGGAAGTTTTATCAGTACTCACAAAAGAACAGTTATTCGTGAAGTTTAGTAAGTGTGAATTTTGGCTGGAGAAAGTTTCATTTCTGGGTCATGTTATTTCTAAAGATGGGATTTCTGTGGATCCTTCGAAGATAGAAGCTATTATTGATTGGAAGCGACCAGAAACAGTGACTGAGATCAGGAGTTTTCTGGGGTTAGCCGGGTACTACAGGAGGTTTATAGAAGGGTTTTCGCGGATTGCTACACCGATGACTCAGTTGACCCGAAAGAATGTTCTGTTTGAGTTGACCGAAAAATGTAACAACAGTTTTGATGAGTTGAAGAAGAGGTTGACTACCGCACCGATATTGATATTGCCTAATGGGAACGATGACTTGGTGATTTATAGTGATGCATCGAAGGAAGGCTTGGGTTGTGTCTTAATGCAGAATGGGAAAGTGATCGTGTATGCTTCGAGGAAATTGAGTCCGAGTGAACAGAATTATCCTACTCACGACATGGAATTGGCAGCTATTGTATTTGCTCTTCATAAGTGGAAGCATTACCTTTATGGGGCAAAATTTGAGATTTTCACGGATCACAAGAGTTTGAAGTATCTTTTCTCCCAAAAGGAACTGAATAACCGACAGCGCAGGTGGATGGAACTTTTGAAGGACTATGATTGTAAAATATCTTATCATCCAGGAAAGGAGAATGTGGTAGCTGATGAGATTAGCAGAAAATCTTATGTGGCTTCGATGATGGTATGATGGTTCGAGAGTGGAAAATGCTCGAGGATGTTCGAGACTGGTGTCCTCGTGAATCGAGACATGGGGCTATTTTTGCGAACATTAGGGTATCTCCAACCCTAATTCAGAGAATAAAGGAAGCTCAGAAAGAAGATCCAGAGTTAGTGAAAATAATGGGTAAAATGAAGGAGAAGAACTTCGAGGATTTTTCTATCAGTTCGAATGGAGTGTTAACTTTTCGTGGACGTTTGCGTGTGCCCGATATTGGTGGTATAAAGATGCAAGTTTTGGATGAGGGTCACAAATCGAGATATACTATTCATCCCGGTAGTACGAAGATGTACCAAAATCTAAAGCAACATTTCTGGTGGAACAACATGAAGAGGTAAATAGCTGAGTATGTAACGAAGTGTTTAACTTGTCAACAGGTAAAAGCTGAGCATCAGAGACCCGTAGGACTACTTCAGCCATTAGAGATTCCGAAGTGGAAATGGGAGCATGTGACTATAAGGGACTACCTCGTACCCGTAGGAAGTATGAGAGTGTTTGGGTAATCGTGGATAGACTGACCAAGTCTGCTCATTTCTTACCGATTGATATTAGATACTCGATGGAAAGGCTTGCGACCCTTTATATTGATGAGATTGTGAGATTACATGGGGTTCCGGTTAACATTATATCAGACCAAGATCCGAGGTTTACTTCCAGATTCTGGAAAGCATTACAGGCAGCTTTGGGTACAGATTTGAGATTCAGTACAGCTTTTCACCCTCAGACTGATGGTCAATCCGAGAGAACTATTCAGATTTTAGAAGACATGTTACGAGCTTGTTCGGTAGACTTTTCTGATTCTTGGGATATGCACTTACCTTTAATGGAATTTTCTTATAATAACAGTTATCAGGCTAGCATCGAGATGGATCCTTATGAGGCTTTGTATGGAAGAAAGTGTAGATCACCTATCTGTTGGGATGAGATCGTGGAAGCGTAGATATGGGGTATTGATTTGATTCAGGATTCAGTTGAGAAAGTCAGAATTATTCGGGATCGATTGAAGACAGCCCAGAGTCGACAAAAGAGCTATGCCGATCATCGAAGATGGGATCTTAATTTTCAGAACGGAGACTTTGTATTCTTGAAGGTATCTCCGAAGGTGGGTATTCGAAGGTTTGGGAAGAAGGGTAAATTGGCTCCGAGGTTTATTGGACCGTTTGAGATTTTGGGAAAAGTGGGGCTTCTTGGATATCGACTTGCGTTACCATCTTCTTTAGACCGGTTGCATAACGTCTTCCATGTTTCTATGCATTGGAAGTATTTTCACGATTCATCTCATGTGTTACCGAGGGTACCTGAGGATATAGAGCCTGACATCTCATATGAGGAACGACCGGTTCGGATTCTTGATACCAAAGTCCAAGAGTTGAGGAATAAAAGCATTGCGTTGGTTAGAGTGCTATGGAGGAATCACAATGTCGAGGAATCAACGTGGGAACTTCGAGAAGAGATAGAACGGAAATATCCGTGGATTTTTGTTTCGGGTAAGTACCCTTAAAATTCGGGTCGAATTTTCTTTAAGGAGGAGTGAATGTCACGGCCCGAAATCCCATCTCTATTTTCTTGGTATAATCATTAATTATTTATTATTTAATTATTTAAATATTTATGTGTGCATTTTATAACTCATAGTATTTTTATGCCTAGCGTTTTAATTGATCATTTGTGCTAGTATGAGGTAAGAGAATTATTAGAGAAGAGGATATTAAGGGTAGTAGTAGTAGTGGTAGTAGTAGTAGTAGAGGGGCCTAGGTGTAACATTTTGAAATAATTCTACTTACTCCCTCCCTACTCTCTCCCTTCTCCCTCACTCTCCTGCACACACACACACACACTCAATCATCTCTCTCTCTCCGTTTTTGAAGAAAGGTAAGAAAACTACCTCCCTCTTTCCTTCTTTTGGTCCTCACTTATTCATTATTTCTTATTGCTCATTTTATGAAAAATGTTTAGATCGTCGATAGGATCGTGTAGAGCTAAGAAATTTCGAATTCCGTCATCTTTCATAAATCCCAAGTAAGTTGCTTTCCCCCCATTTATGCTAAAAATGTTCATCTTTAACTCCATTGATGCTCTAGTTGATATGTATGGCTTTTTTGGTTGATTTGGAATGTATTTGTAATTTATCCATTTTTGTAAAATTTGGGTGTTTGAATCATCTCTTGGTTTGGGTTGACTAATAGATGTTATATGAGTTATTTTAGACTTACAAGTTGTTCTAGTACCCTATTATACTTCTTAGATGCGTTGGATTTTGGTTTGGATTTGGTTTGGGTTGAATTTTGGATGAAACCCAGGTAAACTCGCCGAATTCCAGCAGTCAGGGCTCGTGGGCTACCGCCCATGATGGGTTTGGGCGACCGCCCATGAGGTCAGTCCACCCGGAGTGTTGGAGTTAATGGTTTTGGGCGACCGCCCATTGATGGGTTGGGCGACCGCCCATGGGGTCAGTCTGTTGGGTTGTAGGTTAATGGTTTTAGGCGACCGCCCGGGCTGGTTATGGGCGACCGCCCATAGCAGCTGATCTGAGTATCTTTGTTTTTATTGTTTTCGAAATCAAGATTAGTCTAGGCTCGGAGTACGATTCTAATAGATTGAAATGGCTATTATGAAATACTAAAATGTGGGAAATGGTTCCTTTGTGAACAATTGCGTTATGGAATTTGATTAAGTATCGTTTTGGAATGTTGAACATATTTGATGTGTTGTTTGGATTGGTTCATCTTTATCGTGATTTATTTGGAATGGTTCCCTACTTTGGAATCATTAGTTGTTTATTTCGGCTAGTATTTATTACTTAGCATTTATTTGAAAGTCCAGCTGGTTACTTGTGTTCGAGTCAGGCAATGGATAATGCTATAATGGCACAAGCCATGTCCAGTATAGCATCGCCCATTGGTCCTTCTTTCCTCATCCAGATTGGCCTTGGTTGGGATGAGCTAGCTCCTTTGGTGAGTATTCTAGCTAGTCGTTTTGGGTATGACTCTGTGTCATTTCCCCTGTCCTTTCTGACATGTTACATTGTTATGGTTCCGGTACCGGGGTTGTTATCTTCAGATGTTTATGCTACTATGAAGATGGCTTGATGGGTTGATTTGTTGAAGCTGCGCAACAATTGTTCTATCCTTTTTGGTGGAAACCTTGGCTTATATCATTTGTTACTTGTTTATTTCCGCTGCTATCTGTTAACTGCTAATTGTCGTGCTATGTGAGTTTTATTATTGTTTATTGCATCATTGCATGTCATGTAGTTGCATTAGTAACTTATAGAGATTTATCCCACCCCCTTTCTTTTTATCTTTGTTTTTCCTTAACCCCCCCCCAGGAGGAAAGGATTAGGACTCGCTGATCACGAGGAGGACGTCGAGAGTGATCGTAACTTTTGGGCAGGTTGTTGTTCGGTTTGCATTACTTAAATGTATAACCTTTTGGGATAGTATTACCAAACTATGACGTCATTAAGTTTGTAATATTTTGTTTTTGGTGTAAGCTTGTGGAGCTTATATCGGTTGTGTTAAGTTGTGGTTAAACTTGGGTTTTTAAAAGCTTGTGTTAAATCTTTTAGTATGAAATGAAATTTTTATCTTCAGTATTTCGGTGTTTATTGTTTTAAGTCGACGTCCAGCTCGCGAGCTCCCGGCCCGCGGGGTCGGGGTCCCGACATCTACACCACAAACGTGGGCCTTAGAAGGAATTTCCGTGAAGCCGGTTAAAATCATACCATTTTCCTCGTGCTTAATTTCCAACACAGGGATTCCATTTGTGTTTGTTCCTTCCGTGGTGACACAGTCCCCATAGATGACCGTTAGATTGTTCCCTTGTACGTATTTTACGCATTGGTGGAGGGTAAAAGCCACTCCATTGACCTTATGAAGCCACGGGCGTCCCAACAAAGTGGTAAATGAGATTGGGATGTCAAGCACTTGGAATTCCGTTGGCACCACTTGTTTCCCAAACCAAAGATCCAAGGTAGCCACCCTTAAGACTGATCGTGCAGTTGAGTCATAGGCTTTGACAGTGATTGCGGAGGGTTTGAGGTTTTCAACTTTAAGACCAAGTAAATGTTGGGTTTCGTAGTAACATGCGCAGCGGAATTAAGCATTTAAAATTTAATGAAACCCAAATCCCATAGATCCATTCATATGATTAATTCAAATACAACATAATGAATACTAGGATACTAAACCTTGATGCCTTTGATTTTGCAACCTTTAATTCGATGGAGGCTTGAAACCTTGATCACGAACATAGCAAGAATCACGAATTTTGAAGATGATAATTTCACCCTGTAGCGGTATCCACACCATGAACGAATATCAAGAACACTTGATCTTGGTTGCTAGACCAAATCATGAAACACGCTTTCATGATGTATAGAACTTATATGGAATTATTGTGTGTGTGATATTCTTGTTCTTGAATCTAGGGATTTTTTAGAACAAGAAAATCATCCTCTCAAACCATTGGAGGCACTCAATAATGATGCAATATCAAATTAGGTTAATACCTAATAAAGATAGGTGTATTTAAACTCAAAAGTCCTAAACCCTTTAGGAAATTTAGTCCAAATTCCGTCAAAAATCGAATTAGGAAAAACCAGGCCCCAAATCCACTATGCACGATCGGGTCAAGGAAGTTTCCCGGTTGGGTCAAGGAAGTTGCCCGGTCGGGTCAAGAAAGTTGCCCGGTCGGGTCCTTTGCCTGCTGGAACCAATTTCCTATTTTTCTTAAATTCGATTTTTCGTTCTTTTACGCAATTCCAATTTTAGCCCTTTTGTAAATTCGTTCTTTTGTGTGTGACCCTCTAGGATTATACTAAGTTGGCAATGGGTTCAAACATGAAACCATAAGATATGATTAGGTTCTAGCAAACCGTCATACCTATCCAAATAGTGTAACTAGATACAAGTTCGCATTCCTTTTAGAACATGTCATAATCCCTTTGTCCACGATGTCTTTGAACACAAGTCATGGTCAACAAGTCAACTTGCATTGTTCAACACTTTTCTCGATCCCGAATATGTTGATAATCCAAATGACATCGATCCAATCAATTCACTTGAGTTTGGCCAAACATTTCATCAACATCATTCCTACGAGGGGCCCAAGCTTGACATCTCTCCGAAGAGGAACAAATCCATTTAGCTTATTATTCTTCCCTACGTGAATCCGATTATTCCAATCATACCCTTTATAACTACCTGGTTAAAGGTAGTATTTGAATATGTCAAACATAATCTTCATCAAGTGGAAGACTATAATAACTTCATGTCTAAGGATTCAAATGACATAACTAATATGAGATTTATATATGACATTGACCATGACATAAATCTCATACCGCGGATCATGTCCAGTACCTTGTTCCAAACAAGTACCCATAAATCTAACATGATCATCCCATGATCATTTAGCATTTATGCTAATGCTTAAAAGATCTAGGGACGGAGATTATTATAAGCAAACATGAGCAACAATAATAATCTTAACATCTCTTTATCATCATGAATAAAATGATAACTTATACAACGTTTAACAAACGTGCCTAGGGCACCAACACCAACAATCTCCCACTTGCCCTAGGCCCAATCTCTAGGTATCCAATACCCATGGACCTAACATGACCATCATGTTTAGCTTTTGGAAGTCCCTTTGTTAGCGTGTCTGCAACGTTATCATTAGTTGGTACTTTGCATATATTTACATCTCCCTTATAAGAAAATGCCTAAGTATGTGTTTGGATTTAGGATGTGCCCTTAGTTCCTTTGCTTGATCAATAGCTCCACCATTATTACTAACAAGGTCTATTGGTTTTAGTAAGAATAGGAACCATCTCAAGTTCACCAATGAACTGGTTAATCCAAACAGTTTTCCTTTGCAGCATCCAATGCGGCAATATACTTAGATTTAGTTGTAGAATTAGTGACTGTACTTTGCTTGGAACCATTCCAAATTACAGCTCCACTATTCGACACATGCACATAATCCGATTGCGATTTTCAATTATCTTTGTCGGTTTGGAAGCATGCATCCGAGATCATCTTCCATACCTCCATAGATCATAAACGAATCTTTAGTCCTTCTAAATTTCTTAAGAATCGCTTTTACAGCCACCCAGTGAATCTCACTGGTGTCGGATTGATATCTACTCGTCATGCTCCAAGCATTTAGATATATCCGGTTTAGTACTTATCATGGCATGGTGGATCCAATTGCCGAAGCAAATGGCATCTTACTCATTCTCCCATGCTCATCTTTTGTCTTAAGACATTTGAGTCTTTGCATAGAGAAACTCCATGTAACACTAACAACTGTCCTCTCATAGAATTTTCCTTGCATAATCTTCTAGTGACCTTGTCAATGTATGTACTTTGGCTTAACCAATTAGCTTCCTTGATGCCAAGGACATATACGGTTTCACCCATATCTTTCATTGCGAAGCACTTTCTAAACAAAGTCTTTTCAGACTGACGTGTAGGAATGTCGTTTCCAATGAGCAATATGTCATCCACATATAAAATAAGGAATAGCACTATGCTCCCACTAACTTTCTTTTGTATACAAGGTTCATTTTCGTTCTTGATAAAACAAAACTCTTTGATTCATCAAAACGGAGATTCCCACTCCTAAAAGCTTGCTTCAATCCATCCAATGGATTTTCGCAACTTACATACTTTATTAGAATTTTCTTTGACTATCAAAACTTTTAGGTTGTATCCAATACATCCTAAAGTGAGTTCCCATTAAGGAACGCTGTTTTGACATCCTTTTGTCAAGTTTCATATTCCAAATATGAAGATATGACTATGAGAATTCTAGTAAGTTCCTTGCTACCTATGTAAGTTTTCTCCAAGAAAACTCATTCCTCTCCTTTGGGTTTTACACCTTAGGTTAGAATGATCAAGTTCCAAACTTGATTATTATACATGGATTGCCTTTTAGATTTTATGACTCCAAGTCATTAATCTAAGTGTGGAGCGGACATTGCATGTTTGATAGGTGGTAAATACTTCATTCTCAATGAACTTTACCTTAATACTTTCTATTTTGAAATATCCAATATTTCTTGTTATTGATTGTACCATATCATGTATGCAAGTACTTTTTATATCTTTGAACGGACTTTTCACGATTCCTTGTGAAAACTTGTTCAACTTCCATCTTAGGTTAAATTATATTTTTTAGGTCTCGAACCATTCAAGATATATTTTACTCCCACTGGTTCTTTTAGAGATAAACCATTTATCTAGAAAAGTACCATCATAAGCAACAAACCATTTGTTTCTTACGAGTAAAATAATATCCTCAAGTTTCCTTAGGATATCACATGAAAATATATTTGTTAGATTTAAATGTGAGTGTGTCCCAGACAGCTCCTTTCCAAAAGGTCTCACCATCTTAAATCTTTATGAAAGACAAACCGAGTTTTCTTTCACCATTTAACCTCTTTTGATGGAACTCAAATTAGTGTAGTTATAGCGGTTTGTAATACATAACCCCAGGACAAATAATGGAAGATCAATTTTGACTTTATCATTTTATGAGCCATATCCAATAAGGTTCAATACCTCCATATAGACACATCATTCTAAATGGTGTTCTTAGTGGAGTTTATTGTGAAACTATTTCACAACCTTAATGATAACTATCAAAATCTTTGTTTAATTATTCATCACCACGATCGAGTCAGAATCTTTGAATAGTTTTTATCAAGTATAACCAAACTTCTCTTTTAGCATAGCTACTTAATGCACCATATACATCGAAATGTATTAGGTCAAGTAAGATATTAGCCTTTTACTATTCATAGTAAAAGATGTCTTGGTCCAAGTAAATAGGATTTGCATAAATCATATGATTCCAAATCATATTACTTAAAACTCTGTTCCATGGAATTTTAGATATGCATTTCTTATTTATTTGATCAAAACAATAATGCATAAAGAATTTGATTATTTATGTTATAATCCTCAGTTATTATTTCGTTCTTCAAGATTTAGGATATAAAATTTATTTATATGATAACACAATTAAGTAAATCATAATAAATAAAACACCTTTCTTATTCCAATAATTAAATTTAGAAAGATTAATTTATAACATAAAATTTCCAAGTGGTAGTCCCACTACCATTCCTTTTATTGATTATCCAGAATTTTGACTACAATTCTAAATGGTCAATCCAATTGCCATTTTACCAAATTGCATCAATTAGAGTTATTATTTTAACCATAATTATTTCCTTTAGGTTTGACAAGTTTGTCTTACCTTTCCTTTGGCATTTGGCCTCCTTTCCATTATGAACCATGAGCATTGGAGAACCTTTCTCCATTATCTTCATCTCCGCAGTTTTTCAGCATATCATGCAACTCGGAGAGATTCTTATTCATTCCAAGCATGTTATAGTTCATCACAAAGTGATTATAACTTTTAGACAATGAATCAATAATGAGATCCGTGGCTTTCTCCAATCCAATTGGATAACCAAGTTTTTCAAGATGCTCTACGTAGCCTTTATCTTAAGCATGTGAGGTTCCACTTATTGCCCTTTACTCCTTTTGCAAGAAGTGAATGCAACAATGGTTTTATACCTCTCTTGCTTAGATTTCTGTTTGAAACATGTAACTCAACTCCACGCCTATCCAATAGGCTTTCACAAGTTCCAAACTTTGTTGGAGTTTTGAGCACATAGTCACGAGCATGAGACAACTCACATCCCTAGAAACATACTAATGTCTCTTGTTATTGTCTTTCTCTGGCATTGGGTCTTTTAGGAATAGGCCTATCAAGAATGTAAAACACATCTTCTTGCCTTAGAACGATTCTTAGGCTCAGGATCTAATCCATGAAGTTTGTACCATTCCTTGAAGCATTATCCTTATCAAGGATTGATCGCAACGGTTTTAGTTGTCATTATCTACAACTTATGAAAAATTTCCTAAATTTTACAAGTACCAATCTCATTAAAGAGATAAATAATGTATTTTTCAAAAATACTCCCACTAAATTATATAACCGTCTTATACATCCAATGTATAATATAATTTAAATGGGCTAAGATCCAACTTTAATTTGATTTCAAGTCCGCTAAGGCGGATTACAAAAAACCAAATTAATTAGGTAGACAACCCTGTCAATCATATCCAATATGACTCTTAGATCCTTTTCTGAGATTCTTTTAAATTGGGCTAAGATCCAACTTTAATTTAATTTCATGTACGCTTTGGCGCACCGCTCAAAATCAAATTAATTAGGTAGACAATTTCTTGTCAATCATATCCAATATGATTCTTAGGGATCCAATTTCAAAAGCATGTTTAATCTCATCTTTGCCTAGGCCCAAAACTGTTTTGACGCCTTGTTAAGTCCAACCATTTTCAAACGTATAGGAAACTCTTATTCAAACATGAATAAAATTAATGTACCCTGCTAGGGCGAGCGCACATTACCTATCTTGCTCATACATAAATGAAGTTAATGCACCTCGCAAGGGCGAATCTACATTAAAATCACTCATGTACTAACAAGTGTTTTAATCATGGCATGAAAATAAAGGACTTAAAACTTTTAAAAGAAGGTTCAAGCACATATATTATACAACATATTTATGAGCACACAAGATAAACATGTTACGCATTAAGTTTAGCCAATAAATTAATCATCGTTAATTTAAGCATAATTTTTATGTGTCATTAGTTTCTCTATAATTATGAGGATGCGACTATTTGAACTTTGGTTATCATCTCTAAATCAAGACAACAAGAAGTACAGTCGAACTAAGCCTTCGGCAACCACAATCCCGTACTAATTCAAGAAACCAAAAAAGTTGTCCATGTGGCCGAAACTAAGCAATAGATGGTCTCGATAAACGTAGGCCAATTGCATCCATAATTCCACATGGGTCTCCAAACTTGAATCAAGAACTTTTGTTTCTTAATTTTAGCAATTATGAATTCTTCATAATTCTAACTTCGTTTTATCTTTGAAAATTTGATTACAATTAAGTTTGGGAAACACAATCTCGATGAATGTAGATTAGCCATCCAAACTTTGATCCAATCTCAGAATCAAACGACTAAAACAAATAGGAATTCAAACCACCCGAGTCCACCCCGCGACCACAAAGAAAACCCCCGCTCCAGACCAGAAGGTCCAGCCGGGTCCTTCCCATGGTCCGGTCTGACCCTTCGAAAAACATAATGGGTCCGGTCGGGTCTTATGACTGATCCGGTCGGACCCTACGAAAAACGCAGCAGTTTTTTCAAGTTCCGAAAATTTGTCTCAAAATTGTTTTTCCCCGATTCAATTAGGATTTGGTGTTCTTGATGATCCAATCATCATGAACATCAGAACCTTGAATGAACAATTCATGAATCTTTAGATTATCAACACTTTGATCCAATCAAAAATTGATAACCCAAACAATTTTAAATCCACCATAATTTTAATTACGATTGAATAGTGCGATTAAAGTTTATGAAACAATAAACCACATAAAACGCATATAACACATAAACATCATATCCCCAATATTCAAATCATGCTAGGCACATAAACAAACAATTTATATACACAAAACATGATTATGTATTGAAAAAATCAACATGAACGGGGCTCTGATACCACTGTTGGCTTTCGTAGTAACATGCGCAGCGGAATTAAGCATTTAAAATTTAATGAAACCGAAAGCCTATAGATCCATTCATATGATTAATTCAAATACAACATAATGAATACTAGGATACTAACCCTTGATGCCTTTGATTTTGCAATCTTGAATTCGATGGAGGCTTGAAACCTTGATCACGAACATAGCAAGAATCACGAACTTTGAAGATGATAAGTTTCACCCTCTAGCGGTATCCACACCACGAACGAATATCAAGAACACTTGATCTTGGTTGCTAGACTAAATCATGAAACACGCTTTCATGATGTATAGAACTTATATGGAATTATTTTGTGTGTGATATTCTTGTTCTTCAATCTAGGGATTTCTTAGAACAAGAAAATCATCCTCTCAAACCCTTGAAGGCACTCAATAATGATGCAATAACAAATTAGGTTAATACCTAATAAAAAGAGGTGTATTTAAACTCAAAAGTCCTAAACCCTTTAGGAAATTTAGTCCAAATCCCATCAAAAATCGAATTAGGAAAAACTAGGCCCGAAATCCACTATGCCCGATTGGGTCAAGGAAGTTGCCCGGTCGGGCCCTTTGCCTGCTAGAACCAATTTCCTGTTTTTCTTAAATTCGATTTTTCGCTCTTTTACGCAATTCCAATTTTAGCCGTTTTGTAAATTCGTTGTTTTGTGTGTGACCTTCTAGGATTACACTAAGTTGGCAATGGGTTCAAACATGAAACCATAAGATATGATTAGTTTTTAGCAAACCGTCATACCTACCCAAATAGTGTAACTAGATACAAGTTCGCATTCCTTTTAGAACATGTCATAATCCCTTTGTCCACGATGTCTTTGTACACAAGTCATGGTCAACAAGTCAACTTGCATTGTTCAACACTTTTCTCGATCCCGAATATGTTGATAATCTAAATGACATCGATCCAATCAATTCACTTGAGTTTAGCCAAACATTTCATCAACATCATTCCTACGAGGGGCCCAAGCTTGACATCTCTCCGAAGAGGGACAAATCCATTTAGCTTATTATTCTTCCCTACGTGAATCCGATTATGCCAATCATACCCTTTATAACTACCTGGTTCAAGGTAGCGTTTGAATATGCCAAACATAATCTTCATCAAGTGGAAGACTATAATAACTTCACGTCTAAGGATTCAAATGACATATCTAATATGAGATTTATATATGACATTGACCATGACATAAATCTCATACCGCGGGTCATGTCCAGTACCTTGTTCCAAACAAGTACCCATAAATCTAACATGATCATCCCATGATCATTTAGAATTTATGCTAATACTTAACAAGCTCTAGGGACGGAGATTATTATAAGCAAACATGAGCAACAATAATAATCTTAACATCTATTTATCATCATAAATAAAATGATAACTTATACAACGTTTAACAAACGTGCCTAGGGCACCAACACCAATAGTAAACCTATCATCTTGGAAGGGAGGACATTCATGGCGGACCCATTATTGACCAAGACCCAGGGAGGCGATGGTCATCCAGCTGTACCGTGATATAAAGAGCCTCGTTGTGGTTGGCTCCGAATTTAGGAAGATCCAAATCTGTAAAGGTGATGAGGTTTCCGTACTGAACACTCCTGATCATTTGTACAGCTTTCTTGGGAGTAGCCATGGTGGGCACCATGGTTCAAGCCAAGCATTCTTCCAATGTGAGCTTGTGCGGGTAAGACGACGTAAGGAGGGACCAAAGCGATATGTTGGCTTGGGTCTTTTTCAGTTGAGTAAGGACGGGATCTTCGTTTTCAAGATCTGTATCCCCTATCTCTTTGGCCAAAAGGGGAGGTGAGCGGTGCTCCTGTGGTGGAGGCTTCTTAGGATTTTCCGTGTGCACCTGCTCAGAGCGGGTCAACACACTTACCTCCGCAAAGTCATCTACTTTCTCCTTTTCTTCCATGGGCATTGGTAGATCCTTGGTGGAGTAAGGCCACGCCACTTTTCTTAACTCGTTCACTGTGGTCATTCCTTTTGGGGCATAGGCTGACTCACGGATTTTTTTTAGGGAAACAGGGTGGGTGTCTCGCTTTTCCCAAACTCCTACGGTTTCTCGGAGTTTTTCCAAAGACAACATACAACAAAAGTATTCCGGAAACATCGACCCATCATCGCCAAACTGTAAGTACCCCAATCTAAAATCGACCAACTTAGAGGGACTCTTAGTACCATTCAGGGATAAACTGATGGGCTGGGACCTCACTAGGCTAAACTAAAAAATTCCAGGACTGTTCTGGAATTAAACTTGGAAAAATCCAAAAGCTCGCCAGGCTGAGCCGTACGGATGGTTTAGACGCGGGAGAGGCCTAGCCGTACGGATGGTTTAGGCACCCTCAGTCCCTATAAATTGTGACCCTTGCTGATCATTTCAGAGGGGGGGAAATATAGTTTTGTAGGTGAAACTCTGTAGGAATTCAGCCTGAGTGAAACACCACCAAACATTTGAGTGAAAAGAGAGGAAGATAGGCCATAACTACCATAGGTGAAGCCTCCTTCTCCCCATCTTCTCTCCATCTCAAACTCTTTTGTTCTTGCTCATATTGTTTACTTACTTGCATTTTAAGCCTTGCCCTTGTCAAGTACCTTTTGTATTGCAAGTCTTGCCCTTGCTTTATACTCTTGTTATGTATCTTGGAACCAAATCATGAAATGATTCAAGGTGCCCTCACATCCAAGTATGTGAAAAGGGATAAAACCTAAAGAAGATCATGATTTGTTAATTTCTTGTCTTTAAATAGCTTGATGATCCATTTTCATGGTGAAAGCATGTATCTTTATGTTGTATTTGGCCATGATGATCATGTTGGGTGATAAAGTTCCAATCTTTATCATCCCAACCTTGATTTAGCCTAAAATCCCATATTTGGGTCATAAAGATTCAATCTTTATGTCATTTTGTTGTCCTTAATGTCACGACCCGAAATCTAGGCTCTATTTTATTAGTAATTAAATGATTTTTATTTAATTATTTGCTTATTTATTTATTTAAATTATTATTTATTTAAATAATTAGGTGTGCAATTTATGTGTTATAATATTTATGCCTAGCATTTTATTTGGGTCATTTGTGCCAGTGTAGAAATATTGGGTCTTAATTGTTAGTGGGGAGTAATTGTGTTAGTAGATGGGGAGGGGGTCTAGTTGTAACATTTTGAAATAATTTTCCCCTACTCCCCTCTTCTCCCTCACCTCTCCCTCACTCCTCTCCACCCTCTCCCAGCAATCTCTCTCCCTCTCTCCTCCATTGTGGTAAGTTTTCTTCTCCTTCCTTCTCTCTTAATTTCCTTCATCTTCTCCTTGAAATCTCTCATTTCTCAAAACATGAACCTTGTTTAGATCGTCGATAGGATCGCGTAGAACCAAAAAGAATTGAATTCCGTCAACTTTGAGATTTATCAAGTAAGTTACCTTTCCCCCATTTTGATGCTAAAATGTTCATATCATGTTTAGATAATGCTTAATGTGTTATATTTGAAGTTTGGTTGGGTTTTGAATTTGTTTGGAATTTATTTGAGTTTTTGGTTAAAAAATGGTGAAATCTTGAATGTGGGGATTGGGTGTTGGTTTGGGTGATTAAAGGGTGTTATTTAGGTCCCCTTTTTGGTTAAATGATGTTTGGATACCTTAGGAATCGTGTTGGGAGTGTTGATTTTGGGTATTATGAAAATGGTGTGGAATTGGTAAGGAAATTTGAAGAACCCAGCTGGGAATTCTTCCCAGCCCGTAGACCAGGCGCCCGCCTGCCCCTTCCCAGGCGCCCGCCTACTCCCACTTTTTCTAGCGCCTGACCTTCTGTCCATTCAAGCGCGCGCCTGCCTATGCTCAGGCGCCCGCCCGCCCCCTGTTCCAGGAATTTGACCTTTTTGCTTGGTTTAAGACTAATGGCTTAACTAGTTTAGGTTTATTCCTTCTAATCAACTTAAGATAACACCGTGGAACACTTTATTGTGTGGATTTGGTTCTTTTGTGAATAAATATGATGTGAAATTTATTTAAGTACCGTTTTGGTAATGTTGGGCATCTTTAATGTGCGGTTTGGATTGGTTTACCTTTGTGGTAATTTAATTGGAATGGTTCCCTACTTTGGAACCTTAAGTTGTTTATTCATGCTAAATTATTATTACTTAGCGTTTATTTGGAATCCCAACTGGCATATTTGTTGCATCGGGCGATGGGAAAGATTATAATGGCAAAGCCAAGTCCATTATAATGTTGACCATTGTTTTGCCCCCTTCTTTTACCCCCTTTTCCAGATTGGCCTTGGAAGAGATGAGTTAGCGTTCCTTTGTGAATGTATCTAGCTAACGGGCATGACTTTGTGTCATGGTCCTTGTCCTTTGTGACACTTTTATGGTTATTGGTTCCGGTACCGGGGTTTTCTCTTCGGCTTTCATGCTATTATGAAGATGATGATTTGTTGATTATTGAAGCTGCGCAGCGATCCTTTATTTGGATGTACCAGTTTGGAAAACCTTGGCTATATCCTTTGTTATGTGTTTATTTCCGCTGCTATCTGTTATGTGATAAATGCTATGTGCTATGTGATATTTATTATTGCTTATAGTATATCGCATCATAGCATGTCATGTAGTTGCATTAGTAACTTATTGAGATTTATCTCACCCCCTTTTCTTTTGTCTTGTTTTTCCTTAACCCCCCCCCCCAGGTGATAAGGATTAGTCTCGCTGATCACGAGAAAGAGTACGTCGAGTGTGGATCCATTCTTTTGGGGAAGGTTGATATAGGTTGGTTTACATTATGTAAATGTGTAACCATTTTGGGGTAGTTGTACCAAACAATGACGTCACTAAGAATTGTATAATTGTATTTTGTTGGGCATAAACTTGTGGAAGTTTATTATAGTGGTAATTGGTTTTTATCACACTTGGTTTTGTAAAACTTTGGATCATCACCTTTTGGTATCAAATGAAATTTTTAACTTTGGTATTTCACAGTTTTGGTGTTAGAGTCGACGTCCAGATCGTGGTCTCGGGCCCGCGGGGTCCGGGGTCGCGACACTTAAAGGTTTAATCTTGTATAAAGATCTCATTTTGATAGTAAAGTTTGAATCTTTACTCATCAAAATGGCCATCTTGGCGCAAAGGCCACTTTCATCACCTTTTCTCAATAATTCCCCAATGATTGTCTTAATCACACCCAAAATCCTTGTTTTGGTGTCTAATCTAGTGATTAATGACATAGGGATGATTTAATTTGTGTTTTGTTACAAAAGAATGGCTGGAAATGATCAAACAGTCCAGTTTCAGACAAAATGCTCTGTTTCCGTATATAATTGGACTGATTCCTGAGAATCTGTTAAAATTCCCAGGAAGACCCCCTTTATCCGTACGGCTAGTTTGTCCAGGGGCATGTTTCAGTCCAGTTCCCCTTTAATCCAGAATGATTACAAAAGAACCCCCTTTTTGTTAAAATCCTAATTGTTTTCTGTTAAGTCAGTTTCTCCCATTTTCTAAACACACACACACACATATGCACTTTTCGTTAACAAACTTAGGGAGATTCGGCTTTGTAAACATTCTGGATTAAAGGGGAACTGGACTGAAACATGCCCCTAGACAAACTAGCCGTACGGCTAAAGGGGGTCTTCCTGGGAATTTTAACAGATTCCTAGGAATCTGTCCAGTTCCATACAGAAACAGAGCATTCTGTCTAAAACTGGACTGATTGATCATTTGCAGCTATTCTCTTGTAACAAAACAAAAATTAAATCATCCCTATATCATTAATCACTAGATTAGACACCAAAACAAAAAATTTAGATGTGATTAAGACAATCATTGGGGAATTATTAAGAAAAGGTGATGAAAGGAGATTTTGAGCCAAGATGGCCATTTTGATGAGTAAAGATTCAAACTTTACCATCAAAATGGGATCTTTATACAAGATTAAACCTTTAGGGACAACAAAATGACATAAAGATTGAATCTTTATGACCCAAATGTGGGATTTTAGGCTAAATCAAGGTTGGGATGATAAAGATTGGAACTTTATCACCCAACATGATCATCATGGCCAAATACAACATAAAGATACATGCTTTCACCATGAAAATGGATCACCAAGCTATTTAAAGGTAAGAAATTAACAAATCATGATGTTCTTTAGGTTTTGTCCCTTTTTCACATACTTGGATGTGAGGGCACCTTGAATCATTTCATGATTTGGTTCCAAGATACATAACAAGAATATAAGGTGCTTGAAAGGACAAGACTTGCAATATAAGAGGTGCTTGACAAGGGCAAGACTTGCAATACAAAAGGTAGTTGACAAGGTAAGGCTTAAAATGCAAGTAAATAAACAATATGAGCAAGAACAAAATAGTTTGAGATGGAGAGAAGATGGGGAGAAAGAGGCTTAACCTATGGTGGTTATGGCCTATCTTCCTCTCTTTTCACTCAAATGTTTGGTGGTGTTTCACTCAGGCTGAATTCCTGCAGAGTTTCACCTACAAAACTATATTTCTCCCCCTCTGAAATGATCAGCAAGGGTCTCAATTTATAGAGACTGAGGGTACCTAAACCAGTTGTACGTCTAGGCCTCTCCCACATCCAAACCATCCGTACGGCTCAGCCTGGCGAGCTTCTGGATTTTTCCAAGTTTAATTCCAGAGCAGTCTTGGAATTTTCAGTTTATCCTAGTGAGGTCCCAGTCCATCAGTTTATCCCTGAATGGCGCTAAGAGTTCCTCTAAGTTGGTCAATTTCAGATTGGGGTACTTACACCTTTGCAGGCGACCTACGTATCCGCAGGGGAATCAAGACGAACGTATTTAAATCTACTGGGGAAATTGCAAACCATTCATTCTTTGGTGGGAATCACGCCTTGCGCTGGGGATAACTTGTAGTTATAAAGGAAACATCTGCTGCGGATAGAAAATGACCATGTTGGTCGGGTGGCTGAACCTTTTCAGGATTCCTACATATCCTCGGGGGAATCAAACCGGTCGTAGTTCAGAGATGCGAACATGAAATGGTGCGAGATATAAAGACGGCAAGGTCTAGGTAATCCCAATATAAAAATGGTGATTGGCGGAATGTACGCATTTAGAAATGGTAGGGCTTCTGCAAATCGCGATAGATCTAGAACACGCATGATATAGAGACGTATGGGTCTCTGCAACCACAATGGTCCTAAGCAAATGCTAGGGTGCGCACGAGATAGAAACGGTTGGGTTTCGGTAATCGCGACAAAAGGTTTGAATGTACGAGATATGAAGACGGCAGGGCCTAAGTAATCCCGATGCTTCTCTTGGAAAGAAATAGAAATTTTGGGAGGCTTTCTCGACCTAAAATAACAAATTTCGGTCAAAATAGGCTAATGGGACCTAAAATGAACAAACAGGGAGTCAAACATGGGTAAATCTGTATTGTTTCCTAAAAAGGCAAAAGTGGCCGCGTGGCCAAGGCTTCTGATTGGCCAAATTTTTCACACTGATTGATCAAAGGGGGAAATCCAACGGTTGGGACCACCTGGGGCGAACTTGGCCTCATGGCCAAGTCTCTGGTCTGAACAGATTCTTGGTCACAACGCCAGATTCTTCTTCTTCTTCCTCCTTTTTCCTTCTTCTTCCTCCTTTTTTGAGTTTTGGAGAGAGAAAAGGTGAATTTAGATAGAGAAAGCTTCCATTGTTTGTTTTGAGAACTCCATTTCGCATATTCGAAGCCATGGCGGGGCAGTGGATTGACGATATGCTTGGTCTGGGTGGAGGTTTGCGGGCTATCGCGGATTTATGCCACCGGAGCACGGGAACCAAGAGGGAGGAAATGAGGATCCCTTAGGAGAAGGAAACGCAGAAATGGACCCAAATGCGGGTGGTCAAGCGGCACAAATGTTACAACGGGGCGGATTGAAATGAGGGCGGCGACTCGAAATTTTCGGGACGGTCTTTTGAAGACGACCTTTGATCACGATTATGACTTCTACATCAATTGGGATCACGAATAATATCTAAATGTAATTATCATTTATACTGAAATATAATAGTGCTTTTGCAAAAATGTAAATATTGTGTATTTTGATTTAATTTTTTGAAAGAAAGTAACATTTGAAAAGTAACAACTCATATACATGAATGTAATTGTTTGTACAAGTAAATGTAACACTTTAATAAAAGAAAGTATAACATATTTCTATAGACAATGTAATACTTTTACATGTAATACTAATCAAGTGTTTTTAGCTCTAAAAAATGTAAATGGTTGAATTATTACTTTTTCTATACATATGTGTTACAATTATGTATAACAGGGGATTAGAGGCTAAGCAAAGCGTGGTCCACTGATTTGTTCTACTATGAGATGGGTCATGTTGTTCTCATACAAGTTTTTATCATCATTAAAATGTTAACAGGGGATTATAGGCTAAGCAAAGCGTGGTCCACTGATTTGTTCTGGGAAGCTGTGTGGCCTATTTTGGTCAATAAAGGATGGATGAAAACAGGTCGGGTAGCCAGAATTTTGCTTCAAGTTCAAAGTAATCCCATGTCTTTTTTGCCCCCGGTGTTTCAAAATATTCCCCACGAAAAAGATTGGTGAAAGGGGAACAATATTTTGATTCTGTCGCGGATGTCTTGAGTTTCATTGCTTTAAATCCGTTGATTCTTGATCTTGATGAGAAAGAGGATGAAGGGAAGAAGAAAGCTGAGGGTGACGATGGGAATGATGATTTACTTGAAAAAAGAAGCTGTTGTTATCTGTTATCTCCAGTCTCCTCGAACTCCGTGCAAGAGCCCCAATTTCATGTCTTTTGAGGTTGTGGATACTAACCTGAGTAATTGAAAACCATGTGAATTGAGAGATTTGAAAGACATGCCTGAGGAAGTCTCGAGGAGCTTGATCTCGTTAAGTCAATCTGAGGAAGATACTCTTGAAATCTCAACAGATGAATCAGACTGCGCTTATACAATGCTTGTGGAAGAAGGTAACGAGAATGGGACATTTGAAAAACCGAAAGGTCTTGAAGCAGAAAATTCATCAGATCATGGTAATGGGTCCAAGAAACTCAATGGTGGTAATTCCCATATCGCCCTTGTTGGAAAACGGTGTCAGAGATTGACTGCTTGTAGAAAAGACGCATCCGATCAAGGTGTGGTCAATTTGACCCGCCTAAGTTCAGACGCGGCAAAAATAAGTGAGAATGTCCCCTCTTCTCAACTCAAGTTGTCTGCCACCAGTTCAATGGAGAGCTTTGAGGAACGGGCTCAATTCAATGAACCTAACGAACGGCCTCTTTTTGATCTGAACTTACCAGTAGAGGAGGTTGACTTTGACTGCATTGACTTTCTAACAGAAGTACTCAAACACAGGGGCAGACCTTCCATATGTGGTGGGGGTGCAAGTGCACCATGTGAATTTTTGGTATTAAAGAAGAAAAATTCTAACTAAGAATATATACTGGTGTAGATACCCTGGGGAACCACGGCTTGGCTAGAGCGGTGAATTACCTAGGATGTCTAATTGATTTTAAGAGGCGCCACCCACGTTTTAGAGGAACGCGAGAAAACCTAAGAAAATAGCCTTTTTTATTGATTACGAAACCAAAGATTCTTGAGATGAGGGGTTCGGGGGTTAGGTGACGGAGTGGGAAGTACTTAAACACCCACTCCGCCCCGCTTACGCGGGTCTTGCTACTCTTGGTGTTCTTATATTTACGTGTCCTTCAATTGATAAAATATGCTAACAACTACAAAGTAAAGATAAGTAGAGAATGAAAGCTAAATGATTTTATTGATTGAATGTCTAATGGTTACATGTTGAATATTTGCTAAACAATTACATTAAGAGATGAAATGGAATTAAATTAATGTTGGAATGTTGGGATGTAACCTTGGCCAAACTTCAATAGTGAAGTGGCCTTTTGGTTGTATCCCTTTTTATGGAGATTGTATACTAGTAGAACACAAATAAAATAAGAGAATAGAAAAGTTGTACCTTTAGAAAAGGGACTTTGAACTTTGACTTGAAAATGGTGTTGTTGTAGGGAAATTGTTGTAGAACAATTTGTGTAGAGTCTTGTCACGAAGAACTCTTGTAGGGAGAATTTGTGTATAGAATTGTGTATAGTGTGTGTGTAAGAAAAGTTTCAAGTCTAAGAAGAAGGTCCAAGAGAGGTAAAAGAGAGATGAAAAGAGATCAAAAAGAGATGAAAAAGAGGCCCCTTTCCTATGGTGGATTGGAGGGGTTTTTATAGTTGAAAGAGGATGTTTTTGGTGCCAAGACGGAGTCACAAAGATCAGTTTCCCGGGCAAAATCATATAAAATGAGCAAGGGAGAGATTCTTGGACAGAAATCAGTAACTGACACGCCCAGACGCGCGCGCATCCTGTATAGTCGGTGGGAGGCGCGCGCTTCTGGCCCCAAAAGGCGGAGGCGCGCGACTTTGAAATGGCGATTTTGACAGAATGGACTAGAAAGTTAACTTTGTTGTGCAGTTTAGTCCAAAACTGATGGAATCAGTTAGGAACTTAACCGAACTAACAGAAATTAACAAAAACAAATAAAGTAAAAATACTATGTATGCAATCGGGGTGAGAGGTCCAAGGCGGGGTGTCTACAAAGCCCCTCGGCGACGTGGATTGCGAAGAAAAACGCGTCGACGAAAGAAAGACAACCGCCGAGGACATCGACAAGAGAAAACAAAGACTCGATAAAGCAGGAATTTGAAATTACAAAGGATAGGAGTGCGCTCCCTGTGTGAGCGGCTTAATTGATATAGAAAGGATATAGCGGGATCCGTTTGCTGAGGCGGGATCCTCTTGCCGATGCGGGATTCGTTTTCTGATGCGGGATCCGTTTGCTGAAACGGGATCCATTTGCTGATGCGGGATCTGTTTGCTTAAGCAGGATCCGTTTGCTGATGTGGGATCCTTAAAGCGGGATCCGTTTGCTGAGTCGGGATCCGTTTGCTGATGCGGGATCCGTTAGCTGAAGCGGGATCCGTTTGCTGATGGCGGGATCCGTTTGCTGATGTGGGATCCGTTTGCTAAAGCGGGATTCGTTTGCTGATGTGGGATCCGTTTGCTGATACGGGATCTGTTTGCTGATGCGGGATCCGTTTGCTGGATGGCGGGAACCGAGGCTCCGTCTGCCTATAGATGATATTGTTGTGTTGCTTGATGGAAAGGTGGTGATTTTGCGGCTCACCATAGAACGAGTTGTTGTCATTGAAATGTAATTGTTTGACTCTATGGGATGCAGGCGTAGTTGACGGCGGATCACTTTCTGCAGGGGCTGAAGTGCCTTGAGTTGCAGATGCTGTTGACCTTGTGGTGGTACCTGTTAAGTGTGTGCTTTGCATGTATATGTGCTTGTGACATGTGTGAAATGGCAGTTATGAGAGAAATTGTGCTTGTGGTGTAATGTGATTTGAAGGCAGTTTTGCATGAGAGAGAATTTTTGTAAGAATGGAGAAAGTGATTTTGTGTGTGGTGTGATTTGAGGAAAGCCTCGGATGTATTCATACCTTCACTTACCATTGTCGTTGGATGGATTAGTGTTGTGGTGGTGGATGCCTTGATGCTTTTGATGAATAATGTCCATGCTTTGGATGGAGAATGATGATGTTGGTGATGATGAATTGTTTTTGCCTTTGATGGAGTGTCGGTGAGATGGTATTCTGGATGATGGGTTGGTCGTGCCAAAAGGCTGCCTACGTATCCCTTTAAGAGAATTAGACCAGCGTAGTTCAAAGATGATGGAGAATGCTGGGAGCAAAGCAAAAAAGGAAACACATAATTTTGCGCAAGAAAGGGGACAAGGAAAAAAGAAAAAGAAAATTCTTTTTGTCTTTTTGTAGGAATAGAATATGTACACATGTGGGAAAAAGATTTTTTTTTTTTTTTTTTTTTTTAGTTCGTGGGTGAACCATTTTAACCATTGTGCGTTTGTAAAGCCAAGCCAAGATCAATTCGTGTTCAATCGAAGTCCGGATTGCCTTGTTGAATTATGTCGTTGTTGCCGTGGTGTCCAACGAAATTGATGTCTAACCCCAAAAGATTTTTTGATTATGGGGCTTGAAAAGGGATTATTTATGCCGAGATGCCAAGGGGTTGCTAATTGTAAAGCCCCTCGAATGCTGAACTTTGAGTGGCTTATGAAGCCCCAAGATGAATCAACTCTTAGCCCATTCAAATAAACTGTCTTTTGTTGTCGATGTGGGCAAGCCCCAAGAGAAGATCATTGATACCAAGCTTTGAGATATTTCTAAGCCACAAATGTCATGGGCTTATCAAGTTTGTAGATGGCGGGATGTGAAGACCTTTCGATGTGAAGCCCCAAATCGGCTTAGCTTTGTATTAAGAGCGGATACCACATCGGGTAGGGCTTTTGAAAGCTATCTCCTTCTTTCTCTTACTTAGAGATGGATGGCCCTTTTTGTGGTTGATACCCAAATGGCGGAAGGTCCATGTTGAAAATTTAGTACGGACTTCGGGAGACGTCTCGTGGGAGATGGTGATGTTATTGCAGATGATAAGGTCTTGGCGTAATAAAGTCTCGAACGGTATGTTTGCTCGAGTCTTCTTGAGTTGAACCGACGGCGGATCTTCGGATGCAGCCTGTGCTTTTGATCTTGGAGAAGGGGGTGCTGTATTGCAGAAACATTGGGATTGGCCGTAACTCTGCTTATAGAGTTAACATATTGGCATTGCCCGCTATAACTCAGTCGGGTGAGTCTAGCATATTGAATCCTTTTCCTTTTCTCTAAGACTTCCTTCATAATCTCGCTGTGAGTTCTAACAAGAATCATCAAATTCATTCATATCATCGGAGCCTTCATTTAAAACCAAGAGGCCTTTTGACTGGAAGTGTTGAGGGACCATTGAAGTTTGATCCCTTTCATGGAGCCATAAGACTACTCCCAAATTGCATTGCTCAGGTACTACTGTCCAAAAGCTTGTTAATTACGAAGCCCCAATATTGCCCTTTGCTTGAATTACTGTAAAGCCGTGGCCCAAAAGATTTGTAGATTGCGAAGCCCCTTGAGACCTTCCGGTATGAAGCTTCAAATGTTGCTGGGGACATTTTAGTGAATTGCTTCTTACCGAGGGAGCCTTTAAGACTTGACCGTAGCCCCTAGAGTGCCATCATTGATTGCGAGAAAGATCCATCCTTGATTGGGGGAACGAGCACGAGCACACATGACAAGAGGGCTTTTTGATATCCCTTTTGAGAGACTTTGCGGATAGTCTCACACATCTTTCTCAAGCATATCCCCTAGGTCTTATTGATTGTCAAATGAGGCAAAAGAAGCCCTTGTTATTGAGTCACATAGACCCTAGGGCATCATCATTTGTTGAGCAAAGCAAGAGTGACTCATCCTCGTGCGAGTGAACAAACATGAGAGGACATGGCAAGAGCTACTCCATTTCTCGGGAGCCTTTCGGCGTACTTTAGAAGCACATGCTTGCAGAAGCTTTAAAAACCGAGACACATGTTGTTGCTATTTGCTGCCCAAGCCAATTGACTAGCTAGGGATTATTTGTGCAACCTCGTGCCCTTTTATCATGGGCTCGTTCTCAGATGGGTCTTGGTTACCACGAGCCTTCTTTTCATGAACCCAAAAATGCACACTGCTAGAGAATGATGCCGATAACCCAAGACAACCTTTGATGGTGCCATATCTTGTCAAGCCTTTTGCAATCCCAAAGTTGACTCGGTGGGGAATTGATTTGTTGAGGAGATCCAATGCAGAGCTCGTGTAGTTGTCTTCTTTAGAAGTCGGGGATCTCCATTTCTCTTTCCCTTCTCTTTCTCACTCTCTCAATTTTTTTTATGACGCACCCTGTTTTTTGCCTAGACCGCCCTTTCGGGTTTTCAACCTAGAGGGCATCTCTTTTGCGTCTTCTTTTTTTTTTGACTCAATTAGTGAGGAAGTGTGCATTGACTCTGGCTGAGGAGATAAGACATGTGATTTTGCGGTGAAGACCTCTTGTCACTAAAGATGAGTGACATTGACTCGATTAGGAAAGTGTCCCTAGTATTGACTTCATGTATGTATATTGTTTGAATGACTCACGAAGGCAAGTAAGTCATTAAGAGAGAAGAGAAAGAAAGCCCCAGTTTGATTGCAAGAAACTGGGAGTATCGCAAAAAGAAGAGAAACCCCTAGACTCGACAAGGAACGGAAAGCGATTCCAAATCTAAGAAAGTTGTTCAATCTTTTGGTGATTAATTCATTGGCAAATGAATCGTACAAATATGTCATGACAAGTTCGAGAGGAAGGCCGATCACCATAACGCACTAGGGATAAACATATCTTCTTTCTTGCATGAGACCGGACCCGAAGGTTGCCTACGTTCCTCCAGTGAAGAGGCTCAGGTTACCGTAGTTCTTGTGGATTCTCCATTCACCGTGATGAATTGTTGCTTCGTCGTGATTGTTGTCGATGTTGCTTCGTCCTTCGTTTGGTGGAATGATGTTGTTGTTGTACTTCTTTGATTGAGGGGGATTTTATTTTATTTTATTTTTTGTGCTCTAACTTTTGCCTTGGTTGATTTGTGGACTTCAACCTTGGGAGCTTATTTATTTTTTTATTTTTTGTCCCCTTTTGAAAACTTTGCTTCATGATTGTTGCTCCACCTTTCTTTGTATTGATTTCGTCGTTGTTGATGTCTTCGTTGTTGATGTCGTCGTCGATGTTTACCCTCTATGCGTTCAAGTGATAGCCTTCATTCCAAAACGTGTTTAGACATTTTTTCATCATTTTGCCAAGAATTAAATTGAACAACTTGGAGGAGTGTATGAGGACAAGAACGACTTTTATTTGATAATAAGACTCGACATTGAACATGGGACGAGAGAAAACTTTAATGCACACTAAAGAGGACTTTGACTCTTTTTTTTATTCCTATTACTAGGTAGAGAAAGAGAAGCGGAGATTGTTGCTGTAGTCCCCATTGTCGTTGTAGCCTTCCTTGCGGCATGATCTCTTGTTGAGACCCTATTTCAAATCTGAGCCCCTTCCTTGATGAGTTCTTGCATGTTCTCACTCTCTGACTGTTGTTTTTCACCCACGGTAAATTCACCATTATCAATCGAATCTTGGATGATGTCGCGGAGGGAGAAGCAATCCTCAGTGAGATGACCGCTGCATTGGTGATAGTCACACCACTTGTGGTGGGCATGGTTACAACGTAATGGTTGTGGTTGCTTGTACCCTTGGAGAGGAGAAACTTGTCCCTTGGTTTTAAGAGCTTCGTAGGCCTTGGTGACGGTTATACCTTGGAGGGGAGTGTAGACACGGTCGTTGGTAGAACCTTTGTGACTTTTGAGAGGCGAGCAACTTGAACATGCCTTACCGTTGACCTTTGCCTTGATGTCGGTGAACTCCCGTAAACGGGCCTTAAGTTCGGACACTTCTTCCTTATGAATTCTCCTCTCGAGATCAAGACGGTCTTGCCATAAATCATCCTTGCGGCGGGCATCCTCGACAAGTCTATCCATTTGTTCCCCCATGGCTCTTATTATGTTGAAGAGCATTTCGTTGGACACGGAGATGTTCTCACCCTTGTTGTTGTTGCCGTTGGAAGCCATTGGACCTATTGAGAGAACACGGTCGATCTTAGGTTGGCCCCACAATCATATTTTGAGTAAAATAATTAACCCACAAACAAAGGAAAAAGACTCAACCACATAAGAAAATTACTCTTTTTTTATTTATTTACAAAAGTCAGAAAGACATGGTCCTTTTTGGGGTTTCTAGAAAAATAGTGGAATCGTCACACTAGTATATAGACCTTCTCGTGGTCCCATATACATATCGGATTCCACCACGCTTGTGAATCCTACATGTGTCGGGATTAAACTAAATTAATGTAGTAAAGCATACATGCGGGGACGGATTTTTATTTTCGTCCATAATAACCACTTGGAGTTTTATTTCGTCCAAACAATGAGTGGCATCTATGATTTGAAGACATTAGTTTAGGGAAATCTCGGCACATGGAAACCGACTTGAGTCACGGAGTGTTAGACCCTAACTAGAATTGTGTGGTTTGTGCTCGGCTAAAGAGAGGCTTAAAGGTCACCCACGGCATGTAGTCGTGAACTACGCCACGGGTTGAGGCTTACCGCTTCAGAAGACTCAAGGTCGGGTGGAGCTTGAAACTTCCTAGGACGGGTCTCGACGGGTTTGGGGTTGGACTTGTGCGACTCGATAGTGAGCAGTTGATAAGAATTGTGCACGTAGTGTGGGGTCTAACAAGTGACAAAAATATTTTTTTTTTCAAAGGAAATAAAAAAAACAAATAAGCACGTAATTTACAACTTTCGAATCACCCTTGTGACCGATAAAAATGAATAAACAAAAGTAAAAGGGGTGTATGCAGGCCCGGTGCCCACACACTGTCAAAACTTCCCATTATGTTCACTGTTCTGTTTACTGTCCTATTCTGGAAAATGGCCCAGAAGCGCGCGAGTAAGGGCAGTTATGTGGGAAGCGCGCGCATTTCGTCATGAATGTGGGAGGCGCGCACAGAAGAAACCGCGGACTCAGGGGATTGCCCTCGTCCCAAATTATGTAACTTTCTCCTGCAGAAACTTGTTAGCATAGAAATATGAAATTTGAAGAACAAGATGGAAGGTGGGCGATTCTGGTAAAAAGGGTCGGACGCGCACGCTTTAGGCCAAGAAGGCCGGAGGCCCGCGCTTCCTACCCTTTTTACCAGAATGGCCAGAAAACAGATATAAGAACACCAAAAGCAGAAAATGCAAGTTTAACCCTTTATGTCCCCAGCAGAGTCACCATTGTAGATACCCCGGGGAACCACGGCTCGGCTAGAGCGGTGAATTACCTAGGATGTATAATTGATTTTAAGAGTCGCCACCCACGTTTTAGAGGAACGCGAGAAAACCTAAGAAAATAGCCATTTTTATTGATTATGAAACCAAAGATTCTTGAGATGAGGGGTTCGGGGGTTAGGTGACGGAGTGGGAAGTACTTAAACACCCACTCCGCCCCGCTTACGCGGGTCTTGCTACTCTTGGTGTTCTTATATTTACGTGTCCTTCAATTGATAAAATATGCTAACAACTACAAAGTAAAGATAAGGGGAGAATGAAAGCTAAATGATTTTATTGATTGAATGTCTAATGGTTACATGTTGAATATTTGCTAAACAATTACATTAAGAGATGAAATGGAATTAAATTAATGTTGGAATGTTGGGATGTAACCTTGGCCAAACTTCAATAGTGAAGTGGCCTTTTGGTTGTATCCCTTTTTATGGAGATTGCATACTAGTAGGACACAAATAAAATAAGAGAATAGAAAAGTTGTACCTTTAGAAAAGGGACTTTGAACTTGGACTTGAAAATGGTGCTGTTGTAGGGAAATTGTTGTAGAACAATTTGTGTAGAGTCTTGTCAGAAGAACTCTTGTAGGGAGAATTTGTGTATAGAATTGTGTATAGTGTGTGTGTAAGAAAAGTTTCAAGTCTAAGAAGAAGGCCCAAAAGAGGTAAAAGAGAGATGAAAAGAGATCAAAAAGAGATGAAAAAGAGGCCCCTTTACAAAGATGGATTGGCGGGGTTTTTATAGTTGAAAGGGGATGTTTTTGGTGCCAAGACGGAGTCACAAAGATCAGTTTCCTGGGCAAAATCATATAAAATGAGCAAGGGAGAGATTCTTGGACAGAAATTAGTAACTGACACGCCCAGACGCGCGCGCATCCCGTATTGTCGGCGGGAGGCGCGCGCTTCTGGCCCCAAAGAGCGGAGGCGCGCGACTTTGAAATGGCGATTTTGACAGAATGGACTAGAAAGTTAACTCTGTTGTGCAGTTTAGTCCAAAACTGACGGAATCAGTTAGGAACTTAACCGAACTATCAGAAATTAACAAAAACAAATAAATTAAAAATACTATGTATGCAATCGGGGTGAGAGGTCCAAGGCGGGGTGTCTACAACTGGTTGTGCACCTGCAAGGCATAATGCTTGGCTAGTGCTGGTGGTTAAGGAGTTGTTTGTACTTATTAAATGCCTGGGTTCGAGCCTGTTGAAAGATGTTAGTTGTGGATTTTTGAATTGTTATCTGCTCCCCTTCCTTTTATGCCTTCCAAGTTGATTGTTCAGCTTTATTTTTTTTTAATTATTTGGGATAAATATTTAATTCATTGTTATCAAGTTTATTTCAAATGTACTCCATTTGTGCTTAAGTGATAGTCACATTTTTTTCCCTCAAAGTTAGTCTCATTTCTAAACTTATAATGTAACTTTAAAATGATTGAAATATCAAACAGAACTAGTAATTCTGGATGGAAGGAGTATAATTTATTTGTTTGCCAACAAATATATATATGATATTTTCTTTTACACCTAGGTTAGCTAATTGCTGAAAAAAATAATCAATTGTTCATCAATTATATATTAACTTTAGAAAACTAGTTTGTTTTTTCTTTTATCAATCTAACACTATACATGAGAAACAAATACTTTCTCCGTCCTTACTTAAATGTATGTTCATTTTTTAAAAGAAACTTTTATCTCATTGGCGTTACAGAAAATTTTAGTTTGAAATTATGTAGTGTAAATTGTGCACCCGGTGTTTAGAGATCCTAGGTCCGCCACTGGTCAGACCCCAAATCCAAAATGCCCATACCAAACATGCGGAATCTATGGCTGGAGCTGAGCCGGTCAATACTGAGGAGGAGAAAGTCAACCCGAATTCAAGGCGACATAGCTTGAGAAATAGACCGCCTACTACAAGGGCCTTGGAAGCTATTGCTCATGGTTTCTTGTCGGTAAACGGTAGGAGGGTTAGAGGGGAATCTTCCCGCCCGGGATCAAGAAACTCTCGAGAGGAGGATAGGGGTAGTGAACTCGGTACAAGTGATGATGCTAATGGTACAAACAGCAGCATTTCTGGGAATGGAGAGATGTGAGTTAATCCCCTCCCATATACAGGTCTCTTGCTAGCCAAAGTAAAGTGAGTCTGTATTATAGAAGGATGTTACTGGGCCCTAAAGTTGACTAGAAACAATGTAAGTTCTTGTGGTCTTCTTGTTCATATAGGCCAGTTTACAACGGAATAATAATCCGCAATAAAACAAGAGATTTGATAAATGTAAAAAATCAAGAATTGTTGTTGTAGACACCCCGCCTTGGACCTCTCATGTCCCGATTGCATACACATTCTTTGTCTTCCTCTTTTCTGTTAAATTTTGTTACTTTTCGTTAACTTTCATTACTTTCCGTTAAGTTCCTAACTAACTCTGTTAGTCTTGGATTTGACTAAGTGGAAAATTCAACATTAAGTCCTTGTTTCATTTATTTTCGTTGACTTTCGTGATGTTCGTTAAGTTTTTGGACTAATTCTGTTAGTTTTGGGGCTTAACGGCATAACGGGGTTCACATTTGGGCTAAAATATGAATTTTCTGAAGCTGGGATGCGCACGCCTTTGCCCTCCTTTATGGGAGGCGTGCTCCTCCCATAGGGGGGGTGGGAAGAGCGCGCTTTCCGCTTCCAGAATCTCAGATTTGGCCAAATTTCCCTCCTTTTATGATTTGTAACCCCCAAGGCCATTATGCCTTGGCTTGATCCGGGAAAGGGCCATCTTTGTGACCAAAAACACTTACCTAACACCTATAAAAAAACCCTCCAATCCATCATTGGAGGGGGAATTTTCTTTTCACTCTCTTAACAAAAGAGGACTTTTCTTTTCACTCTCTTAACAAAAAGAGAGGAAGAATTCTTGAATCAAAAACACTTTAAAACACATAAAATTCATTTTCAAAGAGTGGTCACTATAGACAATTTTGTTCTTCCCCATTCAAGCACAAGGTACAATGTTCATTCTCTTATAAACTTTTAATCTCATCTTTATTTTCTCTCCTGGTTAAAATCTTTTTATTACACTCTTCATCTTTAATGTGTATGCAATCTTCATAAAAGGGATACAACCAAAAGGCCACTTCACTATTGAAGTTTGGGCAAGGTTACATCCCAACATTCCAAATTCCACTTTAATTTTCATTTCATTTCTTCATGTAATTGTTTGGCATAATTGCTACATGTAATCTTTTAGCATAAATTAATAAATAAAAACAATTCTCTTTTATTTCCTTTTAATTTTCCCCTTTCTTTCCATTGTAATTGTTAGAACTTCTTACATTAATAATTGAAGGACTTTTTGTTTTTAGTATTAGAACACCAAAAGTAGCAAGACCCCCGTAAGCGGGGCGGAGTGGGTGTTTAAGTACTTCCCACTCCGTCACCTAACCCCCGAACCCCTCATCTCAAGAATCTTTGGTTTCGTAATCAATAAAAAAGGCTATTTTCTTAGGTTTTCTCGCTTTCCTCTAAAACGTGGGTGGCGACTCTTAAAATCAATTAGACATCCTAGGTAATTCACCTCTCTAGCCAAGCTGTGGTTTCCCGGGGTATCTACAGTGGTGACTCTGCTGGGGACATAGAGGGTTAAACTTGCATTTTCTGCCTTTGGTGTTCTTATATCTGTTTTCTGGGCATTCTGGTAAAAAGGGTAGGAAGCGCGCGCCTCCGGCCTTCTTGGCCTAAAGCGCGCGCGTCCGACCCTTATTACCAGAATCGCCCACCTTCTATCTTGTCCTTCAAATTTCATATTTCTATGCTAACAAGTTTCTGCAGGGGAAAGTTACATAATTTGGGATCAGGGCAATCCCCTTAGTCCGCGGTTTCTTCTGACATTCTGACAGGTACCCCAGATGCGCGCGCCTCCCACATTCATGGCGAAATGCGCGTGCTTCCCACGTAACTTCCATGAGTCACGCGCTTCTAGGCCATTTTCCAGAACAAAACAGTAAACAGAACAGTGAACAGAATGGGCAGTTTTGATAGTGTGTGGGCACCGGGCCTGCATACACCCCCTTTTACTTTTGTTTATTCATTTTTATCGGTCACACGGGTGATTCGAAAGTTTTAAATTACGTGCTTATTTGTTTTTTTTTTATTTCCTTTGAAAAAAAAACTATTTTGTCACTTGTTAGACCTCATACTACGCGCACAATTCTTATCAACTGCTCGCTATCGAGTCACACAACTCCAACCCCAAACCCGTCGAGGCCCATCCTAGGAAGTTTCAAGCTCCACTCGACCTTGACTCTTCCGAAGCGGTAAACCTCAGCCCGTGGCGTAGTTCACGACTACATGCCGGGGGTGACCTTTAAGCCTCTCTTTAGCCGAGCACAAACCACACAATTCTAGCTAGGGTCTAACACTCCGTGACTCAAGATGGTTTCCATGTGCTGTGATTTCCCTAAACTAATGTCTTCAAATCATACATGCCACTCGTTATTTTGGACGAAATAAAACTCCGTCCCCAAGTGGTTATTATGGACGAAAATAAAAATCCCTCCCCGCATGTATGCTTTACTACATTAATTTAGTTTATTCCCGACACATGTAGGATTCACAAACGTGGTGGAATCCGATGAGTATATGGGACCACGAGAAGGTCTATATACTAGTGTGACGATTCCACTATTTTTCTAGAAACCCCAAAAAAGACCACGTCCTTCCGACTTTTGTAAATAAATAATAAAAAAAGAGTCATTTTTCTTATGTGGTTAAGTCTTTTTCCTTTGTTTGTGGGTTAATTATTTTACTCAAAATATGCTTGTGGGGCCAACCTAAGATCGACCGTGTTCTTTCAATAGGTCCACTGGCTTCCAACAGCAACAACAACAAGGGTGAGAATACTTCCGTGTCCAACGAAAGGCTCTTCAACATAATAAGAGCCATGGGGGAACAAATGGATAGACTTGTCGAGGATGCCCGCCGCAAGGATGATTTATGGAAAGCCCGTATTGATCTCGAGAGGAGAATTCATAAAGAAGAAGTGTCCGAACTTAAGGCCCGTTTACGGGAGTTCACCGACAACAAGGAAAAGGTCAACGGTAAGGCATGTTCAAGTGGCTCGCCTCTCAAAAGTCACAAAGGTTCTACCAACGACCGTGTCTACACTCCCCTCCAAGGTATGACCATCACCAAGGCCTATAAAAATCTCAAAGCAAAGGGACAAATTTCTCCTCTCCAAGGGTACAAGCAACCACAACCATTGCGTCGCAACCATGCCCACCATAAGTGGTGTGACTATCACCTATACAGCGGTCACCTCACCGAGGATCGCTTCTCCATCCGCAACATCATCCAAGACTTGATTGACAATGGTGAGTTTACCGTGGTTGAAGAACAACAGTTAGGGAGTGAGAACATGCAAGAACTCATCAAGGAAGGGGCTCAGATTTGAAATAGGGTCTCAACAAGGGATCATGCCGTAAGGAAGGCTACAACGACAATGGGGACTACAACAACAATCTCCGTTTCGCTTTCTCTACCTAGTAATAGGAATAAAAAAAAAGAGTCAAAGTCCTCTTTATTGTGCTTTAAAGTTTTCTCTCGTCCCATGTTCAATGTCGAGTCTTATTATCAAATAAAAGTCCTCTTTAGTAATTCTTGGCAAAATGATGAAAAAATGTCTAAACACGTTTTAGAATGAAGGCTATCACTTGAACGCCTAGAGGCTAAACATCGACGACGACATCAACGACGAAGAAAAAGCCAAGACATCAAGGAGCAACAACCATGGAGAAATCAAGCAAAGTTTTCAAAAAGGGGATTTAAAAAAAAAAAAAAAAAAAAAAAAAAAAGCTCGCTAGGTTGAAATCCTCAAATCAACCTAGGTAAAAGTTAGAGAACAAAAAAAAAAAAAAAAAAAAAAAAAAAATCCCCCTCAATCAAACAAGTACAAATCAACATCATTCCACCAATGAAGGACGAAGCAACAACCATCTCGACGAATGGAGCATCCACAAGAACTACGGTGACCTGAGCCTCTACACTGGAGGAACGTAGGCAACCTGCGGGTCCGGTCTCATGCAAGAAAGAAGATATTTTTAGCCCTAGTGCGTTATGGTGATTGGCCTTCATCTCGAACTTGTCAAGACATCTTTGTACGAGTCATTTGCCAATGAATTAATCACCTCAAGATTGAACAACTTTCTTAGAATTGGAATCGCTTCACGTTCCTTGTCGAGTCTAGGGGGTTCTCTTCTTTTTACGATACTCCCAGTTTTTTGCAATCAAACTGGGGCTTTCATTCTCTTCTCTCTTAATGAGTTACTTGCCTTCGTGAGTTATTCAATAAATAAAAATACATGTCAATACTAGGGACCACTTTCCTAGTCGAGTCAATGTCACTCATCATTACTGACAAAAGGTCTCCACCGCAAAATCACATCTCTCATCCTCCGCTAGAGTCAATGCACACTTCCTCATTAATCGAGTAAAAAAAAATGAAGACGCAAAAGAGATGCCCGCTAGATTGAAAACCCGAAAGGGCGGTCTAGGCAAAAAATAGGGTGCGTCATAAAAAAAATTAGAGAGTGAGAGAGAGAAGGGAAAGAGAAATGGAGATCCCCGGCTTCTAAAGAAGACAACTACAGGAGCTCTACATTGGATCTCCTCAACAAATCAATTCCCCACCGAGTCAACTTTGGGATTGCAAAAGGCTCGACAAGATATGGTACCATCAAAGGCTGTCTTGGGTTATCGGCATCATTCTCCAGCAGTGTGCATTTTTAGGTTCATGAAAAGAAGGCCCGTGGTAACAAAGACCCATCTGAGAATGAGCCCATCATAAAAGGGCACGAGGTTGCACAAATAATCCCTAGCTAGTCAATTGACTTGGGCAGCAAATAGCAACAACATGTGTCTCAGTTTTCAAAGCTTCTGCAAGTATGTGCTTCTAAAGTACGCCGAAAGGCTCCCGAGAAATGGAGTAGCTCTTGCCATGTCCTCTCATATTTGTTCCCTCGCACGAGGATGAGTCACTCTTGGTTTGCTCAACAAATGGTGATGCCCTAGGGGCTATGTGACTCAAGAACAAGGGCTTCTTTTGCGTCATTTGACAATCAATAAGCCCTAGGGGCTATGCTCGAGAAATATGTGTGAGACTATCCTCAAATTCTTTCAATAGGGATGTCAAAAAGCCCTCTTGTCATGTGTGCCCGTACTCGGATGGCACTCTAGGGGCTACGGTCAAGTCTTAAAGGCTCCCTCGGCAAGAAGCAATTCACTTCAATCTCCCCAGCAACATTTGAAGCTCTATACCGAAAGGTCTCAAGGGGCTTCGCAATCTACAATCTTTTGGGCTACGGCATTACAGTGATACAAGCAAAGGGCAATATTGGGGCTTCGTAATTAACAAGCTTTTGGGCAGTGGTACCCGAGCAATGCAATTTGGGAGTAGTCTTATGGCTCCATGAATGGGATCAAACTTCAATGGTCCCTCAACACTTCTAGTCAAACGGCCTCTTGGTTTTAAATGAAGGCTCCGATGATATGAATGAATTTGATGATTCTTGTTAGAACTCACAGCGAGATTCTGAAGGAAGTCTCAGAGAAAAGGAAAGAGATTCAATATGGTAGACTCACCCGGCTGAGTTATAGCGGGTAATGCCAATATGTTAACTCTATAAACAGAGTTACGGCCAATCCCAATGTTTCTGCAATACAACACCCCCTTCTCCAAGATCAAAAGCACAGGCTGCATCTGAAGATCCACCGTCGGTTCAACTCAAGAAGACTCGAGCAAACATACCGTTCGAGACTTTATCACACCAAGACCTTATCATCTGCAACAACATCACCATATCCCACGAGACGTCTCCCGAAGGCTGTACTACATTTTCAACATGGACCTTCCGCTATTTGGGTATCAACCATAAAAAGGGCCATCCATCTCCAAGCAAAAGAAAGAAGGAGATCGCCTTCAAGAGTCCTACCCGATGTGGCATCCGCTCTCAATACAAAGCTAAGCCAATTTGGGGCTTCACATCGAAAGGTCTTCACATCCCGCCATCTCGAAGCCCACATGACATTTGGGGCTTAGCGATCAACCGAAACTTAGTATTAATAATCTTCTCTTGGGGCTTGCTCTCGTCCACATCAAAAGGCGATTTATCATAGGGCTATTCGAGATTGGCATCAAGGGCATTATAGGGGATTTTCAATCAACAACCCCTTATCTCGGCATCGAAAGTCTTTTGAAACCTCATAATTGACACATATCTTGGGGCTAGACATCAATTTCGTTGGACGCCACGGCACCGACGACAGAATTCAAAGCGTGGCAATCCGAACTTCGACCGAACATGACTTGATCTTGGGTTGGCTTTGCAAACACACAATAGTTAAAATGGTTCACCCACAAACTAACTAAAAAAAAATCTTTTTTTCTCATGCGTACATATTCTCTTCCTATTAGTCTTAAAAAAAAAAAAAAAAAAAAAACGACTAAAGGATATTTCTTTTTCTTTTTCTATGTGCAAAAGTTCGTGCTTTATTTTGCCTTGCTCCTAGCATTCTTCCCCAGCGCTCTCCACCATCCTTGAACTACGCTGGTCTGATTCTCTTAAAGGGATACGTAGGCAGCCTTTTGGCACGACCAACCCACCATCCAGAATGCCATCTCGCCAACACTCCATCAAAGGCAAGAACAATTCATCATCACCAACATCATCATTCTCCATCCAAAGCATGGATACTCTTCATCAAAAGCATCAACGTCCTTCATTAATCCATCCCCAATCAAGCGGTAATGGTAAGTGAAGGTATGAACATCATTCTTCTCAAGTAATCTCCGCTTTCAAAAATCACTTCACACACAGAATCACTCTACTTCTCTCTCAAACTGCTTTCAAATCACATCACACCACAAGCACAATTTACCTCATAACTGCCATTTCACATCCCATACATGTCACAAGCACATATACCTGTAAAGCACACACTTAACAGGTACCACCACAAGGTCAACATCATCTACAACTCAAGGCACTTCATCCCCAGTAGAAAGTGATCCACCGTCAACTATGCCTGCATCCCACCGAGTCAAACAATTACAGTTCAATGACAACAACTCGGTCTATGGTGAGCCACAAAAACACCACCTTTCCATCAAGCAACACAATAATATCACATATAGGCAGACAGAGCCTCGGATCCCGCCTTAGCAAACGGATCTCGCTTCATCAAACGGGTCCCGCATCAGCAAATGGATCCCGCCTTAGCAAACGGATCCCGCCTCCAGCAAACGGATCCCGCCTTAGAAAATGGATCCCGCCTTAGAAAACGGATCCCGCTTCAGCAAACGGATCCCGCATCAGCAAATGGGTCCTGCATCAGCAAACGGATCCCGCCTTAGCAAATGGATCCCGACTCCAGCAAACGGATCCTGCCTTAGCAAATGGATCCCGCCTTAGCAAACGGATCCCGCTTCAGCAAACGGGTCCCGCATCAGCAAACGGATCCTGCCTTAGCAAAAGGATCCCGCACCAACAAACGGATCCCGCTTTCAGCAAACGGATCCCGCTTCAGCAAACGGATCCCACTTTAGCAAACGGATCCCGCCTTAGCAAACGGATCCCGCCTCCAGCAAAAGGATCCCGCCTCAGCAAACGGATCGCGCAACAGCAAACGGATCCCGCATCAGCAAACGGATCCCGCATCAGCAAACGGATCCCGCACCAGCAAACGGATCCCGCACCAGCAAACGGATCCCACACCAGCAAACAGATCCCGCCTTCTGCAAACGGATCCCGCTTCAGCAAACGGATCCCGCTTCAGCAGAACGGATCCCGCCATACCCTTTCTATATCAATTAAGCCGCTCACACAGGGAGCGCACCCCTAGGCTTCGCAAATTTCAAATTCATGTTTTATTGAGTCTTTGTTTTCTCTTGTCGATGTCCTCGGCGGTTGTCATTCTTTTGTCGACGCATTTTTCTTCGCAATCCACATCGCCGAGGGGTTCTGTAGACACCCCGCTTTGGACTTCTCATGTCCCGATTGCATACACATTCTTTGTCTTCCTCTTTTCTGTTAAGTTTTGTTACTTTTCGTTAACTTTCGTTACTTTTTGTTAAGTTCCTGACTAACTCCGTTAGTCTTGGATTTGAATAAGTAGCAAAGTCAACCTTAAGTATTTGTTTCATTTATTTTTGTTGACTTTCGTGATGTTCGTTAAGTTTCTGGACTAATTCCGTTAGTTTTGGGGCTTAACTGCATAACAGGGTTAACATTTGGGCTAAAATATGAATTTTCTGAAGCTGGGATGCGCACGCCTTTGCCTTCCGTTATGAGAGGCGTGCTCCTCCCATAGGGAGGGTGGGAAGCGCGCGCTTCCCGCTTCCAGAATCTCAGATTTGGCCAAATTTCCCTCCTTTTCATATTTGTAACCCCCAAGGCCATTATGCCTTGACTTGATCCGGGGAAGGGCCATCTTTGTGACCAAAAACACTTACCTAACACCTATAAAAAAACCCTCCAATCCATCATTGGAGGGGGACTTTTCTTTTCACTCTCTTAACAAAAGAGGACTTTTCTTTTCACTTTCTTAACAAAAAGAGAAGAAGAATTCTTGAATCAAAAACACATAAAATCCATTTTCAAAGAGTGGTCACTATAGACAATTTGGTTCTTCCCCATTCAAGCACAAGGTACAATGTTCATTCTCTTATAAACTTTTAATCTCATCTTTATTTTCTCTCATTGTTAAAATCTTTTTATTACACTCTTCATCTTTAATGTGTATGCAATCTTCATAAAAGGGATACAACCAAAAGGCCACTTCACTATTGAAGTTTGGCCAAGGTTACATCCCAACATTCCAAATTCCACTTTAATTTTCATTTCATTTCTTCATGTAATTATTTTTACTCATCAAATAAGCACGCTTCATAGCACGATTTTTTTAGCAATTTCTTTTGAAGGAATACCTACAAAAATTAATATAACAACAAATACAATAGTTAGTATATAATGCATGAAATATTGAAATAGAGTATTATATTACTGATATAGAGGGTTGATAAATCAGTGCGTCGTCTTCTTCCCATTGGCTTCATTTATGTATAGAAAAGTATGAACAATGAAATTATCATTGCATCTAAAATGAGAAGGGTGTCATTTTGGTAAAGTTGAGAGCTTAAAAGTACTATTTGATAAATAAATGTTTGGTTTTTATATTTCCTAGTAGTTTTTAAAGTTGAAAAGTCTTTTAACTTATGAGATCATGAATGCAAGACATATTAATAATATGTGAGTTAGAGACTTTTTCTATGTTAGTGTAAGGATCCCGCCCCCGCACGTAAAACGCGACGAGTCATGGGGGCAAAAGGCCAAACGCGGTTAACATGCCAAAAAAATAACGGAGTCGCAACTTTTGTTAATTATTTGACCCAACAAAAGAAAAGGTTAGAGATTCCATTAGTTAGGAGGTCAGGTTACGCCTTGGGAAGAGTTTCACGTCACTCAAGTTGCCTCGGATAGGACCGAGTCTCCCTAATGTTAGTTAACGAAAATGCATGTGTGTGTGTGTGTGTGTTTTCAAAATGGGAGAAACTGACTGTTTTGACAAAACCAGTTAATTATTTAACAGAAAAGGTTTATTTCGCAAACTTTCTGGTTAGGAAAGGAAGAAACTGGAAAATGCCCTCCCTGGACAAAGTAGCCGTACAGATGGGGAGGGCTCTCCAGGGCATTTTTACAGTTTATTCAGAAAACAGTCCAGTTTCAGTCAAAACAGAGTATTCTTGCTGAAACTGGACTGGAATGTTGATTTCCAGTTTATCATTAACAACAAAACTTTGAAAAGTTCATTCTCACGCACATTGATCATCAAAGGAACCCCAAAAACAAAGATTTGGGTGTGATCAAAGGTAATCATTGGAGAAATTTATGAAAAGTTGATGAATATGGCATTTAAACCAAAATAACCATTTTAGTGGATAAAGATTGAAACTTTACCACCAAAATAGACTTATTATACAAGATTAAACCCTTAGGGATAAAAATATAACATAAAGATCAAATCTTTATTCTCATACTTGCTGATTTATGGCTAGATCATGGTTGGGATGATAAAGATTGAAACTTTATCCCCCAATCATGACTCTTATGGCCAAACAAGAACAATATCAACATGAAATTTAACAAATCATGATCATCCTAGGTTTTATCCCATGAATCACACACTAGGTGTGAAGGGGACCTTGAATCACCTCATGATTTGGATCATATACATATATAATCATAATATATATAGCTTGGAAGGCCAAGACTTGTATAATATATAGATATTGTGCTTGAAAATGGACAAGACTTGCAAGAAAGGTAAAGTGCTTGAAATGGACAAGACTTTGCAAGAATAAGAAGAAATAACACAAGATAAACAAGTAATATGAACAAAGATAAAAGAGTTTGAGATGAAGAAGAAGATGGGGAGAAGGAGGCTTCACCTATGATGGTTATGCCTATCTTCCTCTCTTTTCACTCAAATATGTGTATCACTCACTTTCTGCTCTCAAACTGGCAGAGTAAGATCTCTCAAAACGTTTTCTCCCCCCCTGAAATGATCAGCATGGGGTTCAATTTATAGAGGCTGAGGGTGCCCAACATATCCGTACGGCTAGGGACCTCATGTGCCCAAACCATCCGTACGACTCGACCTGGATAGCTTTTGGATTTTTCTAAGTTTAATTCCAGTTCAGTCCTGGAATATCAGGTTTATCCTAGTGAGATCCTGGCCCATTGGTTTATCCCTAAATGGTACCAAGAATTCCTCTAAAGTTGGTCAATTTCAGATTGGGGTACTTACAGAGCCCCTCGGCAACATCGCTTTTGAAGAAAGCGGGGTTGTCGACAAAACAACCATCCCAATCTGATGGGAGGACGGCTTGGCCGATTTGGGTGAGAGATTTCAAGGCTACTCAAACCTATAAGCATCCCATTTTGATGGGAGGACGGCATAGCTGATTTGGGTGAGAGATTCTAAGGCTACTCAAACCTATAAGCATCCCAATTCGATGGGAGGACGGCTTAGCCGATTTGGGTGAGAGATTGTAAGGCTACTCAAACCTATAAGCATCCTAATCCGATGGGAGGACGGCTTAGCCGATTTGGGTGAGAGATTCTAAGGCTGCTCAAACCTATAAGCATCCCATTTTGATGGGAGGACGGCATAGCCGATTTGTTCTATGGCTGGACCTAGAGGTATAGGACTCCTACGTATCCCTATTCGAGGGAATCAAGCCTAACGTAGTTCGGGTGAGAGATTTTAAGGCTACTCAAACCTATGGGCCTTAGGTGGATATCTATTCATCCTTTCCTAAACAGGCATGGCCCAAAGGCCGGGCTCGGTCAACTTGGCCCTATTCGGAAGGGGTCGACTAAAGGGGGCTGGCATGGCTCAGAGGCTCAAATGATGGGCATGGCTCAGAGGCTAGACTCGATCGACTTGGCTCTATCGGAGAGGGTCGACTAGAGGGTAACTAGTCTTTCATCCTACTAAGGACTGCCGGGACATTTGGTCAACTTTTCTCATGGCCGAGGGTCGACTACACAAACTGGTCAACTTATCTCATGGCGGAGGGTCGACTACACAAACTGTCAACTTATCTCATGACGGATGGTCGACTACAAAAACTGGTCAACTTATCTCATGGCGGAGGGGACTACACAAACTGGTCTCACGTCATCACAGACTGCCGGGACACATTGATAGGTTTTCTCTAACCTGGCCACTCTCGGGGACAAAGGTTTTCTTAACCTAATCATGACTATACTGGTCTTACGCCCAACCAAGGCCTGCCGAGGCAATAACATCTTAACTTTCATCCTGGACTTACGAGGTATGGCCGGGACTTTCACGATTTCACTTTCTACCCTGGACTTACGAAGTGCGGCCGGGTCAACAAAATCCAATGGTCTTACGCCACGCCGGACGGCCAAGGATAGGTCTAACCTAATGGACTTATGTCATTCCGGGCTGCCAAAGGACATAATTTCACAAAGCCTAATGGTCTTACGTCACACCGGACCGCCAAAGGACAAAATCTCACAGAACCTAATGGTCTTACATCACACCGGACCGCCAAAAGGACAATCTCGCAGAACCTAATGGCCTTACGTCACACCGGACCGCCAAAGGACAAAATCTCATAGAACCTAATGGTCTTACGTCACACCGGACCGCCAATGGACAATTTTTCAAATTTTTAACTGGACTTACGAAGAATGGCCGCGTTAACTTCCCAAATTCAAAATTTTAACCTGGACTTACGAAGCGCGGCCGGGTTGAATTACATACTCTTAACCTGGGCTTACGAAGTACGGCCGGGCTAATTACACACTCTTAACATGGGCTTAAGAAGTACGGCCGGGCTAATTCTCTTTCATGACCTGGGCTTACGAAGTACGGTCGGGTTAATTTCCACATTTTTAACCTGGGCTTACGAAGTACGGTCGGGTTAATTTCCATATTTTAACCTGGGCTTACGAAGTACGGCCGAGTTAATTTCCACATTTTTAACATGGACTTACGAAGTACGGCCGGGCTAATTTTACACTCTTAACCTGGGCTTACGAAGTACGGCTGGGCTAATTACACACTCTTAACCTGGGCTTACGAAGTACGGCCAGGCTAATTCTCATTCTTAACCTGGGCTTACAAAGTACGGCCGGGCTAATTACACACTCTTAACCTGGGCTTACGATGTACGGCCGGGCTAATTTCCACACTCTTAACCTGGGCTTACGAAGTACGGCCGTGTTAATTTCCATATTTTTAACTTGGCCTTACGAATACGGCCGGGTTAATTTCCATATTTTAACCTGGGCTTACGAAGTACGGCCGGGTTAATTTCCACATTTTTAACCTGGGCTTGCGAAGTACGGCGGGTTAATTTCCACATTTTTAACCTGGACTTACGAAGTACGGTCGGGACTAAATCACATTCTTAACCTGGGCTTACGAAGTACGGCCGGGCTAATTTTACACTCTTAACCGGGCTTACGAAGTACGGCCGGGCTAATTTCCATATTTTTAACCTGGGCTTACGAAGTACGGCCGGGTTAATTTCCACATTTTTAACCTGGACTTACGAAGTACGACCGGGTTAATTTCGATATTTTAACCTGGGCTTACGAAGTACGGCCGGGCTAAATCACATTCTTAACCTGGGCTTATGAAGTACGGCCGGGCTAATTTTACATGTTTAACTTGGGCTTACGAAGTACGGCCGGGTTAAATTTTAACAAATATGGTCTTACGTCCATCTAGGGACTGCCCGAGGACATTTTCATTGGGAACCTAATTTTTCTAGGTCCAATTCAAGTTGCATGAGCCGAAAAGGGCATTTTAGACATTTTCCAAAGGGGAGGGGCCTAAGTCTTATTTTAGAAACTTATGGGAACTATGCTCAAGGCACCAGGGGCCAAAGTGTAAATTGTGGGCTGAGATTTCTTCTCGCCCAAACCAGCGTACGGCTTCAGAAGGAATCTCCTTCTTTTTCAAAACAGCAGCCATACGGATGGTTGATGTACATTTCAAAACTCAGGCCGAAAATCAGAGAAGGAGAGGCGATTTTTGAGAGAATAACTTCACCCTTTTCCCGAAATTTCTACCTAATTCATTCTAGGTTTGCTCATGGATGCTCGGGCAAGAAGAGGTTATCCAAGGGGAGTGGATAGAAGGCTTGACATGGTCTGGAATTTCTGGGGCTACCATATTGCCTTAAATGATGTGGGGGAGGGTTTCTACAAGTCTCCCAACGTCCATCTATGTCACAAACGAGCAGTAATCCTCCTTTCCTACTCGATTCATGTCCATTTTGAGAATTTTGTGCATTCCCTAGTCCTAGGGCCTACATTCATGCTATTTGAGATCTTTGCATTTCTTGACACAATTTCATGAAATTGGCCTCATTTTTGTGTCGTTGGGATCACTAGGGATGTGAGCATGTGCTCATTGCACCATTTGGACATGCCTAGCTATACTTCCCAAAATTGGAGTGCGTTGTGCATAAACTACTTATACCTAAGGCTCGACTAGTCATTTTGACACATTCAAGTGCGTGCTAGTATTTCCCGGGACAAGTTATCGCATTTTAATACCTTTCTAAACAAAACTTTACACATTCCCTATATAAACACACCCCCAAACGCTTATCGCAATTTGAAAAGGGAGAAAACATTTTATTATTCACATGATTTATTCACCACATTCATTTATCACATGCATTGGTATTTTAAATCTGTGTTATTCATACCTTTGCTGTGTTTACCTGCCAAGCGGTGATCCCAAATCTCGGGGATCTCCCGACATGTGCTGCTCCCTGTGGGAGGCTATGCCCGTGGCTGTCGGCGACGAGCCTGGTCCGAGAGATTTGGTAGAGGGCACTGGCCTGGTGCCCGTTCATTCATGTTGTGGGCCAGCTGGCGAGCACTAACAAGAGTCTCAGGCTCATTACTGCCTTGGGCGAGCATTGGTGGGATACCACCTACACTTTCCATTTGAGCTGGGGGGAGGTGACCGTGACCCCTGCCGACTTTTTTGCCATCACCGGGCTTTCTTTTAGCGGCGGGCCTGTTATCTGGACAGATCGACTCTCGTCCCCTGACATCCAGGCACTTATCGGCTTCTCGGGCCCTACCAAGGGCTTGGGGATGACGGTGCAGGCTGTTGAGCGGGCCATTCGGGACAGGATCCCAGATATTTGGCGGGCTTGGTGACCGTGCAGCAGCTCAGACGAGCTTATGTGTGGCTCCTTCTCAGCAACACCCTCTTCGCCTACGCCGACACAACCTGCATGTTCCCTCTCCTCGGATCATTGACTACTCTTGAGACCGTCCGGAGCATTGCTTGGGGAGAGGCTGGGTTTGCCGAGCTGTATATGGAGCTCGATAAATTCAGCCGGAAGGCGAGCAAATCCTTGGCTTGCTTCCAGTTTGCCTTGGAGGTACGTTCTTTTCCGTCCCTCATTTTGTTTTCTCCTTTTCATTCTCTTTCTCCAGTTTCCGACATCTTAATGTTTCCCTTGCCATTTTCTTTTTAGGCTTGGTACTACGAGATCTTTTGTGGCTATCCATGGGAGCAGACCATCGATCCTGCCATTAGATTCACGGCCATGGTCTGTTGGGCTCGGGAGGCCCGAAAGAAGAGGGGATCCAAGGGACGGGTCTCCGTCCACCATGCCGATGTCGGGGTAGTGCTGAGAGACGCCATGCCGGTCGAAGTCTACCTCTTCCCTTGGTCGAGGTATAAGGGGCAAGGGCTAGGTGTTGACCTATCTGAGGCCCTGCGGGTTACACGGGAGAGGAGGCTCCTGATGGGGTTCCAAGGAGAGGCCTTCTATTTAGGGGAGAGAGTGCTCTGGCAGCACAGGCTCGAGCTTATGCAGAGGGCTCCCGTTGATCCTCCTGACTCCATGTTTATGATTGACCGAAGGGATAACCCCTATCTTATGGGAGCAAGCGCCACTGATTTCATTACCGACGAGCCGTATGGGCGCTTTGTGGCCCGTAAGCTGAGGTCGCCACAAGTAGTGGCTTCTGGGGTGACTCCCCCAACATGGAAGGATTATTCATACGTCTACTCGGACCACCATATCCATATGGTGGCTACATCTGTAGCGGGAGAGGGAGCCCCACCTGAGGATGCTCCTGAGGGTGTGGTATGCTTTCCTTCGCACACACTTATTCATCCCATATCCCTATCTCTTCCACTGAACCGTTTAGTTTCTCTGTGCAGGTTGCGGCGCGGGCTTTGTTGGATAAACCCTCCCTCATGAAATGGGCCAAAAGGTGACTGAAGAGGTTTGTTGGGCGCTCCTCCAAGGGGCCTCGGACTGAATCACGATTCGCGCTGGGCAGAAATTCGGTGAGTGGTGGGGAGAGGTCTTTCCGACGGGTCTCAAGCGTAGAGCTTCCGCCATCCTTTGCCCGTCGCCATACCTTAGGTGGAGCTGATTTGGAGGCCTTTCGGGATTCGCTCCATGACCCCAGCTTTCACGAGCTCGCCCTGGATCCTTTTGCTCATGTGGCCTTGGAGCGTGTGGATCCCCAGCCGATCAGACATCCCGGTCCTCCTTCCTAGGTTCCTCCTTCCTTATTTCCGGGCCAATCCTCTTCGGGTGAAGGCTCGAGCTTGGCAGAGTCCATCTTCTTCTTCAACCCCAGCATGTACCCACCTCGTCCTTTGGAGAGGGTTCATTCGCCTCCGGAGGACCCTTATCCGTACTCGAATTAGGATGCACCAACCTGAACAATTTTTCTTTAGTTTTAAAAAATTAATTTTAGTAAGAATGTTGATGTAATTTTTTTTCTGTGATATAATGCATCTTTTTTTCCATGGACACTAATAAACTTTTATCTTGTCTTTATGTTAGTGTATCTGCAAATGTATCTTCTACGCCCATAAATTCATCAGACCAACAATATTTTGAACATGTAGTTTTTATTTCCATTTATCCAGTTTATAAAATGGCAAAATTGTATTGTCATTATGTCTTATGTTTTCTTAAATTTCTACCAGTGTTCATTGCAACCATCTTCATCTCTGCCAATGTTTTGTGATTCTTCCAATCAGAGTGATAATGCTAAGGTAACATTTATAAGTTTCAGTAAGTTAATGGTACCCTTTTTATATGTTTTAATCTACGACTTAATCTTCATTGTAATAAATAGAGCTCAACAACGCCAAGGCATACATTTCCTCCTTCGATCCAGATGTCTAGTGCTCAACCTCCGAGGTTCATGGTATGGTGATTTATTGTTTATACCCCCTCTGTCCTGTAAAGATAGTCTCTCTTTTTTCGTTGTTACTACGAAGCAACTTTGAGCAATAATTAAGGCTACTTTTAATTATCTTAACAAGCTAGACTAGATCTAGACCTTTCTATGTAACCCTATAAATATGTAACCTATTGTTCATAATAAATTGAGTCATTCAATATCAAACCCTTCTTCCCATGTGTGAATGACCTCGTCTAACCTTCTTAAATCCTAATATGGTATCAGAGCAAAAAGATCCATATGGGACTTCTCCACCAAAACCCTAGCGGCGAAACCCTATCCGATCCACCCCATCATCTTTCGCTGCCCACCTATAAGACCCTAGCGGAAAACCCTAGCCGCCCCACGCTATCTCCACTATCACCCACTATATCTCCACCATCACCCACCTTCACCATATACTTCCACCACCACCTTTAAAATCTCACCCTTATCTCCTTCATAAACATCTTCGGCAAAACCCTAGCAACCAAAACCCTAATGCCAACCCACATCTTCCGTCAAAACAATACCCACACCGCTCATCTTACTTCTGCCTCTCCCCTTATCACTCTCTCTCTCTCTCTCCTTCTCTCTCTCTCTACAAACCCTAACTACAACCCATTCCTTATGGACACTACCACCGGCACAACCCTACAGTCCGCCCCACACATCTCTTCCATCATTCCAACCAATTTCACAACATCCACTCTTCCCCACCATCACCCCAATCCCGCCCCTCTTCCCTCCCACAAAAACCTTTCGGCAAACCCCCACTCTTTTCATTCTTTGCCGAAACCCAGCCACCCCAATCCCACCCCCACCTCTCAGCCGACAACACAACCCTAGCGGAAATCTGCACCTCCTCACCCTCCAATCACCACCTCTACACCCCTCGGCAAACCCCCCATCATTTGCCGAAACCATAAAATTTTGTTGGCCAACCCAAGCTGATACCAAGCCTCAAACCCTAACCATCTTAACCTGGGCTTACGAAGCATGGCCGGGCAAATTACACACTCTTAACATGGGCTTAAGAAGTACGGCCGGGCTAATTCTCTTTCTTGACCTGGGCTTACGAAGTACGGTCGGGTTAATTTCCACATTTTTAACCTGGGCTTACGAAGTACGGTCGGGTTAATTTCCATATTTTAACCTGGGCTTACGAAGTACGGCCGAGTTAATTTCCACATTTTTAACATGGACTTACGAAGTACGGCCGGGCTAATTTTACACTCTTAACCTGGGCTTACGAAGTACGGCTGGGCTAATTACACACTCTTAACCTGGGCTTACGAAGTACGGCCGGGCTAATTCTCATTCTTAACCTGGGCTTACAAAGTACGGCCGGGCTAATTACACACTCTTAACCTGGGCTTACGAAGTACGGCCGGGCTAATTTCCACACTCTTAACCTGGGCTTACGAAGTACGGCCGTGTTAATTTCCACATTTTTAACTTGGCCTTACGAAGTACGGCCGGGTTAATTTCCATATTTTAAACTGGGCTTACGAAGTACGGCCGGGTTAATTTCCACATTTTTAACCTGGGCTTACGAAGTACGGCGGGTTAATTTCCACATTTTTAACCTGGACTTACGAAGTACGGTCGGGCTAAGTCACATTCTTAACCTGGGCTTACGAAGTACGGCCGGGCTAATTTTACACTCTTAAACTGGGCTTACGAAGTACGGCCGGGCTAATTTCTATATTTTTAACCTGGGCTTACGAAGTACGGCCGGGTTAATTTCCACATTTTTAACCTGGACTTACGAAGTACGACCGGGTTAATTTCGATATTTTAACCTGGGCTTACGAAGTACGGCCGGGCTAAATCACATTCTTAACCTGGGCTTACGAAGTACGGCCGGGCTAATTTTACATGTTTAACTTGGGCTTACGAAGTACGGCCGGGTTAAATTTTAACAAATATGGTCTTACGTCCATCTAGGGACTGCCCGAGGACATTTTCATTGGGAACCTAATTTTTCTAGGTCCAATTCAAGTTGCATGAGCCGAAAAGGGAATTTTAGACATTTTCCAAAGGGGAGGGGCCTAAGTCTTATTTTAGAAACCTATGGGAACTATGCTCAAGGCACCAGGGGCCAAAGTGTAAATTGTGGGCTGAGATTTCTTCTCGCCCAAACCAGCCGTACGGCTTCGGAAGGAATCTCCTTCTTTTTCAAAACAGCAGCCATACGGATGGTTGATGTACATTTCAAAACTCAGGCCGAAAATCAGAGAAGGAGAGGCGATTTTTGAGAGAATAACTTCACCCTTTTCCCGAAATTTCTACCTAATTCATTCTAGGTTTGCTCATGGATGCTCGGGCAAGAAGAGGTTATCCAAGGGGAGTGGATAGAAGGCTTGACATGGTCCGGAATTTCCGGGGCTACCATATTGCCTCAAATGATGTGGGGGCGGGTTTCTACAAGTCTCCCAACGTCCATCTATGTCACAAACGAGCAGTAATCCTCCTTTCCTACTCGATTCATGTCCATTTTGAGAATTTTGTGCATTCCCTAGTCCTAGGGCCTACATTCATGCTATTTGAGATCTTTGCATTTCTTGACACAATTTCATGAAATTGGCCTCATTTTTGTGTCGTTGGAATTACTAGGGATGTTAGCATGTGCTCATTGCACCATTTGGACATGCCTAGCTATACTTCCCAAAATTGGAGTGCGTTGTGCATAAACTACTTGTACCTAAGGCTCGACTAGTCATTTTGACACATTCAAGTGCGTGCTAGTATTTCCCGGGACAAGTTATCGCATTTTAATACCTTTCTAAACAAAACTTTACACATTCCCTATATAAACACATCCCCAAACGCTTATCGCAATTTGAAAAGGGAGAAAACATTTTATTATTCACATGATTTATTCACCACATTCATTTATCACATGCATTGGTATTTTAAATCTGTGTTATTCATACCTTTGCTGTGTTTACCTGCCAAGCGGTGATCCCAAATCTCAGGGATCTCCCGACATGTGCTGCTCCCTGTGGGAGGCTATGCCCGTGGCTGTCGGCGACGAGCCTGGTCCGAGAGATTGGGTAGAGGGCACCGGCCTGGTGCCCGTTCATTCATGATGTGGGCCAGCTGGCGAGTACTAACAGGAGTCTCAGGCTCATTACTGCCTTGGGCGAGCATTGGTGGGATACCACCTACACTTTCCATTTGAGATGGGGGGGAGGTGACCGTGACCCCTGCCGACTTTTCTGCCATCACCGGGCTTTCTTTTAGCGGCGGGCCTGTTATCTGGACAGATCGACTCTCGTCCCCTGACATCCAGGCACTTATCGGCTTCTCGGGCCCTACCAAGGGCTTGGGGATGACGGTGCAGGCTGTTGAGCGGGCCATTCGGGACAGGATCCCAGAATATTTGGCGAGCTTGGTGACCGTGGAGCAGCTCAGACGAGCTTATGTGTGGCTCCTTCTCAGCAACACCCTCTTCGCCTACGCCGACACTACCTGCATGTTCCCTCTCCTCGGGTCATTGACTACTCTTGAGACCGTCCGGAGCATTGCTTGGGGAGAGGCTGGGTTGGCCGAGCTGTATATGGAGCTCGATAAATTCAGCCGGAAGGCGAGCAAATCCTTGGCTTGCTTCCAGTTTGCCTTGGAGGTACGTTCTTTTCTGTCCCTCATTTTGTTTTCTCCTTTTCATTCTCTTTTTCCAGTTTCCGGCATCTTAATGTTTCCCTTGCCATTTTCTTTTTAGGCTTGGTACTACGAGATCTTTTGTGGCTATCCATGGGAGCAGACCATCGATCCTGCCATTAGATTCCCGGCCATGGTCTGTTGGGCTCGGGAGGCCCGAAAGAAGAGGGGATCCAAGGGACGGGTCTCCGTCCACCATGCCGATGTCCGGGTAGTGCTGAGAGGCGCCATGCCGGTCGAAGTCTACCTCTTCCCTTGGTCGAGGTATAAGGGGCAAGGGCTAGTGTATCTGCAAATGTATCTTCTACGCCCATAAATTCATCAGACCAACAATATTTTGAACATGTAGTTTTTATTTCCATTTATCCAGTTTATAAAATGGCAAAATTGTATTGTTATTATGTCTTATGTTTTCTTAAATTTCTACCAGTGTTCATTGCAACCATCTTCATCTCTGCCAATGTTTTGTGATTCTTCCAATCAGAGTGATAATGCTAAGGTAACATTTATAAGTTTCAGTAAGTTAATGGTACCCTTTTTATATGTTTTAATCTACGACTTAATCTTCATTGTAATAAATAGAGCTCAACAACGCCAAGGCATACATTTCCTCCTTCGATCCAGATGTCTAGTGCTCGACCTCCGAGGTTCATGGTATGGTGATTTATTGTTTATACCCACTCTGTCCTGTAAAGATAGTCTCTCTTTTTTCGTTGTTACTACGAAGCAACTTTGAGCAATAATTAAGGCTACTTTTAATTATCTTAACAAGCTAGACTAGATCTAGACCTTTCTATGTAACCCTATACATATGTAACCTATTGTTCATAATAAATTGAGTCATTCAATATCAAACCCTTCTTCCCATGTGTGAATGACCTCGTCTAACCTTCTTAAATCCTAATATGGTATCAGAGCAAAAAGATCCATATGGGACTTCTCCACCAAAACCCTAGCGGCGAAACCCTATCCGATCCACCCCATCATCTTTCGCTGCCCACCTATAAGACCCTAGCGGAAAACCCTAGCCGCCCCACGCTATCTCCACTATCACCCACTATATCTCCACCATCACCCACCTTCACCATATACTTCCACCACCACCTTTAAAATCTCACCCTTATCTCCTTCATAAACATCTTCGGCAAAACCCTACCAACCGAAACCCTAATGCCAACCCACATCTTCCGTCAAAACAATACCCACACCGCTCATCTTACTTCTGCCTCTCCCCTTATCACTCTCTCTCTCTCTCTCCTTCTCTCTCTCTCTACAAACCCTAACTACAACCCATTCCTTATGGACACTACCACTGGCACAACCCTACAGCCGCCCCACACATCTCTTCCATCATTCCAACCAATTTCACAACATCCACTCTTCCCCACCATCACCCCAATCCCGCCCCTCTTCCCTCCCACCAAAACCTTTCGGCAAACCCCCACTCTTTTCATTCTTTGCCGAAACCCAGCCACCCCAATCCCACCCCCACCTCTCAGCCGACAACACAACCCTAGCGGCAATCTGCACCTCCTCACCCTCCAATCACCACCTCTACACCCCTCGGCAAACCCCCCATCATTTGCCGAAACCATAAAATTTTGTTGGCCAACCCAAGCTGATACCAAGCCTCAAACCCTAACCATCTTAACCTGGGCTTACGAAGTACGGCCGGGAAAATTACACACTCTTAACATGGGCTTAAGAAGTACGGCCGGGCTAATTCTCTTTCTTGACCTGGGCTTACGAAGTACGGTCGGGTTAATTTCCACATTTTTAACCTGGGCTTACGAAGTACGGTCGGGTTAATTTCCATATTTTAACCTGGGCTTACGAAGTACGGCCGAGTTAATTTCCACATTTTTAACATGGACTTACGAAGTACGGCTGGGCTAATTTTACACTCTTAACCTGGGCTTACGAAGTACGGCTGGGCTAATTACACACTCTTAACCTGGGCTTACGAAGTACGGCCGGGCTAATTCTCATTCTTAACCTGGGCTTACAAAGTACGGCCGGGCTAATTACACACTCTTAACCTGGGCTTACGAAGTACGGCCGGGCTAATTTCCACACTCTTAACCTGGGCTTACGAAGTACGGCCGTGTTAATTTCCACATTTTTAACTTGGCCTTACGAAGTACGGCCGGGTTAATTTCCACATTTTTAACCTGGGCTTACGAAGTACGGCGGGTTAATTTCCACATTTTTAACCTGGACTTACGAAGTACGATCGGGCTAAATCACATTCTTAACCTGGGCTTACGAAGACCCTAGAGATTATGTAGCTAGCAATGTACTCATGGTAGAACTTAGTGAGATCACTGATCCGGCCAAGCTTGTTGTGGCGGACTGTGATGAGATGGGTTGTATTCCAATGACTAATAATAAAGAATATTCTTGCTACTTGTTGTCTTTAGAAGAACTAGTGAGTGAAGTCGAATCTCTAGAGGAAGAGAGCCCCAAGCCCTCTCAACCTCTTTCTTGGGCCGAAATCTTCGAGGAGGCCGAAAAGACCGAAGTTTCGCCCCCTTGTCATGACTCGCCATTGTCTTTGAAGGAGCTACGTGCAGAAGTTTGTCTCCTTACAAGATCAGGTCAAGTGTACCAATCCGACCCGAAGGGCGCAAAGAAAATCATTGGGAAGGAACCCGAGCAAACCGACCTAGACAAAGAAGACCCTATCCTCACTCAACTCAAACAAACCCAAGCCCATATTTCACTATGGTCCCTACTCACCTCCTCCCTAGCCCATCGCCTCATGCTCGAGCAAAACCTCGCCGCCACCATGGTACCATCCACTATTACCCCGGAGGACGTCACCCACATGATTGGTAATATCCACTACGGAAACATCATCACTTTCTCGGAGCTAGACAAGCCAGCGTTCGGAGTTGATCATAATGAGCCTTTATACATCACTGTCGAGGTAAATTGCAAGAAAATCCCCCGTGTATTCATTGATAATAGTTCTGCAATTAATATCCTGCCTTCAAGGATGATGGATGTGGTTGGCATTCATGGTGTTGATTTACGCCCATCCAAGCAAACCATCAAAGCTTATGACTCTACATGCCGCGCCGTGATAGGCGAAGTCACCTTGCCCATTACCATCGGAACAAAGATCCTGCCAACCGATTTCCACGTCATAGACATCCCCGCAACTTTCTCACTCCTCCTCGGCCGGCCATGGTTACATCAGTCGGGCGCTGTCCCATCTTCCCTACACCAGTGTGTGAAGTTTCAATCTGGTAATGAAGTGACCATCATCTACAGTGATCTAGTAACTGCCCAAGGGACGGACACCAAGGGCGTTCCTGTCTTACAGATTCAGCATGGGAAAGAGAGCCGACTCTTCAATGGCTTCGAAATAGTCGCTCAAGCACAGATCTGCACCATCGACCTCACCAAAACAACGGACAAAGTGGCACCTGTTGTCAAGATACTGCGTAACATGGGTTTTATACCGGGGCTGGGGCTAGGTAAGAACTTACAAGGCCCCACAGAATTGGTTGAAGAGGTTAATCATCGAGGGTTGTTCGGTCTAGGATACACCCTTACTCCTGAAGACAAGATGGAGCAACAAAGGATAGAATTGCTTAAAAAGATGAAGCTTCCCTGCAAAAAACCTGAAATGCGGCCATATCGCCTGTCCCTGAATAGCTACTTTGTCAGGGAAGGCGAGGAGTTTTCGTGTTTTGAGTTCGCCGAGCCATGGATTGACCACACCGGGAAATTGCAGAAAGGGTTCGAGATTTTCAGAGATGTGGAATTCGATCGGTCCAACATGAAGCTGACTTACATGGAATATGACAAAGCCACGGGCAGAGTTAGAACCATCAGGCATGAGTACTCCACCAAGGTTGCAGATGACTTGGCAGATCAACTTGAAGCCGCAACCCTTGACAAGCCAGCAATAGAAGCCGCAGAAACTCCAAGTTTGACTGAGACGTGGGGCGGCCAATATCTGCTTCAACATCTGGATAATCTGGGGCTGCACAAAGACATGGTTGCCGTCATCGGGGACGATTCTGAAGATAAGGTGGACCCAAGGACATTGGTGGTACCCATGGGGGACAAGCTCAAGAATTGGTGCATCATTGGGGGACCTATAGCTACTCCGGAATTTACGATGGGAACACTGGGGCTTACTCCTTCTCCTGTCGCCACTCCTGCAGCATCTCTTGTCACTCACCCAAAATCCCCGTCCCCAGAGTCTAGTGTTTTACATTTTGAATTTGAGTCTTCCTCTAAGTCTGACGACCTTACGTCTGAAGACTATGATCTTTTTGCAAACGCTATTTTCCCTATTTCCATGAATGAAACCCTCGACCTTTCCGAGTATCCCTCCATAGTCACTCTTTTAACTGATAAATTGGCTAATAATCAAACTAATGATATACACTTAGTTAATAATGATTCATTAGAAGAGGCAGACACAGACACATTAAATGATGAATACATTAAAGAAATCTCAGAACAGGTTATTAATCAAAAAGAATCTCGAGCCCAAACTGCCGATGAGGTGTTAACATGCGTGAATTTGGGAACCGAAGCCAAGCCTAAGGAAACGCAGATTGGAAGCTTCTTCAGCTGAACCGAAAGGGAAGCACTGATTGAGCTACTCAAAGAATATGTGGATGTGTTCGCATGGTCTTATAAAGACATGCCGGGGCTCAACAACTCGATCATAGAGCACAGAATTCCGACAGCACCAGACGTTAAGACAGTCAAACAGAAGCTGCGCCGCATTAAGCCGGGATGGTCTTTGCAAGTGAAAGAAGAGATTGAGAAGCTACTCCGTGTGGGTTTCATCAGGGTGATCGAGTATCCAACTTGGTTATCAAATTTGGTGACTGTCAAGAAATCCAACGGTAGAGTCAGAGTGTGTGCGGATTTTCGGGATCTCAACAAAGCTACGTCGAAGGATGACTTCCCCCTGCCAAATATCGACATGTTGTTGGACGAGACCGCCCATTATGAGGTCAAGTCAGTCGTTGATGGGTTTGCCGGCTATAACCAAATCGAGACAACCGAGGACGACCCAGAAGCGACCCCCTCCACAACCTCGTGGAGGACCATCAGTCGGCGAGTTCGAGCCGTGTTGAGAATGCAGTCTCCTCGGAACAAAGCCGAAAAGGAAGAACTCGTCAAGTTACTGCAACACCTCAACCATTTTACAACAGTGGGGGAACCGATGCTCAGAGAAATAGAAAGGGCCCGCGACCAAGAATGGAGTTCGAGATGTGAATTCGCGTTATGCTGCCTCAAGGAATACCTCACGAATACCCCAATCCTGCACCCGGCACATGGGAATGAACTTCAGACCCCAACACCAATGACAGAATCGTGGCCCTCGCGCCAGGAAAAGGAAATTAGTGACAAAATGCAAAGATTTTTGGAAAAATACCCCCTCTCAGTCCCCCGCTACACAAGAATAGGGACCCCTTTCGCAAAATTGTTCGACCAACTAAGACAAATGGGCAAGATGCAGCCTCTAGAAGAACATTCACTCCTCTCCGAATTACCACCCCTTCAACCATTTGAACCTACCAAAAGTTGCTCTTACCACCAAGACGAAGGCCACGACACCAACGACTGCGTCGCTCTACAAAGGAGAATCCAAGGCTTGATGGACGAAAACATGCTCACCGACGTAAGAGGATTTTGGTTCTATGGAGAAAGAGAAAACTTAGAACTCCTCGGCTGCTACGAAATCGAGCCCTATGTGAGATTTGGATGGCAACCCGTTCAAGGAACCAGTCAATCTCAGCAAGCTCAGACGCTACTATGACTAGACTCCCCTTCTTAAAAAAAAAAAAAAAAAAAAAAATGTCTACTACGCAAAAAGAAGCCCGATAGACTGAAAACCTGTAAAGGGCGGTTTATGCAAAATAAGGGTGCGTACAAAGCTCGCTAGACTGAAAACCCGCAAGGGCGGTCTAGGCAAAAGTTAGAGCATTCCCCCTTCTATCTTCCCTTTCTCTAAAATCATTCTAGTCCGACTGGAGTGAACTACGGTGACCTGAGCCCCTTAGTCCTATTTGTAAAAGGGGAACGTAGGCAGCCTTTCAAAAGATGCGGTCTAAAAAAACAAATAAACATCCAAATCTTGTCAAAGCAATAAAGATAGAAGTTGTATTTTTCTGAAAGCAAAAACTTTTATTTCCATAGTCATCGCATGTTAACACTTATTTGATGAGTCTAAGCTTGACATACTTTTTGAATAAATAACCTATTCTGAAATTGAAACTAAAACAAAAGTAAACTAAATTAAACTAATGTGTCTGCACGACTATGGAGAGACGCTCGGTATTACTCCTTAGTGCCATTTGTGCCCTCGGTCTCTTTCTTCTTGCTTTGCTCACGGCGAACTTTCTTCTTGCTAGGATTCTCACAAAATCTTCTTTCGAACTCGCTAACACCTTTAGCCTTGCCATTAGGAGCCTCTTCGCCCTTCCTCTTCTTTGACGCCCCCACTTCTTCTCCGCTTCCATTAGCCATGCTCTTACTCATCCTCCTCTCATAAGCCTCAGCCTCCTTAATTCTCAATGAAAAACTTGGAGCACAGGATCCCAAAATAGTGCCCCTTAGGGTCTCTAGAGTCTGCTCCGCATGCCCAAGTCTCCCCATATACCAATCCAAATACTCGCGTGGCAGGAAGGTGTTGCTAGAGCGTGTGAGGAAGGTCCTACGACTAAAGCCGGTCTCGCCCCACATCTGAGAAAGAAGGACTGAGGCACTATCATCCAACTGAAGTATCCCAAAAGGAAAATCATCTCTCTCCTCGTCCCAACCCTTCGGGATGGTCTGCACCAAACCATACTGACGAAGCACTCTAGAGGGATAGTAAAAGGTAGTCCCAGAAAGGGTCGGAACTTTGATCATGTGAAGTCCCACTTGTTTCTCCCTCACAGAGTGAATGTGCCAATGGGGCACCACCCACTGAATGTCGTCAGTCACCATTTCCGCCAAATACTTTTCCCAACCTTTGAGAGTCATGCCCTCAAACCGCTCCGCCATGCCTCTAATGCGGTGCATCCATGGGGCCACCTTCAGAAAAGCCGCCAGTTTATTCACTCGAAGCCTCTCTTGCAACCACATGGTCAAAAGCCTATCACTACCACAAGGCATCCCACCATAAGCCGCGAGATGGGGAATCCCACAGAGCATCTCCCCAAGAATGGCCGGTACAATGTCATAACCTAAACGAGCCGAATTCACCATGCCCAAACACCCCTCACTAGCAAATCCAACCTCAGAAGGGAAAAGAATAGAGGCAAACAGACATAGCGCAAGATGGTCCAAGGAACGGTCAGAGGCCACATCCATGTGTATAAAGTGTTGTGGCATCCAAGAAAGGTCGACATAACCGTCCCTAGCATACCTATCCAAGTCATCCGCGGGCACGCCAAAGGTCATCAACTTGTCCCTCAAGCAAACGAAGTCAAAAGGCAAGGCAACTTTACCCTTCCCATCGTAGCCACATAATGCCGCGATGTCCTCATAAGTGGGTGTTATCTCGTTGAATGAAAAGTTGAAGACATGGAGGGTATCATTCCAAAATCTCCCACAGGCTTGCAAGAGGTTGGTATTGGAGTTCATGTGCAAAAGTGACCAAAGACACTTTATCCCATACCGTTCATCAAGTTTCCTACGACTAGAACCAGGAAGTTTCGCAACCCACTTCTCCAAAGAGGTTATAAAGACTTTTTTCTCAAGACTTGTGATCCTAGCCTCTTGATCCATAGCAAAAGAGCAAGAAAATTGGCTAAAAGGAAATCAAAAAAAACTGCTCAAAAGGTTGCTGGTAGGTTTTTATGGCTGCAAAGGGTTCATTAAATACTACACAACTCCCGATTCTTGCCAGGAAAAGGAAAACCGGAGGCGGCGCAGGATTTGGCCACGCGGCCACATATGCCCTTGGCCCCGCGGCTGATATTGTCCTTGGCCAGGCGGCCAACTTCGTCCTACGCCACGCAGCCAACATTGCTCCAGATCTTGCCATGGCCAGGCGGCCAACATTGCTCCGGGCCTCGCCATGGCCATGCGGCCAACATTGCTCCATGCAGAAATCCAGTTTGTTTCCTCCCACTCCGTGAGGGATCCATGCAACTACGTACCTACCCCCTTCCGTGGCTCATGCATTGTATAAAATTAGGAACATTTGTAAAATAACTAGTTTGCACAAGTAGGCTCCTACAATAAATTTGCATTTTAGAAACATGATATACATACATGCATTTTATACATTGGTTCTATACATACATATCCCTCTGCTCTCTACTACCTAACAGTGTAGGAAATAAAGATGGACCCTGCCTAATCAGAATCTTCCTCCGTGGTGTCTCTACGCCGCGCTAAAGCCCGAGAGCTACCGGCACCCGAACTCCGTCCCCGGACCGCTCGACCACCAATGTGAGAAGAGCCCGCGCCGTTCGGATACCGTTCAGAACGCTGGGGTGACGCAACGTCATCCCTCTGACAAGTACATGAATGGTACGCCTCCCTCAGTAAGCGCATCAACACGTTCTCCCGCCGAGCTGAACGGATATATGCCTCCCGAGTCACCTGAAAAGGAAGCCATGGCAAATGATTACAATGCAGAAAGAAATAGGTGTGTTCAAACATGACTAATACAAAGCACAAAGCCGTACCCCAGCGTCGGACGGAGGAATGAATGTATCCTCAACAAGATCTGCATCAGTCGGCTCCAAGCTAAGCTCCACCTCCCGGCCACCCCTCATCACTCTCACACTACTCGAGCGAAGGGGCATGTCAACCAAAGGCCGACTCCGACCAACATACCGGGCCGAGCTCGATCCCTCTCCCAATAGCATCCGAGCCTGAACCTGAGGGCTGATCAGCCGTGTCCGCACGTAGCCGGCGTAGTCGTCACTCCCTCTGTAATGCTCTGCCGGAGTGGGAGCCAAGAAAGTCGCCAACCTCGCAGGATGGAGCATATCCCGAGGAGAGTCATAAGGAGCCCACGGTAACGCACCAGCCCTGTGCTGACGAACCGCCCTCTCTCCAAGATATATGGCCTCCCCGATGAGACCCACAAGTAGAACCCTAGAAGCGGTCAGCTCCACTACATAGGGACCCACCGAAGCCTCATTGGACGGACTCCATGGGTAAAATCTAATCCCGATGGGCTCAGACATCGTGAACACCCTCCTCAGATCAGCAGCATCCACCGTCTTCCTATCCCAGTTTCTGCGGGGAGGAGCCCTGTTGCCTTTACACCAGTATGACATGATGGGAACAACCTTGTTGGCACTCATCACCAACTGAAAAGGGGCGACACCGAAGACCTCGTACACCCAAGCCTGTGCATATAATAAGAGAGACATTTCAGACCAAAGCGTGGAGCAGAAATCTCAACAAGTGAAAAGAAGGGTAGTCAAGAGCGTACCTCAAAGGCGAACTGGAACCCGTCAAAGGCCGACGAGCTAGCCCTCGAGCAATGGTCCAAAGCCCGGTAAATCTCAGCCAAACCAGCTCCACCCCAAGAAATCCCACCGACTAAGTCCAAGTCCACAAGAGCCCCTAGCAGTGAGTACCGGCAGACAGTAGCCCCACTGGGAAACAAAATCTCAGAAAAGCTGTACCATAAGAACAGCCGGACCAAGCAATCCAAATCATATTCCCCCTACTAAAGGCCTCAATAGCCACCTCCACCAAGCGATTCATCTTCCCGGCCTCCACTCCATAACCCTTGACACCTCCTCCCAGGTCGGTGTCGACTCCCAGCAGAGCCTGTCTATAGTCCCGCCGCTCCGCCAAGCTCTCATCAAAAGGCAAAGGGGTACCAGTAAACCTCAACCCTGTGATGGCAGCGAAATCCGTCGGCGTGATGGTAATCTCTCCCCAACTAAAGTGGAAGGTATGGGTGGTATCCCACCAGAACTCCCGGCACACCTCTATCACCGCCGCCACCTTCAGGGTAGCCCCGACCATGCGGACACTGTCAAAGAATGGGCCAAAGCCCATAGCCTTGATCCGAGCACGCAAACCGCCCGGTCCCTCCGGCAGGGACGCCCACAGTTTGCCCACAGTCACTGTGGACCCACGAGCATTGATCCTCTGCAGGTAAACACAGCACAGGTATGTTACCATTCTAGCAATTTACAATTCTAGCAATTTAAATTCTAGCATTTCATGTTATGTGCATAAAACATACAAATGTGCGAGAAGGAGAGGAATGAAAATTCGAAATTTACCTCTCGCGTCTCCGGAAGCCCCATCGACCAGTGACGCTCCGAGTCGATGTAGAAATCATAGTCTTGATCGAACGTAGACCGCAACAGATTATCGCGATAATTCCGAGTCGCGGCTCGTGGTCTCAAACCGCCCCGTGGAATCAAGGGCGCCGCTTCAAAGCCCGCTCCTGGGTCAGCCCCTACATTTCCTCCGCCCTGAGCATTACCGTGCCCCTCTCCTTGTTGCTCTTGTTGTGGAATCATATACCCACCTTGGCCCGAGAAATCCCTAAATAACGCCTCATTGATCCAATCTGCCATAGCTTCAAGAGATATGTGAAATGAAGTCTCCAAGATTATCAAAATCCAAACTTTCTCTCTCTAAAAACCCAATTTTCTCTCTCTAACTCGTTAACAATGCAGGAAGGGAGAAGAAGAAAGAATAAAATAAGAAGAAGAGGGAATGTGTCTGGTGATGTGACCAAGGAGTCAGCCCGTCGGCATCCTTAGCCACGCGGCCACTTTTGCCCTTGCAATCCCAGCCGTCAGATCAGCAATCCGTGTAAAAGAGATCTGACCACTCAGCGGTCTTGGCCACGCGGCCACTATTGCAATTTAGTGTGTTTGTCCACGCGGCCAACCTTGTCCCTTCAGATAAAATTCCACTTTTGTCCCTGATCTTTTCCCTTTAATTCATCTTAAATGCCCTTAGCACAATTTTGACTGATATTCGTTACCTTTGGGTGCGGAAAGCCCCTTAAAATTTCCATTCTTCACCGAATATTTGCTTAGGATTCGTATGGTTGTAGAGACTTCGGCGCCTCTATGACATACCATCCTAGATCAATCGTAATTGGCAGAAGCCTCGGCGTTTCTGTTTGCGAGCGATCCAGCATCTATTTTAGGATTTGTATGGTTGTAGAGACTTCGGCGCCTCTATGACATACCATCCTAGATCAATCGTAATTGGCAGAAGCCTCGGCGTTTCTGTTTGCGAGCGATCCAGCATCTATTTTAGGATTTGCATGATCATAGAGACTTCGGCGCCTCTATGACATACCATCCTAGATCAATCGTAATTGGCAGAAGCCTCGGCGTTTCTGTTTGCGAGCGATCCATCATTTATTATTAGGATTTTCATGATCATAGAGACTTCGGCGCCTCTATGACATACCATCCTAGATCAATCGTAATTGGCAGAAGCCTCGGCGTTTCTGTTAGCGAGATCATAGAGACTTCGGCACCTCTATGACATACGTATCCTTGATCGATCGTGGTTGGCAGAAGCCTCGGTTTTCTGTTCGCGAAAAATCCAATGTCTATTACTTTAGCGCAATCGGAAGGAACCCTGGCGATCCTGATTGCATTTACCATTCCATCTTGGGATTATTTAGACAACGTAGTCTTTAATTTTCCCAAATAACTTCATTGCTTATGAATGTTCGTTCTTCATACAAGATAGTATCCGTAGGTTTATTATCCGCAGCAGAAGTTCGATGTCTCGTCTTTCCTCAATAGCTCTGAACTATGACCGGCTTGATTCCTCGGAGGATACGTAGGAAACCTGAAAAGGTTCAGCCACCCGACCGACGCGATCATCTCTCATCACCAGCAGGTGCACTTTCCCCAGCAGAAGATGTTGCTCCCTATCAGAGGACAATCATTCCCAATTTCCCCATCAGATTTGAACTACGTTTGGCTTGATTCCCCCGCGGATACGTAGGTCGCCTGCCAAGGTTCAGCCGTTCCCTTACCTTTCATCTGTTTTTGGAACTCATGTTTCAAACGGATCCTTCTTTTATCGTCGACCCCACATTGCCTTGCAAGAAGCGTCGCCGAGGGGCTACTGTTAGTACCCAACCTAAAAATGAGTTTATTAGGACTTTCCCAAAAATACAAGGACTTTATAGGAATTAGAAACCTTACAAAGACTTGTCCCGGATTCCCAAAATATCTCATTTATGACAAAATCTATCAAATTAGGTAGTAAATGGTTTCCTTAAAACCATGCAGAAACCCTAGCTTAAGAATCAAGCCAGCCTGCAACCTTGGCCACGCGGCCAACCTTGCTCCGTGTTGATCTTGGCCACGCGGCCACTATTGTCACCGGCTTCAACCATGGCCAGGCGGCCAACCTTGCTCCGGATGATCCTGACCATCAGATCCTCCCATCAGTTTACTATATAAACCACTCCATTCCATTGGTTTTAGGGGTCCAATTTTGAGAGCTCTAAAGGACGAATTTTGGAGTTCTTAAACACTATTTTGCTCTCTAATTAGCATTCAAACACTCAAGAAGATCCAAGGTTTATTTCTTGCCAACATAGGTAAGTTTTCTAACTTTTTCTTCGTGTTCTTGCATTATTTTTAATGTAGATCTTTTATATTCATGTTCGTACATGTTTATTCATAGTTTCTTCATATTCTTTGCATGCTCATTCATATGTTCATAATATGTTCTTCGCATGTTCTTCGTGTTCATATATTAAAACCTTATTTATGCTATATTTAGGGTTGCGATCTTCATGTTTACATGTTATTTCATAGCCGATGATGATCTAGGGTTCATCAACCCGAGGATGATCTAGGAACTACTTCTAAACCCTAATCTTTAGGTAATTCCCCCCTCATTATGCATGATCCCGATTCTTCTGCCTATTCTAATTCTCTGCGAACTACGCTGACCTGAGCTTCTCACATTGAGAGGAGCGTAGGCAATCTTCGGATCCGGTCTAAATCACTAACACACTACTAACACATTCATCATGATAGAAAGACCGATCAATTCGGGCAATAGGAGTGATAACGTTCAATATTCTTCTCTTGTTGTAATTTGACCCCCGAACCCACTAAAATGCTTTTTTCAATGTTTTGGCTTAAATTAAAATGGCGTGGCGACTCTCATAATTTTAATTTCGTTAAGAATATTCCTTTTGTAAATAAAAATAATCACAAGATACTTCCCATGTGTCGCTTCATCGGAGAGGGGTATTCACAGGTTCCCTACTTTGGAATCCTTAGTTGTTTATTTGAGCTTGTATTTTATTACTTAGCCCTTACTTGAAAGTCCCAGCTGGTATTTTGTGTGTGTTTGGGCGATGCGAAACATTATGATGGCACAGCCAAATCCATTGTGATGTTGACCATTGTTTTGCCCCATTATTACCCTCCTCCAGATTGGCCTTGGATGTGAGAAGAGCTAGCTCCTTTGTGTGCATTTTAGCTTTACTTGGAGCATGATTTTGTGGCATGTATCCCGTCCCTTGTGACACTCCATTTGGTTATTGGTTCCGGTACCGGGTTTCTCTTCAGCTTTTATGCTACTATGAAGATGGTTTGTTGATCGATGGGTTGATCGGTCGCTTCTGACCGGGGGTTTTCTCTTCGGCTTTCATGCTATTATGAAGATGTGATTGGTTGATTATTGAAGCTGCGCAGCGATCCTTTATTTGGATGTATCGGTTTGGAAACCTTGGCTAATATCCTTTGTTATGTGTTTACTTTCCGCTGCTATCTGTTAACTGTTAATTGTTACATGCTATGTGATATTTATCACTGTTTATTGCTTATTGCATTATAGCATGTCATGTAGTTGCATTACTAACTTGCTGAGATTTTATCTCACCCCATTTATTTCCATCTTCGTTTTTCCTTAACCCCCCCAGGAGGAAAAAAGGATTAGGATTCGCGGATCGAGGACGTCGAGAGGATTGAGATTTTGGGGCAGGTTGTTATGGATCGGTTTACATTATTTAAATATATAACCTTTTGGGGATAGTTTTACCATTATTGACGTCATTAAGAATTGTATATTTTATTCTTTTGGATATAAGCTGCGGAGCTTATGTTAGATGTACTTTGTTGATTTAAACTTGGATTTGTAAAATCTTGTGTTATCATCTTTTGGTTCAAAATGGAATTTTTAACTTCTATATTTTAGAGTTTTGGTTTTAAGTCGACGTCCAGCTCGCGATCTCAGGCCCGCGGGGTCGGGGTCGCGACAGGTTCTATATCGGGAAATGTGTATCGGGGATGTATCTGAAGACTTGCCATTAATGGTCTCTTTACGCCAATTGATCACAACATTTATTTACATCAAGATTAATTGTTTGTATTTAGCATTTTCATTTGTGTTAGGTCCATTCGTCCTTAATGAGTCATCATTGACTAGTATGCTTAGAAGTCAACTCATCATTTTAGGGACGTAGCAATCAGTTGATAATAACAAGTAAGGCAATTTCAAGAGTGAATGTATATTGCAAATAATGTCTCAAGTCTAGAGAGAAGAGAAGGAAAATGACTCTTTTATTTAGATAACTTTATACATGCATGTCCCAAGTGTGGACCTTTGTAAAAATAGAAAGACACAGTCCATGATGGACTTTGGTGAAAATCTGGATCCTACAAGGCTGGAAGACTCTATTTTTTTATTTTTTTTAGAGATGGGCTCCCATGAAGCACGATGATGCATTTTCTTCCTTAATTGTTGGAGGGGTTGTCGGCGGCATATCCCATGTCTTCCACGGGAAACTCGGGTTCCATGTCGTCGGGAAAGATGTCGCGAGGTCTCCTTTTGGCTTGGCGTTGTAATTGCCGGATTCGTCTACTCATGAGTTGGGAGTTTTCTTTGGCCATCTCCTTTCCTTTCAGGGTGCATAACCTTTGTGCGTGGCACCCGGCGAGGGTACAATTCTCCATTTGATGTAGCCTCCCTTGGGCTTTCGAAACAAGGGCCCCTTCTTCCAGACGGTGTTCCAACTTTTTTATCTTGTTGTTCATGTGGACGGTTGCCTCGGATGCCAATTCAGATGTGGATTCCTTGGTCAATGTTTCTAATGGACAAGAACGCAAAGTACTTTAGCATATTAAACCTCAAGGTGAAATTATAACCGGGATTTGAGAAGAACGCTTCATTAGTGGATTAGCCTTTTAGGAAAAACTTGATCTTTTGTTTTAGGAAAAACTTGATCTCCATTTTTTTATTTTTTTTTGAAAGACACACTTTTGCTTTGAGTGAAAGACTCACACAAATTTTTATGTAAACTTTCAACAAGGCAATAATAATAATAATCTTATTAAGAAAAAACTGACAATGGATTCAGAATGGTCACCACATGGCATCAACCGGGGAGTCAAGACTCTAACTAAACCTAACAAATATCTTTTCTTAAGGGCTTATCACACATCCTAACAATGGACTTTGACTCTTCCTAAGGGGAGGTTGATGGAAGGGGTTTTGAAACTTCGTCCTCTATTATGGCGTTCGCAGCCAATCAATTTCCCAACCCGGGGCATTTAGCCCTTCAGACATTTTTTGTGCCACTGATCCTTTCCAAACGCCTTCCGTCACTCCGGCTTTGCTGAATTTAGGAACCACCATCTGGGACACTGATTTTGTCAACTTTTCCAAAATAAGCTCTCCCACTTTGGGATTAACAACTTCATCAATTATGAGCTTATTTTCCCTGGGGTAGACATCACTCCGTTTTTCCTTCACATCAATCACCGGAGTTTTGAACTCGAGGGAGGTCACGGGATTAGATTCTACGAATTCAAGCATGTTGACACTCGGGTTATTGGCTGTGTCGGGGGCGTGGGGGCGTTCAAGCCTTCATTTCTCATTTAACTCAAAGATGATGCGTCTTATGGTGGTGTAAGTACCCCGATCCGGATTACTATTCTCAAATAATCATATTGTAGAGATAAGGGGGTAATTTGGGATTTAATTAGGTCATTTTAATATTCAAAGGGTATTTTAGGCATTAATTAAAACATTCGAGAAAAGGGGAGGGGCCTTTTGGGAGTAAAGGCGAACCTGAGCCCTTGGTTTTATCCCCACAAAGCCCGAAAGGACTTTGTGGGAATTTCTAGAAAAGGCTTGAGGGAAGGGAGGCGGTCGCACCTGCTGCATACGCTTTTCAAAGCACTGGTGTCACCCTGGAAAGCGCATATGGTAGGTGCGTTTTCTCCATAAACCAAACACCCGCCATCCTCCACGTGCCATGTTCCCTGTGTGAGCCTCACTCGCCGACAAACACCCCACTTGCCTTGCTCTGATTGGGATGTTTCCCACCTTTGTCTCCCTCACCCTCACAACCCCTTTCTTAGCAGTTTTTGATTGGGCATTCACCCCCCTTGTGTCACCCACACACCCTCTTTTTAGAAGAATTAATTCTCAGCCCATTTTATTACATCCGAAAATACTCCATTTTGTGCACAAAAATGATCCAATTTCAACCCATTTTTTGACCAAAAAAATGATCCAATTTGCTACCAAAGAATATCCTATTTTTACTTAGCCCCTAAGCAAGTAACAAGTCCCCAATCCCCCTATAAATAGAGAGCTCATCCTCTCTCATTTCATCAAGAATTCTCTAGCAAAGTTACTCCCTAAAATTGTTCTCTCTACAAAATTGAGTGATTGTCTTTGTGAAAGATGGTGAGCAAACCATGTTAAGTGAAATCTTAGAGTCCAAGATCTCTAAGTGAAGAGGAAAAGAAGCAAACTTAGGTCAATAAATTAATGATTTACCCCAGTCTTGCTTAAAGGTTGAATCTTTACTCAATTGTCATATTCATCTTCATCTCTTTCTTTTTTTGCTTTCTTGTTGGAATATTATCTTTGTTCCTCTTCTTGCTCCTAAAAATGTAGTGTTTATAAATATACATGATTGGATCCAAATACTCTTATGATCCCAATGGTTTCATCTTGCACCTTTATGGTGTATTAAAATGATGAACTAAGTGGAGAGGAGTATTTGTTACATTTATGTCATTTATGTTTATGCAATTTAATTTATGTCATTTACATTTATGTCGTTTACATTTATGTTATTTATATTTATGTTATTTACATTTACAAGTCATTTACATTTACAAGCTTTTATTTTACATGTCGCGACCCCGAACCCCCGGGCCGGGAACTCGCGAGCTGGACGTCGACTTACAACCAAAAACTCTAAAATACAGAAGGTAAAAATTTCATTTTATACCCAAAAGATTTTAACACAAGGTTTGGAAAATCCATGTTTAACAACACCATAAAACAACTAGTGTAAGCTCCACAAGCTCACACCCAAAATACAAAATATTACAAATCTTAATGACGTCATTGTTGGTACAACTATCCCCAAAAAGGTTACACATTTATATAATGCAAACCGCACAATAATAACCTGCCCAAATATCTCAAACCTCTCGACATCCTCCTCGATCCGCAAAGTCTAATCCTTTCCTCCTGGGGGGGGTTAAGGAAAACAACATTGAAAGGAAACGGGGTGAGATAAAATCTCAGTAAGTTACTAATGCAACTACATGACATGCTAAGATGCAATAATCAATAATAATTCACATAACACATAGCAATTATCATATATCAGATAGCAGCGGAAATGAACACATAACGAAGGATATTAGCCAAGGTTTTCCAAACCGATAAACCAAATAAAGGTCGCTGCGCAGCTTCAATAATCAACCATCAAGTTTCTTAATCATGGCATGGCAAGAGAGGGAGTAGGGAAATTATTTCAAAATGTTACAATTAGACCCCTTCCCCATCTACTAACACAAATACTTACACCCCCTGCTAACAATTAAGACCCAACAATACTACACTAACCCAAATGACTCAAATAAAATGCTAGGCATAAATATTATAACACATAAAATGCACACATAAATATTTAAATAATTAATAATTTAAATAAATAAATAAGCAAATAAATAAATAATAATTATGTATTTCTAATAAAATAGAGCCTAGTTTTCGGGTCGTGACATTACAATGATGAACTAAGGGGAGATGGGATTTGTTACATTTAAAGTCTTAATCTTTAATGTTTATTTCCATTTCAAAAGTCTTTACTTCAAATCTTTCCTTGTTTATCTTACTTGGATGATAAAGCCACAATCTTTATTCATCCAAGTAATGATTTGTCCAAGAAAATCTTTTATTTATTTTAATCTTGTAATGATTACCTTACTTGGATGATAAAGTTGACCATATTTATTCATCCAAGTTATGGTTCTATCCAAGTAAAGGTATTATGGTTATTATTCTCCAATGATTGCTCAAGCCATGGCCTTGACCTTGGTCTTGGTTATTCTTACATGGGTTTGATGCATAGGATGAACAAGATTGTCCCTCTTGACTTTGCTAGCCTTTTCCATGGCTAATTGAAAGTCCGTCCCTAAGAATACCTTATTTTACTTGAGTAGTTTATCTCCTTTGTTAAAAATTATCAAAAAGGATGGCATTAACATGCCTACATTTTATCTCCAAAATCACCTTCTAAAAACAAGTCGGTTTCTCCCATTTTCAAAATACACACACACACTTGCACAATTTTGGTCAACAAACTAGGGAGACTCGGTTTTTCGAGGCACTTTGGGTGAACTACCGGTTGAGTTCTTCCCAAAGTGTAACCTGACCTCCGAATCCTTTGTCTCTAACCATTTTTCGTTAAGTTTGGGTTTAAAGTTAAACTAACGTGGTGACTCCGTTTTATTTGGAAATAAAGTACCGTGTTTGGCATTCCCGAGGGAAACTTTCAATTTTTCCCACGGGGATCCTCACAGTGGCGATTCCGCTGGGGAATAAAGTGTTTGCAAACTTCTTTTTAGAAGCTTTGGGGGCACTTTTGTTTGGGTCAAACTCCCGTCCCCGTTTATTGACCTTGTGCATATTTTTTTGTGTGTTTTATGTTTCTGTTTTGATTTAAAGGAGTGAAACTGTTCTGGAAATGTAATAAACTGGGGCTTGATGATCAGAAGCTGAAAATTTGCAAAAAATAATGGAACTCCAGCCCTAGCCGTATGGCTGGTTTTGCCGGGCCCACAGAATGTTTCAAGTTAACAATTTTGTGCAGGGCAGAAATATTCTGATGGCCTCCTTGCTTCTTCTTGTCCAGGTTCCAATTTACAGCCTCTACTTATGCACATTTGCCTTCATCTTCTTACTCAAAAATGATATTTTCAAAGCATGGTTATGCACAAATTTTTTAACATAAAAATTAGGTTTTCAAGGCCTCATTGTGCATAACCCTCTTCATGAAAGTTTGGTTTTCCAAATCCTTTTTGTTGTGCACAATCATTTGTACAAATGGTTTTCAAAAGTTTGTTTTTCTTGTTGCAAAATTTTGGTTTCAAAACCTTTGGTTGTGCATAACCTTTCCATGTACAAAATTTTGATTCTTGCTTATTCATATCTTAGCTTAATTATTTGTGCAAAATGCTTGTTCATAATACTTGTTCATACATTGCTTTTTCATGTTCATGATGTTAAAACGCATTGAAAATTCCTATTTTTGAATCAAAAGGGAACATAGAAGGCATCACACAACGCGCACTCGACCTTGTGCACGTTTCAAAAAATCCTCAAAACCCAGGATGGATGCCACGATGCAGCTTGATTGGTGCTCTTATGCCCTTCTCATGCGCACGGGTCCATTCCACCTCCCATTCTGAGCCGAGTCAACCACACTTGTCCGTGACACACAAATACCGTGACCTTGGTTGGTTTTTTGCCTAGCTCACGTCATCACGTCCCTAATGCGTGTCCGAAGTTGATTATGGCCAAGTTAATGCCTGAGTCACGACTCCTTCTGAAAGCAAGTGTGACCATGGTCATCTTTGACCCGGTCCTTGACTTATGCGTTGATGTTAACCACAATTAACCTAAGTCATGTATTAAGGATAGGGTGATACCGTGTCGTTAAGACCTAATGCTTGACCCATCCTAATCATCTTTAAGCCCAAGGTTAAGGCCCGAGATCCCTCATTAAAATGAGGTCATGCCGGAATTTTGTTGGAGCTTTAATATAATCTTAACCGGGGCTTAATTATGATAAGAATGGCCCATGCGTTGGAACTTTGAGACACACTAGACCCTAGGATTGGTTCTTTTGGTCGGTGGAAGCTGCGTGCCCTATAGGGCCCTCGCCCGGGATAGTCCGTCCTTGGGAGTGTGCAATACAGGTGAAAAACGAGGGGTCTATAGGCGTAGTGATGGCCTCCACTGATCCAGGAATTAGAGTAGTTGCGAAAAAGAAGAGAAATCTTTTTCAACCATTTAGGAATAAAAATGCGTTTTAAGTAAACTTGAACGGATAACTAACTACACCTTGCATGAATCTGCTCCGTTTTGCTTCTTGTCTTTGACACACTGCTTTCTGGCGTTAACAAGCTTTATCCCGTTAATCTTTAGATGGATCCCCGTTATCCTCCAAGACTCCCATTAAATCCCTAGGCGTTGTCCCCTAGGAAACCGTTAAGTCATTGGAAGATCTCCGAGGCACCCGTTAATCTTTGGATGGATCCCCGTTATCCTCCAAGACTACCATTGAAACCCTAGGCGTTGTCCCCTAGGTCCCCGTTATGATTACCGTTGAAACCATAGGCGTTGTCCCCTAGGTCCCCATTATGATTACCGTTGAAACCCTAGGCGTTGTCCCCTAGGTCCCCGTTATGATTCCCGTTAAAACCCTAGGCGTTGTCCCCTAGGTCCCCGTTATAATTTCATTGAAACCCTACGCGTTGTCCCCTAGGTCCCCGTTATGATTCTCGTTGAAACCCTAGGCGTTGTCCCCTAGGTCCCCGTTATGATTCCCTTTGAAACCCTAGGCGTTGTCCCCTAGGTCCCCGTTATGATTACCGTTGAAACCCTAGGCATTATCCCCTAGGTCCCTTTTATGATTACCGTTGAAACCCTAGCTGTTGTCCCCTAGGTCCCCATTACGATTACCATTGAAACCCTAGACGTTGTCCCCTAGGTCCCCGTTATGATTACCGTTGAAACCCTAGGCGTTGTCCCCTAGGTCCCCGTTATGATTACCATTGAAACCCTAGGCGTTGTCCCTTAGGTCCCCGTTATGATTCCTGTTATGATTCCCATCGAAATTCTAGGCGTTGTCCCCTAGGTCCTCGTTATGATTCCTATTGAAACGATTACCGTTGAAGCCCTAGGTGTTTTCCTCTAGGTTCTCGTTATGATTCCCGTTGAAACCCTAGGCGTTTTCCCCTTGGTCCCCTTCAAGATTCCCGTTAGAATCTCTAGGCATGGTCCCCTAGGTCCCCATCAAGATCCCCATTAGAATCCCTAGGCATAGTCCTCTAGGCCCCGTTGAGATTCCCGTTTAACCCCTAGGCATAGTCCCCTAGGGAGCTAGTCAAGTCCTTGGACGGATCCCTGTTATCCTCCAAAAGGTCAGTCAAGTCCTTGGACAGATCCCTGTTATCCTCCAAGGAGTCGGTCAAGTCATTGGATGGATCCCCGTTATCCTCCAAGAAGTTGGTGAAGTCATTGGATGGACCCCGTTATCCTCCAAAGTGTCCATTAAAATTAAGTTCCAAAAAAATATATATATAAAAAAAGGAAATAAAAGTGCTTAGGATGACTCTTTTCCCCTTCCTGGAGACATCATGTGATGACCAATTTTGCGCCCCTCGTGGCATCTCGTTCCGATTAGTGTCGTCACGTGACCATTCCCCCTTCGAGGCTAGGCGTCATGGCACCACATGGTAATACACCTTGGTCAAACATTGACCTCCTCAATTTGCACCGCCTTGTGGTGACCATTTCAATTGTCCCGATCGCCTTTGTAACTTGGACTGGTGTGAGTACCATTTAGTCTCAAACCAGTAATGTCTCGTCCCATGTCATCCCGACTAAAAGGTCCATTTGAAGTGAGTCGACTGAGGTCATGTTTGTCTTAGAATTCTAAACCCATTCGAACTACGGCGACCTGAGCTTCTCATCAAGTGGGACCCCCTCCCTCGTAGTGAGGGGAACGTAGGCAACTTCGGCCCGGTCAATCCTTATTTAAAAAAAAAAGAGAAAACAAAAAAATGTGTGAGTCTTTTACTCAAATGAAAAAAAAATGGATATCAAGTTTTCTTAAAATAAAAGATCAAGGTTTTCCTAAAAAGGCTAATCCGCTAATGAAGCGTTCTTCTCAAATCATGGTTATAATTTCACCTTGAGGTTTAATATGCTAAAGTCCTTCGCGATTCTATCCATTGGAGACATCGACCAAAGAGCCCACATCTGAATTGGCATCCGATACAACCATCTACATGAGCGAGAAGATCAAAAGGAGAGGCCTGTGCTTCGGAAGCCCAAAAGCGGCTACATCAAATGGAGATCCGTACCTTCGTCGAGTACCACGCACGAAGGCTGCGTACCTTGAAACGAAATCACCAAACGGAGATGGCCAATGCAAACTCCCAACTCGTAAGTAGACAAATCCGGCAATTACAATTCCAATCCAAGTGGAGACCTCGCGACATCTCTCCCGACGACACGAAACCCGAGTTTCCCGTGGAAGACATGGAATATGCCGCCGACAACCCCTCCAACAACCATCCCTAAAAAAAATTAAAAAAATAAAATAAAATGTCTTCCAGCCTCGTAGGTTCTAGATTTTCGCCAAAGTCCGTCCTAGACTGTGTCTTTTCATTTTTACTCCACACTTGGGACATGTATGTATAAGGTTATCTTAATAAAAGAGTCATTTTCCTTCCTTTCTCTCTAGACTTGAGACATTATTTGCAATATACATTTACTCTTGAAATTGCCTTGCTTGTTATTATCAATTCATTGCTACATCCCTAAAATGATGAATTGACTTCTAAGCATACTAGTCAATGACGACTCATTTAGGACAAATGGACCTCACACAAATGAAAAATTCTAAATGCAAACAATTAATCTTGATGTGAATAAATGTTGTGATCAATAGGCATGAAGAAACCGTTAATAGCAAGCCTTCCTCTATGCACATCCCCGATATACATTTCCCGATACACAACCCGATACACCTTTCTTATACAAGTTTTTGATGCACATCAAAGGCATCCCAAGACAATGAAAATGCAAGGATGTTGTTGCTCAACCACCAAGATTCAACCGTGATCGCACATGTGCGCAACCAAGCAAAGGACTTCCCGAATCTTCAAAGTCAAAGTGAGAAGTGACAGACATTCCACCAAGGGGCTACAAATGAGCCAATGTCAAAGATAGAAAGTTGGGGCTAATGTTTCCCCTCTCTCTCTCTAAAAAAAATGAGAAGAGGGAAAAGAAATGAATGTATGGAAAGAAGGAAAGGAAATGAATATATGCGAAGGGGAAGTCTGCCTCAACAGCTCACCACAAGAGTCCACCTCAAAGAATAAGGAAGAAAAGCGATCTACGTAAACGAAGCAACAACATCATTCAAAGGGACACCAACTTTGACAAAAGATGATCCATGGCCGAACTACGGCGACCTGAGATCCTCAAACTGAGGGGAACGTAGGCAACCTTCGGGTCCGGTCACAACATGAAACAAAACCATCAAACCGTGGTCCTCTCAAAATGACCAAGTACTCGTCCCTTGGTCCCTTCAATGACCAATTTCCCAGACAATGACCAATTCCACCTACTAAACACCTTCTCCTCTCGATCTTGCCATTGATCGAATCTTAATCTTACTTGATCACAACAGTTATACATGTTAAGGCTAATTGCTTGCTATAATCTTGACTTAATGACAAATATGGTCCATTCAAGCAATCATTTGATGATATTAACTAAAGCGAATTTCAAATTTCTTAACAAGTCTTCTTTTCTCCATCTTAGGAATGAGCTAAACACTTATGTTCTGTCAAGCAAGGGCTTCCTCCCATTTCATGATACATTGCTCAAGGAGCTCACCACCATAAAGGGACTCTCTCCCAAATAAAATGCCCTTGTATGTTTCCTCCAAAAGATACCTTAAGTCCCCGTTCTATCGAGTTGGCTGGATCACTAAAAAAAAAAAGGGATGAAAAAGGCACCAAAAAAGTAGCCCGCTAGGTTGAAAACCCGCAAGGGCGGCCTAGGCAAAAAACAGGGTATGCCATAAAAGACGCAAAAGAGATGCCCGCTAGGTTGAAAACCCGCAAGGGCGGCCTAGGAAAAAGAAAGGGTGCGTCATGAAAAAGGGATAACTGTTAGGCCCAATTGGTAGGAAAAAAGGCTAGAGGAGGGGGTGAATAGCCTTTTTAAAACTTTTCAAGAAACACTTTTATAAATGCAAAGTCACCTATCAGTTTGCAAACTATTATCAGTAAGCGCAGCGGTGAAGATATGACTAAGTTTTAACTCACTTAAATCAGTAAGAAATGGTTTTCAGAGATTAGTTTAAACACAAAGTTGTTTCCAAAAGTTCAATGCAGTTTCAAGAGATTGGTCAAAGGAAAATACAATGAATCAGTATGAACAGTTAGATCGGCTAGTGAGAGATTTTCAATCGGCAAGAATAAAGTAGCTGACAAGAGACACAGAGATTTGGAGAGGTTCACAGTGTAAATACTGCTACGTCCTCTACCAAGTTTGGTCAGAACTTGGATTTGGATTAAGAGTACTATTAGATATTTCTAGTCTATTACAAGCATGGCTTTGCCGGTATACAAAGACTAAGTTCTAGAAATTTCTAATGGATCGTAAAACAAATACTGACCAAGTGTTTTTGAGCGGCAAGTTCAAAAGAACTTATCTCACTCAGGTGGGTGTGTGAATAACTCAATCACAATATTCCTTATATAAGTCTAACTTGGGAATATTAACAAAGTGATGATTTTGTGCACGAGTGTATGTCCTATTAATGTCTAATGATTATCTTGACGGAATGTTGAGCTTCAATGAATGCTTCAACAATCAACTCTCTTCAATGCACCAACCTTCTTCAATGCAACAAGTCCTCTATTTATAAGAGGAGCAGATGTCTTAGCTTGTTGAAGAAGGATAATATTTGAATTTTCAGGTGTGTAGGTGAGGAGCATTTAATGCGGTATCTTGAGCATTAATGGCGAAGATTTGTTGTACACGCATGCTTGGAAAATTCTGATGGGTAAAGACCCCTTTGTCTCAACCGGTTACCTGCAAAAGCAAGTAGAGACAGAGTATAGCTAAAAGTAGCTATGTGTCAGACGGCGCAGTAATCACTACAGAGCAGGTAAACTACTATTTGATAAAACAGTATGAAAGGACAGGGACAATCAACAAGGTTGACTTTAAGATGGAACGATGTAACCTGACTGACATTACAGACTGTCTTTCTTTATCGGCATGTTGAGAATGGAGTTGATCGGCAACTTGTTTAGCAAGTTGATCGGCAACTTGTCGCATGTTGAGAATAGAGTTGATCGGCAACTTGTTTACTGGTCTGCTGATTTGCTTCCTCTTGCTGGTTTGTCTTGTTTGAAGAGATGTAATACACCTGTGCAGATCACAAAGAATCCTAAGGGTACCTAAAGAGGTTCTAATAAAATTGGGGGATCCTAAGTGTAGACATGATTGGGATTAAGTAATTCTAGTGTCTAGGAATCTATTTGAACAACAATCTCCTCCTAATTACTTAAGTCCAATCACCCTTAATACTAAAGACATCTCTTATCTTAGGGAAAAGTTTTCTGCAGAAATCTAGGTATAATCATTTCCTAAGATAAGTCATACTAAATGTCTAAAGTAAAAGGTGGATTCACCAAAATAAATGGTGAAGCCGGTTCAATGAATCGGCAGAAGTGTTGATCTGCAAAAAGGATTAGCATAGTATAATGCATATAACACATGTATATAAAAATAACATATTAGCACAATCAAAATATCATTAGGCGAAGACATTTGTGTATGGAGGTCTTCGTAAGATATCTACATCATAGGCTATGTCAACTCAAGAATCAGCAGCTGGATCTGAAGTCTTGGGATCTTCTGATGGAGTCGAGTCCTTTGGAGTAGATTCAGTCTTTTTCGCCTTCTTCTTCGCTCTTTCCTCTTCCTTTTCAGCTTTTCTTTTCGCCTTGCTCTGTCTTCTTTCTGCACTCTCTAATCTTTCAGTTAACATCTTGTTGTTCGCCTCAAGTTCAGCAATCTTTCACTTGGCTTGAAGAAGTTCATTCTGATGTTCAGTAAGTTTCTCAACTGAAACCTCAAGTTTATTGCGGGTATCATTGTGCTCGGCAAGTAGAGTCTTCTGCTGAGTGACAAGAGAGCCATTTATCTCTGACAGATTAAATACACGTTCAGTTCTGTCTTTCAGCAGATCTTTCATATCATTGTATACTGATGTCCTGATCATGATAACATCCTCCTCCTGTTTGGACTTACGTATCTGCTTGGTAAGCTCCTTGGTGGATTGCTTGAACAAATCCATAATGGAATGGGAGAAATCAACCAAATCACCATGACTAGCAGGTTCGTTCTGATTATAGGCAACTCCTTCTTCAAACAGATGGAAGTCATAAATGCTGTTGAAGATGATAGGCTTATCAACGAAAATCGGTGGAGCGAAGATTTTGGGATTTTTGAGAAATAGAGAAGAGTCAAAATCCATATTTTCTAAGTCAGCATCCTCGATCTGTACATCATCAACAACAATCTGCATCTCATCATCAGAAATAACTATAGGCAATGGAAAAGATGGAAGAGGAGCTGGAGGTGGAGGTAAAGGAAGAACTTGATGGAGTATAGGATCCTCATCGGCAAGAACAATGGCATCAGCAGAGATAAAGTCAGCAGGAATCGAAGTGGAGACAATATTGGCAGAAAGTGAATGGACAATCACCAGATGATGGTTGGGATGGACAATCATATCCCTGTCTCCTGGTAGATGAAATATGCCGTTGTCTTCCAGAGACATTAATAGAGCACGCTGAAACATCATACAAGCAATGCCTTCCAAAATCATAATCACTAACCTGACATTCATCAGCCTAGAGGTGTAAACCAAGTGATCGGCACGTTGCTTCTTCAAGAACATAGGCAATGTGATAGATAGAGCAGCATTCTTTACTAAGTACAGTAGCCCACGAGGATCAGTGTGGCTTACTTCAAGAATGTTAATGAGCTCATCGTCAATCATTAGGCATTTCCTCATCCAACCCTTTGTGGTAATGCAAACTTCCTTGGGAGATGGACCCAGAAGGTGAATTTTGTCTCCAACCTATAACTTCCCAGGTAGGCAGTGAAGAGGATAATAGATAGGTTTCTTTTCCTTGAGCTTTGACACTCTAGGAGCTTTCCATTTCTTCTTTCTAAATTCTGGTTTAATCCAGGGCGTAAAGACCAAGCCTTCATCAGCAGACTCACCAGCAAGAAATTTATACTTGGTGAAATGAGGATGTTCATTGCCGAAAGGAGAGGTAATCCTCTGAAGTGTAGATCAGAAAGTCCTGATAGGTTAATGAATAGGAAACAACTGTTATCCATAACTGTTTGTAGGAATAGTGATGGCTGAAGTGTACCAGTTGGAACTCATCATCTCCTTGGCATGAAGCTCAAAATTGTACTCAAAAGGTGGAGCAGAATCAGCTTCAGCAAGAACAGGAGGCTTTGCATTCATAAGAACAAGCAATTCCACATAATCAGCATGATCTATTTCATCGGCACTATCATCATCAGCAACAGCAGCAATTGGAGCATATAGAGGAAGAGGGGTATCAGCAGACGGTAAGGTGAGAAGAGGTTGCAAAAGCACTTCCTCAAATTGCAAACTTGCAGCGATTTCAGCATCAAGATCAGTAACTCTTTCCTCAGTACCTCCTCCTAACTCAACAATCTCCATAATTCCAGTAGGTTCAACAATCTGTAATCCAGGAGTTACTGTTACTAACTGAGTGTCTGAAGTTTGCTCAGCAAGATGAGTGTCGGCAGTTTGCTCATCAGTCTCATGTTCAGCAATTACTCCTCCTGAAACAGATATATCAACAACTACATCATCCAGTGGTTGAGTGTCCATAGTTTCCTCAACAGGTGCAGGTTGGTCGGCAGATCCCTCAATCAGAGGTTGAGTATCTGGAGTTTTCTCAACTTGAAATCCCAGAGTCTCTTTGACAGGTTCATCGGCACGACTACCTTCATTACTACTTTCACTCACCAATACAGATTCAGCAAATACTTCAGCAGAAGAGGGAGCTTTAGTCATAACAATTCTTATCGGCATCTGGTCATTGCTGATTGTCTCAGAAGTGGAAGGAGAGTTATCAGCAACTCTGTGAGCACAAACCAAATATTTTTCATACAAGCGAGCACCATCATCATCATCATCATCATCATCATTGGCAGCACCAATATTATCGGCAGAATGAGCATCGGCATCAGACACAGTCTTGCTGCTGCTAGGTGAAGAAGCCTGAGTGACTTGATCGGCAAGAACTTCGGCAGCACGACGATCGGCATCTCGCTTCAGTAGAAATTCGTTTGACTGTTCAATTAAATCCAAAGTGACCTTCTTGACTGATCGGTAGAAATGAGAATTGAGAGGACTATCAGCAGGAGCCTCATCATCATTGTATGTCTGCAAGTCTTCATCATTTTCCAGTCTACCAATCTGATAAGGATCAAATTCAGTGAATTGGGAGAGCTGATTGAATGTTCTGGCATATATGATCCATACATCCTGAACCATCAAGTCTTGTCTAATTAGATCTTGAAATAGATAGACTTGGTTCCAGTGAAGAGGCAGATAGTCAAAGTAACAGCCAAAATTCAGCTTCAGTTCAGTTGCCTTCATCTGCTTAAACTTTGAGAGAGGGATGAACTTCTCATTCCACACATCAGTGCGATTGTCAATCCTCTGATAGTCAACATAATCAGCACTTTTCCCTGATGGTATAGTGTCCTTCATTTCTTCATGAAACTGAAGTAGACGACGAGCAAAAGGGGGCAAATGATCAATAGGGAACACCCATTTCTTGGACAAGACCTTTTTAGTCAAAGACCAAGGGTTTCTGTAGAAAGTGTGGAAGGTGGGATTTTCGATGGGAGCACATTTTCTCGGAGTTTAAGACTTAAGCTTCTCAATAACAGCTTCAATGCTTTTACCACTGATAAAGTCATCGGTAAAATCTTCATCTGGAATTTCAACTTTGACAGTAGGATCAGTAGTGAGGGAAGCACCGGCAAGATGAGAAGGAGAAAATCTGATCAACTTAGCTCCTGGATCGGCAGAAGAAATAGGAGCAGAAGGAACTTCGTCGGCAACTGGCTTTTGCTTCTCCATCGGCAAGCCCGTCTCAACGGCAACTTTTGCCTTCTTGGATTTCTCCTTATCAGCAACTTTAACCAATCTTCTTTTCCGTGGAGCACCAGGAGTAGAGTCAGAAAGAACACGATCGGTAGAAGGAGCAGGAGTAGAGACTGCAGAAATAGAAGCGACTGATGGGATTGTCTTAGCTCATTTCCTTCTTTGAGCAATAGCAGGTGCAGGTGCAGCATTAAGGGCAACAACACTAGAAGCCTTCTTTTCTATTTTGTTCCAATCTTTAGCATCAAAAGATTTTAATTTGCTGAAGGCGATGCTGGATGGAAAGCGATCTACTTTGACTATGTTGATATTTCTTCTCAAGATCATACTGATCAGGAGATAATGACATCCTTTCCCAGGATTGGGTTTGTTTTTGCTTCTATCAGAAGACCATTTGTCAGCAGCAGTAGCAATGATCCTGAAAATGTAAGCACACCAGTTGAACTTGATCTGCAGAAAAATAGCGGCCATAGCTTCAAATTGCACATCAGTTACATTGCTATGTGAACCAGATCGACAAATGAGGCATCTATCAACTATCTCAGCAAGAGCATAGTATCGGCGAGGATAATGAATCTTCAAATGATTTGTGCCACTGAGTCTTGGACCGGCTCCTCTCATAAGGTTCCATGCCCTGTCCAACTCCTCATCATAAACAAGAGAACTCAACCCTTCATTCCCAAGAGAGGGAAATACTTTAGAAATAGAAGAGGGAGTAAGAGAAATTTGTACGCCTAAGACTGTGGAATTGACAGAGACGATGACTGACGAGTCGGCCAGAGAACGGACAACAATGGAGTTGGAGAAGAATTCTTTAACTAGATCCAAGAACACAGAATCAACTCCAGAGGGAGTAATGAAAGAGTTGAGCAAAGACCCAATAAGAAGATTCTTCAAGAAAACCCCGTCGGCTTCGTCATTAAAGTAGTCGGAGTCAACATAACCTCCGTAGATATCTTTTTCACCTGACATTTTCTGCAAGTTACTCAAAAATCTAACAATGTTAGAAACAAAGTTAAATCAAAACAAGGATGATTTGGAATGAGCAAAGTTTAAACATTATTAATTACCAGATTATGAAGATATAAGTAAATAGGAAGTTGAATCAAGTAATCCGGTTAGAGGAGTGAGAGAGAGAAAGAGCAGTTAAAATGGCAGAGAAGGTTTGAAAGATATTGAAAGGGCGTTATATATGTTATGGGGAGAGAGAATATGAGAAGACAAGAATATTTAGAAGTAACTATAGCAATTTACTCAGAGAACGTGCGCACGCATAAATTTAATGCGCACACAAATCAGAGAGAAATGAACAGTTAAAGTTAGAGAGAGAAGGGGTAAGTCATCATAACTAAAAGGTGATTCATGGTATTGACTATGATGAGACCTTTTCACCCGTAGCAATGATCAAGTCTATAAGAATTTTGCTTGCCATTGCCGCATATCATGACTATGAAATATGGCAGATGGACGTCAAAACCGCTTTCCTGAATGGAAAACTACAAGAGGATGTGTATATGACACAACCAGAAGGTTTTGAACAAGATTCTAAGGTATGCAAGTTGCAGAGATCCATCTATGGATTGAAGCAAGCTTCTAGGAGTTGGAATCTCCATTTTGATGAATCGGTCAAAGAGTTTGGTTTCATCAAGAACGAAGATGAGCCTTGTGTATACAAGAAGATTAGTGGGAGCATAGTGCTATTCCTTATTTTATACGTGGATGACATATTACTCATTGGAAATGACATTCCTACACTTCAGTCTGTGAAGACTTGGTTAGGAAAGTGCTTCGCAATGAAAGATATGGGTGAAGCCGCATATATACTTGGCATTAAGATCTATAGAGATAGATCAAGGAGGCTACTTGGTTTAAGCCAAAGTACATACATTGACAAGGTCATTAGAAGATTCCGTATGGAAAATTCTAAGAGAGGAACCTTGCCCGTGTTACATGGAGTTTCTCTAAGCAAGACTCAATGTCCTAAGACAAACGATGAGCGTGAGAAAATGAATGATGTTCCATATACTTCGGAAATTGGGTCCATCATGTATGCCATGATTTGTACTAGGCCGGATGTATCTTATGCTTTGAGCATGACAAGTAGATACCAATCCGACCCTGGCAAAAATCACTGGATAGCTGTGAAAGCGATTCTTAAGTACTTGAGAAGGACTAAAGACTCGTTTTTGGTCTATGGAGGAATGGAAGATGATCTCGTTGTAAATGCTTACACGGATGCAAGCTTCCAAACTGACAAAGATGATAGCCGATCGCAATCGGGTTTTGTGTTTATGTTAAATGGTGGAGCTGTAAGCTGGAAGAGTTCCAAGCAAAGTACAACCGCTGATTCTACAACAGAAGCTGAGTATATTGCTGCATCAGATGCTGCAAAGGAAGCTGTTTGGATTAAGAAGTTCATAACTGAACTTGAAGTGGTTCCTAGTATTGCTAATCCAATAGACCTTTATTGCGATAATAATGGTGCTATTGCTCAAGCAAAGGAACCAAGAGCACATCAAAAATCCAAACACATACTTAGGTGTTTTCATATCATTCGAGAGATCGTTGATAGGGGAGACGTAAATATATGCAGAGTACCTACTGATGACAATGTTGCGGACCCGCTAACAAAGGGACTTCCACAAGCTAAACATGATGGTCATGTTAGGTCCATGGGTATTAGATACATGGGAGATTGGGCCTAGGGAAAGTGGGAGATTGTTGGTAGTGGTGCCCTAGGCACGTTTAATAAACGTTGTAATTGTTATCATTTATTTCATATCAATAAAGAGATGTTTTGATTATTATTGTTGTTCATGTTTACTTAAAATAATCTCCGTCCCTAGTACTTGTTAAGCACTAGTATAAAGGCTAAATGATCATGGGATGATCATGTTAGATTTGTGGGTACTTGTTTGGAACAAGGTACTGGACATGACCCGCTCTATGAGATTTATGTCATGGTCTATGTCGAACATATATCTCATATTAGTTATGTCATTTGAATCCTTAGACATGAAGTTATTATAGTCTTCCACTTGATGAACATTATGATTGACATATTCAAACGCTACTTTTAACCGAGTAGTTATAAAGGGTATGATTGGCATAATCAGATTCACGTAGGGAAGAATAATAAGCTAAATGGATTTGTCCCTCTTCGGAGAGATGTCAAGCTTGGGCCTCTTGTAGGAATGATGTTTATGAAATGTTTGGCCGGACTCAAATGAATTTATTGGATCAATGTCATTTGGATTATCAACATATTCGGAATCGAGAAAGTATTGAACAAAACAAGTTGACTCTTTGACCATGACTTGTGTTCAATGACATCGTGGACAAAGGGATTGTGACATATTCTAAAGGAATGCGAACTTGTATCTAGTTATACTATTTGGGTAGGTATGACGGTTTGCTAGAACCTAATCATATCTTATGGGATCATGTTTGAGCCCATTGCCAACTTAGTATAATCCTAGAGGGTCACACACAATAGAACGAATCTTAAATAAGAGGACTATATTGGTATTTAGGGTCGGAGGACCTCCAAGGAATTTCTGGAAGGTTCTGGGCCTCCTGGTCAACCAAGCGGGCGCTTGGGTTGCACCAGGCGGGCGCCTGAACAAACCGGAAAAGAATTGGACTTTCTGTCCAAACAAGCGGGCGCCTGGGTAGGACCAGGCGGGCGCCCGGTATGCCGATTGGAAATTTCCTAATTTGATTAGGAATGGTTTTTGGCACAAGATTCCTATTTGGAATAGGTCTTAATTGTGTATAAAAGCACCAATTCGGCCAGACCATATTGACTAGTGCTTTTTGTGAGTCTCAAAGAGTTTGAGAGATATTTTATTTTGTTCTAAGATATCATTGATTGAGGAACAAAATAATTCACAAAATAAATTCCGTATAGTTCTTTATTGTATTGTGAAAGTGCGTTTCATAATATTGGTCTAGCAACCAAGATCAAAGAAGCTCCTTTGATATTCGTTCGAAGTGTGGATACCGCTAGAGGGTGAAAATCATCATCTTCAAAGTTCGTGTTCAAGCTTTGTGATCGTGATCAAGTCTTCAAGTTTCTCCACCAAGACCAAAGAGAAAAATTCATAGCCATCAAGGGTTAGTTATTCCTCTATTCATCTTTTTGTATTTGATTTAATCATATGAACGGATCCATGGTTTTGGGTTTCTTAAAATTTTAATTGCTATATTCCACTGCGCATGTTACTACGAAACCCAACAGGTAGTAGTAGGGGAGGGGTCTAAGTGTAATGTTTCAAATAATTCTCCCTACTCCCTCCCTCACCTCCCTCACTCTTTCACCCTCACCTCACTTCTCATCTCTCTCCCAGCAACTCTCCCTCTCTCTCTCCATTTTGGGTAAGTTTTTCTTCTCTTCCTTCTCTCTTCATTCTACCTATCTTCCTTCCATTATTTATCATTCCTCATAAAATGAAACTTGTTTAGATCGTCGATAGGATCGTAGAGAACAAAGAAAATTCGGATTCCGGCAACTTTCATAAAATCCGGGTAAGTTACTTTTCCCCCATTTATGTTAAAAATGCTCATCTTTAACTCTATTGATGTTCTTGTTGATATCTATGTCATTTTGGTTGAGTTTAGAAATTATTTGGAATTTAATTGGATTTTGGTTAAAAGTTGTGATAATATGAATGTTGAGATTAAATCTTGATTTGTGTGGTTAAATGTTGTTATCTAGGTCTCCTAGAGGTTTATATGTTGTTTTAGTACATTTTTAAGGGTCTTGGAAGTGTTGATTTTGGGTGTATATGACATAGCAAGATTTTGGGTTTGATTTGGGAATGAATGTGTTAAAACCCAGCTGACTTCTGCCCAGCCCGTCGACCGGGCGCCCGCCCAGGTGAAGCTAGGCGCCCGCCCGCCTACCCTTGTTCTTTGGGCCAGCCTACTGACCAAATGAGCGCCCGCCCGCCCCCATTCAGGCGCCCGCCCGCCCCTATTTCTTGGCACTTATTCTTTCTTTGTTCTTGGATTAGGTCATAGCTTTAACCCTAGTTTCGGGTATCATCCTCTTAGACTTAATGGCCACTATGGAATACTCTAATGATGAATTTGGTTCCTTTGTGATTAAGTGTGATTTGGGATATGATTAATTATTGTTTGAGAATCTTGGGACACTTTCGCAATGAGTGGACGTTTAGGGTCACGTTAGTGATAATTGTTGTGTTATTTGAGAGCGACCGTTTGGGTAGTACTCGGTACGAGTAACTCGCGTGTATCATTTTAGGATGCGTTTGATATGGATCCTTGTTTTAGTATCATCTTGTTTAATGATCGATATTGTTGGACCCCCCTTTGAATAATACCGTTATTGTTATTTGAACTCTGTTATGAGAAATTCCTTGCTATCGTTGTTGTTAAACTCTTCATGAGTAATCATTGTCTCTTTATGGTGATTGTTTGGATTGGTTTACCTTTTTGGTGATTATTTGGTCTGGTTCCCTACTTTGGAATCCTTAGTTGTTTACCGTGCTAGTATTTTATTACTTAGCATTTATTTGAAAGTCCAGCTGGTATTTGTGGTTGTGTCGGGCGATGTGAGATATTGTGATGGCACCGGCCAAGTCCATTATGGTGTCGACCATTGTTTTGCCCTTATTTTCCTCTTCCAGATCGGCCTTGGTTGAGACGTTTGGAGCACGACTTTGTGGCATGGCTCCCGCCCTTTGTGGCACATTACTTTGTTATTGGTTCCGGTACCGGGGTTTCTCTTCAGCTTTCATGCTATTATGGAGATGTTGATTTGGTTGATTGTTGAAGCTGCGCAGCGACCTTTATTTGGTTCTTTCAGTTGGAAAACCTTGGCTAATATCCTTTGTTAATTGTTTATTTCCGCTGCTATCTGTTAACTGATATATGCTATGTACTAAGTGATATTTATTATTGTTTATTGCTTATTGCATTTAGCATGTCATGTAGTTGCATTAGTAACTTATTGAGATTTATCTCACCCCCTTTTTTTATCTTTGTTTTTCCTTAACCCCCCCCCCCCCCGGGAGGAAAGGATTAGGATTTGCGAATCGAGGAGGACGTCGAGAGGTTTGAGATTTTGGGCAGGTTGTTATTGATCGGTTTACATTATTTAAATGTATAACCTTTTGGGGATGGTTTTACCAACAATGACGTCATTAAGATTTGTAATCTTTTGTATTTTTGGTGTGAGCTTGTGGAGCTTATACTAGTAGTTTATTGTTGTTGTTAAACTTGGATTTCTAAAACTTTGTTTTAAACCTTTTGGGTATAAAATTGAAATTTTTACCTTCAGTATTTTGGTATCTGTGTGTTAAGTCGACGTCCAGCTCGCGCACTCCGGGCCCGTGGGGTCGGGGTCGCGACAGTTGGTATCAGAGCTATGGTTTAGCTCTAAGTATAAGTATAGGTGGACCCGACCTAGGAGGATAGTTGTGTTCGGAGTGAGTAACGGTTGATGTTTTATGCAGGTATTTATTCTAAATGGCTAGAAGAAGAGCTGGTGAAGGTTCTAGTGGGACTCTGAATCAGAATTGTCGCGACCCCGAACCCCGCGGGCCCGAGATCGCGAGCTGGACGTCGACTTAAAACCAAAATTGTGAAATACCGAAGTTAAAATTTCATTTGATACCAAAAGGTGATGATCCAAAGTTTTACAAATCCAAGTTTGATAATAACCAAATACAACTATCATAAACTTCCATAAGTTTATGCCCAACAGAAGATAAATGTACAATTCTTAATGACGTCATTGTTTGGTACAACTATCCCAAAAAGGTTACACATTTATATAATGTAAACCAACCTATAACAACTTTCCCCAAAAGAATGTATCCACACTCGACGTCCTCTTTCTCGTGATCAGCGAGACTAATCCTTAGCACCTTGGGGGAGGGTTAAGGAAAAACAAAGATAAAAGAAAGGGGGGTGAGATAAATCTCAATAAGTTACTAATGCAACTACATGACATGCTATGATGCAATAATCCATAATAAATCACATAACACATAGCAATTATCACAGAACAGATAGCAGCGGAAATAAACACATAACAAAGGATATTAGACAAGGTTTCCAAACCGATACATCCAAATAAAGGATCGCTGCGCAGCTTCAATAATCAACAAATCACATCTTCATAATAGCATGAAAGCCGAAGAGAAAACCCCCGGTACCGGAACAATAACCATAAGAGTGTCACAAAGGACAAGAGCCATGCCACAAAGTCATGCTCGGTAGCTAGATACATTCACAAAGGAAGCTAACTTATCTCTTCCAAGGCCAATTTGGAAAAGGGGTATAGTAAGGGCAAACAATGGTCAACATTATAATGGACTTGGCTTTGCCATTATAATCTTTCCCATCGCCCGATGCAACAAATATGCCAGCTGGGCTTCCAAATAAATGCTAAGTAATAATATATTAGCATGAATAAACATCTTACGATTCCAAAGTAGGGAATCATTCCAATTAATCACCAAAAAGATGAATTGAACAAACGCGCATCATAAAAGTGCTTCATAATCCCAAATAATAATTTAATCAAATCCCATATCACATACATTCACAAAGGAATCAGTTAACTCAAGAACACAACCAAAACTACTCACTCATCTCGAAGAGCTCAAGGAGAGCTTTAAAACGATAATTTATACGCCTAAAACGGAGTTCGGACGAGAGTGTTATGACTTTCTGAAGATAGCACGAAAATAAATCAAATTGGAACAGGGGAGGGAGGGGTGCGCGCGCTTCATAGGGAAGAGGGCGCGCGCTTCATATGATCAGAAGGAAATGCTAGAATTCAAGGGATGAGGGTGTGCGCGCTTCAACCAAAAGGGGGCGCACGCCTCCTTGCATCAGAAGGAAATCAAGAATTGGAAGGGGGGAGGGTGCGCGCGCCTCCTATGGGAGGGTGCGCGCCCCTCCTAGAAACAGAAGGTCTTTATTCAAGAGGGGCATAAGGGCGCGCGCGCCTCCTATGGGAGGGTGCGCACGCCTCCTTGCCCGGAAAGGCAAATTCCGGCCAAAAATCTGAGTTTCTACCATTTTTCTTACCCATTTCATATAACAATCAAAATCAAACATAATCAACATTCCACCAAGCATAAAGATGAACCCAAAACAACTTATAACTAGAATGGGGACTCAAATAATACCATTTATCAACCAAGATCAAGATTCAAACCCAACATTCCTAAAATCACCATTTTTGCCCAAAACTCAAAATAAACTCCAAATAAATTCCAAACTTCAAATATAACACATCAAGCATAATATAAACATGATATGAACATTTTAGCATAAAAATGGGGGAAAAGCAACTTACCCGGATTTTCTCAAGGTCGACGGAATTCGAATATTTTGGGTTCCTCACGATCCTAACGACGATCTAAACACATTTCATACTTTGAGAAATGAGAAACAATGAGAGGAAGGAGGTTTAAATGAAGAGAGAAGGAAGAGAGAAAAACTCACCTTTGCTATGGAAGAGAGAGAGAAATGAGCTGGGAAATGGGGTGGAGTGTGTGTGAGGGTGATAGGGTGAGGGGGGTGAGGGAGGGAGTAGGGAGAAGATGATGAATTATTTGAAATGTTACACTAAGGCCCCTCCCCCCTAATACTACCCTTTCAAATAAACTCCCCATTAACAAATAAGGCTCAACACTTCTAAACTAGCACAAATGACCCAAATAAAATGCTAGGCATGAATTATTATAACACATAAAATGCACACATAATTATTTAAATAAATAATAATCTAAATAAATAAATAAGCAAATAAATAAATAATAATAATTTATTACTAATAAAATAGAGCCTAGTTTTCGGGTCGTGACATTCACTCCCCCTTAAAGAAAATTCGACCCGAATTTTAACGAGACTTACCCGAATTAAAAAGCCACGGATATCTCCTCTCGATCTCATCTCGGAGCTCCCATGTCAATTCTTCCACATTATGATTCCTCCAAAGAACCCGAACCAACGAAATGCTTTTGTTCCTCAACTCTTGGACTTTGGCATCTAAAATCCGAACCGGTCGTTCCTCATAAGTCATATCGGGCTCTATATCCTCCGGTACCCTCGGCAACACGTGAGATGGATCATGAACATACTTCCGAAGCATTGAAACATGAAATACATTATGTAACCGGTCCAAAGAAGATGGTAACGCAAGACGGTACGCTAGAAGTCCAACCTTTCCCAAAATCTCAAACGGGCCAATAAACCTCGGAGCCAATTTGCCTTTCTTCCCAAACCTACGAATACCCACCTTCGGAGATAATTTCAAGAACACAAAGTCACCGGCCTGAAAACTAAGATCTCGCATTCGGTTATCTGCATAGCTCTTATGTCGACTCTGGGCTATTTTCAATCGATCCCGGATAACTCTAACCTTTTCAACCGAATCCTGAAGCAAATCAATACCCACGATCTTCGCTTCACCGACCTCATCCCAATAAATAGGCGATCTACACTTTCTTCCATACAAGGCCTCATACGGTGCCATCTCAATACTAGCCTGATAACTGTTATTGTAAGAGAATTCCACTAACGGTAGGTGCGAATCCCAAGAATCGGAAAAGTCTATCGAACAAGCTCGCAACATATCCTCCAAAATCTGAATGGTCCTCTCAGATTGACCGTCGGTCTGAGGGTGAAAAGCTGTGCTGAATCGTAAATCTGTACCCAAAGCTTCCTGAAACGCCTTCCAGAATCTAGAAGTAAACCTCGGGTCTCGATCTGACACAATGCTAACCGGAACCCCATGCAATCTAACAATCTCATCGATATAAAGGGTCGCAAGCTTCTCCATCGAATATCTGATGTCAATAGGCAAGAAATGGGCACTCTTGGTCAATCTATCCACTATTACCCAAACACTGTCATACTTCCTACGGGTACGAGGTAGTCCCGTAACGAAATCTATAGTCACATGCTCCCATTTCCACTCGGGAATCTCTAACGGCTGAAGTAGTCCTGCGGGTCTCTGATGCTCGGCTTTGACCTACTGACAAGTTAAACATTTGGAAACATACTCCGCTATTTCCCTTTTCATATTATTCCACCAAAAATGTTGTTTCAAATTCTGATACATCTTCGTACTACCCGGATGAATAGTATATCTCGATTTGTGACCCTCATCTAAAACTTGCCTCTTTATTCCACCAACATCGGGTACACACAAACGACCACGGAAAGTCAACACTCCACTCGGACTCAAAGAAAAATCCTCGAAGTTCTTTTCCTTCAATTTACCCATTATCTTCACCAACTCGATGTCTTCTTTCTGAGCTTCCTTTATCCTCTGAATTAGGGTCGAAGATACCCTAATATTCGCAAAAATAGCCCCATGTCTCGATTCACGAGGAGACCAATCCCGAACATCCTCAAGCATTTTCCATTCACGGACCATCATCGAAGCCACATAAGATTTTCTACTAATCGCATCTGCTACCACATTCGCCTTCCCCGGATGATAAGAAATCGTACAATCATAATCCTTCAATAATTCCATCCATCGGCGTTGCCTATTATTCAACTCCTTCTGGGAGAAAAGGTATTTAAAACTCTTGTGATCGGTAAAAATTTCAAACTTCGCCCCATAAAGCTAGTGCTTCCATTTGTGCAACGCAAAGACTATCGCCGCCAACTCCATATCATGAGTAGGATAATTCTGTTCACTAGGGGTCAATTTCCTCGAAGCATAGGCAATCACCTTCATGTTCTGCATCAAAACACAACCCAAACCCTCTTTCGAAGCATCACTATAAATTACTAAATTATCATTCCCATTCGGCAAGGTCAAGATCGGTGCGGTAGGCAACCTCTTCTTCAATTCCTCGAAGCTACTTTGGCATTTTTCACTCCACACAAACGGTACACTCTTCCGGGTCAACTGAGTCATCGGAGTAGCAATCCTCAAAAATCCCTCAATAAATCTTCGGTAATACCCGGCCAAACCCAGAAAGCTACGAATCTCGGTCACTGACTCGGGTCTCTTCGAATCCACTACGGCTTCAATATTTGAAGGATCCACCGAAATCCCATCTTTCGAAATAACATGACCCAGAAATGACACCTTCTCGAGCCAAAATTCGCATTTACTGAACTTCGCAAATAATTTCTCCCTCGCAAGAATGGATAAGACTGTCCTCAAGTGTTGCTCGTGCTCCTCTCGAGATTTAGAGTAGACGTGTATATCATCAATAAAAACCACCACGAACGAGTCAAGATAAGGATAGAAAACCCGGTTCATCAAATCCATAAACATTGCCGGTGCGTTAGTCAACCCAAACGGCATAACCAAGAACTCATAATGACCATAGCGAGTGCGAAAGGCAGTCTTCGGAACATCTTCCGATCGAATCTTCAACTGATGGTACCCACTCCTCAAATCAAGTTTAGAAAACACAACGGACCCTTGAAGCTGATCAAACAAATCATCAATGTGAGGTAGAGGATACTTGTTTTTCACCGTAACCTGATTCAACTTTCTGTAATCGATGCACAATCTCAAGGAACCGTCTTTCTTCCGTACAAATAAAACCGGTGCTCCCCACGGGGAAACACTAGGGCGTATAAACCCTCGATCAAGCAACTCTTGCAATTGAAATTTTAATTCCTTCAACTCTGCGGGAGCCAACCTATAAGGTGCTTTCGAAATTGGAGCCGTACCCGGCAAAAGGTCTATACAAAACTCAATCTCACGATCGGGCGGCATATCATACTCGGTAGAGAAAACATCGGGAAATTCCCGAACTACCCGAACACTATCCAAACTAGGGGATTCCTTCTTGGTGTCTAACACACTAGCCAAGTAACCCTCACAACCATGGTGCAATAATTTTCTCGCTTTTACATAAGAAATTAAACGAACTTTTCTACTCAAGGGACTAGCCTCAAAGACAAACTTAGGCACATCGGGAATAGAAAAGGTAACAGTTTTCTTACGGCAATCAACAGAAGCATGAAACTTGCTCAACCAATCCATAGCCAAAATGACATCAAAGTCTTGGATAGGGAGAACTACCAAATCCGCACAAAAGGACACGACCACAAATAACCACATCACAAGCACGAAAGACTCGATCAGAAATCAAGCATTCTCCTATAGGGTCGACACCTCTAGCACGTACGGTAAAGACTCGAATGCAGCATTTAATATGGAAGCAAATTGCACAGAAATGTATGAATGAGATGATCCTGGATCTACTAACGCTCGTGCGCTCATATTAGACACAGAAACAATACCTCCAAAAACCGAAGGATCATCGGTCGCCTGTTGTTGATTCATGGCATAAATCTTTCCTTGAACTTTGGGCTTCCCAGCGGCATCCCTTTTCTGACCCTGATTAGTACCAACCCCTGACCCGGATGATTGACCTCGGTGCCTCGTGCAATCTCTCGCAAAGTGCCCCATTTCACCACAATTGGTACACTTGCCTTGCTTTTTTCCAACACCTATCCTCCGTATGGCCTACCCTCTGACAAAAGGTACAAGGCTTCCTATTCTGAATCCCCGGAGTAGTACTCGGATTCCTCGTTGTGGTTTGCCCCTTAAACTGAATGATGTTCCCGGGTTACCTCGGTTGTCGGAACGGTGCTGAGGTTGAGATTTAGCATGGCTTCCCGGTTTACCCGTACCCACAACCTCGGTTTTCCTTTTGTGCTCCCCAATATCTTGCTCTATCAAGTAGGCTCGGTCTACCGCATCTTGGAAGGTCACAATCCGTTGGGCAATAAGTTGAGTACGGATGGAGGTCTTCAATCCCCGAATGAAACTCATAGCTTTTTGTTCCTCGGTCCTCACCAAATAGTCACAATACCGGGCTAATTCTGTGAACTTAGCCGAGTACTGTGCTATAGACAACAAACCTTGCTCCAAATTGAGGAGCTCGATCTCTTTTCAGTTTTGATCAACAACCGGAATGAAATGCTCCTTGAACTTACGCACAAATAACTCCCACGCATACACCGTGTGAGTATCATCCCAACTAGCTTTAACACCCTTCCACCAGTGCTCGGCGGCTCCCACAAGTTTGTAAGCCGCGAACCGGACCTTGTCCTCATCCGTGCAACCAAATACCTCATAAATCTTCTCCATCGACTCAATCCACAACTCAGCTTTCCGAATATCGGGTTCCCCATTGAATTCAGCCGGTTTCAGTTTGAGAAATTGCTCCAATCCATAGCGGGGTGGTTCTTGCTCTACCCTCGGACCCTGATCATGTATGGCCTTCAAGGCCGCCTCGAACATGCCTTAAAACATAGCACGTGCTTCTTCCCTTGTGTCATTCTGATTCTGTGCTCCACTAGAGCCTTCACCTGTTCTCCTTCTAGCCATTGGAAACAATTACCTGCATAAAACATCAACCGTTACTCACTCCGAACACAACTACCCTCCTAGGTCATACTAGTCCACCTAGACTTATACTTAGAGCCAAACCATGGCTCTGATACCAACTGTCGCGACCCCGAACCCCGCGGGCCCGAGATCGCGAGCTGGACGTCGACTTAAAACCAAAATTGTGAAATACCGAAGTTAAAATTTCATTTGATACCAAAAGGTGATGATCCAAACTTTTACAAATCCAAGTTTGATAATAACCAAATACAACTATCATAAACTTCCATAAGTTTATGCCCAACAGAAGATAAATGTACAATTCTTAATGACGTCATTGTTTGGTACAACTATCCCAAAAAGGTTACACATTTATATAATGTAAACCAACCTATAACAACTTTCCCCAAAAGAATGTATCCACACTCGACGTCCTCTTTCTCATGATCAGCGAGAGTAATCCTTAGCACCTGGGGGGGGGGTTAAGGAAAAACAAAGATAAAAGAAAGGGGGGTGAGATAAATCTCAATAAGTTACTTATGCAACTACATGACATGCTATGATGCAATAATCCATAATAAATCACATAACGCATAGCAATTATCACATAACAGATAGCAGCGGAAATAAGCACATAACAAAGGATATTAGCCAAGGTTTCCAAAACGATACATCCAAATAAAGGATCGCTGCGCAGCTTCAATAATCAACAAATCACATCTTCATAATAGCATGAAAGCCGAAGAGAAAACCCCCGGTACCAGAACAATAACCATAAGAGTGTCACAAAGGACAAGAGCCATGCCACAAAGTCATGCTCGGTAGCTAGATACATTCACAAAGGAAGCTAACTTATCTCTTCCAAGGCCAATCTGGAAAAGGGGTATAGTAAGGGCAAACAATGGTCAACATTATAATGGACTTGGCTTTGCCATTATAATCTTTCCTATCGCCCGATGCAACAAATATGCCAGCTGGGCCTCCAAATAAATGCTAAGTAATAATATATTAGCATGAATAAACATCTTACGATTCCAAAGTAGGGAATCATTCCAATTAATCACCAAAAAGATGAATTGAACAAACGCGCATCATAAAAGTGCTTCATAATCCCAAATAATAATTTAATCAAATCCCATATCACATACATTCACAAAGGAATCAGTTAACTCAAGAACACAACCAAAACTACTCACTCATCTCGAAGGGCTCAAGGAGAGCTTTAAAACGATAATTTATACGCCTAAAACGGAGTTCGGACGAGAGTGTTATGACTTTCTGAAGATAGCACGAAAACAAATCAAATTGGAACAGGGGAGGGAGGGGTGCGCGCGCTTCATAGGGAAGAGGGCGCGCGCTTCATATGATCAGAAGGAAATGCTAGAATTCAAGGGATGAGGGTGCGCGCGCTTCAACCAAAAGGGGGCGCACGCTTCCTTGCATCAGAAGGAAATCAAGAATTGGAAGGGGGAGGGTGCGCGCGCCTCCTAGAAACAGAAGGTCTTTGTTCAAGAGGGGCATAAGGGTGCGCGCGCCTCCTATGGGAGGGTGCGCGCGCCTCCTTGCCCGGAAAGGCAAATTCCGGCCAAAAATATGGGTTTCTACCATTTTTCTTACCCATTTCATATAACAATCAAAATCAAACATAATCAACCTTCCACCAAGCATAAAGATGAACCCAAAACAACTTATAACTAGAATGGGGACTCAAATAATACCATTTATCAACCAAGATCAAGATTCAAACCCAACATTCCTAAAATCACCATTTTTGACCAAAACTCAAAATAAACTCCAAATAAATTCCAAACTTCAAATATAACACATCAAGCATAATATAAACATGATATGAACATTTTAGCATAAAAATGGGGGAAAAGCAACTTACCCGGATTTTCTCAAGGTTGACGGAATTCGAATAGTTTGGGTTCCTTACGATCCTAACGACGATCTAAACACATTTCATACTTTGAGAAATGAGAAACAATGAGAGGAAGGAGGTTTAAATGAAGAGAGAAGGAAGAGAGAAAAACTCACGTTTGCTATGGAAGAGAGAGAGAAATGAGCTAGGAAATGGGGTGGAGTGTGTGTGAGGGTGATAGGGTGAGGGGGTGAGGGAGGGAGTAGGGAGAAGATGATGAATTATTTGAAATGTTACACTAAGGCCCCTCCCCCTAATACTACCCTTTCAAATAAACTCCCCATTAACAAATAAGGCTCAACACTTCTAAACTAGCACAAATGACCCAAATAAAATGCTAGGCATGAATTATTATAACACATATAATGCACACATAATTATTTAAATAAATAATAATCTAAATAAATAAATAAGCAAATAAATAAATAATTATTATTTATTACTAATAAAATAGTGCCTAGTTTTCGGGTCGTGACAAGAATGATCTACGGGAAGAGAACCGTGCAATGTTTCAGGGGATGTTTGAAGCGGCGATGAAAGCAATTCATGACCACGGGCCGAGAGAGGAACATGTAGCACCTCCACGTTATGGATTGGAGCAGTTTTTGATGTTAAAGCCGAGTGAGTACGACGGTGAGCCCGATGTGAAGAAGGCTGAGCTATGGATAGAATCAATGGAGAAAATCTACGATGTTTTTGGTTGCACTGATGAGGATAGGGTTCGGTTTGTAGCTTATATGTTAGTTGGTGCTGCGGAACATTGGTGGAAGGCACTGAAGGCCAGTTGGGATGCTACTCTTGTCCCTTATGCTTGGGAGTTATTTGTGAGAAAATTCAAGGAACACTTCATCCCTCTAGTGGATCAGAACCGGAAAGAGATCGAGTTCCTCAACTTGGAGCAAGGCGTGTTGACAGTAGCACAGTACTCGGCTAAGTTCACAGAATTAGCCAGGTATTGTGACTACCTTGTGCGGACCGAGGAGCAGAAAGCAATGAGGTTTGTCAGGGGTTTGAAGACAGCTATTAGGACACATTTAATAGCCCAGAGAATTCAACTTTTTCAGGATGCGGTGGACCGTGCCTATTTGATAGAGTAAGACATTGGGGAACATAAGAGGAAGACTGAGATGGTTAACCCGAGTAAGCAAGGAGGGCAGAACAAGTCACAACCGCAACGATCGGATAACCGAGATAACTCTGGAGGGCAGCCGATATTGAGAAATCAAGGTACAAATCAGGGGGCACGAAATGGGAAAATCTGCAGTTACTGTCAGAGGGAAGGACACTCAGAAGACAAGTGTTGGAAGAAACAAGGAAAATGTGTGAATTGTGGTCAGTTGGGGCATTTTGTGAGGGATTGTCTTAGGGGCATATATCAACCATCCGGGAGTGACGCTGGTACTGCACAAGGTCAGAAGAGAGATACTTCGGGAAACCCTAAAGGTTCAGGGTAGGGTATTTGCAATCAATCAGCTCTTAACGGGTGACTCATCAGTTTCAAGAGGTATTAATTTTGTGTCGAGAGAGCGAGCGCGTGCATTTTAGGATCATCGCATTCTCATGTTTCTGTGCATTTAGTTGCATTTATTTCTTCTGAGTCTTTGACTTATGTGTTCTCGGTGTCTACTCCTATGGAGGAGTGTAGGGTATCCGATAAAGTCTTATGTGCTTATAATGTGCTTAAGTATGGTTATGTCTTACCTGCTAAATTTGTCATATTGCTATTACAAGGTTTTGATGTTATTTTGAGAAGGGAAATGTTATGCTTTAGTCGATTGTTGTAGGAGGATTGTTACATTCTCTATTCCTGATTTCCTAAAATCGTTTTGAGGCCGTTCCGTTGGGTAGAATTATACTCATCTTTTCTTATATGGGATTTGAATATATAACTTAGGTAGGTGTCAATGGGACGTCTATACCGAATGGTTGGGTGTATGTATCATTTGTAAGCTTTCTATTTTCTTTTGAATAGTGCCTAGTGTTTGGAGAGGAACTTGGGTTAAAGTGAGTGGTTATGATACAAGGTGGTAGTGCTAATAATTAGATCAATATCCATATTGTATCGGTTGGGTTATAAGAGCTGAGGATTCAATTGAGGATTTCATGATAGGAGATTTTGTTTACTTTTCGTACATCTACGTGAGCGTATCAGAATTAGTTAGTATAAATAAATGCATGATTGGCTATGAGTGACTAGTATATTGTGGAAGTTGTAATCATTAATGGTGGTAAGCGCGTTAAGTTTGAAAGAACTAAGCATTCTGAGAGGGCAAGAATTTCTCGAATTGTATTAAAGGCATTTTGAGTTTTAGTTAAATGGTTGTTTTATGGTTCTAAACCTTTTCTTGGTGGCGTTTCTCGTTTTGGATTAAGGGCAGGTAAGGAAAGTTGGGTACAGACACTTGGGCATATTAAAGAATACTGATGTAGTATTGGGTCGTTTGGACTGTGATTAGCTAATAGGTTATTATGATGGTAGTAAAAGTCGAGCCTAAGTATCATCGAATTGATAAATGTATACGTGAAAGACTAATGTGGGTTAGCCATTGAAGATTTAGAATTTGTTAAAATTCATTTGGGTATATAAGCACGGATTATTAACTTAAATGGGAGTTAGAGGAAATCTTTTGAAGATAAAATTTGGATTGTTTGCGGACTACTGAGTACTTGGAACTGTTGTAAACTTTAAAGGATTGGAGTAATGTAATGATAATAATTTCGGTATTAGTGTAGTTTCGTGGTTTGGATGTTTTCTTGGAGATATGTTAAGTTTTCCATTATAGCGAAAATTGATAAATCCATTACTTCTAGTGATGCTTCCGAATAGAGATGGAGGTGTGTAACGATTTTGGGTGATAAAGTATTTGTATATGTTTCGAGGAGTAACACTTAATAAATGGAACTATCTATGATTTGGGATTGGTGATGATTCTGTTGATATTGCCTTAGCGGATTATATCTTTTATTCTATTTTGGGACCAAGTTGAGACGTTGATGACAGACTATCAAGAGTTGGTGGATATAACTCCTTAGAAAACTAAGTATGAGCGTAATGCTAATTAGAATCAAATCAGCTATGTCTCGGAATTGGTGATCAAGTGATAGTCTTGAGAATGTGAAATTCGGTATGAAAGAGGAAGTTAACTTTAGAATGTTTAATATGAGTATACCTGAGATATGTATTTGATTAATATATATTGGTTTATTTGAGTCGTGGAGACTATGTCTGAAAATTTTGTGGAGTACTCGATTGAGGTTATGAGTGCTATGGAAGAGTCGATATGTTGTCACCTCATTATGACCGCGTGTTGTGAAGTTTGATGAGTGAATTCGTGGGCGAATTCTTTTTAAGGAGGGTAGATTGTAACGACCCGAAAACCCGCCTCTATTTTCGTAGTAATAAATATTTAATTATTTATTTGTTTCCTATTTATTTATTTAAATTATTTATTTATTTAAATAATTATGTGTGCATTTTGTGTTTCATAATAATTTATGCCTAGCATTTTATTTGGGCCATTTGTGCTAGTGTAGAAGTGTAGAGTCTTAATTGTTAGTGGGGAGTTTATTGGTAAAGGGTAGTAGTAGGGGAGGGGTCTAAGTGTAATGTTTCAAATAATTCTCCCTACTCCCTCCCTCACCTCCCTCACTCTTTCACCCTCACCTCACTTCTCATCTCTCTCCCAGCAACTCTCCCTCTCTCTCTCCATTTTGGGTAAGTTTTTCTTCTCTTCCTTCTCTCTTCATTCTACCTATCTTCCTTCCATTATTTCTCATTCCTCATAAAATAAAACTTGTTTAGATCGTCGATAGGATCGTAGAGAACAAAGAAAATTCGGATTCCGGCAACTTTCATAAAATCCGGGTAAGTTACTTTTCCCCATTTATGTTAAAAATGCTCATCTTTAACTCTATTGATGTTCTTGTTGATATCTATGTCATTTTGGTTGAGTTTAGAAATTATTTGGAATTTAATTGGATTTTGGTTAAAAGTTGTGATAATATGAATGTTGAGATTAAATCTTGATTTGTGTGGTTAAATGTTGTTATCTAGGTCTCCTAGAGGTTTATATGTTGTTTTAGTACATTTTTAAGGGTCTTGGAAGTGTTGATTTTGGGTGTATATGACTTAGCAAGATTTTGGGTTTGATTTGGGAATGAATGTGTTAAAACCCAGCTGACTTCTGCCCAGCCCGTCGATCGGGCGCCCGCCCAGGTGAAGCTAGGCGCCCGCCCGCCTACCCTTGTTCTTTGGGCCAGCCTACTGACCAAATGAGCGCCCGCCCGCCCCCATTCAGGCGCCCGCCCGCCCCTATTTCTTGGCACTTATTCTTTCTTTGTTCTTGGATTAGGTCATAGCTTTAACCCTAGTTTCGGGTATCATCCTCTTAGACTTAATGGCCACTATGGAATACTCTAATGATGAATTTGGTTCCTTTGTGATTAAGTGTGATTTGGGATATGATTAATTATTGTTTGAGAATCTTGGGACACTTTCGCAATGAGTGGACGTTTAGGGTCACGTTAGTGATAATTGTTGTGTTATTTGAGAGCGACCGTTTGGGTAGTACTCGGTACGAGTAACTCGCGTGTATCATTTTAGGATGCGTTTGATATGGATCCTTGTTTTAGTATAATCTTGTTTAATGATCGATATTGTTGGACCCCCCTTTGAATAATACCGTTATTGTTATTTGAACTCTGTTATGAGAAATTCCTTGCTATCGTTGTTGTTAAACTCTTCATGAGTAATCATTGTCTCTTTATGGTGATTGTTTGGATTGGTTTACCTTTTTGGTGATTATTTGGTCTGGTTCCCTACTTTGGAATCCTTAGTTGTTTACCGTGCTAGTATTTTATTACTTAGCATTTATTTGAAAGTCCAGCTGGTATTTGTGGTTGTGTCGGGCGATGTGAGATATTGTGATGGCACCGGCCAAGTCCATTATGGTGTCGACCATTGTTTTGCCCTTATTTTCCTCTTCCAGATCGGCCTTGGTTGAGACGTTTGGAGCATGACTTTGTGGCATGTGTCACGACCCGAAAACTAGGCTCTATTTTATTAGTAATAAATAATTATTATTTATTTATTTGCTTATTTATTTATTTAAATTATTATTTATTTAAATAATTATGTGTGCATTTTATGTGTTATAATAATTATGCCTAGCATTTTATTCGAGTTATTTGGGCTAGTGTGGAAGTGTTGAGTCTTAATTGTTAGTCGGGAGTGTAAGTAATTGTGCTAGTTAGTGGGGGAAGGGGGCTAGGTGTAACATTTCAATCTTCATCTTCTCCCTACTCACCTCCCTCACCCTACTCTTTCACCCTCACACTCCACCTCCATCCCTCTCTCCCAGCTCTCTCTCTCCTCCCTTAGAAGAAAAAGGGGTAAGTTTCATCTTCTTCCTTCTCTCTTCATTTCCTTCCTCTTCCTCTCATTATTTCTCATTTCTTAAAACATGAATCTTGTTTAGATCGTCGATAGGATCGTAGGAAGCCAAGAAATTTCGAGTTCCGGTAACTTTGAGAAAATCCGGGTAAGTTGCTTTTCCCCCATTTTTATGCTAAAGTGTTCATATCATGTTTATATTATGCTTGATGTGTTATATTTGAAGTTTGATTGAGTTTGGAATTTATTTGGAATTTATTTTGAGTTTTGGTCATAAATGGTGATTTTAGGAATGTTGGGTTTGATTCTTGATTTTGGTTGTTAAATGTTGTTGTATGAGTCTTTTGGGACTTATAAGTTGTTTTGGTACATTAGTAAACTAGTTGGAAGGTTGGATTTTGGTTGAATGTGTTTTGGGTATAAAAATGGAAGAACCCAAGTTGTTCTTCCCGATTTCCGGCAGACCAGAGCCTTGTGCGACCGCCCAAAATTTCCTGGGCGACCGCACAACATTCTGAAAGCTTTTGTTCTTGTTTTGAAGGATTTTGGGCGACCGCACAGTCCCTTTTGGGCGGCCGCACAGTACTCTGAAAGTTTTCATTTTGTTAATTTGTGTGATTGAAGAACGTGTTTTGGTCTAAGTCTTGGGTGTCATTCTCGTCGACCTTAGTGATCATTGTAGTACGCTCTAGTGATAGAATTGGGTCCTTTGTGATCAAGTTTGTGTTTGAAATTAATTAAGTGTTAATTGGGATTTGGAACATCTTATTGAGGTATTGTTGGTTTGACTTATCTTTGTGATGATCATTTGGTATATGTTTGGGCATCTTATGATGTGTTCGTGATTGTTCCAATCGAATTGATTTTCGAGTGAATCTTGGTCTAGGTTTTAGGCGATGCCCTACAGTACCTAGAGGGTGGTTACTGAACACCAAAGTGTAGGGTTTAGTCCAGTCGTGATCATGTTCTAATAAGTGTAACCTTTTGGATTCGTTTGGGATGTTTAGAATGGGTTCGTTATGAACGGAGATAAAGCGTGAATTGGCAATTGGGTACCTACAGTTTGATTAACCTTAAGGTGTATTCATTCTGATTTCCTACTTTGGAATCCTTAGTTGTTTACCGTGCCTTGTCTTGGAATCATCTTGTTTCAATGATCAATGTTGTTGTGCTCTTTATGAGAGATTCCGTTTATCATTGTTGTGCTCTTTTATGAGATACTTCTTGTGTTCGTTGTTGTTGAACTCTTCATGAGTAATCGTTTGCATCTTTTATGGTGATTAATTGGTATGATTCCCTACTTTGGAATCAATGGTTGTTTATTGTGCTAGTATTTTATTACTTAGCCTTTACTTGAAACTCCAGCTGGTATTTTGTGTGTGTTTGGGCGATGCGAAACATTATGATGGCACAGCCAAGTCCATTGTGATTGTTGACCATTGTTTTGCCCCATTATTACCCTCCTCCAGATTGGCCTTGGATGTGAGAAGAGCTAGCTCCTTTGTGTGCATTTTAGCTATACTTGGAGCATGACTTTGTGGCATGTCTCCCGTCCTTTGTGACACTTCATTTGGTTATTGGTTCCGGTACCGGGTTTCTCTTCAGCTTTCATGCTACTATGAAGATGGTTTGTTGATCGATGGATTGATCGGTCGCTTCTGACCGGGGTTTTCTCTTCGGCTTTCATGCTGCTATGAAGATGTTGATTGTTGATTATTGAAGCTGCGCAGCGACCTTTATTTGGTTCTTCAGTTGGGTGAAACCTTGGCTATGTATCCACCTATGAGTGTTTATTTCAGCTTTATGTGTTGCATGATGATGATGGTCGTTATTTCCAACCGGTATGGGACGGTTGGCGATAGGGAGCCTCTCATTTGTTGTTATATGTTTATTTATATGATTGATTATTGGATGTTACCGTTCGTCAGCATGTCACTTATTATTCCGCTGCTATCTGTCTTATGTTAATTGCTATTGGTCATTGCATATTAGCATGTCATGTAGTTGCATTAGTAACTTATTGAGATTTTATCTCACCCTGTTTATTTCCATCTTTGTTTTTCCTCAACCCCCCCCCCAGGAGGAAAAGGATTAGGATTCGCGGTTCAAGGTGGACGTCGAGAGGATTGAGATTTTGGGGCAGGTTGTTATGGATCGGTTTACATTATTTAAATGTATAACCTTTTGGGGATAGTTTTACCATCATTGACGTCATTAAGAATTGTATATTTTATTCTTTTGGGTATAAGCTGTGGAGCTTATGTTAGATGTACTTTGTTGATTTAAACTTGGAATTGTAAAACCTTGTGTTATCATCTTTTGGTTCAAAATGGAATTTTTAACTTCTATATTTTAGAGTTTTGGTTTTAAGTCGACGTCCAGCTCGCGGTCTCGGGCCCGCGGGGTTCGGGGTCGCGACAGTTGGTATCAGAGCTATGGTTTAGCTCTAAGTATAAGTCTAGGTGGACTAGTATGACCTAGGAGGGTAGTTGTGTTCGGATTGAGTAACGATGAGTATTTTATGCAGGTATTTGTTTGTGATGGCTAGAAGAGCTGGTGAAGACATCAGTGGGACTCAGAATCTTAATGGTCTAAGGGATGAAAACCGTGCAGTGTTTCAGGGAAGGTTTGAGGAGGCGGTGAAATCAATTTGTGACCAAGGGCCGAGAGAGGAACATGTAGCACCTCCGCGATATGGGTTGGAGCAGTTCTTAAAGTTTAAACCAAGTGAGTACGACGGTGAGCCTGATGTGAAGAAAGCCGAGCTATGGATAGAATCGATGGAGAAAATCTACGATGTCTTTGGTTGCACTGATGAGGATAGGGTTCTGTTTTCAGCTTTTAAGCTCGTGGGGACTGCGAAACATTGGTGGAAGGCACTGAAGACCAGTTGGGATGCGACTCTTGTACCATATCCTTGGGAATGGTTCGTGAGGAAATTCAAGGATCATTTTATCTCTCTAGTGAATCAAAACCGGAAGGAGATCGAGTTCCTCAGCTTGGAGCAAGGCATGATGTCAGTAGCACAGTACTCGGCTAAGTTCGCAGAATTAGCTAGGTGTTGTGACTACCTTGTGCGGACCGAGGAGCAGAAAGCGATGAGATTGATCAGGGGTTTGAAGACAGCTATTAGGACTCAACTTTTAGCCCAAAGAATTCAACCTTTTCAGGATGCGGTGGATCGAGCCTACTTGATTGAGCAGGATATTGGGGAACACAAAAGGAAGACTGAGATGGTTAACCCGGGTAAGCAAGGAGGGCAGAGTAAGTCACAACAGCAACATTCAGATAACAGAGGTAATTCTGGAGTGCAAACTCGATTCAGAGGGAAACTGCAAGGGCAACCAATAGTAGGAAATCAAGGTTCTAATAAGGGGACACGAAATGGGAAAGTCTGCAGCTACTGTCAGAGGAAAGGACACTCAGAAGACAAGTGTTGGAAGAAGCAAGGAAAATGTGTGAAGTGTGGTCAGTTGGGACACTTCGTTAGAGATTGTCCGAGGTTTAGAGTTCAGTCATCGGGGACAGGAACTAGAATATCACAGGGTCAGAAGAGAGATGCTTCGGGGAAGCCCAAGGTTTCGGGTAGAGTATTTGCAATCAATCAGCACTCACCAGGTAACGGATAATTTCAGGAGGTATTATTTTGCGTCGTGAGAGCGAGCGCGTGCATTTTAGGATCATCGCATTTATGTGCTTCTGTGCATTTAGTTGCATTTACTTCTTCTGAGTCTTTGACTTATGTGTTGTAGGTGTCTACTCCTATGGAGGAGTTTAGGGTATCTGATGAAGTCTTATGTGCTTAAGTGTGGTTATGCCTCACCTGCTAAATTAGCCATGTTGCTATTACAAGATTTTGATGTTACTATTGCTTTAATCTATTGTTGAAAGGGATTGTTATATTCTCCATTCCTAATTTCTTAAAACTGTTTGAGACCGTTCCTTTGGGTAGAGTTATACCTGTCTTTTCTTAATTGAAATCCGAGTATTTAGCTTCGGTCAAATTGTTGGGTGTAATTATCATTGTAAGGTTTCTACTTTCTTCTAAATAGTACCTAGTGTTTGAGGAGAAGCTTGGGTTAAATTGGGTTGTTGTGGTACAAGGTTGTAATGCTAATATTTAGATCAATATCCATATTGTATCGGTTGGGTTATAGGAGTTGAGGATTCAATGAGGATCCCTTGAGGAAAATTTTGGTCACTTTTAGTACATCTCCGTGAATGCATCGGAATGGATTAGTATAGTGGGGTATACAATTTGTTATGGATGATGAGTTTGTTGTAGGAGTTCCGATCATTAATGGTGGTAAGCATGTTAAGTTAGAAAGGACTAAGTACATTTTGGGAGAGTAATAATTTCTCAATCTATGTTAAGGGCATTTTGAAATTTTGGTTAGATAGTGGTTCTATGGTTCTAAATCCCTTCTTGGTGGCGTTTCCCGAAGAGGATCAAGGGTGTGTGAAGGAAGTGGAGTATCAATACTTGGGCATAATTAAGGAATATCATGATTTGGTATCGGGTCAGTTGGAACGTTGCTAGCTAATTGGTTTATTATGATGTTAGTACTATTAAACCTAAGTATCATTAGGTTAATAAATGTATGCGTGAAAGACTAACTTGGGTTAGTTATTGAGGATTTGAGATTTGTAGATTTCCTTGGGTATATGAGCACAGATTATTAACTAAAAAGGGAGTTAGAGGAAATACCGTGAAGATGAAATTTAGATCATTTTCGGACTACTGAGTATTCGTAATTATTTTAGGCTTTCAAGGATTGGAGTTTTATGACGATGATATTATGGCGTAGATTTAAGTGAACATTTTGTATTAAAATTTTGGGTTTACATTACACCTTTAGTTTAAAGTGCTACCTAGAGCGAGAGCACTATAATGGGAATCCTTAGAGATATAGCCTTTGATGAATATTGTGGGAATAGAAATTTCTTTAGCCTTTTTATATTTTAAAAGCTAATTTAGCTCGAGATGGTAATGTTTTGATTTTCTGGGGAATACTACTAAGTATGTGATTTACAAATGGAAGTACCTTTGCGGTGTAGTTAAGGTTATGAATAAGGCAAGCTTGAGATACCTCGAGAATTATGTGTGGAAATAATTTGAATTCTTCGATTTTGAATACGGATTTTGATTAGTAATGAAGTTAATGATGTAATGATTCGGTTCGAGAGGTGGTGTTATCGTAAGCATTAATTAAGGTTACCTTCTAGTGGGATAGATTGGACAATTGAGGAATTTGAGAGATGGCGGAACTACCGTATCCGTACCTATTTGGTCTTTCGGGTAAGTCTCGTTAAAATTCGGATCGAATTTTCTTTAAGGGGGAGTGAATGTCACGACCCGAAAACTAGGCTCTATTTTATTAGTAATAAATAATAATTATTTATTTATTTGCTTATTTATTTATTTAAATTATTATTTATTTAAATAATTATGTGTGCATTTTATGTGTTATAATAATTATGCCTAGCATTTTATTCGAGTTATTTGGGCTAGTGTGGAAGTGTTGAGTCTTAATTGTTAGTCGGGAGTGTAAGTAATTGTGCTAGTTAGTGGGGGAAGGGGGCTAGGTGTAACATTTCAATCTTCATCTTCTCCCTACTCACCTCCCTCACCCTACTCTTTCACCCTCACACTCCACCTCCATCCCTCTCTCCCAGCTCTCTCTCTCCTCCCTTAGAAGAAAAAGGGGTAAGTTTCATCTTCTTCCTTCTCTCTTCATTTCCTTCCTCTTCCTCTCATTATTTCTCATTTCTTAAAACATGAATCTTGTTTAGATCGTCGATAGGATCGTAGGAAGCCAAGAAATTTCGAGTTCCGGTAACTTTGAGAAAATCCGGGTAAGTTGCTTTTCCCCCATTTTTATGCTAAAGTGTTCATATCATGTTTATATTATGCTTGATGTGTTATATTTGAAGTTTGGTTGAGTTTGGAATTTATTTGGAATTTATTTTGAGTTTTGGTCATAAATGGTGATTTTAGGAATGTTGGGTTTGATTCTTGATTTTGGTTGTTAAATGTTAAAGTATGAGTCTTTTGGGACTTATAAGTTGTTTTGGTACATTAGTAAACTAGTTGGAAGGTTGGATTTTGGTTGAATGTGTTTTGGGTATAAAAATGGAAGAACCCAAGTTGTTCTTCCCGATTTCCGGCAGACCAGAGCCTTGTGCGACCGCCCAAAATTTCCTGGGCGACCGCACAACATTCTGAAAGCTTTTGTTCTTGTTTTGAAGGATTTTGGGCGACCGCACAGTCCCTTTTGGGCGGCCGCACAGTACTCTGAAAGTTTTCATTTTGTTAATTTGTGTGATTGAAGAACGTGTTTTGGTCTAAGTCTTGGGTGTCATTCTCGTCGACCTTAGTGATCATTGTAGTACGCTCTAGTGATAGAATTGGGTCCTTTGTGATCAAGTTTGTGTTTGAAATTAATTAAGTGTTAATTGGGATTTGGAACATCTTATTGAGGTATTGTTGGTTTGACTTATCTTTGTGTTGATCATTTGGTATATGTTTGGGCATCTTATGATGTGTTCGTGATTGTTCCAATCGAATTGATTTTCGAGTGAATCTTGGTCTAGGTTTTAGGCGATGCCCTACAGTACCTAGAGGGTGGTTACTGAACACCAAAGTGTAGGGTTTAGTCCAGTCGTGATCATGTTCTAATAAGTGTAACCTTTTGGATTCGTTTGGGATGTTTAGAATGGGTTCGTTATGAACGGAGATAAAGCGTGAATTGGCAATTGGGTACCTACAGTTTGATTAACCTTAAGGTGTATTCATTCTGATTTCCTACTTTGGAATCCTTAGTTGTTTACCGTGCCTTGTCTTGGAATCATCTTGTTTCAATGATCAATGTTGTTGTGCTCTTTATGAGAGATTCCGTTTATCATTGTTGTGCTCTTTTATGAGATACTTCTTGTGTTCGTTGTTGTTGAACTCTTCATGAGTAATCGTTTGCATCTTTTATGGTGATTAATTGGTATGATTCCCTACTTTGGAATCAATGGTTGTTTATTGTGCTAGTATTTTATTACTTAGCCTTTACTTGAAACTCCAGCTGGTATTTTGTGTGTGTTTGGGCGATGCGAAACATTATGATGGCACAGCCAAGTCCATTGTGATTGTTGACCATTGTTTTGCCCCATTATTACCCTCCTCCAGATTGGCCTTGGATGTGAGAAGAGCTAGCTCCTTTGTGTGCATTTTAGCTATACTTGGAGCATGACTTTGTGGCATGTCTCCCGTCCTTTGTGACACTTCATTTGGTTATTGGTTCCGGTACCGGGTTTCTCTTCAGCTTTCATGCTACTATGAAGATGGTTTGTTGATCGATGGATTGATCGGTCGCTTCTGACCGGGTTTTCTCTTCGGCTTTCATGCTGCTATGAAGATGTTGATTGTTGATTATTGAAGCTGCGCAGCGACCTTTATTTGGTTCTTCAGTTGGGTGAAACCTTGGCTATGTATCCACCTATGAGTGTTTATTTCAGCTTTATGTGTTGCATGATGATGATGGTCGTTACTTCCAACCGGTATGGGACGGTTGGCGATAGGGAGCCTCTCATTTGTTGTTATATGTTTATTTATATGATTGATTATTGGATGTTACCGTTCGTCAGCATGTCACTTATTATTCCGCTGCTATCTGTCTTATGTTAATTGCTATTGGTCATTGCATATTAGCATGTCATGTAGTTGCATTAGTAACTTACTGAGATTTTATCTCACCCCGTTTATTTCCATCTTTGTTTTTCCTTAACCCCCCCCCAGGAGGAAAAGGATTAGGATTCGCGGTTCAAGGTGGACGTCGAGAGGATTGAGATTTTGGGGCAGGTTGTTATGGATCGGTTTACATTATTTAAATGTATAACCTTTTGGGGATAGTTTTACCATCATTGACGTCATTAAGAATTGTATATTTTATTCTTTTGGGTATAAGCTGTGGAGCTTATGTTAGATGTACTTTGTTGATTTAAACTTGGAATTGTAAAACCTTGTGTTATCATCTTTTGGTTCAAAATGGAATTTTTAACTTCTATATTTTAGAGTTTTGGTTTTAAGTCGACGTCCAGCTCGCGGTCTCGGGCCCGCGGGGTCCGGGGTCGCGACAGCATGGCTCCCGCCCTTTGTGGCACATTACTTTGTTATTGGTTCCGGTACCGGGGTTTCTCTTCAGCTTTCATGCTATTATGGAGATGTTGATTTGGTTGATTGTTGAAGCTGCGCAGCGACCTTTATTTGGTTCTTTCAGTTGGAAAACCTTGGCTAATATCCTTTGTTAATTGTTTATTTCCGCTGCTATCTGTTAACTGATAAATGCTATGTGCTAAGTGATATTTATTATTGTTTATTGCTTATTGCATTTAGCATGTCATGTAGTTGCATTAGTAACTTATTGAGATTTATCTCACCCCCTTTTTTTATCTTTGTTTTTCCTTAACCCCCCCCCCCCAGGAGGAAAGGATTAGGATTTGCGAATCGAGGAGGACGTCGAGAGGTTTGAGATTTTGGGCAGGTTGTTATTGATCGGTTTACATTATTTAAATGTATAACCTTTTGGGGATGGTTTTACCAACAATGACGTCATTAAGATTTGTAATCTTTTGTATTTTTGGTGTGAGCTTGTGGAGCTTATACTAGTAGTTTATTGTTGTTGTTAAACTTTGATTTCTAAAACTTTGTTTTAAACCTTTTGGGTATAAAATTGAAATTTTTACCTTCAGTATTTTGGTATCTGTGTGTTAAGTCGACGTCCAGCTCGCGCACTCCGGGCCCGTGGGGTCGGGGTCGCGACACCACATCAATGACAACAAGGACATAGGGCTACCCTAACATCAATGACAAAAGTGTTCTCTATTTCCGATCACTCCTAAGAAATGGACAAAGCTCAAAAGGACTTTATGCATGACAAACCTCATGGTTAAGTTAAAATTAAAAATTTGACTAACATGCTTCGTTAAAAGACTTGCCTTTAGAAATGAGCATTTCCAAATGTGGCCATTTGGCATCATTTATAAAAGACAATGTTTCAAGCAAAATGCTTTTGATCTGCCCTCAAAATGATTTTCCCAAAGTCTTGGACCTCTATTGGGTGGGAGTACAGCTTCGGACCCATACACCAATGCATAAGGAGTTTCCCCAGTTGTTGTCCGTATAGACGTGCGGTAGCCCCATAATGCTAGATGTAGCTTTTCGGGCCAATCCCTTCCAGTGGAGGCCATATTCTTCACAATGGTCTCGATTGTCTTATTAGCTGCTTCGACCGCGCCGTTTGCTTGAGGGCGGTATGGAGATGACTTGTGCTTGGTAATCTTGTATTCTACCAGGAGCGCGTCCATCTATTTCTCAAAGTGAGAACCGTTGTCTGAGATGATTTCATGAGGAACGCCGTACCGGCACATGATGTGGGTCTTCACGAATTCGGCCACTTTCTTGGCATTGAGAACCCGGTGAGCCTGTGCTTCGACCCATTTTGTAAAATAGTCCACGGCTACTAGGATGAAAGATTGTCCGTTACTGCCAGTAGGGTGAACTTTGCCGATGATGTCTATGCCCTAACAAGAGAAAGGCCATGGTGTGGTCATGTTGTAAAGTTGTGAGGGCAGAGTGTGCTGTAGGTTGGCATGGAATTGGCATTTGGCGCACCTTTTGACTTTCTCGATGCAGTCTCATTCCATGGTACTCCAATAATAACCCATACGGAGTATCTTCTTGGTCAACATAAACCCGTTAATGTGGGGCCCACATTCACCTTCATGGATCTCATGCATTATTTCTTGAGCTTCGATCTCATTTGCGCATAGGAGATTGATCCCTTCGTGGTGCCTTTTGTAGACTCGGTCTCCGATTAGTACATATCGAGAGGCTAGTTTTTGCAACGCCATTTGAGACTTCTTATTGCTATCCTCGGGATAAGTGCCGTTCTTGAGAAAATTCATGATATCTGAATACCACGGGGAGCTTGCCTGGACCTCGTTGACCTCGATACTCATGCAGTATGCCGGACTGTTTCTTCGGGAAATTTTAAAGGGCTTCACCATTTTAACCTCGGGTATTTCGACCAGTGAAGCAATGGTGGCTAGTGCATCAGCAAAACGGTTTTTGTCCCTTGGCAGGTAGTTGAAGATGATTTCTTGAAACTGTTCAACCAACTCCTCGAGATATTGACCATACCGTTGCAGAGTCGAGTCTTGAATCTTCCACTTTCTAGATGTCTGATTGATGATGAGTAAGGAATCACCAAATACTTCTAAGCTCGTGACATTTCTCTCGAGGGCCGCTTTGAGCCCCGCTATGCATGCTTCGTACTCGGCGATGTTGTTTGTGGCTTCAAATTCAAGGCGGATAGCGATTGGAGTATACATGTCCTTTGGATCGACAAGTAACATCCCTATGCCATATCCATACTTGTAACGACCCGAAAACCCGCCTCTATTTTCGTAGTAATAAATATTTAATTATTTATTTATTTCTTATTTATTTATTTAAATTATTTATTTATTTAAATAATTATGTGTGCATTTTGTGTTTCATAATATTTTATGCCTAGCATTTAATTGGTTATTTGTGCTAGTGTAGAGTGTTGGGTCTTAGTTGTTAGAGGGGAGTATAAGAGAATTGTGTTGTTAGTGGAGGAGGGGCCCTAAGTGTAACATTTTTAAAAATATCACCTTCTTCCTCTCTTCCTTCTCCCTCACTCTCTCATTCCCAGCATTCTCTCTCTCTCTCCTTGGTTGAAAAGGTAAAATTTCTCTCTTCCTTCTCTCTACATTCTAGCTATCTTCCCCTCATTATTTCTCATTTCTCTTAATACGAAAAATGTTTAGATCGTCGATAGGTTCGTAGGGAGCAAAGAAATTTCGAGTTCCGTCAACCTTAATAAAATCCGGGTAAGTTACTTTCCCCATTTATACTAAAATTGTTCATCTTTAACTCCATTGATGCTCTAGTTGTTATATATGGCTTCTTTGGTGGATTTGGAACCTATTTGCAATTTATTCATATTTTTGTGAAATTTGGGTATTTGAATCATCCTTTGGTTTGGGTTGTTTAAATGTTGCTAGATGAGTTATTTTAGACTTATAAGTTGTTCTAGTACCTTAGTATACTTATTAGGAGTGTTAGATTATGGGTTGGTTTTGGTTTGATTTGGATTATTTGCAACTTTGGTATTTGGACTTGGTTTTGAAGTCAAAGGTTGTTCTGGGTTTTGTTGTGTTTGGAACTCTTAGTAGAGTTAGTTTTTAGAAGTGTTTATAGAGGCAAAGTAAGGGTTTTAGTTGTGTTTTTGAAGTTGGAATAGAGGTTATGTTAGTATATGATGGAAAAATGAAGATTTAGGCTTCCAGGAAGGCCAAAAAGCTGAATCGGGCAAGGGGGCGCGCGCTCCCTTTTTGGGAGGGCGTGCGCACCCTCTTGTGCACTCAAAAACTAGCATTCTGATCAAAGGAGGCGCGCGCACCCTTTTTGGGAGGGCGCGCGCACCCTCCGCTTTCGCAATTGTCCGTTTTACGTTCAATCTTCCGGAGGCCATAACTTCTTCGTCCGGACTCCGTTTTGGACGTGTAAACTATCGTTGGAAATCTCCTTTCGAGTACTACGCAATTGTTCTATTGAAAACATGGTTCCAGATCAGAATGGTTGTCTTATTGTTGAGGTTTAAGATCAAGGTGTAGTCTCGGTCTAGGTTCCGTAGTACTATTCTAGTTGACTTAGTTGGGCACCGTGGAACACTTTAGTAATTAAAATTGGTTCCTTTGTGAACAATGGTGTTATGTAATTTGATCAAGTATTGTTTGGGAATGTTTGGGAATGTTTGGGCATCTTATGATGTGTTCGTGACTGTTCCAATCGAATTGATTTTCGAGTAAGACTTGGTCTAGGTTTTAGGTGATGTCCTATAGTACCTAGAGGGTTGTTATTGAACACCAAAGTGTAGGGTTTAGTCCGGTCGTGATCATGTTCTAATAAGAGTAACCTTTGGATTCGTTTGGGGTGTTTAGAATTGGTTCGTTATGGACGGAAGTAAAGCTTGAATTGGCAATTGGGTACTTACGGTTTGATTAACCTTAAGGTGTATTCATTCTGATTTCCTACTTTGGAATTCCAGGTGTGATGAGATGGTTGAGTTCATAGTCCTAGTATATCTTTATGAGTAAATGTTTAGGGTCATTTTGGTAATAGCCATTGTGCCATTTGTGAGCGACCGTTTGGGTTGTGCTCTTTATGATTAACTTGTGGGTATCATACTTAGGATGTATTTGGTACGTGCCTTATCTTGGAATCATTATGTTTTAATGGTCAATGTTGTTGGACTCTTTTATGAGAAACTCCTTGTGTTTATTGTTGTTGAACTCTTCTTGAGTAATCGTTGCATCTTTTATGGTGATTAATTGGTATGGTTCCCTACTTTGGAACCCTAAGTTGTTTAATTAAGCTAGTATTTAGTACTTAGCATTTATTTGAAAAGTCCAGCTGGTATTTGTGGTTGTGTCGGGCGATGTGAGATATTGTGATGGCACCGGCCAAGTCCATTATGGTGTCGACCATTGTTTTGCCCTTATTTTTCTCTTCCAGATCGGCTTTAGTTGAGACGTTTGGAGCATGACTTTGTGGCATGGCTCCCGCCCTTTGTGGCACGTTACTTTGTTATTGGTTCCGGTACTGGGGTTTTCCCTTCAGCTATTATGCTACTACGAAGATGGTTCGATTGGTAAATTGATTGATGGGTCGGTTCTGACCGGGGCTCTCTTCAGCTGTTATGCTGCTATTGTTGACTGGTTTATCGGTTGAAGCTGCGCAGCGATTGTTCTATTGGTTTGGTGAAACCTTGGCTCAGTATCCTTTGTAACGTGTTTATTTCAGTCTTATGTGCTGCATGATGAGTCAGTCGTTATTTCCAACTGGTATGGGACAGTTGGCGATAGGGACCTTTCTCATTTGTTGTTATGTGATTTACTTGTTCAGTTATATAATTGATTTGCATGAAATTATGCCATGTAGATGCATTTAGTAACTTACTGAGATTTTATCTCACCCCGTTTATTGTTTCAAATTGTTTTTCCTTAACTCCCTCCCCCCCCAGGAAAGCAAGTGGTATCGTTTGAGGTCCGTTGTATCGGGAGTCTTCTGAGCAGGTTGATCGCCTTTGGGGTAGTTTCTCTTCAGAGCCTCTTTGTATATGGTTGAAAGGTCGTGGTCATCCAGGGTTATGTATTTACTGTGGTCCTTTGGGAATTTATATTATTAACATTTGTTCTTGCTTCCGCGTTTGTTTCTAGTCTCCGAGTTATAATCTCGTTGAGGTATTGTTTGTTGGTATTGGTTTATAGTAGAATTCACGCGCCCGGTTTGGTATTTAGCATTTTTTGAGATGTTTATTGTAAATTTTATATTTATGGATTTTTGGAATTTCCGGGGCGTGACAGTTGGTATCAGAGCAATGGTTTTAGATCTTGAAGGAGAATAAGAACTCTGGTATTGAATAGGGTTCAATACCTGGGTGCTATAACTTTGAGCGGTTTAGGAAACTAAGTTTTCTTGGAAGATGAGGTTAAGGTAGAAGTTGGTTGATTTATGAGTCGTGATATTGACGTCGAGTGTTTCTTTTCTTGTGGTATATCAAGAATAGGATTGGTGTCGATAGTGTTGGTTCCATTGGGGTTAGTTGGTTTGGGGATCGAGAGCACGAGTTTCGAAGGCTTGGGCGTATCTATTTCGTAAGGTGGACAACGTTTCGTGCTATGTTCGCATGTTTGTTATCATTGATGGATTCATGTTGAGGTGTATTCGCGAATGGGGAACTATGTGATTGCTACTGGTATATATAGGGTGATTAGTTATGTCACCTATGCGAGACATTGATGAGTTAAGTGGTATGGTTTGGCTTTCCATGTGTTACGAATTTCTTGTGTGCCATCGATAGGTGGAGAATATTTTTATATTGGTATGTTTGACTCCTTTAGGAGCATACTAAGTATATATATAATGTTCAGGTTCTATATTGGAAATCAGAAAAATCTTTATTATAAGGTTGTGCTGGGAATTTAGCTTATTCAGTTGGCAATACTAATGTTGAAATCTTGGGTATAATTTATACGGGGTGAAATATGTCGCTTGACCGATAGGGAACTTGGGTTATATGATGAATGGATATAAGCTGCAATACTGATAGGTAAATCGGTGAACATATTGTATCGGTTGGGTTAAAAGAGTTAAAGATTCAATTTGAGAATTTCTCAATAAGAGATTTTTCTTTACTTTTGGTACATCTTTGTGAGTGCATCAGAATTGTTTAGTATGAGGAAATACTTAACTTGTTTGGGATCATTTTAGTACATGATTGGAGTTGAGTTAAAGCAAAATGAGTTGTGAGTATATGGTGGGAATTATAATCATTTTTTTTTTTAATATGGTAAGCACAGAATATTAATTTAAATGGGAGTTAGAAGAAATCTTTTGAAGATAAAATTTGTGTTGTTTGCGGACTACTGAGTATGTGGAATTGTATTAGGCTTTCCAGAATGGGAGTAATGTATTGATGGTAGTTTAACGTGGATTTAAGTGGACATTTTGTGTTAAGAATTTTGGGCTTATATTGTACATTTAGTTTAAGATGTTAACTAGAGTGAAAGCACTATAGTGGTAATCCTTGAAGATATAGCCACTACGGTGAAAATTATGGGGATGGAAAAATTTCTTTAGCCTTGTATAGTAAGAAGTTGATTAAGCTCGAGATGGTTTAAATATTTTGAATTTTCGAGAAGTAATCCTAAATATCCGATCTAATGGAAGTATCTTTAGAGTATAATTAGGGTTGTGAATAAGACAAGTTTGTAGTATCTCGAGACTTATGTTTAAGAGAAATTCGGATTCTTCAATTCTGGCCTTGGGTATGGATTTTAGTTAGGAGTGAAGATAGTGATTGAAGAAGGTTCGGTACGAGAGATTACTATGTTGTAAGCATTACTTAAGTTTACTATATGATGGGTTAAAGTGGATAATTGGGAAATTCGGGAAGAGATGGAACTAAAGTAACCGTGGCTATTGGATCATTCGGGTAAGTATTCTAAAATTCGGGTTAATAAATAGAGCTATCTATGACTAGGGATTGATTGTGGTTTTATTGATATCGCCTTAGCAAACTATAGTTGTTTTTATGGGACCAAGTTTAGAAATGATGTTAGTGGGTTATCAATGTTGGATAGTCATATGTTCTTCGAAAAGATAAATGTTAGTTAATACAAGTAGGTTGAGAAATACAAAGATTTTGATTGTATTATGTTTTATCACATAAGTAAGATGATTTTAGTAGTGGAATCATATTGATCGGATAGTTGATGACGGTAAATTTTTGAGTATATCATTGAGTCATTGGGTGACAGTAATCGTTAGCCCTATTCCTTCTCTTAATTATTCGGGTAGTAGTATGATTACGTGGGTTGATGTGTAGATCGTCAATGCGTGCGGATGAACCGAAAAAGTAAAACTTATGGATGTTGATGATTTAAGGGTTGATGGAGAGCGTAATGCTAATCAGGATCGAATCAGCTATGTCTTAGAATTGGTGAACAAGTGATAGTCTTGAGAATTTGAAATTCGGTATGAAAGAGGAAGTTAACTTTAGGATGTTTGATATGAGTATACCTGAGTTATTTATGCGATTAATATATGTTGGGTTATTTGAGTCATGGAGACTTTGTCCGAAAATTTTGTTGATTACTCGATTGAGGTTATGAGTGCTATGGGAGAGTCGATATGTTGTCGCCTCATTATGACCGCGTGTTGTGAAGTTTGATGAGTGAATTCGTGGGCGAATTCTTTTTAAGGAGGGTAGATTGTAACGACCTGAAAACCCGCCTCTATTTTCGTAGTAATAAATATTTAATTATTTATTTATTTCTTATTTATTTATTTAAATTATTTATTTATTTAAATTATTTATTTATTTAAATAATTATGTGTGCATTTTGTGTTTCATAATATTTTATGCCTAGCATTTAATTGGTTATTTGTGCTAGTGTAGAGTGTTGGGTCTTAGTTGTTAGAGGGGAGTATAAGAGAATTGTGTTGTTAGTGGAGGAGGGGCCCTAAGTGTAACATTTTTAAAAATATCACCTTCTTCCTCTTTTCCTTCTCCCTCACTCTCTCATTCCCAGCATTCTCTCTCTCTCTCCTTGGTTGAAAAGGTAAAATTTCTCTCTTCCTTCTCTCTACATTCTAGCTATCTTCCCCTCATTATTTCTCATTTCTCTTAATACGAAAAATGTTTAGATCGTCGATAGGTTCGTAGGGAGCAAAGAAATTTTGAGTTCCGTCAACCTTGATAAAATCCGGGTAAGTTACTTTCCCCCATTTATACTAAAATTGTTCATCTTTAACTCCATTGATGCTCTAGTTGTTATATATGGCTTCTTTGGTGGATTTGGAACCTATTTGCAATTTATTCATATTTTTGTGAAATTTGGGTATTTGAATCATCCTTTGGTTTGGGTTGTTTAAATGTTGCTAGATGAGTTATTTTAGACTTATAAGTTGTTCTAGTACCTTAGTATACTTATTAGGAGTGTTAGATTATGGGTTGGTTTTGGTTTGATTTGGATTATTTGCAACTTTGGTATTTGGACTTGGTTTTGAAGTCAAAGGTTGTTCTGGGTTTTGTTGTGTTTGGAACTCTTAGTAGAGTTAGTTTTTAGAAGTGTTTATAGAGGCAAAGTAAGGGTTTTAGTTGTGTTTTTGAAGTTGGAATAGAGGTTATGTTAGTATATGATGGAAAAATGAAGATTTAGGCTTCCAAGAAGGCCAAAAAGCTGAATCGGGCAAGGGGGCACGCGCTCCCTTTTAGGGAGGGGGTGCGCACCCTCTTGTGCACTCAAAAACCAGCATTCTGATCAAAGGAGGCGCGCGCACCCTTTTTGGGAGGGCGCGCGCACCCTCCGCTTTCGCAATTGTCCGTTTTACGTTCAATCTTCCGGAGGCCATAACTTCTTCGTCCGGACTCCGTTTTGGACGTGTAAACTATCGTTGGAAATCTCCTTTAGAGTACTACGCAATGGTTCTATTGAACGCATGGTTCCAGATCAGAATGTTTGTCTTATTGTTGAGGTTTAAGATCAAGGTGTAGTCTCGGTCTAGGTTCCATAGTACTATTCTAGTTGACTTAGTTGGGCACCGTGGAACACTTTAGTAATTAAAATTGGTTCCTTTGTAAACAATGGTGGTATGTAATTTGATCAAGTATTGTTTGGGAATGTTTGGGCATCTTATGATGTGTTCGTGACTGTTCCAATCGAATTGATTTTCGAGTAAGACTTGGTCTAGGTTTTAGGCGATGTCCTATAGTACCTAGAGGGTTGTTATTGAACACCAAAGTGTAGGGTTTAGTCCGGTCGTGATCATGTTCTAATAAGAGTAACCTTTGGATTCGTTTGGGGTGTTTAGAATTGGTTCGTTATGGACGGAAGTAAAGCGTGAATTGGCAATTGGGTACTTACGGTTTGATTAACCTTAAGGTGTATTCATTCTGATTTCCTACATTGGAATTGCAGGTGTGATGAGATGGTTGAGTTCATAGTCCTAGTATATCTTTATGAGTAAATGTTTAGCGTCATTTTTTGTAATAGCCATTGTGCCATTTGTGAGCGACCGTTTGGGTTGTGCTCTTTATGATTAACTTGTGGGTATCATACTTAGGATGAATTTGGTACGTGCATTATCTTGGAATCATTATGTTTTAATGGTCAATGTTGTTGGATTCTTTTATGAGAAACTCCTTGTGTTTATTGTTGTTGAACTCTTCTTGAGTAATCGTTGCATCTTTTATGGTGATTAATTGGTATGGTTCCCTACTATGGAACCCTAAGTTGTTTAATTAAGCTAGTATTTAGTACTTAGCATTTATTTGAAAAGTCCAGCTGGTATTTGTGGTTGTGTCGGGCGATGTGAGATATTGTGATGGCACCGGCCAAGTCCATTATGGTGTCGACCATTGTTTTGCCCTTATTTTCCTCTTCCAGATCGGCCTTGGTTGAGATGTTTGGAGCATGACTTTGTGGCATGGCTCCCGCCCTTTGTGGCACGTTACTTTTTTATTGGTTCTGGTACCTGGGGTTTTCTCTTCAGCTATTATGCTACTACGAAGATGGTTTGATTGGTTGATTGATTGATGGGTCGGTTCTGACCGGGGCTCTCTTCAGCTGTTATGCTGCTATTGTTGACTGGTTTATCGGTTGAAGCTGCGCAGCGATTGTTCTATTGGTTTGGTGAAACCTTGGCTCAGTATCCTTTGTAACGTGTTTATTTCAGTCTTATGTGCTGCATGATGAGTCAGTCGTTATTTCCAACTGGTATGGGACAGTTGGCGATAGGGACCTTTCTCATTTGTTGTTATGTGATTTACTTGTTCAGTTATATAATTGATTTGCATGATATTATGCCATGTAGATGCATTTAGTAACTTACTGAGATTTTATCTCACCCCGTTTATTGTTTCAAATTGTTTTTCCTTAACCCCCCCCCAAGGAAAGCAAGTGGTATCGTTTGAGGTCCGTTGTATCGGGAGTCTTCTGAGCAGGTTGATCGCCTTTGGGGTAGTTGCTCTTCAGAGCCTCTTTGTATATGGTTGAAAGGTCGTGGTCGTCCAGGGTTATGTATTTACTGTGGTCCTTTGGGAATTTATATTATTAACATTTGTTCTTGCTTGCGCGTTTGTTTCTAGTCTCCGAGTTATAATCTCGTTGAGGTATTGTTTGTTGGTGTTGGTTTATAGTAGAATTCACGCGCCCGGTTTGGTATTTAGCATTTTTTGAGATGTTTATTGTAAATTTTATATTTATGGATTTTTGGAATTTCCGATGCGTGACAATACTTATTGGTCGCGCCATCGAAAAAAAGTTGCCACTTATTTTCCTCTGTTGTAGCGCAAATTAAATGCTCGTCGGGGAACTATACGTCTTCCCCCTTCACTTCATCATACGGAAATTCAGCAAGCTGATCACTGAACACTTTCCCCCTGATGGATTTGAGTGTGACCTAAGTGATATCGTAGCCGGCGAGCATGAAATACCATTTGGCTATTCTTGTTGACATGAAAGGTTTCTCGAAGATGTAGCGGAGCGGGTCCACTTTTGCTACCAACTTGATTGGGAAGGCCTCCATGTAGTGCTTGAGCTTTTGAGTAAACCAAACCAATGTCGTACAAGACTTTTCTAAGACAGAGTAGTTCTTCTCAGCTCCTTGAAACCGGCGGCTGACAAAGTAGATAGCATTCTCTTTTGGGGAGTCTCGCTGTTCTTGTGCTAACATAGCCCCTAGGGATTCATCGTTGACAGTGAGATAGAGAAATAGAGGCTTCCCTTTGTACGGTGGAACCAAAACTGGAAGGCATGTCAAGTAATACTTCACTTGGTCGAAGGCTTCTTGGCAAGCATCGGTCCATTCTAGAGCCACATTCTTCTTGAGTAGCTTGAAAATTGGTTCACACATGGAAGTGAGTTGGTGCACGAACCGACTGATGTATTGAAGTATGCTCATGAAACCTTTGATTTCTCTCTGCGTCTTTGGAGGAGGCATGTTAATGATTTCCTTGATCTTAGAGGGATCGGCTTCAATTCCCCTCTCAGTGACCATGTAACCGAGAACCTTTCCTCTGATGACCCCTAAAGTGCACTTTGCAGGGTTAAGTCTCATGTTGTGTTTTCGGAGTTGTTAAAAGAACTTGCGAAGATCGATCAAATGTTGACCGTTGGTTCCCTTCGAATGGCTGATCATGTCGTCTACATAGACCTCGATCTCTTTGTGAATTATGTTATGGAATAGATCCGTAACAGCCCTTTGGTATGTAGCCCCAGCGTTCCTTAGCCCGAACGGCATGACTGTGTAGCAGAAAGTGCCCTACGGTGTTATGAAATCTGTCTTGTATTGGTCCTCCTCGGACATGAGAATCTGATTTTAACCGGCAAAACCGTCCACAAATAAGAGGACTTCATAGTTGGCAGTCGAATCGACGAGCATGTCGATGTTTGGTAGCGGAAAATCATCTTTCGGGGAAGCTTTGTTCAAATCCCGGAAGTCCACACTAACTCGAACCATGCCGTTTGCCTTTCTGACTGTCACAATGTTGGCTAACCAAGTCGGATACTCAATGACTTTGATGAAACCCACACTGAGGAGCTTTTCAATCTCTTCTTTGACTTGTAGGGACCATTCTGGCTTGATCTTTCTAAGTTTCTTCTTTACTGGCTTGGCGTCCTCTCTGATCGGAATTCTGTGCTCTGCAACCTTTCTGTCCAAACCCGGCATGTCTTTGTACGACAATGCGAATACATCCACAAATTCTTTGAGCAGTGCAGTCAATCTGTCTCTGTCTTCCCCCTTGAAGAAGCTGCCTATCTTCGTTTCTTTCGGCTCTTCGTCGGTACCCAGATTAACAACATGCAATTCCTCATCAGCCCCTGGACCATTTTTACCACGACAATGAACCTGTTGAGCTAGTTCATTTAGGTATGTTATGTTTTCGTGGTCTATTTCATCATAATTTGAATCGTTATTAACTTGTTCATTAAGTTCGTTATTAGTTAATTCATCATTTATGATGTTTGCAATCTCGGGGTACTCAGAAATATCGAATTTTTCATTAGCAAAGAAAGGAAACACACGCTCGGCTATGGCCTCCATATCCTCTTGGGTGAGGGTAATAGAAACACTCTCGGACTCGAAAGTAAGTGTGAGCTGCTCTTCCTTTATTGCTGTGCGGGGTATGCAACCCATTTCTCAGACTAAAAATTTCTTAGATACCATGGGCTTCTTCGTAGAATACCAGTTGTTGATTGACTCAGAGCTTGGCTGGATCTTGCTGATAGATGGACTCTCCATTTTTGTGTTGTCGGAGATGGCGTTGACTTGACAATTGTTCATGATGGCAAATTCTTCGAACATGGAGGCTAGATCGGATAGTTCTTCCCCCACGGTAATCTCTACCTCAGACTCTATAGTTACTTTCTTGCCCCACAACTCTCGGGGTGACATTGGAATAGGCTCCCTTTCTTGTGTCAGAATTTCGCAATCAGTGAAGATCTCGAGGCCGGGCTTTCTGACGCCCTTGTCATTAACCCATGGATCGGGAAAGATCATGTATGGAACATCTTCCCCTTATAGATACCCCGGGAGTGGAGACCGCGGCTTTAGGCTAGAGCGCGTGAGCTCGTCCTAGGATGTCTAATTGTGTTTTAGAGTCGCCACCCACGTTTTTGAGAAACGTAAGAAAACCTAATGTTTATGAGCCTAAGTTTGATTTAGGAAAACAGAGATTCTTTGGGATGAGGGGTTCGGGGGTTAGGTTACGAAATGGGAAGTACTTAAACACCCATTTCGCCCGAGCAAAGTTGGTCTTGTTTGTTCATAATTTCACTTTAAAGATAAATGTGTTCTTCCTATTTGAATGATGATAAAAAAGGGGTTTTAAAGTTTAAAATGTAGGAATATGACTCCTAGGCCAATTCAATGAAATGAAAGGACCATTGGTGTCATGTCCCAAGTGGTTTTGGGGTGATTGCACATTTGATTGAATAAGAAGAAGAAGAAGAAGAAGAAAAAGAAGAAGAAGAAGAAGAAGAAGAAGAAGAAGAAGAAGAAGAAGAAGAAGAAGAAGAAGAAGAAGAAGAAGAAGAAGAAGAAGAAGAAGAAGAAGAAAGTTTAAGACATTTACCTATAGTATCCTTCAAAGAGAACCTCTTGAAAAGCCTTGAAGAAGAGGTTGAATACTTGGAGAGAACACTTCTTAAGGTCCAAAGTTTTTTAGTTGAAAAAGGTCTAAAAGAAGTCCCAAGGAAAAGTCTAGAAAAGAAGTAAGGAAAAAGGTCCCTTCCAATGATGGATTGGAGGGGTTTTTATAGTTGAAAGAGGGGAGTTTTTGGAGCCAAACGGAGTCTCCAAGAAATCTTTCCTGGGCAAAATCATGTATAATGAGCAAGGGAGAGATTCTTGGGCAGAATCTGTAACTGACACACCCCAGAAGCGCGCGCATCCCACCTAGGCGGCAGAAGGCGGGCGTGTTGGTAGTGGTGCCCTAGGCACGTTTAATAAACGTTGTAATTGTTATCATTTATTTCATATCAATAAAGAGATGTTTTGATTATTATTGTTGTTCATGTTTACTTATAATAATCTCCGTCCCTAGTACTTGTTAAGCACTAGTATAAAGGCTAAATGATCATGGGATGATCATGTTAGATTTATGGGTACTTGTTTAGAACAAGGTACTGGACATGACCCGCTTTATGATATTTATGTCATGGTCTATGTCATACATATATCTCATATTAGTTATGTCATTTGAATCCTTAGACATGAAGTTATTATAGTCTTCCACTTGATGAACATTATGTTTGACATATTCAAACGCTACCTTTAACCGGGAAGTTATAAAGGGTATGATTGGCATAATCGGATTCACGTAGGGAAGAATGATAAGCAAAATGGATTTGTCCCTCCTCGGAGAGATGTCAAGCTTGGGCCTCTCGTAGGAATGATGTTGATGAAATGTTCGGCCGGACTCAAATGAATTGATTGGATCAATGTCATTTGGATTATCAACATATTCGAAATCGAGAAAGTATTGAACAAAACAAGTTGACTGTTTGACCATGACTTGTGTTCAATGACATCGTGGACAAAGGGATTGTGACATATTCTAAAGGAATGCGAACTTGTATCTAGTTATACTATTTGGGTAGGTATGACGGTTTGCTAGAACCTAATCATATCTTATGGGATCATGTTTGAGCTCATTGCCAACTTAGTATAATCCTAGAGGGTCACACACAATAGAACGAATCTTTAAAAAGGACTACATTGGAATTTTGGAAATTCTGGACTTTCTGGGAAGTGGGCGACCGCACATTCTGGATTGGGCGGCCGCACACTTAGCCAAATTTTGTACCAGTTTTGTTTCAGATAGTTGTGCGACCGCACAGAGGGTTTTGGGCGGCCGCACAGTACTGTCGGGTGGCAGATTCCTAATTTGATTAGGAAACGAATTTTGGACGGATTTTGACACAAGTTTCCTATTTGGAATAGGTCATACTTGTGTATAAAAGACCAAATTTGGCCAGCACTCAAGACCAATGATTTTGTGAGTCTCAAAGAGTTTGAGAGAGGGTTTATTTTGCTCCAAGACATTCTTGGTTGAGGAACAAAATAATACACAAAATAAATTCCATATAGTTCTTTTGATTGTGAAAAAGTGTTTCACAATTTGGTCTAGCAACCAAGATCAAAGAAGCTCCTTTGATATTCGTTCGAAGTGTGGATACCGCTAGAGGGTGAAAATCATCATCTTCAAAGTTCGTGTTCAAGCTTTGTGATCATGATCAAGTCTTCAAACCTCCACCAAAGACCAAGAGAATTTGATAGCCATCAAGGGTTAGTTTATTCCTTTATTCTCATGTTGTATTTGATTTAATCATATGAACGGATCCATGGCTTTGGGTTTCATAAATTTTAAATGCTAAATTCCGCTGCGCATGTGTCATCGAAACCCAACAGGGCGCGTCTGGCCTCAAGAGGCGGAGGCGCGCGACTCTGAAAATAAATTTTTGACAGAATGGACTAGAAAGTTAGAACTGTTATTCATTTTAGTCCCGGGACTTAACGGAGTCCGTCTGGAACTTAACCAAAGTAACAGAAAACACTTAAAATAGGGAGAAACACAAAATCAAGTGTGCAATCGGGGTGAGTGGTCCAAGACGGGGTGTCTACAGAGCCCCTCGGTGGCGTGGATTGCGAAGCAAACGCGCCGACGAAAGACAGACATCCGCCTAGGATATCACCAAAAAAAAAGAAAAGACTCGATAAAAGCATGAATTTGAAATTGCAGGGGATAGAGGTGCGCTCCCTATGTGAGCGGCTTTGCTGGAAGCGGGACCTGTTTGCTGATAGCGAGATTCGTTTGCTGGAAGCGGGACCTGTTCGCTGATAGCGAGATCCGTTTGCTGGAAGCGGGACCTGTTCGCTGATAGCGAGATCCGTTTGCTGGAAGCGGGACCTGTTTGCTGATAGCGAGATCCGTTTGCTAGAAGTGGGACCCGGAGGACCGTTTGCTGAAGTGCGGGGCCCAGAGGACCGTCTGTTGAAGTGCGGGACCCAGAGGACTTTTTTCTTTGAATGGATGTAGATTTTGCTTGATGAGGAAGCGGTGATTCTGTGGCTCACCCCGGACCAAGTTGTTGTCGTGAGTCGTATTTTGATGTCGAATGTTTGACTTTGACTTTCGATGGGGTACGGGCACAGTTGACTGCGGAGTGCTTTGTGCTGGGGATGAATTGTAAAAACTGATTTTTTGAGAAAATAAAAGACACCCTACTTTGAGTGGGAGTTTTTAACTTATTTCAGTTTTTAGACATGCCTTAAGGGCGGACCTAATTAATGTGTGCCCAGCTGAGTGTTTGTTACCATTAAGCTCCTTCTCATTGCTGGGATCCTGAACTTGTCGTTGGTTGTGAGCTTTTGAAGTGCCTGGGTTGCTTTTTGAACTTTGACAGGGGCCATTTCTGGAGCATTTTTATTTTTACCTGGGACGCGGGCGCTTCCTCTCTTGGCGACGTGACGCACGCGCCTTGTAGACCGGTGTCAGGAGGCGCGCGCCTCTGGGAGGCGAAATTCAGGGCCTAATATTTGCTTACCAAAAGATCCCCCAACAGCTATAATATCAACTTCTGGTCGGTAAATCGATTCCAACAGCTTTCTTCTGCCATTTTTGAACACCATTTTATTGCCCAATTTTGCTTATAACCTTCTTTCCCATGGCCTCTAACCTTTTTAGTCTTGGTGCCAAGGTTGTCAAGAGTTACGAGAAGGATTTATCGACCTTCGTTTATTCTTTCAAGACCCATCCCAAAAATGCTTTCATCAAAGATTTCGGATTTCAAATTCTTTTTACTTTGCGAACATTGAAGCCGGATTGGGACTTGTTGAAGGCTGCTGCAGCCTTCTGGGATTGTGATAGCCATGCATTCAACTTTTCGGCTAATGAAATGGTGCCGACTGTTGATGATTTTGGGGCCATTTTGGGTATGCCTTTGGCCGGTCGGATTGCCGTCCCTAAGTATCACCGCGGTGTTGTTGATTCTTGGGTTGACCTTCTGAATCTCCCTGTTGGAGAGGTAAAGAAGATGATGCACGGGACCGTTGTTGACATAACTAAGCTTCCGATGTTTTTCAGTTTACATTCGGAAGATGTCGCGGTTCAGTCCTTTAAGAGAAATGCCATGGTTGTCTGCCTTTTCAGCGAGGTTTTGTTTGTCACTCCTCTGGGTACTGCGGATGCGCAGTTGGCTGAAATCGTGTTGCAGGCAAAAGGACAATGACTCAGCATAATTCCGCTCGTTGTAGGAGAGACCTTGCATGGTTTGGACGAATTACACCGTACGGGCGAGATGCGACGAGGAAGCCCCTTGCTTTTGACCATATGGCTTCGGGAGCATTTCAGGCTTTATGCGTCAGATGGCGACCTTTCTCCTTTTGTTGTTCATAGGCGACGGTTTTTGATTAGAGATTTGACTGAAGAGGGTTGGAGGAGAGTTTTTTGCTTCTCGTCTTACAGCTGACGTTGAGTGGTGCCCTTAGGGTCTTTGCCCTTTTGTGGAGTGGACCTCTGGTTTTCAGTATGTGGTTTTACCCGGGTTGAGAGATTCTTCGTTTTACCAACCAGAACGGGTTCTGGGGCAATTTGGCCGTCAACAGATAATTCATTTCCCTCGAGAGTCAAACACGTCACTTTATGTTCAAGAAATGGAGTCGCCACGTTAATTTAATTTTAAACCCAAATTTAACGGAAAAGGTTAGAGAAGGTGAGTTCGGAGGTCACGTTACGTCTTGGGAAGAACTTTTCATCGTTCACCCAATCTTCCTCGAAAAACCGAGTCTCCCTAGTTTGTTGACCAAAAACGTGCAAGTGTGTGTGGGTATTTTAAAATGGGAGAAACTGACTTAACAGAAAAACAGTTTAGGATTTAACGAAAAGGGGTTTATTTGCAAAGCTTTTTAACAGAATGGGGTAAAACTGGAAAAACAATTCCCTGGGCAAACCATCCATACGGCTGAGGATGGTTGTCCTGGGAATTTTTACAGACTTATCAGAAAGTAGTCCAGTTCAGGCAGAAACAGGGCATCCTGCTGAAACTGGACTGAAAATGATCTTTTCAGTTTATTTTGTTGTACCAAAACATGCATAACAACATCCCTATGCCTTCGACCATAAATTAGACACCAAAACACAAGGCTTTTGGGCATGATCAAAGCAATAATTGGGGAATTAAGCACAAAGTTGATGAACATGGCTTTGGGATGGTTAAAGATTGAGACTTTAACCTCCCAAATGGTGGATTCATCCAATAAAAGGCCATGAGGCATCAAAAATCAACCTTTGGATGGATAAAAATTAGATCTTTATCATCCAAAGGGACATTAACCTCCCGAGAGTTACTTGGATCACTTGCTTGGTACCGTCTACCACGGCATTACTTGGGTAGATGATCTTCGGGCTGAGTTGTTAGGAAAGGACTTTGAGCCTAGCAGTGCTTTGAGGTACAAGGAAGCTGCTGCTGATGTGAACAACATTCTAACTGACCCTTTCGGTACCCCTTTGGATGACTTTTATGCTCGGAGGCGCTCTGCTGCGCAGAGGGCATCGGTCCGCATCAGTGTTCCTAGACCTCCTAAGAAGAGTATGATTGATGGTCGTTCGGGTGGTCCTTCTAAGGGCAAGAGAAAATTAGATTTTTCCTAGTATCCCCAAGAGATTGTAATTAAAATAGACCACTTGTTAGGATTTTAATGTTTTATGTCTTTTATTAGCTCAGCAAAATCCGTTGTAATGATAAAAAATAATTTAAGAAACAAATAAAAATTGCATCTCGTTAATTTGAAATGATTTGGCTATTTTTTATATTTTTAGACCGCACCCGAAGGTTGCCTACGTTCCTCCAGTGTAGAGGCTCAGGTCTCCGTAGTTCAAACAAACGAAGACCATATTTTTTTTTGTGCACCCTGTTTTTTGCCTAGACCGCCCTTTCGGGTTTTCAATCTAGCGGGCTTCTTTTTTGCACGTGCTCTAATTTTTGCCTAGGCCGCCCTTGCGGGTTTTCAACCTAGCGAGCCTTTTTTTTTTTTGATGGTCTTCGTTTATTAGACTTAAATTCTCTTCAAGTTGTTGAGGTCGACTTCCTTTGGAAGATGATCTCCGTCTAAATCCACGAGTCGGACTGCACCGCCACTTAGTATCTTCTTGACTACGTACGGACCGATCCATCGGGGTCCCCATTTTCCAAGGGGGGTTCATGGCATTAGGAGGGTGTTGTCTTAGGACTAAATCGCCCACACTGATGTTTCGGGGCTTCACCTTTTTGTTGAAAGCCCTAGCCATTCTTTGTTGATAGGCCCTCGTACGTTCGATTGCCCTTAGCCTTCTTTCGTCGAGTAGGGCTAGCTGTTCATATCAACTTTGCATCCAATCGAATTCATTGACTTGGTTCTCGAGGAGGACCCGTAGGGATGGGACTTCGAGCTCTATTGGGAGTACAGCTTCAGAACCATATACCAGTGCATAAGGAGTTTCTCCAGTCGCTGTCCGTATTGATGTGCGGTAGCCCCATAATGCTAGAGGTAGCTTTTCGGGCCAAACCCTTCCGGTGGAGGCCATTTTCTTCACAATGGTCTCGATTGTCTTATTAGCTGCCTCGACTACGCCGTTTGCTTGATGATTTCATGAGGAACGCCGTACCGGCACATGATGTGGGTTTTTACGAATTCGGTCACTTTCTTGGCGTTGAGAACTCGGTAAGCCTATGCTTCGACCTATTTTTTAAAATAGTCCACGGCTACTAGGACGAAAGATTATCCGTTCCTTCCAGTAGGGTGAACTTTACCGATGATGTCTATGCCCCAACAAGAGAAAGGCCAAGGCGTGGTCATATTGTAAAGCTGTGAGGGTGGAGCGAACTGTAGATTTGCATGGAATTGGCATTTGGCGCACCTCTTGACTTTCTCGATGCAGTCCCTCCAATAATAACTCATGCGGAGTATCTTCTTGGTCAAGATAAACCCGTTCATGTGGGGCCCACATTCACCTTCATGGATCTCATGCATTATTTCTTGAGCTTCGGTGTCATTTGTGCATAGGAGATTGATCCCTTCGTGGTGCCTTTTGTAGACTCTGTTCCCAATCAGTACATATCGGGAGGCTAGTCTTTGCAATGCCATTTGGGACTTCTTATTACTATTCATGGGATAAGTACCATCCTTGAGGAAATTCATGATATCCGCATACCACGGGGATTTTGCTTGGACCTCGTTGATCTCGATACTCATGCAGTATGCCAGACTGTTCATTCGGGAAATTTTGAAGGGCTTCACCATTTTACCCTCAGGTATTTTGACCAGTGAAGCGATGGTGGCTAGTGCATCAGCAAAACGGTTTTTGTCCCTAAACAGGTAGTTAAAGGTGATTTCTTGAAACTGTTCAACCAACTCCTCGAGATGTTGACCATACCGTTGCAGAGTCGAGTCTTGAATCTTCCACTTTCCAGATGTTTGATCGATGATGAGCAAGGAATTACCAAATACCTCTAAACTTGTGACATTTCTCTCGAGGGCTGCTTCGAGCCCCGCTATGCACGCTTCGTACTCAGTGATGTTGTTGGTGGTTTCAAATTTGATGCGGATAGCGATTGGAGTATACATGTCCTTTGGATCAACAAGTAACATCCCTATGCAATATCCATGCTTATTGGCTACGCCATCGAAAAATAGTTGCCACTTATTTTCTTCTGTTGTAGCGCAAATTAAATGCTCGTCGGGGAACTGTACATCTTCCCCCTTCACTTCGTCACACAGAAATTCAGCAAGCTGATCACTGAACACTTTCTCCCTAATGGATTTCAGTGTGACGTAAGTGATATCGTAGCCTGCGAGCATAAAATACCATTTGGCTATTCTTGTTGACATGAAAGGCTTCTCGAAGATGTAGCGGAGCGGGTCCACTTTTGCTACCAACTTGATTGGGAAGGCCTCCATGTAATGCTTGAGCTTTTGAGTAATCCAATCCAATGCAGCACAAGACTTCTCTAAGAAAGAGTAGTTCTTTTCAGCTCCTTGAAACCGGCGGCCGACAAAGTAGATAGCATTCTCTTTTGGGGAGTCTCGCTGTTCTTGTGCTAACATAGCCCCTAGGGCTTCATCATTGACAGTCAGATAGAGCAAGAGAGGCTTCTCCTTGTGCGGTGGAACCAAAACTGGAGGGCATGTCAAGTAATGCTTCACTTGGTCGAAGGCTTCTTGGCAAGCATCGGTCCATTCTAGAGCCACATTCTTTTTGAGTAGCTTGAAGATCAGCTCACACATGGAAGTGAGTTGGTGCACAAATCGACTGATGTATTGAAGTCTGCCCATGAAACCTTTGATTTCTTTCTGCGTCTTTGGAGGAGGCATGTCAATGATTGCCTTGATCTTGGAGGGATCGGCTTCAATTCCCCTCTCAGTTACCAAGTAACCGAGAACCTTTCCTCTAACGACCCCAAAAGTGCACTATGCGGGATTGAGTCTCATGTTGTGTTGTCGAAGTCTTTCAAAGAATTTGCGAAGATCGATCAAATGTTGACCGTTGGTTCCCTTTGAATGGATGATCATATCGTCTACCTAGACCTCGATCTCTTTATGAATCATGTCATGGAATAGATCTGTAACAGCCCTCTAGTTGGTAGCCCCAGCGTTCCTTAGTCCGAACACCATGACTGTGTAGCAAAAAATGCCCCACGGTGTTGTGAAAGCTGTCTTGTGTTGATCCTCTTCGGACATGAGAATCTGATTGTAACCGGCAAAACCGTCCACAAATGAGCGGACTTCATAGTTAGCAGTCGAATCGATGAGCATGTCGATGTTTGGAAGTGGAAAATCATCTTTCGGGGAAGATTTGTTCAAATCTCGGAAGTCCACACAAACTCAAACCTTGCCGTTTGCCTTTTTGACTGTCACAATGTTGGCTAGTCAAGTCGGATACTCAATGACTTTGATGAAACCCATACTGAGGAGCTTTTCAATCTCTTCTTTGACTTGTAGAGACCATTCTGGCTTGATATTTCTGAGCTTCTGCTTTACTGGCTTGGCGTCCTCTTTGATCGGAATTCTATGCTCCGCGACCTTTCTGTCCAAACCTGGCATGTCTTTGTACGACCATGCGAATACATCCACAAACTCTTTCGGGTCTTCGTCGGTACCCAGATTAACAACATGCAATTCCTCATCAGCCCCTGGACCATTTTCACCACGACAACGAACCTGTTAATCTAGTTCATTTAGGTATGTTATGTTTTCGTGGTCTATTTCATCATAATTTGAATCGTTATTAACTTGTTCATTAAGTTCGTTATTAGTTAATTCATCATTTATGATGTTTGCAATCTCGGGGTACTCAGAAATATCGAATTTTTCATTAGCAAAGAATGGAAACACACGCTCGGCTATTGCCTCCATATCCTCTTGGGTGAGGGTATTAGAAACACTCTCGAACTCGAAAGTAAGTGTGAGCCGCTCTTTCTTTGTTTCTGTACGGGGTATGCAACCCATTTCTCGGATCAAGAAATCCTCGGATACTTTGGGCCCCTTCGTTGAATACCACTTGTTGATTGGCTCTGAGCTTGGCGGGATCTCATTGATGGTTTCCTTTCTGACGACGGTGTCGTAGATGGCGTTGACTTGACAATAGTCCATTATGGAAAATTCTTCGAACATGGAGGCTAGATCGGATAGTTCTTCCCCCACGGCAATCTCTACCTCGGACTCTATAGTCACTTTCTTGCCCCAACACTCTCAGGGTGACATTGGAGTAGGCTCTCTTTCTTGTGTCGGAATTTCACAATCAGTGAAGATCTCGAGACCAGGCTTTCTGACGCCCTTGTTGTTAACCCATGGTTCGGGAAAGATCATGTACGGAACATCTTCCCCTTGGCGAACAAAATAATCGTTTAGTGTGCTGCGGTAAGGCCTCAAGTTAGGGATTTCATATTGTCGACCTTTTTTGCGAGCTCGGGTTTTTTGACTCTTGACTGCTTGCTCGTATTTCAAGTCATCTTTGGTAGGCTCGTATCCCAGACCAAACTTGTTCTTGACAAAAGGAACTTCTACGGGGTGCAATATCCCTTGTTGATGCTTCCTTAGGCCTAGACCGGGAAAGTGATTCATGTTCCTCATCATGCGGAGGGTTTTAGGATTGCCGAGGGTCCATTGTCTGTTTCCCCCTTCTTTGTCGATGGTGTTGACGCCGGAGAGAGTGGAATCTTCTATCCCGTGTTGAACTTGGTGAACGGGTTGTCCCCCATTTCTGTTGATGGTGACATTCTCGTCCATGACGGTGACTATCTCGTCCCCATTTCAGATCTTGACACATTGATGGAGAGTGGAAGGGACCGCATTGGAACTGTGGATCCATGGTCGGTCCAAAAGCAAGTTGAATGAAGCAGGGACATCAAGTACTTGGAATGGGACGGACATGATCATGCTTCCAAATTCGATATCAACTTCTAGCATTCCCATGACTGTACGGGAAGTGCTATCGTACCCTCTAATGACTTGGGTGGAGGGTTGTAAATTGGAGCTTTTGAGCCCCAGTATGCCCATGACTCGGCTAGGCATTAAGTTGAGTGCAGAACCACCGTCTACTAGAACTCTTGAGATGGGTCTCCCCCTTGCCCTTACTTTTAGGTAGATAGCTTCATTGTGTTTGGACCCAAATGGCGGGAGGTCCATGTCGGCAAAAATGATGACATTGCCGAAATGAATGTGACCTATCATTGATGTGAGCTCCTCGGGAGTCGTGTCGGGAGAGACTGATGTGTCATCCAAGTTCTTGATGACGAGGTCTCGGTGTTTCTTTGATGATGAAATAAGGTCCCAGATGGATATGTTGGCTTGCGTCTTCTTGAGTTGTGTTAACAAAGGATCTTCGGGTACATCGCGTGCTTGCGAGATTTGAGAAGAGGTGTTAGTTGCTGCGGTATTGGGAGGGATTGTGCTCGTTGTTAATCGGCCACTGCGAGTGAGCACGTTCACGGTCCCGTGTAGCTTCTTCTTCCTATTCTCTAAGACTTCCCTCATAATCTCATCATAAGTCACAACATAACAAGAATTATCAAGTTTATTCATATCATCGGAGCCCTCATTCACAATTGGGATCGAATGAGTGGTTCCTTCAAACTCTCCTACCTCTATTACATTGACACCACCCTCATTAGCGATTATGAATTCCTTCTTGTCTATGAGGTCTTGGATGGTGTTGCAGATGGAGAAGCAATCCTCGGTGAGGTGGCCGGTGCATTGATGGTAGTCACACCATTTGTGGTGGGCATGATTGGGACGGAGCGGTTGTGGTTGCTTGTACCCTTGAAGAGGAGTGATTTGTCCCTTTGCCTTTAGAGGTTCATAGGCCTCGGTGATGGTCATGCCATTGAGAGGAGTGTAGACGCGGTCGTTTCGGAACCGCTTGCCTTGTGGTGGAGGGACCTTCTTGTAATTCCCCTTGTCGGTAGTAACGGCATTGACAGAAGCCTCTTTGTTTGAATTAGAGGCGGCCTTGTAACGATAGGTAGGAGTGGCTTTCTTAATCTCCTTAAGCAAGTCATCCATGCTTACCCCCGCCTCATACATTTGGGAGAAGTCGGAGTAGCAAGCCCCACTTAGGTGGGTGCGGAGATCAATCTTGAGACACTTGAGAAAGATGTCCATTTGCTCTTTTGTGTTTGGCCTCTCAACAATTTCAGAGAGCTTGAAATTCCATCTCCTTGTGAAGTCAATGAACGACTCATTGTCTCTTTGGGTGGTGTTCTCGAGCTCTTTCCTTGTGGGCCGGTGAGTGGTGTTGCCTTGATATTGATTTTTGAAGGCAAGCATAGAGGCATCCCAATCAAGACGGACAGTGAGCGGGAGAGTAGCATACCAATCCTTTGCCGCCTCCTCGAGGGTGAGAGGAAAGCATTGAGCCATAACTTTTCGGGAGACCTTCTTCGGAACCATAGCCCAAATGTAAGTCTCGATGTGAGCAATCGGGCATGAGTTGCCCTTAAACTTTCTAATGTCGGGCATCTTGAATTTGTCGGGGAGAGCGGCCATCGTGCTCATGACGATGGATGACTGATAAAGGCTTGTGTTGTGTAAGGATCCCCCCCCCCCCCGCGCGCGGAAACGCGATGGTTGATATGGGGGCGAAACGCCAAGCACGGGAACCGGTCAAATTTAACAGAGTCGCCACATTTTGTTAATTGTAAACCCAACAAAATGACAAAGGTTTGAGTTCAAAGGTTCGGAGGTCAGGTTACAACTTGGGAGGAGTTTTTACATCCTCTCAAGTTGCCTCGGACAAATCCGAGTCTCCCTAAGTTAGTTAAAATGTGCATATGTGTATGTGTGTATTTAACGGAAAAAAATTCTGTTATTGATTTTATTTGAGAAACTCGGCTGAAAAGGGGGCCTTGAGTGATAAGATAAAGGTCAGAGGGCAAAACAGGCAATTTTTCCCTCCTACCTAAAGTAGCCGTACGGCTGGAGGAGGTAATTCTGGGGTTTTACAGTTTGCTCAAGAACAGTCCAGTTCAGAACAGAAACAGGACATTCTGTCTGAAGCTGGACAAACTGTTTTTGATCCCAGTTTGCAAGAAATCATTTTACAAGTTTTATAACATCATTCCTATGCTAAATGATCATCACTTGGTCCCCCAAAACAAGTATTTGGGTGTGATCATGAGAAATCATAGGAGAAAATCAAGAAAGTTGATGAATGTCCCCTTTGGACCAAAGTTGGTCATTTGGTAAATAAAGATTGGAACTTTATCACCAAGATGACATTTTATGACTTAAAATCCTTCCAAGAGTCAAAATAACACATAAAGATTGAATCTTTATGACCCAAAAGTGGGGTTTTGAGGCTAAACCAAAGAGGAAAATGATGGACACTAAGGTTCCACCACCCTCATGATTATCATGGCCAAACAAGCATAACATTTAAATGAATAAGGAATGTAAATGACAATCAACAAGTCTATGAGTGTCTAGGTTTAGAACCTCTTTCATACAAGGTATGGAGGGCACCTTGGAACTTCTCATAGCTTGGACAAGATAGTAATATAATAGATAGGTATATAGTGCTTGATAATGGACAAGTCTTGCAAGAAATAAAAGGTGCTTGAAATGGACAAGCCTTTGCATGAATGAATAGTAAATACATGTATAACCAAGATATAAGAAAGAAAATAGGAGTAAGATGAAGGGAAAGGAGGGGGGAGGTGGCTTTACCTATGGTGGTTATGGCCAATCTTCCTTTCTTCTCTCCTTTTTAGTTTGTGATCACTCTCACTCTTACTCTGTGGTAATTCCAGCAGAGTGACCTCTCTAATGTGTATTTCTCCCCCCTTAAAATGATCAGCAAGGGGTTCTATTTATAGGGACTGAGGGTTGACTTACAGATTTTTACTGGGCTTACGTCCGGGACGGCCATAATAAGCACTAGGCAAAAGACCTTTTTCAAATTTTAACTTTTAACTGGGCTTACGTCGAGGACGGCCAAATTTTCTCAACAAATTTTTAACTGGGCTTACATCAGGGACGGCCAAATTTAATTTCACAAAGCTGGGCTTACGTCGCTAAGACTGCCTGATTTTTGTCTCAGAGGGTCGCTCGGGGGACCTAAATTTTATCTCAGAAGGGTCGGTCGGGGGACCTAGACTTTTCTCAAAATGGTCACTCGGGGGACCTAAACTTTTCTCAAAATGGGTCACTCAGGGGACCTAAATGTTCTCAGAATGGTCACTCGGGGGACCTAAGTTTAATCTTGAAAAGGGGTCGCTCGGGGGACCTAAATTTTTCAACAAGGGTCAACATGGGCTTACGTCTAGGACGGCCATAATTTATTTCACAAAGCTGGGCTTACGTCGCTAGGACTGCCTGATTTTCGGGAACCTAAAATTTCTAGGTTCGATTCAAGTTGCATGAGCCAAAGAGGGCATTTTTCAGTTGTATTTATGACATTGGTTGGGAAGGGGCTTTAAATGGGTTGGACCACAAAGCTAACTCTCAACAAGAAATCATCAATTCTGACAAGGCTAAAGTAGCCGTACGGCTCGAGAAGGAAGTACTCCTTTTTCATTCAATTTTGTTCCTGGCCTGGTCATCTACTTAAATGCTAGAGTCCTGAGTTCATCAATCAGTTCGTCTTTCTTCATTTCGAAAGCTCTTCTTCCATGGAACCCTTTCTCATGGAGAAACCACCAATATTGTCCAAAATTCATCAAGAATGTTTCGAGGGCAACCTTAGGCTTTGGATGCGGTCCCACATGAGGAATCACAAAGGAACTTTCCAATCCATGTTTGGCCTTCAATCCCTTTGGTCTCTCAAGGAATTCATTCCGGATCTTGAGCTATTGAGGGTCGCTGCGTCCTTTTGGGATGTTAGGTCTATTGTTTCTCCTACAACGAGATCACTCCTACTTATGAGGATTTCAAGGCTTTGGTGGGCGGCGCGGACACGGAGGTCATAGCTCTTCCTTCGGTTGATGACACCATGTGTGTTGAGAGGTTGGTTTCTCTTCTTGGCATTTCTTTGAAAGAGGCCCTATGTATGGTCCTTGATCACACTTTCATTGATATTTCGGATGTCCTTAGAAGTTCATGGATCGCACGGATGAGCCTTCTTGGAATGCCTTTGGTTTATGCGTCCTTGCCTTTTTTTACATGGTCAGTTCCAAGGGCACCTTCCATCGGGTTTTATTGAGTGTCCTCGAGGAGTGCCGTGCGAGGAAGGGTATAGTCCCCTTGATCTTGGGCGAGACCCTTCACGGTATGGACCGCTTGGCTTTGGGGGATGGTTTCATGCGCGGTGGTAGCCCTGCCTTGCTTACTTTGTGGTTGAGGGAGAGGTTGATGGCCATTCCGGAGGCTCCTATCTCTCACAATCCTTGGTCTTACTCTTTGAGAGGAATTATCTTGGACCTAGTTCAGAGTGATTGGGAGGCTTACATGGCTCGCCTTACGACTGCCGAGATACGCTGGCTAGTTCCCCATTGGCGTATTGGCTCGGTGCGGGAGTATCAAGATAATTCCCCCTTTGTTCGGGTGCCAGGACTCTTGGGTTCATCTCATTATATCCCTTCTTTGGTCCGTCGTTAGTTTGGGTTACCGCAGACTCCACTGTTTGAGTGGTCGGGTGTCAACTCGGAGCACGTGAGGCTTCTATCTCTGTCTATGTGGGATTCCTCCACCGTTTCATTCCTGTCCCGGTTGTGCACTCATTCCCTCTTTCCAGCTCGGGCACTTCTTGGGCGAGCGGCTAGCATGGTTTTGACCACGGTGTACTTGGACTGGTATGAACAGACCATGGGACAGACTCAGAGGCTCATTGAGGAGAGGCGTGAGGCTATTCTTGGTGAGACTTATGGTCCTAGCAGGGTTCTAAGGGAGACCGAAGCTGTGGCGAGTGGCCATAACATTACTGGAGACGTTGTTGAGGACTACAAAGTTTTGGCAGACAGGAGGATGGCCGCGATGCCTAAGGCGGGGGCACGAATGGAGGATTTTCGGGCTCGGGCTGCCGCCAATGTGGCTTTGAGGGCGACCGGGCTCGTAGATGATGCTGGAAGAGCCTCTGATCATGGAAAAGGGGGAATTGACCTCTTTGAGGTGAAGAAAAAGAAGACCCGAAGAAGTCAAAAGAAGAAGTGGAGGGACGAAGGACAGTGATTTCCATGTATCCACCCATTGACATTGCAGACACATTAGTTTATCTTAGGTATTTTAATTATGTCTTAAGCATGTTAGTTGGGTCGAGAGTAGACCGTGCTTGAACTCATCAAAGAAGTGTTTTAACTGTAATGAAAATGGTTACTTATGAAGCCAATTTGCATTCTCATGGAGCACTTGCTCAAGTCCAAATTTGATTTTTATTTATTTTTTAGACCGGACCAAAGATTGGCTGCCTACGTTCCCCTTTTACAAATGAAAATCTAAGGGGCTCAGGTCATCGTAGTTCATTTCTTCCACAAATTTTTAGGATGCGACCCTGTTTTTTCTCTAGACCGCCCGAATGGGTTTTCAATCTAGGTGGGTATATTCTTTTAGCACCCCTTTTTTTTTCTTTTTTTTTTTTTTAAACAAAGTAACGACGGAGCTTATCACCATTGACTGGGTGCATAAAGGGGTTGCCGTCCAAGTCTGCGAGCCTCATTGCGCCCCCTGAAAAGACTTCTTGCACCACAAAGGGACCAATCCACACGGGTTCCCATTTTCCATCGAGATTAGACCTCCCCGGGGGTTTTTCCTTAAGGACTAAATCTCCGGCCCGAATCTCTCGGGGCTTTACCTTCTTATCAAAGGCTCGCGCCATTCTTCCTTGGTAGGCGCGGATGTGTTCCATGGCCCTCAGGCGACGTTCGTCCAACAAGGCCAGCTCATCATGTCGGCTTCGAAGCCAATCGACCTCGTGGATCTTATTTTCCAACAAAATTCTTAGTGACGGTACTTCCAATTTCGCGGGGAGCATGGCTTCCATTCCGTACGTCAAAGCAAAAGGGGTTTCTCCTGTGGCTGTTCTGACCGAAGTTCGGTAGCCCCACAAAGCTAGGTGTAGCTTTTCGGGCCAATCTCTTCCCCGTGTTTCCATCTTTCTAATGATCCTCTCAAGCGTTTTATTGGCGGCTTCTACCGCGCCATTGGTCTGGGGTCTGTATGGGGAGGACTTATGACGAGTGACTCAGAATTCTCCTAATAATCGATCGCATTCACCCTTGAAGTGCGAGCCGTTGTCGGTAATGACCTTGTTCGGGACCCCGTACCGGCACATGATATTCTCTTTGATAAATCCCGCCACCTTCTTGGAGGTGAGGACCCGGTATGACTTAGCCTCTACCCACTTTGTGAAGTAATCCACGGCTACCAAAACAAACTCGTGACCATTACTACCAGACGGGGAGATATTCCCAATAACATCTATGCCCCATGTTGAGAAGGGCCATGGTGTAGTCATGCAGTAGAGATGATGAGGCAGTAGGTGGTTGAGGTTGGAGAAACCCTGACGTTTATCACACCTCCTTACGAATTGCATGCAATCTGTTTCCATTGAGATCCAGAAGTAACCCATCCGCAGAATGGTTTGCATTAATGCCCTTGCGTTCATATGAGGACCACACACTCCACCATGAACTTCTTGCTTGAGTTCTTTTGCCCTTTCCCCACTTATGCATCTAAGGAGGAGGCCCTGATGGCGTTTTTTGTATAGGATGTCCCCCAGGATGACGTAGTTGGATGCCAACCGCTTGAGTGCCATCATACCTTTGGCTTTGATCCCGTGCAAATACTTTCCCTTTTCATTCATGAAGGAAGCTTCTCCTTCTTTAAGGAATTGGTAAATCTGGTTGTACCATGGCTCCTTTACCTCCTCCAGGATTGCTCCGATTTCGAAGCAGTATGCTGGGCTTTCCTTTCTCCCGACCCGGAATGGTTTTATCAATTTTCCCTCGGGGATTTCCACCAATGAAGCCAAAGTTGCTAGGGCATCGGCGAAACGGTTCCGGTCCCTCGGCAGGTAATGGAAGCTGACCTCTTGGAATTGTGCTATGAGCTCTTCCATATAGGCATGATATTTTTGCAAACCGGGATCCAGTGTTTTCCATTTGTTCGAGACTTGGTTGATAATCAAGGCCGAATCGCCGTATACTTCCAGCTCCTTAACATTCCTTTCCAGAGCTACCTCCAAACCGGCTGTGCATGCCTCATATTCTGCGGCATTGTTGGTGACATCAAAGTTCAATTTGATGGCGATGGGGGTATGCTCGTCTTTTGGGTTCACCAAGAGCAATCCTACACCGTTTCCTCTTTTATTGGTAGCTCCGTCGAAGAACAATTGCCACCTATTTCCTCCCTCGAGGGTAAAGATTCCATCATCTGGGAATTTTGGTTCGGGCCCCATTTCTTCATTACTAGGGAAATCTGCCAAGTGTTCTGCCAAAACCCTTCCTTTGACTGCCTTTCTCGACACATAACTGATATCGTATTCGTCTAAGAAGAAGGACCATTTGGTAAGCCTCATAGACAAAGATGGCTTTTCCAATAAGCACTTGATGGGTCTATCTTGGAAATAAGTTGTATCGGATGAGCCTGCATGTAATGTTTTAACTTTCTCACGACCCACACCAATCCTGCGCAAGTCTTCTCAATTGGGGAGTAGTTGAGCTCGCTTCCTTGTAGCTTACGGCTCACAAAGTAGATGGCATTTTCCACCTTTGAATCTTTCCTCTCTTGGGCCAACATTGCTCCTATCGACGCATCAGTCACCGTTAGGTAAAGCAAGAGTGGCTTGTCTTTGTGCGGAGGGCATAGGATTGGCGGTTGGATGAGGTAGGCCTTAATCTTGTCGAAGGCTTTTTGGCACTCCCCGTTCCATTTGACCTCGGCATTCTTTCTTAGTAGTTTGAAGATGGGTTCACAAATGGGAGTGAGTTGGTTTATGAAGCGGCTGATGTATTGCAATTTTCCCATGAAGGCTTTTACCTCTGTTTGGGTGCGAGGCGGCCTCATTTCCATAATCGCCTTAACCTTTTGAGGATCAATTTCGATGCCCCGTTCGGTGACCATGTATCCCAAAACCTTGCCACGAGAAACCCCAAAAGTGCACTTGGCCGGATTAAGTCTCATGGAGTGCTTCCTAAGCCTGTCAAAGAACTTTCTCAAGTCCGTCAAATGTTGCCCGTCAGAACCCTTAGAATGCACGATCATGTCATCGACATACACTTCTATTTCCTTATGGATCATGTCGTGGAGGAGTGCGGTCGCAGCTCTTTGGTAGGTAGCCCCAGCGTTTCGCAACCCGAAAGGCATCACGGTATAGCAAAAGGTTCCCCATGGGGTGGTGAAGGTAGTTTTTTCCTGGTCCTCCTCTGCCATCTTAATCTGGTTATATCCGGCGAAGCCATCCACAAAAGACTTAACCTCAAAGCTAGAGGTTGTATCCACAAGCATGTCGATGCTTGGGAGGGGAAAGTCATCTTTGGGACTCACTTTGTTGAGATCCCTGAAGTCGACGCAGCATCGAACCTTTCCGTTGGCCTTTGTGACCGTTACTATGTTGGAGAGCCATGAGGGGTATTCTATCACTCTTATAAAGCCGACCCGAAGCAACTTCTCAATCTCTTCTTTGACCTGCAGGGACCATTCTGGTTTGATTCGCCGGAGCTTTTGCTTAACGGGTTTCACCTCGGGGTCCACGGGGATCCTGTGTTCCACGATCGAAGCATCCAACCCTGGCATATCCTTATAAGACCACGCAAACACATATACATACTCTTTGAGTAGCTCAACCAAAGCTTCCCTTTCGGCCCCTTTGAAGTATTCCCCAATCTGTGTCTCCTTTGGCTCATTTTCGGTTCCCAAATTCACCTTAGTCAAAACCTCTTCGGCAGCTTGGGCACGGTTTTCCTCTTGATCAACAACATGATTTGATGACTGTTTAATGTTTGGATTGTTTAGTGCGTCTGCATTATTAGGTGATTCATTATTAACCATTTTCAGATTATTAGTTAATTTATCATCTAATAAGTTGGCAATGAGGGGATACTCGGAAAGATCTATCATTTCATTCAATGCAAACGGGAATACAACGTTGGCTAGAAGTTTATAATCCTCGGGCGTGAGGCCCTCGGAGGAGACAGACTCGAATTCAAAGACAAGAAATTGGGGAGACTCAACTACATTGGACCCTATGACATTTGACTCTAGGGGACGAGGGACCAGTCCAAGTTTCGCGGTCATTTTTTCTTTGCTCGCCACCGGTCCAGAGAAGGTTACCCAATTTTTCTGAGGCATGTCCGTTGGCTTTGCAGGAGTGTGTGGGTCAAAGGTCGTAAGAGGTCCATCTTCAATCACGGCAATCATTTTGTCCCGACCCCGCGGGCCGGGAGCACGCGAGCTGGACGTCGACTTAAACAATAAACTCTAAAATAATGAAAATAAAAATTTCCTTTATATACCAAAAGATGATAACACAAGGTTTTGTAAATCAAAGTTTAATAATAACAAAGTACCACTACATAAGCTCCACAAGCTTATACCCCAAAAGACAACATGTACAATTCTTAATGACGTCATTGTTTGGTGACACTATCCCAAAGTTATACATTTAAATAATGCAAACCGAACAACAACCTTCCCCAAAAGCTATATCCACATTCGACGTCCTGTCTCGTGATCAGCGAGTCTAATCCTTTCCACCTAGGGGGGGGTTAAGGAAAAACAAAGACAAAAGAAAAGGGGGTGAGATAAATCTCAATAAGTCACTAATGCAACTACATGACATGCTAAATGCAATAAGCAATAAACAATAATAAATATCACTTAGCACATAGCATTTATCACATAACAAATAGCAGCGGAAATAAACACATAACAAAGGCTATAGCCAAGGTTTTCCCAAACTGATATAACCAAATAAAGGTCGCTGCGCAGCTTCAACAATCAACCAGATCAACATCTTCATAATAGCATGAAAGCTGAAGAGAAACCCCGGTACCGGAACCAATAACAATGTAATGTGCCATAAAGGGCGGGAGCCATGCCACAAAGTCATGCTCCAAACGTCTCAACCAAGGCCGATCTGGAAGAGGAAAATAAGGGCAAAACAATGGTCGACACCATAATGGACTTGGCCGGTGCCATCACAATATCTCACATCGCCCGACACAACCACAAATACCAGCTGGACTTTCAAATAAATGCTAAGTAATAAATACTAGCTTAATTAAACAACTTAGGGTTCCAAAGTAGGGAACCATACCAAGAAGTCACCAAGAAACTGAAATGAACCAACAACACACAATTAAAGTGTTCCAACAATCTTAACAATGATAACACAATTCCCATATCACATTTGACCACAAAGGATCCAGTTAATTCGATCACTCAACCAAATTTACTCACTCATCTCGAAGAGCTCAAGGAGAGCTTTAAAACGATAATTTATACGCCTAAAACGGAGTCCGGATGAACAAGATATGGCCCTCGAAAGATTGGACAAAAAGGGAAATAAATTTCACAACAGGGGAGAGGGTGCGCACGCCTCCTATGGGAGGGTGCGCGCGCCTCCTGAAGTTAGAAGGAAAATGCGCCAAAAGGTAAGTGAGGGTGCGCGCGCTTCAAATAAAAGGGTGTGCGCGCTCCATGACAACAGAAGGTGATATTTTTGGAAAGGAAAGGGGTGCGCACGCCTCCCTTGAAAGGGTGCGCGCGCCCCCTTGCCCGGAGGGGCAATTTTCGGCCAAAATTCTGGGTTTCTACCAATTTCAACCCAAAATCAAACCAAACCCAAATCTTCACCATTTCACAAATACCTGGAACCAAGACTTACAATATACACAACTATGAACCAAAACAACTTATAGACTTGCAATGGGGCTAAATAACAACATCTAGAAATCCAAAACAAGATTCAAATATCAAATTTCACAAAAATGAATAAAAATGTAAATCATCTTAAAATCAACCAAAGAAGCAATAAATGGTAATCATAGTATCATCTAAGCATAGGATGAACATTTTTAGCATAAATGGGGGAAAAGCAACTTACCCGGATTTTATGAAAGGTGACGGAACTCGAATATTTTTAGCCCTCTACGATCCTATCGACGATCTAAACAAGTTTCATGTTTTAAGAAATGAGAAATAACAAGAGGAAGATGGTTAGATTGAAGAGAGAAGGGAGAGAAGAATTCTTACCTTTTTCTCTTTGGAGAGAGAGAGAAATGAGCTGGGAAAAGATGGAGGATGAGGGAGAGGTGAGGGAGAGGTGAGGGAGAAGGAGAAGAGTAGGGAGGGAGTAGTTAAAATTATTTAAAAGAACTTACACTTAGGCCCGCTCCTCTACACTACACAACTCTAATACTCCCTAATAGCCCCTAAGACCACATAATACTACAATGGCACAAATAACCCAAATAAAATGCTAGACATAATTTATTATACACATAAAATGCACACATAAATTATTAATTAAATAATAATTTAAATAAATAAATAGGCAAATAAATAAATAATAATTATTTATTACTAATAAAATAGAGCCTAGTTTTCGGGTCGTGACACATTTCCTTTTCGAAGTCAATTAGGTCAGGCACAACCATGTCTTCTCCGAACATTCTTTGCATTACCACACCGTTCCACTCATTGCCCATAGCATCCTTGGCGGCGCCCTTAGGAACTTTCTCCTCAAACTTGTATTCGCCATTTTATCCCCAGACGGATCCCCTTTCCTTGCTAGCTCCCGTCACAGACAAGGTTTCAAATTCTTTTACCATTTCGGGCACCCCCTTGAAGGTGTATTCGTGGATGATAGTAGTATTGGTAGGATCTTTTATCTTGGGCGTATCCAGAAATGCCCTCCTCACGGGGTTTGCCACCACCCCTCGGAACCTTTTGAGATCCTCTTGCAACTTATCCCAATTGGTCATCATCGGCTCTCTTGGCTCTGGGAGTTCGACTTGAACTCCCCCTTTCACAAAGTAACGGCTCATATCAAAGGTATAAGGACAAAGGTTGGGGGTTTTAAACGGAGTCCCTTGATCCCTGGCTTGGCTTTTCTTTCGAGCCACTTCCTTATCCATCCTGAGGTCTCCGGGGGTGGGTTCGTATCCCAAGCCATGAAGCGTGTTTTGCTCTTTGATCTCAACAATCTTGTGAGTCCCTTGGAGTTTTCTTCCTAGTCCAAGCCCCGGGAGGTAGCGCATCAGACGCATCATTCTCATCGCAGGAGGAATCTTTTCCTTGGTGAGCGTGAGATCTACACAACAAATGTGGGTTTTGGGTAGTACTTCTGTGAAGCCAGTCAAAACCATGCCGCTTCCCTCATGCTTAATTTCTAACACAGGAATCCCATTGGTGTTGGTTCCTTCTATGGTCACGCTGTCCCCATAAATAGTTGTCAAGTTACCCCCTTGCACGTATTTCACACATTGATGGAGAGTGGAGGCGACCCCGTTGACTTTGTGGAGCCACGGGCGTCCCAATAAGGCAGTGAAGGATATGGGGATGTCGAGCACTTGGAAGTCAGTCGGCATCATTTGTTTCCCAAACCAAAGGTTCAAAGTGGCCACCCCTAAGACTGAGCGGGCCATGGAATCATAAGCCTTGACAGTGACCACGGAAGGCTTTAGGTCGGTGGTCTCAAGGCCAAGTAGGTCCATCAACTTGGCGGGGAGGACATTCATGGCGGAGCCGTTATCGACCAGAACCCGAGGGAGGCGGCGATCGTCCAATTGTATCGTGATGTAAAGGGCCTCGTTATGGCTAGCCCCAAACTTCGGCAAATCCAAATCTGTGAATGTGATGATATTTCCGTACTGAACACTTCCAATCATTTGTACGGCTTCCTCGGGGGTAGATGTGGTGGGTACCATAGTGTGGGCCAAGCATTCCTCCAACTCATTTACCGTGACCATTCGTTTTGGGGTGGATGTTGACCCACAAATTTTCCCGAGGGAGATAGGGTGGTGGTTTTGGCTCTTCCCGGCTCCCACAGTTTCATGGAGCTTTTCCAGGGTGAGCATGCAACAATAATTATCTGGGAACGCTGACCCGTCAAACAACGGTGGTGGCGGAGACAGTGGTGGCAAAGCTAAGAAATCATCCAAGGCTGGAAATTCCTCTTTTCCCAATTTCGGGGAGAAAACACAAGGAGCCATATTTAAGGATACTTCATCATCATCACTTTCACATAGGATCCGGAGCTCCTTGTGAGGTAGAGAACGAACGGCTTCCTTCATTTGGGTGAGATAATCAATCGTGTCTGGGATCTTTGCTACCTCGGACCCATTTCGTTTAATTGTCCTCTTGCCCGTAGATGAACTACATGCCTCAATGATATGGAAGCAATCATCATGGGAAAGGCCATCCCCATTCGAGCCTTGGCTTTTGCTGTCCAACGTACTCTTAATGGACTTTTCCATCTCCTCCATACATTGTTCAAACGTTAAATCATGTTCGGTGAGTGTTATTACGACCAATTCATCAGCATTTTGGTGGGGTACCCTTGCACTCATCACATTGGCGATCATAAAGTCGGATGGGCATCTCATATCTCCCTCTTGCACATATGCCCATAAGGCTTCCTTCCATTCTTCCCCAATCTCAGCCATTGGGACGTTGAATTCCAAAATGTTCACAGGTGTAGGCTCCTTAAACTCAATCATACTAATGCCTCGGTTGTTGGGGAAAGGGTTATTAATCACGCTCGGGCCACGGGGGTGTTCAAGTTTTCCTTTGTCAATGAGGTCGAGGATGATGCGTTTTATCACGGAGCAATCATCGGTATTGTGGCCATGATAATTGTGGAAGGCGCATCTTTTGTTTTGATCAAAGGGTTTCTCGGGATTCCTTGGCTGATAGTTGACCAAAGGTTTTACAAGGCCTTGCTTGACTAAACCTTCGAACACCTTACTTATAGGCATTCCGAAATCCTCAAACCTTACATACTGACGCCTTTCTGCAGTTCTACCATTTTGAGGGGCTTGCCTTGAGCTTCCTTCTTGGATGCTGTTAACCGTTCCCAGGGTTTCTTTCCCTTTACCGGTGGTCGGAGGGCGGTACCTATAGGACTTTCCACTATTTTGGGCCGGAGACTGCTCATTGAGAGCCTTCTCAAATTTGGATCCTGCGGTTACCATGGCTCGGAGATTGGGGTAGAAGTGATAGATGATCAAAGCTCGCAGTTGGGGTTTCAAGCATGACTGAAATATATCCAACTGTTCATCCTCGGTGGGAGGATTAGAAATTTCTCCCAATTTGTAGTTCCATCTTTTGTAAAACTCACTGATCGGCTCTTCGGTCTTTTGCAGTGTGCTTTGCAAATCGGTGCGATTGGTTTCCCACTCCAAGTTAGAACGGTACTTGGTGAGGAATGCTTCCTTAATCCGGTCCCATGTGGTTCGAGACTCATCCTTTAAGTTGAAGAACCATTTGAGTGCATTTCCCCTTAAGGACAACTGAAAGTGATCAGCCATTTGCTGCACGGTGCAACCCTTCACCCTCATTGCCAAGGTATAGGCGTTGAGGTGAGTCTGGGGATAGGCGGTCCCGTCAAATCTGTCAATCTCCGGCATTTTGAATCGATGAGGGAGGGGGACGACCTTATCGGGGTCCGTGACTCCCGAGGTGAACTTCCTCTCGTTCATTCCCTCGAACCTTTCCTCCATTTGTTTCAGCTTCTCAACTATCCATCCCACTTGAGGGTCCACATGGGGGTTGGAGTTGATGGATCCCACGATTTGACTTGTCAATGGCACTGCGTTGGGAGGTGAAGTGGTGGAGGGAACTATCGGAGGAGGATTTGTAGGTGGCAAGTGGGTGTCGACATACCCTAGCGCCAGGTTGCTTGTTGAGATATATGGTGGGGTAGTTTTGGATGTTTGGGCCATCGGGTAGTAGAGCGGGTAAGGCACTTCTCTAGAGATGGTTGGCAGGGCCGGAGGAGGCAAGCCGGCAGTAGCTGGGGCCAAGGGTGCTTGACTGTTTGGGACCGTGTTATATAGATTGAACCCCGATGGGTAGATGGAAGCGACACCCAGTGGGACAAGGGGAACATGAGTGATGGGCACATTTTGATGAATGGCGGTTTGGGATGTGGGACGTGAGGTCCCCACATTTGGGTAGGTTTGAGGGGGCGGGACCCGACTGTACCCTTGAGGCGGCACATTCTCAATTCCTTCTTCGTCAGTGATTTCCACAAAACTTCCGTCATTTTTAAACACAACGGCTACCCCTTTCTGTCTCATGATCTCCGTAACCCTGTTCTGCATATGCTCAAGGCGTTTTCTGTCATTCTCTTCCCGGGCCCTGGCGGCCTCTAAAGCCTGTACCAACTCTTCCCTGCTAAGACCGTTCGGATCTGTGGCATTGTCACCCCCACTACTACTTCCTGCCGGGCTAGTCATTTGGAAAAACCTTAATGAAGCTGTCGATGAACTGTCCGACTCGGCACTAATCAGGCGATGACCCGGAACTCTGACCCACTTTTTATGCGCTGCAGAGAAGGAGGTTTATTTCAGACTCAGGTATGGACTCGGGTCGGTGTTTAGGTGCAGACAGGCTTTAGGCTCATGCAACATGAAAGTTTATTATTATTTATTAATTATGTTCACGTTTACTTAAAACATATTTATTCCTAACTGGTTGGAAAAGATCGCTCTTCTTTTTCGCAACTATTCTAAATCTTGGATCAGTGGAGGCCATCACTACGCCTATAGACCCCTCATTTTTCACTTGTATTGCACGCTCCCAAGGACGGACTATCCCGGGTGAGGGTCCTATAGGGCACGCAACTTCCACCGATCAAAAGAAGTGAACCTAGGGTCTAGTGCATCGTAAGGCTCCCAATACGCGGGTCATTGTAATCATGGTTAAGCCCCAGTCGGGATCGAGACTTTTCTCCGAAGGCTACACTGTAGGCTCCACCGATATTCTGACATGACCTCATTTTGAATGAGGCGTCTCGATCCTTGACCATGGGCTTAAGGATTATTAAAATAACTCGTTCATTAGGGCTCGATGACACGGTGTCACCCTATCCTTAGTACATGGCCCTTGCTAATTACGGTCATCACTAACACACGAGTTGGAGGCTGGTTAGGCCACGCTTGCATTTCATCAAGGAGTCACAACTCGGGCATTATTTTGGCCACAATTAGCTTTGAGCACGTATAAAGGATGTGGTAACGTGATCTAGACCAAAAACCAACCATAGTCACAGTATTTGTGTGTCACGGACAAGTGTGGTTGACTCGGTTCGGAAGGGAAGATGGGATGGACCCGTGCGCGCATCGAAGGGAACAAGAGCGCCCAACGAGCTGCATCGTGGCATCCACCCCGGGTTTAAAGGGTATTTGGAACGTGCACGGTCAAGTGCGCGTGGTGTGAAGTCATTCTATGCTCCTTTTTTGAGTAAAAAGAGAGATTTTCAATTCGTTTTTCGATATCATGAGCATGGCATAAGCAAGATATGAACAAGTATGAACAAGCATGGATTGAGCAATCTATACACAACAAATCAAGGAATATAAGCGAACAAAGACCAAAACTTGTACATGTACCAAGTTGTGCACCACAAAGAATTTTGAATCAAACTTTTGCAAAAGAAATATTTTACATTGAAACCCTTTTGTACAAAGCAATTTGTGCACAACGAGGAGACTCAAAAAAACCCTTACAAAAAGGGGTTATGCACGACGAGGTTTTGGAAACCATTTTATTGACAAAAGATCATGCATAACCAAGTTTTATTACCTTTTAAAACCAAGTTTTGGCCAAAAGAATGAAGGTAATGTGCACAAGTAAGACTGTAAATCTGGAACCTGGACAAGTAGAAGCAGAGGGGCGCCCAGAATGTTGCAGCCCTGCACCAAACTGTTAATTGGCAACATTCTGGCCCCTACCCAAAGTAGCCGTACGGCTAAAGCAAGAGGGTGAAGATTTTACTCAGTTTCTCAAACTTCTGATCATCAAGCCCCAATTTATTGTGTTTCCAGAACGTATGTACTCAAAACAGTTCAAATAGAAACAGCAAACACACACAAATATGCAAGAAGTCAACTAACGGGAACGGGAGTTTGACCCATACAAGAATGCCCCCGAACCTTCTAGAAAGAAGTCCAAAAGCACTCTATATCCCCAGCGGAGTCGCCACTGTAAGGATCCCGCCCCGCCCGCGCGGGGAAACGCGATGGTCGATATGGGGGCGAAACGCCAAACACGGGAACCGGTCAAATTTAACGGAGTCGCCACATTTTGTTAATTGTAAACCCAACAAAATGACAAAGGTTTGAGTTCAAAGGTTCGGAGGTCAGGTTACAACTTGGGAGGAGTTTTTACGTCCTCTCAAGTTGCCTCGGACAAAGCCGAGTCTCCCTAAGTTAGTTAAAATGTGCATATGTGTATGTGTGTATTTAACGGAAAAAATTATGTTATTGATTTTATTTGAGAAACTCGGCTGAAAAAGGGGCCTTGAGTGATAAGATAAAGGTCAGAGGGCAAAACAGGCAATTTTTCCCTCCTACCTAAAGTAGCCGTACAGCTGGAGGAGGCAATTCTGGGGTTTTACAGTTTGCTCAAGAACAGTCCAGTTCAGAACAGAAACAGGACATTCTGTCTGAAGCTGGACAAACTGTTTTTTATCCCAGTTTGCAAGAAATCATTTTATAAGTTTTATAACATCATTCCTATGCTAAATGATCATCACTTGGTCCCCCAAAACAAGTATTTGGGTGTGATCATGAGCAATCATAGGAGAAAATCAAGAAAGTTGATGAATGTCCCCTTTGGACCAAAGTTGGTCATTTGGTGAATAAAGATTGGAACTTTATCACCAAGATGACATTTTATGACTTAAAATCCTTCCAAGAGTCAAAATAACACATAAATATTGAATCTTTATGACCCAAAAGTGGGGTTTTGAGGCTAAACCAAAGAGGAAAATGATGGACACTAAGGTTCCACCACCCTCATGATTATCATGGCCAAACAAGCATAACATTTAAATGAATAAGGAATGTAAATGACAATCAACAAGTCTATGAGTGTCTAGGTTTAGAACATCTTCCACACAACGTATGGAGGGCACCTTGGAACTTCTCATAGCTTGGACAAGATAGTAATATAATAGATAGGTATATAGTGCTTGATAATGGACAAGTCTTGCAAGAAATAAAAGGTGCTTGAAATGGACAAGTCTTTGCATGAATGAATAGTAAATACATGTATAACCAAGATATAAGAAAGAAAATAGGAGTAAGATGAAGAGAAAGGAGGGGGGAGGTGGCTTTACCTATGATGGTTATGGCCAATCTTCCTTTCTTCTCTCCTTTTTGGTTTGTGATCACTCTCACTCTTACTCTGTGGTAATTCCAGCAGAGTGACCTCTCTAATGTGTATTTCTCCCCCCTTAAAATGATCAGAAAGGGGTTCTATTTATAGGGACTGAGGGTGCTGTGAATACGTGTGTTTGAATTTGAGAATATTCATAGCAACATTAAAATTATGAGAGTCGCCACGCCGTTTTAATTAAAGCCAAAACATTGAAAAAAGCATTTTTAGTGGGTTCGGGGGTCAAATTACAACAAGAGAAGAATATTGAACGTTATCACTCCTATTGCCCGAATTGATCGGTCTTTCTATCATGATGCGGTGTATGTAGTGTGTTAGTGTTTGAGACCGGATCCGAAGATTGCCTACGTTCTTCTCAATGTGAGAAGCTCAGGTCAGCGTAGTTCGCAGAGAATTAGAATAGGCAGAAGAATCGGGATCATGCGTAATGAGGGGGAATTTACCTAAAGATTAGGGTTTAGAAATAGTTCCTAGATCATCCTCGGGTTGATGAACCCTTGATCATCATCGGCTATGAAATAACATGTAATTATGAAGATCGCAACCCTAAATATAGCATAAATAAGGTTTTAATCTATGAACACGAAGAATATGCGAAGAACATATTATGAACATATGAATGAGCATGCAAAGAATATGAAGAAACTATGAATAAACATGTACGAACATGAATATAAAAGATCTACATTAAAAATAATGCAAGAACACGAAGAAAAAGTTAGAAAACTTACCTATGTTGGCAAGAAATAAACCTTGATCTTCTTGGAGGTTTGAATGCTAATTAGAGAGCAAAATAGTGTTTAAGAACTCCAAAATTCGTACTTAGAGCTCTCAAAATCGGATCCCTAAACCAATAGCATGGGATTGGTTTATATAGTAAACTGATGGGAGGATCTGATGGTCCAGATCATCCGGCGCAAGGTTGGCCGCCTGGCCATGGTTGAAGACGGCGACAATGTTGGCCGCGTGGCCAAGATCAACGCGTAACAATGTTGGCCGCCTGGCCAAGTCTGCAGGCTGACTTGATTTTCAAGCTAGGGTTTCACTGTTGCTTTATGGTAACCCTAAGTTGCCTATTTTGATGGATTTTGTCATAAATGAGATATTTTGGGAATCCAGGACAAGTCTTTGCAAGGTTTCTAATTCCTATAAAGTCCTTGTATTTTTGGGAAAGTCTTAATAAACTCATTTTCAGGTCGGGTACTAACAGTAGCCCCTCGGCGACGCTTCTTGCAGGGCAATGTGGGGTCGACGATAAAAAGAAGGATCCGTCTGAAACATGAGTTTCAAAACAGATGAAAGGTAAGGGAACGGCTGAACCTTGGCAGGCGACCTACGTATCCGCGGGGGAATCATGCCAAACGTAGTTCAAATCTGATGGGAAATTGGGAATAACTGTCCTCTGGTGGGGAACAACGTTTTCTGCTGGGGAAATGCACCTGCTGGGGGTGAGAGATGACCGCGTCGGTCGGGTGGCTGGACCTTTTCAGGTTTCCTACGTATCCTCCGAGGAATCAAGCCGGTCGTAGTTCAGAGATCTACTGGGGATAAAACGAGATATCGGACCCTTGCTAGGGATAATAAACCTACGGGCACTATCCTGTACGAAGCACGAATCATTCATAAGCAATGAAGTTATTTGGGAAAATTAAAGACTACGTTGTCTAAATAATCCCAAGATGGAATGATGGACGCAATCAGGATCACCAGGGTTCCTGCTGATCGTGCTAAAGTAATAGATGTTGGATCTCTTGCGAATAGAAACGCCGAGGCTTCTGCCAACCACGATTGATCTAGGATGCATATGTCATAGAGGCACCGAAGTCTCTACAATCATACGAATCCTAAAATAGATGCTGGATTACTCGCAAACAGAAACGCCGAGGCTTCTGCCCATCGCGATCGATCTAGGATGCGTATGTCATAGAGGCGCCGAAGTCTCTACAATCATACGAATCCTAAAATAGATGCTGGATTGCTCGCAAACAGAAACGCCGAGGCTTCTGCCCATCGCGATCGATCTAGGATGCGTATGTCATAGAGGCTCCGAAGTCTCTACAATCATACGAATCCTAAAATAGATGCTGGATTGCTCGCAAACAGAAACGCCGAGGCTTCTGCCCATCGCGATCGATCTAGGATGCGTATGTCATAGAGGCGCCGAAGTCTCTACAATCATACGAATCCTAAAATAGATGCTGGATCGCTCGAAAACAGAAACGCCGAGGCTTCTGCCCATCTCGATCGATCTAGGATGCGTATGTCATAGAGGCGCCGAAGTCTCTACAACCATACGAATCCTAAGCAAATATTAGGAAGTGCTAAAATAATAGATGCTGGATCTCTCGCAAACATAAACGCCGAGGCTTCTGCCCATCGCGATCGATCTAGGATGCGTATGTCATAGAGGCGCCGAAGTCTCTACAATCATACGAATCCTAAGCAAATATTAGGAAGTGCTAAAATAATAGATGCTGGATCTCTCGCAAACAGAAACTCCGAGGCTTCTGCCCATCGCGATCGATCTAAGATGCGTATGTAATAGAGGCGCCGAAGTCTCTACAACCATATGAATCCTAAGCAAATAATAGATGCTGGATCTCTCGCGAACAGAAACGCTGAGGCTTCTGCCCATCGTGATCGATCTAGGATGCGTATGTCATAGAGGCGCCGAAGTCTCTACAACCATACGAATCCTAAGCAAATATTAGGAAGTGCTAAAATAATAGATGCTGGATCTCTCGCAAACAGAAACGCTGAGGCTTCTGCCCATCGCGATCGGTCTAGGATGCGTATGTCATAGAGGCGCCGAAGTCTCTACAACCATACGAATCCTAAGCAAATATTAGGAAGTTTTAAGGGGTTTTTCGTATTCAAAGGTAACGAATATCAGTCAAAATAGCGCTAAGGGCACCTAAAAATGAACAAAGGGAAATGTACCAGGGGTAAAACTGAAATTTTGCATGTGGAGGCAAAGATGATGGATTGTTATGAAGTCGCAAACAGTATGAAATCTCGGGGAGTCACAAAGGTGATAGACTCTCGGGGAGTCCCAAGGGTGACGGACTCTCGGGGGGTCACAAAGGTGATAGACTCTCGGGGAGTCACAAGGGACTCTTTGGTGAGTCACAAGGGCAAATGACCTTTAGGGAGACGCGAAAGAGATGGACTCTCAGGGAGTTGCTAATATGGGAAACATGACCTGGGTTCCGCTTATCCTAATTTAGGAGGGGATGAGGCTACGAGCCATTGAGACCAAGGTGTTAGGTAAGGGACATTTTTCTTGGTTGCCTAGAGGTAGGACCTAAGGCTCTTTTAAGGAAAGGGAATAAGGAAGATGGTGGTCTCCTAATCTTGAGATAGGGATGCCAAAGATGTCACGGCTTCTTGGGCTTTAGATTATGTCTTGGAGATACTGTGGGTTTCCTAGGCTTACAGGCTAGGGATAGGAGTTTATTTAAGCATGAGGAGAGTATTCTATCCTAGGCTTAGTGCTAGGGCTTGGAAAGGTTGAGGTTTGGGAACTTCCTAGATGTTAGGGTTTCGAACAAGGGTTTGGAAACTGGTGTTTAAGGACCATGACTCTCCTAGGTTTGGGACTAGGGTTTAGGAATTTCCTAGGTCTAGGAGGCTAGGGCTTGGAGTTGTGGTAGGCTCAGAGGTTGTAAAGGCATCGGCTTTTAGACATAAGGCTGGGAGTTGGAAAGGTTGTGACTTCCTAGGATTGAGACCATGGACCGTTAGGAAGAGGGATTGCTTTCGTGGAAGGTCCACTAAGCTTGATGTTAGGGTTCACCATTTTCCGGGATTGGTGACTATGGCTTGGAAATGTTCATGGTAACCTAGGCTTTAGGCTAGGTTTTAAGGCTAAGGACTGTAAACTTCCTACGTTTTGAGACTAAGGTGAAGGAATTTCCTAGGTCTAGGACTAGGGTTTGAAGGGAATGTTGAATCCTAGGCTTGATGATAGAGTTTAAAGAGGATAATTTCTACCTAGGCTTGAGGCTAGGGTTTTAGAAAGAGTGCGACTACCTAAGCTTGAGGCTAGGGTTTGGAGCGAATGCGACTACCTAGGTTCGAGGCTAGGGTTTAGAGCGAATGCGACTACCTAGGCTCGAGGGTAGGGTTTAGGAAGGATGTGGCTACCTAGGATCGAGGCTAGGGTTTAAGAAGGATGTAACTTCCTAGGCTTTAGGCTAGGGTTTGGAAGGATGTAATTACCTAGGCTTGGGGCTAGGGTTTGAGAGAATGTGATTACCTAGGTTTAAGGCTAGGCTTCGGATAGAAGGTGACTACCTAGGCTTGAGGCTAGGGTTTAGAGAGAAGGCGATTACCTAGGTTTGGGACTAGGGTTTAGAGGGAATACGATTACCTAGGTTTAAGGCTAGGCTTTGAATAGAAGGTGACTACCTAGGCTTGAGGCTAGGGTTTGTAGAGGATGAAGCAACCTAGGCTTGAGGATGGGGTTGAGAGAATGTGACAACTTAGGCTTAAGGCTAGGGTTTGGAGACTGAAAGCATTTGAAGGTTTGTCTTGGTTTAGACCGGGCAAGTTTGAGGTCTTAGAGTGTTGCGGTTTGGGGCAGGTGAGCTTGATACCTCATGGCTGGATAGGCTCGATAGGTTAGACCTAGGCTAGAGTGCTAGGGTTTAGCTAGGGTAAGACCCAGACATGTGTTAAGGAGACCGGGGCCTAATGGAATGGTAGGCGTGAGATCTAGGAGATCGAAGGCTAGGCAGGGTAGCGTTGGGACATAAGGCTTTCAAGCGGGTAAGTCTTTTGTCCTAGAGAAACCACGTTATGGGTTAGGACCAGGCAGGTTTGAGGTCGGCCAAGGAGCAACGGATTGGGATTGGATGGTCCTAGTACCTAATACGCATGTCGGGCTTGGATCCTAGAGTGTTTGAAAATTAGGCTAGGTGCGAACCATAGGTGCGGGAAATGGTTTTGGATATATGACCATGTTGGCGCTTTAGGTAAAGGGATTGAGTGTCCAAGACTTTGCTTGAGTACAATAGGTACCTAAGTTGGATTGGGTATTCCAAAGTTTGTCTCAGAGGTCATTGCGCGTGACCAAGCTCGTTCGGCGATTGCGAAGGTGGGTTTGGTATGGGACCAAAGGTGTTAAGTACATGGGTTTTAACCTAATGGGTATTGAGATTTGGACTCGTTGGGGGAGCGATGTTTGAGATCCATGGAGTTCAAGGGTGGACCTTGTAGGTGGCGAGGTTTGGACTCGGCTTGGATTAAGTAGGTTAGAGTCCTTAAGGGGTTGAAGGTCAGACTAAGAAGCTTTTTGGGGCTAATGGGTGACACTAGGTTGGTACTTGGTAGGTTTAAGAGTGGTAGGGTCATGGCTTAGACATGACGGGAGTCGGGAGACGTAGATGTTGTCGCTTTTAGTCGGACCAAGTAGGCTTGGGAATTATAGAGTCCAAAGGGTGGAGATGTAAGGTGAGAGACCTAAAGGGTAGAAAGTCTTGTGACCTAAAGGTTTAGGGGTTGAGGCCTAAGGTATGGATCAGATATTCTAGAGACCTAAAAGGTAGGTTTTTGGTAGACTCGAATGGTCTTGGGCCCTCAGGGCTCGCTCCACAGGTTAGACTATGGGTGGACCTTAGAAGTTGGACCGAGGAGGATAAGAGAGCTATGGCTTAGACAGGGTAAGGACGAGTATGTGTTGGTAGGTTTGAGATCTAGGAGATCGGGTAGGCTCGGGGCCGGTAGGTTCGGGACCTAATGGGTCACCCTAAGGATTTGGCTTTGGTTAACTGGTTTAAGGTCTGAAGTTTTGGGTATAACCGGTTTGAGACCGAAGGGGTAATGCTATGAACTTGCGGAAGGTCGAGCTAAGAGGTTATGATGTAACGTAGGTAACACTCACCGGGTAGGTTTGGGATCTAGGTAAGACTGATCTGGTAGGCTCGGGACCTAGAGAGTTTATGGTGTAACTTAGGCAAGACTGACCGGGTAGGCTTGGGACCTAAGGTTTTGAACCAGGTAGGTTGGGACCTAAGGGTATCCTATTGTGTAGGAAATAGAGTGAAGGACCGAGTCAACTCAAGAATCACGGAGATGGGTCTCAGATGGATCGAGGATGTTTTTTACAATTTTGTGGAGACCGAGCGTGCAGGTTTATAAACAAAGTGTCGGGGAGGAGAAAACTTTATGAAAGTGTTATGATCTTATACAGATGCCTTATAATTAATTATGATTCTAATCAATCCAAATAGGTCGTCGCGTGCCGAGTTTAACGATGAGGGGTGCCCTTCTTCTAAGTGTATCCTTGTTGGCGCCTCGGTATTCTCTGGGAAACCACATAGTCGACCCATTCCGTTGGGGATTATCTAATTTGGTGAGCGGGTACCCTCCCTCCTTTGAGAAACTCTACGTCAAGCTTGATGATGAGGGATGCCCTTCTTCTAAGTATGTGCTTGATGAAGCCCCGGCATTCTTTGAGAAACCTTATGGTCGGTCCTTTATTGTTAGGGAAGCCCCAGTTGCGTAGAGCGGGGTATCCTCCCTCCTTTGAGAAATCCTATGTCGAGCTTGATGATGAGGAGTCCTCTTCTTCTAAGTATGTGCTTGATGAAGCCCCGGCATTCATTGAAAAACCTTATGGTCGGTCTTTTATTGTTAGGGAAGCCCCAGTTGCGTAGAGCGGGGTATCCTACCTCTTTTAAGACGCACCCTTTTTTCTGCCTAGACCGCCCTTGCGGGTTTTCAATCTAGCGGGCATCTCTTTGCGTCTTTTTTTTTTTTTTTTTGAAATCATTCATTCGACTCAAAAAAGGAAAAAAGAATTGTTTGAAAACATGCGGGGGTATTTTGGGGAGAGTAAGAGAGAGAGAGAGAGATAGTACTCACATTTTGACTCTTTGAGCAACTGAGGGTACATATGTACAAAAGGGAGGAAGCCCCTGCTTTGACAGAAAGTAAGTGTTTAGCTCTTTCCTAGATTGTAGGACGGAAGACTTGTCGAGACATTTGAAAATTGTTTTATTCAAGATTCTCATTTGATTGCTCGAGAATGGACCTCGTTGATTAGTTAATGAGTTATGGTTAATTGGTAAACAAGTAGCCTCAAATTAATAAATGTTTTGATCAATTGTGAGTGAAGAAGTCAGGAGTAGAAATATGGGGGAAGAGAGAAGAGAAGGAAAATTGGCTACGAGGTGGGTTGTGTATATTTTGGACCGAACTGGGAGGTTGCCTACGTTCTCCCCAAGGTGAGGAGCTCAGGTCCGCGTAGTTCGGGGATGACCCGCTTGACGATGGTGTCGGGTTTCAGTGGGTATGTGTGGGAGGAAAGAAAAGAAAGAAAGTTGGCCCAAGGTAGGTTATGTTTGGCTTTGAGTGGTTGCCCGGTTGACGATGAAGTTGGGTTTTGAGTTTAGGGGTGTGAGGTTCGTTTGAGGTGAGTTGTTCTTTGTAGCTCATTGCGGTGGATTACTCCCTTGTAGTTGTTGCAGTGGATTTCTCCATCGTAGTTGTCATGGGTTGATGCCGTTTATCTACTTTGTAAGGAAAGAAAGGAAAATAGAACATTTGAGGTGAAAAGAAAATGAGACTTTTACTTTTCCATGGTGATAGCCCCTTCTATTTTTCTTTATTTTTTTTTTATTTTATCTCTTTGTGCACACCCTTTTTTTTTGCCTAGGCCGCCCTTTCGGGTTTTCAACCTAGCGGGCTTCTTTTTGTGCAATGCTCTAACTTTTGCCTAGGCCGCCCTTTTGGGTTTCAACCTAGCGAGCCATATATATATATATATATATTTTTTTTTTTTTTTTTTTTTTTTTTTTTATATTTGTACATGAAACATTGGGCGAGACAAGCCCCTAGTTTGCTTTCGCCTTTCTCGATTGCGAGGTAGCTTCCTTATAGTTCAAGCGGCCTTTTGCTGGCGGCGGGCGTCCTAGCCCCTTGATTTTCACCGGTAGAGCTCCATTGGATTATCACGTGCACCAATGAATGACTTCGTGCACTTGTCTTATATTTGCGATGGAATACGGACAGCCCCAGTGTAACGGCATGTAGTACTCATGATGGGAACAAACCAATCCTTTAAATTGTGGCAGCATGGATGTCTATTTGATGATGAGCAACCGCAGTCCATTTCTTTGTCACGACCTTATAAAAAGGGGTCTAATGGTGGGATGAGAGGCGTATGAGGATAGTGTATGGGAGAAGGTGTATATAGAGAGTGTACATGAAGTGTGTACAAAGGGTGAGTGTATAGAGAGAGTGTATGGGGGTAGAATGTAGAGAGAAGTGAAAGTGATTCGTTCATCCCAATTGATCGAAGCATTTGTTATTTTGAGATTAATCGTTTACTTAGTTATGTGAATGGTTTGTGGGTCCATTTACCTTTTAATGAGTCGTCATTAATGAGTAAGATTAAGATTAATTCATCATATAGAGAGATAGCAATCAAGCGAAAATGGTGAATAAGACAATTTTCATGAAATTGATATATGCAAGCTTATGTCTCAAGTCTGGAGAGAAAAGAAAAGAAATAAAGACCCTTTTATTGGAACTAAAAGATTTAAACTGACTAGTCCGGGGTGGACTTTTACTTAAAGAAACAAAAATCGTCCAAGGTGGACTTTTGACTAAGGACACTCTAGAACCTACGAAGACTGAATGACCCTTTTCTTTTCTTTTATTTAAAGGAGGTAGCCCCAATTTCCTCTTTTGCCCATGCCCATGTATTCCGTTGGCGGGTGATGACTCCGCTGTTAATGAGGCTTTGAATCTTTCTCCTTAATTGGAGGCAATCTTCGGTGTCATGCCCAATGTACTGGTGGTATTGGCAGTGTTTGGAGGGATCCAAGCCTTGCTTCACCTTACTTGGTTCATAATTGAACAAAGGAGACAACTTGCCGGCTTGAACTAGACTTTTGAAGAGTTTGCCCAAGTCGTCGAATTCGCGCTCGTCCTTCCTTTCACGAACTGTCTTTGAGGGTGATTTAGGTACCGGCACCCCTTGTTGATGAGTAGTCATAGGAGGCATCCCGACGGGGACAGTCTGTGGCGGCCCGTACATTTGAGGAGCGTACGGGTGTTGACATTGGGCAAGAGGGAGAACTCGACTGAGGTAATCATAAATGCCACGAATGTCAGACAAATGGCGCCTCTCGATATCTCTTAGGGTCTTATGCATCTCCTTCTGAAAGTATGTTGCTTGCTCGTTGAGAATGGCCTTAAAGTGGATTGCTTGTTCATCGAGGATGGCTTCGAAGTGGGATGCTTGCTTACTGAGAGCAATACCGGTGTAGAGGATTGTCTCGGGATCTTGGGTAGCAGCTTCAGTTGCAACTTCGATGTTCCTTGCAGCCGACATGATGCAGAACTCTATGTCATGAAAGAATTAGATTCGTATTTAATGATAAGGCATCGTTATAAAAATCATTTTTTGGAAAAGAGTCGGTCTCCGCATTTTTGAAATGCATTTTGGTAAAAAATTGAAAGTTTGACCGGGCCGAAGTTGCCTACGTTCCCCTTATCATGAGGGAGAGGTCCCACACAATAAGAGGCTCAGGTCACCGTAGTTCGAATCAAGTTAGACTTTTAAAAAGACGTGAGAGGTGACCATAGGGGTCAATTTGATAGAGTCTTTTTAAGATAAAGAGCGATCTTGAGGTCAAAAGCAGGAGATGACTCGGTCCTTAGTCAAGCATGGGTGAGGAAGACCTATAGGAGTTGGTTTTGATTGATTCGGGTATGGTTTGACTTATGGTTTGACCTAGATTTGACCTAAGGTTTGACCTAAGGTTTCAGACAAGAAGTGGTTCAAGCTAGAATGGGACGATAATGGTGGGTTGACCTAGATGGGTAATGGATAGGTCGACCTAAATGAGAAGGGTTGGATTGACCTATATGGTGAATGAATCAAGATAGCGGGTTGTAGCGGGTTGCCTATGGGATGATCTAAGTGGGATAAACATGGTTTGACCTAAGCGGGTCGAATGTGAGTTGGTTGACCTATTCGGGTTGGTTGACCTAGGGAGGTCGGTAGATAGATTCAAGACGGGCAAGTCGACTTAAGCGGGCCAAGGATTGACCTAGATGGGTCAAAGGTAAAGGGGTAGTTTTAACCTAAGACGGACGAGTTGACCTAGATGGGTCGAGGATGGTGTGTGGACCTAAACGGGTCGAGACGGGTTGACCTAGGTTGGTATGGACAACGGTGGGTCAAATAATGACCTAGGTGGGTCAGGATGACGGTTTGACCTAAGCGGGTTAAGGTCAAAGGTAATTGGGTTCACCTATGGGACCAAAGATTGACCTAAGAGGTCAATAGCGGATATGGTTGACCTAAGGGTCAAAGGTTGACTTAAGAAGTCGAAAGGTGATTGGGTTGACTTAGGGAGTCAAAGGTTGACCTCAGAGGTCAAAGGCGGATAAGGTTGACCTAAGTGGTCAAAGGTTGACCTAAGAGATCGAGGGGTGATAAAGTTGACCTAAGGGGTCCAAGGTTTGACCTATGGGGTCAAAGGCAGATGAGAATGACCTATGGGGTCAAAGGTTGGCCTAAGAGGTCAAAGGCGGATGAGGTTGACCTAAGGGGTCAAAGGTTGACCTAAGAGGTCGAGGGGTGACCTAAGAGGTCGAAGGTGATAAGGTTGACCTAGGAGGTCAAGGGTTGACCTAAGAGGTCGGAGGTTGATAAAGTTGACCTAGGGGGTCAAGGGTAGACCTAAGAGGTCAAAGGTTGGTAAGGTTGACCTAAGGGGTCAAAGGTTGACTTAAACGGATAAGATTGACCTGGGGGGTCAAAGGTTGGCCTAAGAGGTCAAAGGCTGGTAAGGTTGACCTAGGGGGTCAAGGGTTGACCTAGGAGGTTAAAGGTAGATAAGGTTGACCTAGGAGGTCAAGGGTTGACCTAAGAGGCCGGAGGCGGATAAAGTTGACCTAGGCGGTCAAGGGTTGACCTAAGAGGTCGAGGGGTGACCTAAGAGGTCGAGGGTGATAAGGTTGACCTAGGAGGCCAAGGGTAGACCTAAGAGGTCAAAGGCGGATAAGGTTGACCTATAGTGTCAAAGGTTGACCTAAGAGGCCGAAGGTTGACCTAAGGGGGTCAAGAGCGGAGAAAGTTGACCTAGGGGGTCAAAGGTTGACCTAAGAGGTTAAAAGACAAATGAGGTTGACCTAGGGGTCAAAGGTTGACTTAAACGGATAAGATTGACCTAAGGGGTCAAAGGTTGACCTAAGGGGGTCAAGAGCGGAGAAGGTTGACCTAGGGGTCAAAGGTTGACCTAAGGGGGTCAAGAGCGGAGAAAGTTGACCTAGGGGGTGAAAGGTTGACCTAAGGGGGTCAAGAGCGGAGAAGGTTGACCTAGGGGTCAAAGGTTGACCTAAGGGGGTCAAAAGTGGAGAAAGTTGACCTAGGGGGTCAAAGGTTGACCTAAGAGGTTAAAAGACAAATGAGGTTGACCTAGGGGTCAAAGGTTGACTTAAACGGATAAGATTGACCTAAGGGGTCAAAGGTTGACCTAAGGGTGTCAAGAGCGGAGAAGGTTGACCTAGGGGTCAAAGGTTGACCTAAGGGGGTCAATAGCGGAGAAAGTTGACCTAGGGGGTGAAAGGTTGACCTAAGGGGGTCAAGAGCGGAGAAGGTTGACCTAGGGGTCAAAGGTTGACCTAAGAGGGTCAAAAGTGGAGAAAGTTGACCTAGGGGGTCAAAGGTTGACCTAAGAGGTTAAAAGACAAATGAGGTTGACCTAGGGGTCAAAGGTTGACTTAAACGGATAAGATTGACCTAAGGGGTCAAAGGTTGACCTAAGGGGGTCAAGAGCGGAGAAGGTTGACCTAAGGGGGTCAAGAGCGGAGAAAGTTGACCTAGGGGGTCAAAGGTTGACCTAAGGGGGTCAAGAGCGGAGAAGGTTGACCTAGGGGTCAAAGGTTGACCTAAGGGGGTCAAGAGTAGAGAAAGTTGACCTAGGGGGTCAAAGGTTGACGTAAGAGGTTAAAAGACAAATGAGGTTGACCTAGGGGTCAAAGGTTGACTTAAACGGATAAGATTGACCTAAGGGGTAAAAGGTTGACCTAAGGGGGTCAAAGGTAGATAAAGTTGACCTAGGCGGTCAAAGGTTGATAAGGTTGACCTAGGGGGTCAAAGGTTGACCTAGGAGGTCAAAGGTTCAGAGGGTTGACCTAGGCGGTTAAAGGTTGACCTAGGGGGTCAAAGGTTGAGAAGGTTGACTTAGGCGGTCAAAGGTTGACCTAGGAGGTCAGAGGTTGACCTAAGGGGTCAAAGGCGGATAAGGTTGACCTAGGAGGTCAAAAGTTGGTAAGGGTTGACCTAGGGGGTCAAAGGTTGAGAAGGTTGACCTAGGCGGTCGAAGGTGAAGGGTAGATCCAAATGGATCGCAATGATGGCCCAACGGATGAGCGATGGACCTTAGAGGTCGCCTAGATGCAATGCACATTTTATTTTGCGAAAAGTTTTGCATTTATTTACATTCTAAATGGGTGGTCCGAGGAGTGTCCTAATCTCTATGTGTGGGTTGACACGGGTTAGGTTAAAGGTTCCCACCGCTCGCGGAACGTACACGGTGAGTGGAGTAGACGAGTGACTCGAAAAATGTGAGGCAGTAGCGCACAAATTCCTGCACATCGAATACTCCGGGTAGTAGGGACCTGTGCAGTGCTGACACGAACTAGTGGTAGTGTGTGGTAAAAACTAATTCTTTTTTAAGGAGAAAAGAGAGAAGCTTTTGATGTTAGGATGATGCAAATGCAATGCATGAGAGAGAGAGAGAGAGAGAGAGAAAGAGGGAGAGAATAATGTAAAAGCGAGCATAGCAGAGTTTTGTTTGACCCTAACACTAAAGCGAAGATAACAAGGGTACATGGTACAAGGTACAAGGTACAAGTATTAACATGGCGGAGTGCGCGGGTGCATGTGTAACATGGCTTAACTGTAGGGGGCACGTGAAAACATGGCAAGTGTGCACGCGAAAACATGGCAGGTGTGTGCACACGAAAACATGGCAGGTGTGTGCACGCGTAAACATGGCAGGTGTGTGCATGTGTAAACATGGCAGGTGTGTGCATGTATAAACATGGCAAGTGTGTGCATGTGTAAACATGGCAAGTGTGTGAGGTGCATGTGTAAACATGGCAAGTGTGTGTGAGGTGCACGTTTAAACATGGCAGGTGTGTGCATGTGTAAACATGGCAGGTGTGTGCATGTGTAAACATGGCAGGTGTGTGCATGTGTAAACATGGCAGGTGTGTGCATGTGAGAACATGGCAAAGTGTAAGGTGCATGTGAGAACATGGCAAAGTGTAAGGTGCATGTGAGAACATGGCAAACATCATGATGTGAACGAAAGTTAGACCCACTAAGTTTGAAAAAGTTTCAAAGCATTCCCCAGCGGAGTCGCCACTGTGAATACGTGTGTTTGAATTTGAGAATATTCATAGCAACATTAAAATTATGAGAGTCGCCACGCCGTTTTAATTAAAGCCAAAACATTGAAAAAAGCATTTTTAGTGGGTTCGGGGGTCAAATTACAACAAGAGAAGAATATTGATGTCACGACCCAAAAACTAGGCTCTATTTTATTTGAAATAAATAATTATTATTTATTTATTTGCTTATTTATTTATTTAAATTATTATTTATGTAAATATTTATGTGTGCACTTTATGTGTTATAATAATTATGCCTAGCATTTTATTGGGTCATTTGTGCTAGTGTAGTAATAGTTGGTCTTAGTTGTTAGTAGAAAGTATTAGAGTTGGGTAATTGGTGGGGAGGGGGCCTAAGTGTAAGTTTTTCATAATAATTCCCCCTACTCCCTCTCTTCTCCCTCACTCTTCCCCCATTCCCAGCCATCTCTCTCTCTCTCTTCCATGGGTGAAAAAAAGGTAAGTTTTCTCTCCACCTTCTCTCTTCATTTCCTCCATCTTCCTCTCATCTTCTCTCATTTCTTAAAAGTTGAAACGTGTTTAGATCGTCGCTAGGATCGCGTAGAGTCAAAAAGAATCGAAATCCATCAACTTTGAGATTTATCAAGTAAGTTACTTTTCCCATATTTAAATGCTAAAATGTTCATATCATGCTTATATGATGATTTATGTGTTATATTTGAAGTTTGGATGAGTTTGCAATTTATTTGGAATTTATTTGGGTTTTTGATCAAAAATGGTGAAATCTTGAATGTTGGTTTGATTCATGATTTTTGGTTGTTAAATGTTGTTTTAGGAGTCCTTTTAGACTTATAAGTTGTTTTGGTACATTAGTACATGAGTTGGAAGTTGGGATTTTGGTTAAATGTGTTTTGGGTATAAAAATGGAAGAACCCATGTTGTTCTTCCCGATTCTGGCGATTCCGGCTTGTTGTGCGACCGCCCAAAATAGTTTGGGCGACCGCGCACCTTTCTGAGAGTTTTTGTTCTTGTTTTGAGGCACTTTGGGCGACCGCACAACCCATCGTGGGCGGCCGCACAGATCTCTGAAAAATGCACATTTTGTTAAATTGTGTGACTAAAGAATACGTTTTGATCCAAATCTTGGGTGTCCTCCTAGTCGACCTTAGTGAACATTGTAGTGCACTCTAGTGATAGAATTGGGTCCCTTGTGATCGAGTTTGTGTTTGAAATTAATTAAGTGTTAATTGGGATTTGGAACGTCTTATTGAGGTATCGTTGGTTTGACTTATCTTTGCGAAGATCATCTGGTATAAGTTTGGGCATCTTATGATGTGTTCGTGGTTGTTCCAATCGAATTGATTTTCGAGTAAGACTTGGTCTAGGTTTTAGGCGATGTCCCATAGTACCTAGAGGGTTGTGGTTGAACACCAAAGTGTATTCATTCTGGATTCCTACTTTGGAATTCCAGGTATGATGAGATGGTTGAGTTCATAGTCCTAGTATATCTTTATGAGTAAATGTTTATGGTCGTTTCGGTCATAGTCCTTGTACTATTTGTGAGTTACCGTTTGGGTTGAGTTCTTTATGATTAACTTGTGGGTACCATATTTAGGACGTATTTGGTACGTGCCTTGTCTTGGAATCATCTTGTTTTAATGATCAATGTTGTTGTACTCTTTATGAGAAATTCCGTTTATCGTTGTTGTGCTCTTTTATGAGAAACTTCTTGTGTTCGTTGTTGTTGAACTCTTCATGAGTAATCGCTTGCATCTTTATGGTGATTAATTGGTGTGGTTCCCTACTTTGGAACCTTAAGTTGTTATTCATGCTAAAATATTATTACTTAGCATTTAATTAGAAGCCCAGCTGGCATATTTGTTGCATCGGGCGATGGGAAGGATTATAATGGCAAAGCCAAGTCCATTATAATGTTGACCATTGTTTTGCCCTTACTATACCCCTTCTCCAGATTGGCCTTGGAAAGGATAAGTCAGCGTTCCTTTGTGAATGCATCTGGCTAATGGGCATGACTTTGTGTCATGGTCCTTGTCCCTTGTGACACTTTTATGATTTGGTTCCGGTACCGGGGTTTTCTCTTCGAGCTTTCATGCTGCTATGAAGATGTTGATTGTTGATTGTTGAAGCTGCGCAGCGATCCTTTATTTGGATGTTCCGGTTTGGAAAACCTTGGCTATGTATCCACTTATGAGTGTTTATTTCAGCTTTATGTGTTGCATGATGAGCTGGTCGTTATTTCCAACCGGTATGGGACGGTTGGCGATAGGGAACCTCTCATTTGTTGTTATATGCTTATTTATATGGTTGATTATTGGATGTTACTGTTGACAGCATGTCACTTATTATTTCCGCTGCTATCTATCTTATGTTAATTGATATTGGTCATTGCATATTAGCATGTCATGTAGTTGCATTAGTAACTTACTGAGATTTTATCTCACCCCGTTTATTTCCATCTTTGTTTTTCCTTAACCCCCCCAGGAGGAAAAGGATTAGGATTCGCGGATCGAGGAGGACGTCGAGAGGATTGAGATATTGGGGCAGGTTGTAATGGATCGGTTTACATTATGTAAATGTATAACCTTTTGGGGATATTTTTACCATTATTGACGTCATTAAGAATTGTAATATTTTGTATCTTGGGTGTGAGCTTGTGGAGCTTACACTAGTTGTTTTATGGTGTTGTTAAACTTGGATTTTCCAAACCTTGTATTAAAAATCTTTTGGTTCAAAATGGAATCTTTAACTTCTATATTTTAGAGTTTTGGTTTTAAGTCGACGTCCAGCTCGCGGTCTCGGGCCCGCGGGGTTCGGGGTTGCGACAGTTGGTATCAGAGCTATGGTTTAGCTCTAAGTATAAGTCTAGGTGAACTAGAATGACCTAGGAGGGTAGATGGGTTCGGAGTGAGTAACGATGAGTATTTTATGCAGGTATTTGTTTGTGATGGCTAGAAGAAGAGCTGGTGAAGGCATCAGTGGGATTCAGAATCAGAATGGTCTACGGGAAGAAAGCCGTGTAATGTTTCAGGACAGGTTTGAAGCGGCCGTGAAAGAAATTCATGACCAAGGGCCGAGAGAGGAACATGTAGCACCTCCGCGATATGGGTTGGAGCAGTTCTTGAAGTTGAAACCAAGTGAGTACGACGGTGAGCCTGATGTGAAGAAGGCCAAGCTATGGATAGAATCGATGGAGAAAATCTACGAGGTCTTTGGATGTACTGATGAGGATAGGGTTCTGTTTTCAGCTTATAAGCTCGTGGGGACTGCGGAACATTGGTGGAAGGCACTGAAGACCAGTTGGGATGCGACTCTTGTACCATATCCTTGGGAGTGGTTCGTGAGGAAATTCAAGGATCATTTTATCTTTTTAGTAAATCAAAACCGGAAGGAGATCGAGTTCCTCAGCTTGGAGCAAGGCATGATGTCAGTAGCACAGTACTCGGCTAAGTTCACAGAATTAGCCAGGTGTTGTGAATACCTTGTGCGGACCGAGGAGCAGAAAGCGATGAGATTGATTAGGGGTTTGAAGACAGCTATTAGGACTCAACTTTTAGCCAAAAGAATTCAACCTTTTCAGGATGCGGTGGATCGAGCCTACTTGATTGAGCAGGATATTTGGGAACATAAAAGGAAGACTGAGATGGTTAACCCGGGTAAGCAAGGAGGGCAGAGCAAGTCACAACAGCAACATTCGGATAGCAGAGGTAATTCTGGAGTGCAAACTCGATTCAGAAGGCAACTTCAAGGGCAACCAATAGTAGGAAATCAAGGTTCTAATAAGGGGACACGAAATGGGAAAGTCTGCAGTTACTGTCAGAGGAAAGGACACTCAGAAGACAAGTGTTGGAAGAAGCAAGGAAAATGTGTGAATTGTGGTCAGTTGGGGCATTTTGTGAGGGATTGTCTTAGGGGCAGATATCAACCATCCGGGAGTGGCACTGGTACTGCACAAGGTCAGAAGAGAGATACTTCGGGAAACCCTAAAGGTTCAGGGTAGGGTATTTGCGATCAATCAGCACTCAGCGGGTGATTCATCAGTTTCAGGAGGTATTAATTTTGTGTCGAGAGAGCGAGCGCGTGCATTTTAGGGTCATCGCATTTATGTGTTTCTGTGCATTTAGTTGCATTTATTTCTTCTGAGTCTTTGACTTATGTGTTGTAGGTGTCTACTCCTATGGAGGAGTTTAGGGTGTCTGATAAAGTCTTATGTGCTTATGATGTGCTTAAGTATGGTTATGTTTCACCTGCTAGATTAGCCATGTTGCTATTACAAGATTTTGATGTTACTATTGCTTAAATCTATTGTTGTAGGGGATTGTTATATTCTCCATTCCTAGTTTCTTAAAACTGTTTGAGACCGTTCCTTTGGGTGGAGTTATACCTATCTTTTCTTAATTGAAGTCCGAGTATTTAGTTTCGGTAAATTTGTTGGGTGTATTTATCATTCGTAAGATTTTCATTTTCTTCTGAATAGTACTTAGTGTTCGAAGAGAAGCTTGGGGTTAAATTGCATTGTTGTGGTACAAGGTTGTAGTACTAATATTTAGATCAATAGCCTTATAGTATCGGTTGAGTTATAGGAGTTAAGGATTCACTGAGGATCTCTTGAGGGAAATTTTGGTCACTTTAAGTGCATCTCCGTGAATGTATCGGGATGGATTAGCATGAGAGGTGTACGATTTGTTATGGGTGATGAGTTTGTTACAGGAGTTATAATCATTAGTGGTGGTAAGCGTGTTAAGTTAGAAATGACTAAGTACATTTTGGGAGAGTAATAATTTCTTGATTTATGTTAAAGGCATTTTGAAATTCTGGTTAGATAGTGGTTCTACGGTTCTAAATCCCTTCTTGGTAGCGTTTCCCGAATTGGATCAAGGGTATGTGAAGTAAGTTGATTATCAATACTGGGGCATAATTAAGGAATATCATGAATTGGTATTGGGTCAGTTGGAACGTTACTAGCTAACTGGGTTTAGCTATTGAATTTAGAGTTCGTTGATTTCCTTTGGGTATATGAGCACGGATTATGACTTAAATGAGAGTTAAAGAAAATCTTTTGAAGGTGAAATTTGGATCGTTTTGCGGACTATTGAGTACATTGAATGGTTTAGGCTTCAAGACCAGATTAATGAAGGGATGAGAGTATAACATAGATTAAGTGGACACTTTGTACGAGGAATTTTGGGGTTGTATGGTACTATTAATTTAAGGTGTTAACTCAAAGTGAAGACACTATAATGGTAATCCTTAGAGATATAGCCTTCGGTGAATGTTATGAGGATGGAAAACTTCTTTAGCCTCTCACATTTTAAAAGCTAATTAGGCTCGGGATTGTGATGTTTTGAATTTCTGGGGAATATTACTAAGTATGTGATGTACAAAAGGAAACACCTTTGCAGTGTAATTAAGGTTATGAATAAGGCGAGCTTGAGATATCTCGAGAATTATGTGTGGAAATAGTTTGGGTTCTTCGATTTTGAGTACGAGTTTTGATTAGTAACGAAGATAATGATGGAATGATTCGGTTCGAGAGGTAGTTTTATCGTAAGCATTATTTAAGGTTACCTTGTAGTGGGATAGATTGGACAATTGAGGAAGTGAGAAATGGCGGAACTATCGTATCCGTAGCTATTTGGTCTTTCGGGTAAGTCTCGTTAAAATTCGGGTCGAATTTTCTTTAAGGGGGAGTGAATGTCACGACCCAAAAACTAGGCTCTATTTTATTTGAAATAAATAATTATTATTTATTTATTTGCTTATTTATTTATTTAAATTATTATTTATGTAAATATTTATGTGTGCACTTTATGTGTTATAATAATTATGCCTAGCATTTTATTGGGTCATTTGTGCTAGTGTAGTAATAGTTGGTCTTAGTTGTTAGTAGAAAGTATTAGAGTTGGGTAATTGGTGGGGAGGGGGTCTAAGTGTAAGTTTTTCATAATAATTCCCCCTACTCCCTCTCTTCTCCCTCACTCTTCCCCCATTCCCAGCCATCTCTCTCTCTCTCTTCCATGGGTGAAAAAAAGGTAAGTTTTCTCTCCACCTTCTCTCTTCATTTCCTCCATCTTCCTCTCATCTTCTCTCATTTCTTAAAACTTGAAACGTGTTTAGATCGTCGCTAGGATCGCGTAGAGTCAAAAAGAATCGAAATCCATCAACTTTGAGATTTATCAAGTAAGTTACTTTTCCCCCATTTAAATGCTAAAATGTTCATATCATGCTTATATGATGATTTATGTGTTATATTTGAAGTTTGGATGAGTTTGCAATTTATTTGGAATTTATTTGGGTTTTTGATCAAAAATGGTGAAATCTTGAATGTTGGTTTGATTCTTGATTTTTGGTTGTTAAATGTTGTTTTAGGAGTCCTTTTAGACTTATAAGTTGTTTTGGTACATTAGTACATGAGTTGGAAGTTGGGATTTTGGTTAAATGTGTTTTGGGTATAAAAATGGAAGAACCCATGTTGTTCTTCCCGATTCTGGCGATTCCGGCTTGTTGTGCGACCGCCCAAAATAGTTTGGGCGACCGCGCACCTTTCTGAGAGTTTTTGTTCTTGTTTTGAGGCACTTTGGGCGACCGCACAACCCATCGTGGGCGGCCGCACAGATCTCTGAAAAATGCACATTTTGTTAAATTGTGTGACTAAAGAATACGTTTTGATCCAAATCTTGGGTGTCCTCCTAGTCGACCTTAGTGAACATTGTAGTGCACTCTAGTGATAGAATTGGGTCCCTTGTGATCGAGTTTGTGTTTGAAATTAATTAAGTGTTAATTGAGATTTGGAACGTCTTATTGAGGTATCGTTGGTTTGACTTATCTTTGCGAAGATCATCTGGTATAAGTTTGGGCATCTTATGATGTGTTCGTGGTTGTTCCAATCGAATTGATTTTCGAGTAAGACTTGGTCTAGGTTTTAGGCGATGTCCCATAGTACCTAGAGGGTTGTGGTTGAACACCAAAGTGTATTCATTCTGGATTCCTACTTTGGAATTCCAGGTATGATGAGATGGTTGAGTTCATAGTCCTAGTATATCTTTATGAGTAAATGTTTATGGTCGTTTCGGTCATAGTCCTTGTACTATTTGTGAGTTACCGTTTGGGTTGAGTTCTTTATGATTAACTTGTGGGTACCATATTTAGGACGTATTTGGTACGTGCCTTGTCTTGGAATCATCTTGTTTTAATGATCAATGTTGTTGTACTCTTTATGAGAAATTCCGTTTATCGTTGTTGTGCTCTTTTATGAGAAACTTCTTGTGTTCGTTGTTGTTGAACTCTTTATGAGTAATCGCTTGCATCTTTATGGTGATTAATTGGTGTGGTTCCCTACTTTGGAACCTTAAGTTGTTATTCATGCTAAAATATTATTACTTAGCATTTAATTAGAAGCCCAGCTGGCATATTTGTTGCATCGGGCGATGGGAAGGATTATAATGGCAAAGCCAAGTCCATTATAATGTTAACCATTGTTTTGCCCTTACTATACCCCTTCTCCAGATTGGCCTTGGAAAGGATAAGTCAGCGTTCCTTTGTGAATGCATCTGGCTAATGGGCATGACTTTGTGTCATGGTCCTTGTCCCTTGTGACACTTTTATGATTTGGTTCCGGTACCGGGGTTTTCTCTTCGAGCTTTCATGCTGCTATGAAGATGTTGATTGTTGATTATTGAAGCTGCGCAGCGATCCTTTATTTGGATGTTCCGGTTTGGAAAACCTTGGCTATGTATCCACTTATGAGTGTTTATTTCAGCTTTATGTGTTGCATGATGAGCTGGTCGTTATTTCCAACCGGTATGGGACGGTTGGCGATAGGGAACCTCTCATTTGTTGTTATATGCTTATTTATATGGTTGATTATTGGATGTTACTGTTGACAGCATGTCACTTATTATTTCCGCTGCTATCTATCTTATGTTAATTGATATTGGTCATTGCATATTAGCATGTCATGTAGTTGCATTAGTAACTTACTGAGATTTTATCTCACCCCGTTTATTTCCATCTTTGTTTTTCCTTAACCCCCCCCCCAGGAGGAAAAGGATTAGGATTCGCGGATCGAGGAGGACGTCGAGAGGATTGAGATTTTGGGGCAGGTTGTAATGGATCGGTTTACATTATGTAAATGTATAACCTTTTGGGGATAGTTTTACCATTATTGACGTCATTAAGAATTGTAATATTTTGTATCTTGGGTGTGAGCTTGTGGAGCTTACACTAGTTGTTTTATGGTGTTGTTAAACTTGGATTTTCCAAACCTTGTATTAAAAATCTTTTGGTTCAAAATGGAATCTTTAACTTCTATATTTTAGAGTTTTGGTTTTAAGTCGACGTCCAGCTCGCGGTCTCGGGCCCGCGGGGTTCGGGGTCGCGACAATTGAACGTTATCACTCCTATTGCCCGAATTGATCGGTCTTTCTATCATGATGCGGTGTATGTAGTGTGTTAGTGTTTGAGACCGGATCCGAAGATTGCCTACGTTCTTCTCAATGTGAGAAGCTCAGGTCAGCGTAGTTCGCAGAGAATTAGAATAGGCAGAAGAATCGGGATCATGCGTAATGAGGGGGAATTTACCTAAAGATTAGGGTTTAGAAATAGTTCCTAGATCATCCTCGGGTTGATGAACCCTTGATCATCATCGGCTATGAAATAACATGTAATTATGAAGATCGCAACCCTAAATATAGCATAAATAAGGTTTTAATCTATGAACACGAAGAACATGCGAAGAACATATTATGAACATATGAATGAGCATGCAAAGAATATGAAGAAACTATGAATAAACATGTACGAACATGAATATAAAAGATCTACATTAAAAATAATGCAAGAACACGAAGAAAAAGTTAGAAAACTTACCTATGTTGGCAAGAAATAAACCTTGATCTTCTTGGAGGTTTGAATGCTAATTAGAGAGCAAAATAGTGTTTAAGAACTCCAAAATTCGTACTTAGAGCTCTCAAAATCGGATCCCTAAACCAATAGCATGGGATTGGTTTATATAGTAAACTGATGGGAGGATCTGATGGTCCAGATCATCCGGCGCAAGGTTGGCCGCCTGGCCATGGTTGAAGACGGCGACAATGTTGGCCGCGTGGCCAAGATCAACGCGTAACAATGTTGGCCGCCTGGCCAAGTCTGCAGGCTGACTTGATTTTCAAGCTAGGGTTTCACTGTTGCTTTATGGTAACCCTAAGTTGCCTATTTTGATGGATTTTGTCATAAATGAGATATTTTGGGAATCCAGGACAAGTCTTTGCAAGGTTTCTAATTCCTATAAAGTCCTTGTATTTTTGGGAAAGTCTTAATAAACTCATTTTCAGGTCGGGTACTAACAGGTGCCTAAACCAGCCGTACGGCTAGGCCCCTCAAGTCCCCAAAGCATCCGTACGGCTCAGCCTGGCGAGCTTCTGGATTTTTCCAATTTTATACCAGAGTAGTCCTGGAATTTATAGCTTATCCTAGGGAGGTCCTGGCCTATCAGCTTATCCCTGAAACGGTTCTAAGGCTACCTCTAAGATAGGTCGGTTTCAGATTGGGGTACTTACGTGTTGGAGCCTTTTCCCATGTTGAGGCCGTCAAATTTCTGATCAATGTAGGCCATGATGGAATCGACCATTTTAGGGTCGTTGTTGTCGGTGCTTGGTTCCCCCACTTTTTTGGTACGGGCACTGACATATGGGATTTCAAACAAACCCTCGGTCCACTCGGATTCCTCATTGTCATTAACCCCCTTGTTCTTGGAGAGCTTGAGGAGCTTGGCTTTCAATTGGTCAACCTCGGCCTCGTGGGCCTCCCTTTGACTGTCGACATGAGCTTGCCACAAGGCTTCTTTGGTTTGAGCCTCGTTGTGGAGAGTGGTGACTTGTTGTTGAAGAGTTTGGACCATGGCAGAGAGTTGCTCGAGAGTCATCGCGTTGTTGGTGCTGGAGTCGCCGACCATTGATGATGCAAAAGCTGTAGGAGTGATCGGTTCACGAACAAGCCGGTTGGATGAATTCCTGTAGATGCGGAGAGTACCAATCGGACCTATAATTGGAGAAGTAGCCCTTGTCAGTCTCGGTTCACACATTCGGTCCATGAAGAGGTTGAGAACACACAGTTGGGCACAAGACTCAAACCACATAAGAAAAAGACTCTTTTTTTTTATTATTTTATAAGTCGGAGGGAATGGGTCCCTTTTGGGGTTTCTAAGAAGATAATGGAATCGTCACACTAGTATATAGACCATCTCGCGGTCCCATATACTCATCGGATTCCATCACGTTTGTGAATCCTACATGTGTCGGGATTAAACTAAATTAATGTAGTAAAGCATACATGCGGGGACGGATTTTTTATTTTCGTCCAAAATAACCACTTTTGGGGACGGATTTTTATTGCGTCCATTTCAACAAGTTGGCATGTATGATTTGAAAACATTAGTTTAGGGAAATCTCGGTACATGGAAACCGACTTGGTCACGGAGTGTTAGACCCTAACTAGAATTGTGTGGTTTGTGCTCGGCTAAAGAGAGGCCTAAAGGTCAACCCCGGCATATAGTCATGAACTACGCCACGGCTGAGGTTTACCGCTTCGAAAGAGTCAAGGTCGAGTGGAGCTTGAAACTTTCTAGGACGAGCCTCGATGGGTTTGGGTTTGGACTTGTGCGACTCGATAGTGAGCAATTTATAGGAGTAATGTGCATGTAGTGTGAGGTCTATCACGTGACAATAAATTTTGTTTTTTTTGTTTTTTTTTTTGAAAATAAAAGATAAAAAAACACATAAGCACGTAAATTATAACTCCCGAATCACCCGTGTGACCGGTAAATAAACACAAAGTTAAATAGTCCAAGGGTTCAATTCTGTTCTGATGCAAGCAACTGTGCCCACACCCCACTGTTCTGTTTAGTCACTGAAACCTGTTCTTGCCCTGGAAATTGGCCTAGAAGCGCGCTCCTCGGGCTGGGGTTGTGGGAAGCGCGCGCCTGGCGCATTGTATCTGGGAGGCGCCCGCTTCTGGGCTAGCCTGTCAGATTATCAGAAACTTATGGACTCAGGGGATTGCCCTGGTCCTGATTGTGTGATGAAACCCCTGCAATGTTTGTTAGCATGAAATAATAGGAAGAATACGGAAGAACACATGGAAGGTGGGTGATTCTGGAATTTGATGTGGGATGCGCGCGCTTTGGACAATGAAGGTCCGAGGCGCGCGCTTCCCATATCAATTTCCAGAATGCCCAGTAAAGTGAATTATGAACAAAAACACAAGTTTAACCCTCAAGCAGTCCCCATCAGAGTCGCCACTGTAGATGCCCCGAAGGGACAGTGGCTTGGCTAGTGCGCGTGGGTTACCCTAGGATGTCCATTTGGTTTTAAGAGTCGCCACCCACGTTTTTGGAGGAACGCGAGAAAACCTAAAGAAAGCCAATTTTTGTACGAAAACCAGAGATTCGGGAGAGAAGGGTTCGGGGGTTAGGTTACGAAATGGGAAGTACTTAAACACCCATTTCGCCCGAGCAAAGTCGGTCTTGTTTGTTCATAATTCAATGTAATGATAAAAAGGGGTTTTATTGTTTAAAATGTAGGGAGATAACTCCATGGCCAATTCAATGTAATGAAAGAGCCATTGGTGTCATGTCCCAAATGGTTTTGGGGTGATTGTACATTTGATTGAAGAAGAAGAAGAATTAGAAGAAGAAGAAGAAGAAAAAGAAGAATAAAGCCAAAACATTTTACCTATAATATCCTTCAAAGAGAACCTCTTGAAAAGTTTTGAAGAAGAGGTTGAATACTTGGAGAGAATTTCTTTAGAAAATTGCCTAGAGTAAGGTTCAAGGTGGGAAATTCTTAGGGTGCCAAAAGAGGTCAAAGAAGGGTCCAAAGTCCTCCTTCCAATGATGGATTGGAGGGGTTTTTATAGTTGAAAAAGGGGAGTTTTTGGAGCCAAACCGAGTCTCCAAGAAATCTTTCCCGGGCGAAATCAGGTATAATGAGCAAGGGAGAGATTCTTGGGCAGAATCTGTAACTGACGCACCCCAGAAGCGCTCGCATCCCACCTAGGCGGCGGAAGGCGCGCGCGTCTGGCCTTAAGGGGCGGAGGCGCGCGACTCTGAAAGGCAAAATCTGACAGAATGGACTAGAAAGTTTAGTCCCTGGACTTAACGGAGCCCGTCTGGAACTTAACCAAAGTAACAGAAACTAACAGAAAACACATAAAAGAGGGAGAAACACAGAATCAAGTGTGCAATCGGGGTGACCAGTCCAAGGCGGGGTGTCTACAGTACCCAACCTGAAAATGAGTTATTAGGCATTCTAGAACTCACCGGGACCTCCCAGGTATTTACGAGCTGTGCAAGACTTATCCGGATAAAAAATAACCAATTGGGTCAGGAAAACCTCTATAAAAATTCCAAATCAATCTATAATTAAAAGGTCGGAAACCTCCTTAAACCCTAAATATTATAAATTGAAGGTCGGAATTTGTCCCGGGACGCGCGCGCTTTGGACCATGAAGGTCCGAGGCACGCGCTTCCCATATCAATTTCCAGAATGCCCAGAAAAGTGAATTATGAATAGAAACACAAGTTTAACCCTCAAGCAGTCCCCAGCGGAGTCGCCACTGTAGATACCCCGGGGGCGGAGACCGCGTCTTTAGGCTAGAGCGCGCGAGCTCGCCCTAGGATGTCTAATTGTATTTTAGAGTCGCCACCCACGTTTTTGAGGAACATAAGAAAACCTAATGTTTATGAGCCTAAGTTTGATTTACGAAAACAGAGATTCTTTGGGATGAAGGGTTCGGGGGTTAGGTTACGAAATGGGAAGTACTTAAACACCCATTTCGCCCGAGCAAAGTCGGTCTTGTTTGTTCATAATTCACTTTAAATATAAATGTGTTCTTCCTATTTGAATGATGATAAAAAAGGGGTTTTAAAGTTTAAAATGTAGGGAGATGACTCCTAGGCTAATTCAATGTAATGAAAGGACCATTGGTGTCATGTCCCAAGTGGTTTTGGGGTGATTGCACATTTGATTGAAGAATAAGAATAAGAAGAAGAAGAAGAAGAAGAAGAAGAAGAAGAAGAAGAAGAAGAAGAAGAAGAAGAAGAAGAAGAAGAAAGAAGAAGAAAGTTTAAGACATTTACCTATAGTATCCTTCAAAGAGAACCTCTTGAAAAGCCTTGAAGAAGAGGTTGAATACTTGGAGAGAACACTTCTTAAGGTCCAAAGTTTTTTAGTTGAAAAAGGTCTAAAAGAAGTCCCAAGGAAAAGTCTAGAAAAGAAGTAAGGAAAAAGGTTCCTTCCAATGATGGATTGGAGGGGTTTTTATAGTTGAAAGAGGGGAGTTTTTGGAGCCAAACGGAGTCTCCAAGAAATCTTTCCCAGGCAAAATCATGTATAATGAGCAAGGGAGAGATTCATGGGCAGAATCTGTAGCTGACACACCCCATAAGCGCGCGCATCCCACCTAGGCGGCGGAAGGCGCGCGCGTCTGGCCTCAAGAGGCGGAGGCCCGCGACTTTGAAAAGCAATTTTTGACAGAATAGACTAGAAAGTTAGAGCTGTTATTCAGTTTAGTCCCAGGACTTAACGGAGTCCGTCTGGAACTTAACCAAAGTACAGAAACTAACAGAAAACACTTAAAATAGGGAGAAACACAAAATCAAGTGTGCAATCGGGGTGAGCGGTCCAAGGCGGGGTGTCTACACCCCTTGGCGAACAAAATAACCGTTCAGTGTGTTGCGGTAAGGCCTCAAGTCAGGGATTTCATATTGTCGACCTTCTTTGCGAGCTTGGGTCTTTTGATTCTTGACTGCTTGCTCGTACTTTAAGTCATCTTTGGTAGGCTCGTATCCCAAACCAAACTTGGTTTTGACAAAAGGAACCTCTACGGGGTGTAATATTCCTTGTTGATGCTTCCCTAGGCCTAGACCGGGAAAGAGATTCATGTTCCTCATCAATATGGAGGATTTTAGGATTACCGAGGGTCCATTGCCCATTTCCCCTTTCTTTGTCGATGGCGTTGACGCCGGAGAGAGTGGAATCTTCTATCCCGTGTTGAACTTGGTGAACGAGTTGTCCCCCATTTCTGTGGATGGTGACATTCTCGGCCATGACAGTGACTATCTCGTCCCCATTTATGATCTTGACACACTGATGGAGAGTGGAAGGAACAGCATTGGAACTGTGGATCCATGGTCGGCCCAAAAGTAAGTTGAACGAAGCTGGGACATCAAGTACTTGGAATGGGATGGACATGATCATGCTTCCAAATTCGATATAGACTTCTAGCATTCCCATGACTGTACGGTCAGTGCTGTCGTACCCTCTAATGACTTGGGTAGAAGGTTGTAAATCAGAGCTTTTGAGCCCCAGTATGCCCATGACTCGGCTAGGCATTAAGTTGAGTGCGGAACCACCGTCTACTAAAACTCTTGAAATGGGTCTCCCCCTTGCCTTTACTTTGAGGTAGATGGCTTCATTATGATCGGACCCAAATGGCGGAAGGTCCATGTTGGCAAAAGTGATGACATTGCCGAAGTGAATGTGACCTATCATTGCTGTGAGGTCTTCGGGAGTTGTGTCGGGAGAGACTGATGTGTCATCCAAGTTCTTGATGACGAGGTGTCGGTGCTTCTTTGATGATGCAATAAGGTCCCAGATGGATATGTTGGCTTGTGTCTTCTTGAGTTGTGTTAACAAAGGATCTTCGGGTATGTCGCGTGCTTGCGATCTTGGAGAAGAGGTGTCGGTTGCTGTATTTATGGGAACCGAGGCGCTCGCTATTACCCGGCCACTGCGGGTGAGCACATTCACGGACCCTTTTAGGTTCTTCTTCCTATTCTCTAAGACTTCCCTCATAATCTCATCATAAGTCATAACATAACAAGAATTATCAAGTTTATTCATGCGATCGGAGCCCTCATTCACAATTGGGATCGAATGAGTGGTTCCTTCAAACTCTCCTACCTCTATTACATTGACACCACCCTCATTAGGGATTATGAATTCCTTCTTGTCTATAAGGTCTTGGATGGTGTTGCGGATGGAGAAGCAATCCTCGGTGAGGTGGCCGGTGCATTGATGGTAGTCACACCACTTATGGTGGGCATGGTTGGGACGGAGCGGTTGTGGTTGCTTGTACCCTTGAAGAGGAGTGATTTGTCCCTTGGCCTTTAGAGCTTCATAGGCCTCAGTGATGGTCATACCATTGAGAGGAGTGTAGACGCAGTCGTTTTGGAACCGCTTGCCTTGTGGTGGAGGGACCTTCTTGTAATTCCCATTGTCGGTAGTAACGGCATTGACAGAAGCCTCTTTGTTTGAATAGAGGCGGCCTTGTAACGGTAAGTAGGAATGGCTTTCTTAATCTCCTTTAGCAAGTCGTCCATGCGTACCCCCGCCTCATACATTTGGGAGAAGTCGGAGTAGTGAGCCCCACTTAGGTGGGTGCGGAGATCAATCTTGAGACACTTGAGGAAAATGTCCATTTGCTCCTTTGTGTTTGGCCTCTCAACAATTTCAGAGAGCTTGTCGTTCCATCTCCTTGTGAAATCAATGAAGGACTCATTGTCTTTTTGAGTGGTGTTCTCGATCTCTTTCCTTATGGGCCGGTGAGTGGTGTTGCCTTGATATTGATTTTTTGAAGGCAAGCATAGCGGCACCCCAATCAAGACGGACAGTTAGCGGGAGAGTTGCATACCAATCTTTTGCCGCCCCCTCGAGGGTGAGAGGAAAGCATTGAGCCATAACTTTTGGGGAGACCTTCTTCGGAACCATAGCCCAAATGTAAGTCTCGATGTGAGCCATCGGGCATGAGTTGCCTTTAAACTTGCTAATGTCGGGCATCTTGAACTTGTCGGGGAGAGAGGGCATCGTGCTCATAAGAATGGATGACTGATAAAGGCTTGTGTTGGAGCCTTTTCCCATGTTAAGGCCGTCAAATTTCTGATCGATGTAGGCCATGATGGAGTCGACCATTTTGTGTTCGTTGTTGTCGGTGCTTGGTTCCTCCACTTTTTTGGTACGGGCACTAACATATGGGCTTTCAAACAAGCCTTGGGTCCACTCGGATTCCTCATTGTCATTAACCCCCTTGTTCTTGGAGAGCTTGAGAAGCTTGGCTTTCAATTGGTCGACCTCGGCCTCGTGGGCCTCCCTTTGACTGTCGACATGAGCTTGCCACAAGGCTTATTTGGTTTGAGCCTTGTTGTTGAGAGTGGTGACTTGTTATTAGAGAGTTTGGACCATGGCAGAGAGTTGCTCGAGAGTCATGGTGTTGTTGGTGCTGGAGTCGCCGGCCATTGATGATGCAGAAGCTGTTGGAGTGATCGGTTCACGGACAAGCTTGTTGGATGAATCCCTGTAGACGCGGAGAGTACCAATCGGACCTATAATTGGAGAAGTAGCCCTTGTCAATCTCGGTTGACACTTTCGGTCCATGAAGAGGTTGAGAACACACAGTTGGGCACACGACTCGAACCACATAAGAAAAAGACTATTTTTTCTTTTTTTTTTATAAGTCGGAGGGAACAGGTCCCTTTTGGGGTTTCTACGAACATAATGGGATCGTCACACTAGTATATAGACCATCTCGCGGTCCCATATACTCATCGGATTCCATCACGTTTGTGAATCCAACATGTATCGGGATTAAACTAAATTAATGTAGTAAAGCATACATGTGGGGACGGATTTTTATTTTCGTCCAAAATAAAAACTTTTGGGGACGGATTTTTATTGCGTCCGTTTCAACAAGTTGGCATGTATGATTTGAAAACATTAGTTTAGGGAACTCTCGGTACATGAAAACCGACTTGGTCATGGAGTGTTAGACCCTAACTAGAATTGTGTGGTTTGTGCTCGGCTAAAGAGAGGCTTAAAGGTCACCCCCGACATGTAGTCATAAACTACGCCACGGGCTGAGGTTTACCGCTTCGAAAGAGTCAAGGTCGAGTGAAGCTTGAAACTTTCTAGGACGGGCCTCGACGGGTTTGGGGTTGGACTTGTGAGACTTGATAGTGAGCAATTCATATGAGTAATGTGCATGTAGTGTGAGGTCTATCACGTGACAAATTTTTATTTTTTATTTTTTTTTTTGTTTTTTTTGTTTTTGAAAAGAAAAGATAAAAAACACATAAGCACGTAAATTACAACTCCCGAATCACCCGTGTGACCGGTAAATAAACACAAAATTAAAACAGTCTAAGGGTCCAATTCTGTTCTGATGCAGGCAACTGTGCCCACACCCCACTGTTCTGTTCAGTCCCTGAAACCTATTCTTGTCCTGGAAATTGGCCCAGAAGCACACGCCTCAGGCTGGTGTTGTGGAAAGCGCGCGCCTGGCGAATTGTATATGGGAGGCGCCCGCTTTTGGGCTGACCTGTCAGATTGTCAGAAACTTATGGGCTCAGGGGATTGCCCTGGTCCTGATTGTGTGATTAAACCCCTGCAATGTTTGTTAGCATGAAATAATAGGAAGAAATCGGAAGAACACATGGAAGGTGGGTGATTCTGGAATTTGATGTGGGACGCGCGCGCTTTGGACAATGAAGGTCCGAGGCGTGCGCTTCCCATATCAATTTCCAGAATGCCCAGTAAAGTGAATTATGAACAAAAACACAAGTATAACCCTCAAGCAGTCCCCATCAGAGTCGCCACTGTAGATGCCCCGGGGGGACAGTGGCTTGGCTAGAGCGCGCGGGTTACCCTAGGATGTCCACTTGGTTTTAAGAGTCGCCACCCACGTTTTTGGAGGAACGCGAGAAAACCTAAAGAAAGCCAATTTTTGTACGAAAACCAGAGATTCGGGAGAGAAGGGTTCGGGGGTTAGGTTACGAAATGGGAAGTACTTAAACACCCATTTCGCCCGAGCAAAGTCGGTCTTGTTTGTTCATAATTCAATGTAATGATAAAAAGGGGTTTTATTGTTTAAAATGTAGGGAGATAACTCCATGGCCAATTCAATGTAATGAAAGAGCCATTGGTGTCATGTCCCAAATGGTTTTGGGGTGATTGCACATTTGATTGAAGAAGAAGAAGAAGAAAAAGAAGAATAAAGCCAAGACATTTTACCTATAATATCCTTCAAAGAGAACCTCTTGAAAAGTTTTGAAGAAGAGGTTGAATACTTGGAGAGAATATCTTTAGAAAATTGCCTAGAGTAAGGTTCAAGGTGGGAAATTCTTAGGGTGCCAAAAGAGGTCAAAGAAGGGTCCAAAGTCCTCCTTCCAATGATGGATTGGAGGGGTTTTTATAGTTGAAAAAGGGGAGTTTTTGGAGCCAAACCGAGTCTCCAAGAAATCTTTCCCGGGCGAAATCAGGTATAATGAGCAAGGGAGAGATTCTTGGGCAGAATCTGTAACTGACGCACCCCAGAAGCACGCGCATCCCACCTAGGCGGCGGATGGCGCGCGCGTCTGGCCTTAAGGGGCGGAGGCGCGCGACTCTGAAAGGCAAAATCTGACAGAATGGACTAGAAAGTTTAGTCCCTGGACTTAACGGAGCCCGTCTGGAACTTAACCAAAGTAACAGAAACTAACAGAAAACACATAAAAGAGGGAGAAACATAGAATCAAGTGTGCAATCGGGGTGACCGGTCCAAGGCGGGGTGTCTACAGTACCCAACCTGAAAATGAGTTATTAGGCATTCTAGAACTCACCGGGACCTCCCAGGTATTTACGAGCTGTGCAGGACTTATCCGGATAAAAAATAACCAATTGGGTCAGGAAAACCTCTATAAAAATTCCAAATCAATCTATAATTAAAAGGTCGGAAACCTCCTTAAACCCTAAATATTATAAATTGAAGGTCGGAACCTCCGTAAGCCCTAATACTTAAAATCAATCTATAATTAAAAAAGTCGGAAACCTCCTTAAACCCTAAAGATTATAAATTGAAGGTCGGAACCTCCGTACGCCCTAATCTTCCAAATCAATCTTTTAATCGATTACGCGCGCTCTATAGGAATTTAGAATCCATCCCTGTTTCTGTTCTCGATTCTTAAAAAACTTCTTGTCATATTGTGCGTATGGCCTTCTTTCTTTTCCCTAGTAGAGTCCATCTGCAATGACTTTATTGTCTGACGAACGGTTGACTATCCCCAGCGAAAGATGGTGTCTCGTTTCTTTCTTTCCCCGCAGGTCTCGAACTACGACTGGCTTGATTCCACTTGGATACGTAGGTAGCCATACAATAGGTTCAGCCACCCGACCAACCTGGTCACTCTCTTACCACTTTGCCATCGATTTGAAACTCATGTTTCAGATCAGTTCCTTTCTTAATCGACGACCCTCCATGCCTTGCAAGAAACGTTGCCGAGGGGCTACTGTTAGTACCCAACCTAAAATCAGTTATTAGGTATTCTAGAACTCACAGGGACCTCCCAGGTATTTATGAGCTGCGCAGGACTTATCCGGAATTTCTCGAAAAGGCCAGATAAGAAGATGTTCTTGACTGATCGGATGAGGGATCGAAGATAGACGTTATATAATCATCCTCTAGAGTCCAGATAGATGAGCCTCGAAAACCGTGTCAATCCCCAGGATCGGCCGGGTGGCCACTCTTCCGGTCGGGCGGCCAGTTCCTCCAGGTCAACTTTTCTTATAAATAGGAGACCTCAGTTTATAATTTCGATACACAATTCTCTCCCTCGAGTTCTACAGCCAAAACAGACGGCACAACTCTCTCTCTAAGCCTTTCTAGCAATCCCGAAGGTCCGGCAAATCCGCGCTAGAGATTCGACTTCGTTCTTGTCAAGATTGGTGAGAATTCTACATGTTTTCTTAGTTTAGATCTATTTATGCTAGTTTCATCATGTTTATACATCTGTATTCATATGATTCATAAAGTGTTCTTCATGTTCTTACTAGAATTCATAATACGCTCTATATCTAGGGTAGCGATCTTCATGCTTATGTGTTATTTCATACATGTTTCATGAATGTTCTTATTACTATATTAGATTGAACATGCTAGATCTAATGTTTTAATCCCTACTTATAATGCATAGCCTATGATGATCCACGAGATCTAGGAACTACTTCTAAACCCTAAACTTTAGGTAATTACTCCCATGATCAGTAACTCTCCAATGATGAATATGATGACTACACGTTGATCTTATCAATGGTACAATCATTATTCTAGGGTGTGATCATCTTTCATGATTCTTTCTCCTCCCCCTTCATTATGCATGATCCCGCTTCTTCTCTCTATTCCGATTATGTACGAACTATGCTGACCAGAGCTTCTCAAACGAGAGGAACATAGGCAATCTTTGGATCCGGTCTCAATCACTAACACACTACTAACACATTTATCATGATAGAAAGTTCGACTGCTCAGGCGATAGGAGTGATAACTTGATATTCTTCTCTTGTCGTAACTTGACCCACGAACCCTCTCTGTTAGCTTTTTCTCAATGTTTTAGCTCGATAAAAACGTGGCGACTCTTAATAAGGTTAAATGCCAACTTGAATATCCTAATCCCATAAATAAAGATAAAATAAAGATAAATAAAAGAAAGACTTCCCGTGCGTCGCCCGCATGACGGAAAGGGGTATTCACAATGGCGACTCTGCTGGGGACTAGCTTTGAACATCTTCAAACATAGAGGGTCAAACTTTTGTCAATATCATGATTGTACTTACTTGTTCTTTTCCCCCTGTACTTTATCTCCTGTATATATTTTATTCCCTTGTACTTTAGTGCGTTAATATCTTAACTGTTTCCTATTGTACCCTTTCTAACTGTTTTGCATTGCATACATGTAAATACAAAAAACTCTCTGTTTTCTCCCTCAAAAATAACAAGTTGTTGTCCGCACACTACCACTAGGTCCGTGTCACACTGCACACTCTACTGGATACAAATAACTTGTTCATTTCGAAATCATGCACTCACAGAGACTAGGACACTCCAAAGTTGACCGTTGGTTTGACTAGCTTTTCTTTATAGACAATTAACGTGTCGTTCATGCCGTCATCCGTTAAGTCTTTAATGAGTCAAGATCCTTCGAGAGAAAAGCACAAAAAATGAAATTCCCTACAAGGGTGTGCATATGGTAAACCGAGTGATACTTTGTACAAGGATCTCAACTCGTTAAAAACTTAACGGAAGTAACATAAACGTTACGTTAAATGCCTTTAAACAAGGGTTAGTCGCTAGGATCCGTTAGGTCAGTGGAAGTCGCTTGCCCTATAGGACCCTCGCCCAAATTGTCTGTTTGGGAGGTGCAATACAGGTGAAAAACGAGGGGTCTATAGACGTAGTGATGACCTCCACTGATCTAGGTTTTGTAGATAGTAACCCAAAAAGGGGTATCCCTTCCAACCATTAGGACTAATAATACATTATTTTGAAAATAACAAAATACATTGCATGAGACTTACCCCATCCTAAACCTCTCGTCCACTACCTCTACAGAGAAGCAAGGTTGGGTCCGTTCCGGCGGTCGTCTTCAACGATCAAGCCTTCCGCAAGCTCAGTCTTCAGTCTCCGCATCAGCAATGTCTTCATCATCAGAGCCTACTACTCCTAGTATCTCCACTCCGCCAGTCTCCACTGCCTCTGCCGATCCAGATATCGCCGCCAGCATTAAGCCTTCAGACATTCCGCCACCTCTCCATTCACCTTCATACTGAGATGAAGAAGAAAGGTGTGGCAGCCAGTTTCCACAATGGAGAAGCTATTTTGATCGAAGACGAAACGGTGCCTATGACCTACCCCGTCAATGAGCATGCTATTCCTCTCAAGGTTCCCAACTACCAAAGGGTCCCTCCTCCTGATTTCGGTACTAAGGCCACCTCTAGCAAGAGTCCATATGAGCCATCACCAGAAATGATGGGGGGTTACTTGTCCTCAACCAAGTTGCCTCCGCCGTCATTGCCACTAAGCATCAGTGCCGCCATACCTACAATCTCCACTCCTCCTCCCGCTACTCAAGCCTATGGTAGCGTAGATTTCTCTGACCACCCTCTAGTGGTTTCCATGCAAGAACAGATCCGCAAGCTATTCGACACGGTTTCCAAGAAATCCGCTCCAATAGTTAAGACCATTGAACCAAGCAATGTGGGTGCTCTACCTAGGGACTTCAAGATCCCGAAAGTCTCTAGATTCCACGGTATTACATGTCCTAAGTGTCGTGCCCCGTACCCGTGGTCCTACTTGGCCCCACGCTCGGGACACGCATGGGAGACGTCATAAAACATTTTAGGAAAATTTTTCGAAATGTACTTTCATAAAAGTTTCATATAAACAAACACATTTACTTAAAACATGACTTCATTCGACACAAATAAACTTTCACAATCCAAAGTACTTAGCCATAAGGCTTACACACTTTACTTACCAATTTACAAATCACCAACATGTTCCAAAAATAGGTGATACAAAGATGAAGTCACGGGTACACTACCCAAAAGGTTATACATTTACATAATGTAGCCTTTACATACCAAACTTACTTTCCCAAAATATCTTACCCAAAATCACCACCTCGACGTCCTCCCTTGTGAAGTGACCTATCCCCTGGGCTCTCCTTTATCTAAAACAGTAAACAAATAAGGGTGAGAATGAATCTCAGTAAGCTACTAAAATGCAACTACGTTACATGCTGAAAGGATACTCGGAATTGAACAATGTCAATAAACATCCACATAGCACGTAACATGATAGGCAAAGCCAACTCATCTTTCCACACGTAAGGCGGAATAAAACACTCAACTGTGGATACTGAGCCAAGGTTCTCGAATCAAACATATAACCATCTGAGAGGTATCAATTGAGCAGCACCAAAGGGTTTAAACCGGTTCATGAACCAAACAACAACAACAACAAGAGGGGGAAAATGACACATAGTCATAACCCAAATGGTGACTAAACTCACACAAGGGAGAGCTAGCCCAGACCCAATCCGTGGCCCAAGGAAGGGGTTAAAAATGAGAAACCAAATGGTAGAAGCCTTACAATGAACTTGGCTCGTGTGCCATTATAATCTCTACCACTGCCCGACACCACAACAAGTACCAGCTGGACTTCCAAACGAGTATAGTAATGAATACTTGCTTAAAAAAGAACCAGGGGCAATGATTCCAAAGTAGGTAACCAAGCCAAACACATTACAAAGATGAACCAATCCAAACCACATCAAAAGATGTTCACCAAAACCAATTAACATTTAGTCAAATTCCACAACACATATGCTCACAAAGGAACCAATTTCAAACACTAGGGTGTTCCACAACAACCCTCTAGGTACTCTAGGATATCACCTAAGACCTAGACCAAGATTTAACTTTAAATCACTTGAAATGGAACAACTCAACTTTTCAGCATTTATGAGCGGTCGTCCAAACCCATTCTGGGCGGTCGCCCAAAACACTCTGTCCCAGACCAAACCTTTCAGTAGTTGTGGGCGGTCGTCCAAACCCATTCTGGGCGGTCGCCCATGAGCCAGACTCAAAATTCCCAATTTTCTCCTGCAAGCCAAATTCATCCGTCCCAAGCATAGGAGTATAACTTACTAACACTTATACTATTACCAGGAGTACAACAACCATCCCAAAACATTACTTTCAATTTAACTCTTCATTCCTACACAAAAGGTGAATACTCCCTTTGTCCTAAAATTACAAGTATCACAAATATCATTCAAATCACAAAATTAACAAGTAAAAGTATCAAGTATAACATATATGACCATTTTAATATTTAAAGGGGAATTAGTAACTTACCTATTTCCGGAAAAAGTATCGCAGAAATATGTTTTGTTCGGGTAGAAATGGCCTATTCAACGCCCTGATCATTTTTATATAATTAGTTTTTAAAACGGATAAGTAAATAAAAAGAATTAAATCGAAATATGTTGAACTTACCTTTTTCTCCTAACCCTAGGAAAGTACGAGAGAATTGTTTGCAGAGAAATGAACACAGAGGGAGAAGAGATATGCATAAGTTATATTAAGGTTTTTTACCCACTTTTCTACTTTAGTCACCCAAGTTTCATTTTTAACACTTTAACCCCTAAACTTATATTTTCAACAAGGACCCTAAAGTTTCAACTTAATCATTTAACTCCTTTAACCTATATTACTACTAACTAAATAAATAACACAAATAATCAAGTAAGATGTGCAAATCATAAAATATGATGCAACACATAAAATGCACACATAAGTCAAATAAGAATCCTCAAAAATATAAAATAAATAAGGACGGGTTTTGGGGTCGTTACATTCACTCCCCCTTAAAGAAAATTTGTCCCGAATTTTAGGATAACTTACCAAACGGATCAAACAACCAAGGATACTTTCTTTCCATTTCTTCCCGAAGCTCCCAAGTAGACTCCTCAACATTATGATTCCTCCACACAACTCTAACAAGAGGAATACTTTTAGTTCTCAATTCTTGAACTTTAGAATCAATCACCTGAACTGGATGCTCCTCATAGGACATATTGGGTTCAATATCCTCAGGTATCTCAGATAACACATGAGATGGATCATACACATACTTTCAAAGCATAGAAACATGGAACACATTATGAATCTTGTCAAGAGAAGGAGGTAACGCAAGGCGATAAGCTCGATCTCCAACTCTTCCCAAAATCTCAAAAGGACAGACAAACCTCGGAGCAAGCTTGCCTTTCTTCCCATATCTTTTAATTCCCACCTTTGGAGAAACTTTCAAGAACACAAAGTCACCCTTTTCAAACTCGAGGTCTCACCTCCGGTGATCAGCATAACTCTTCTGATGACTCTGAGCATTAGTCAATCGATCTCGAATAAGCTTAACCTTCTCAACTGAGTCATTAACCATATCAACACCCCAAATCTTTGCTTCCCCAACTTCATCCCAACAAATAGGTGAACGACATTTTCTCCCATACAACGCTTCATAAGAAGCCATCCCATTACTCGACTGAAAATTGTTGTTATAAGCAAATTCTACTAGAGGAAAATGAATATCCCACGAATCAAAAAAGTCAACAGAACAAGCTCTCAACATATCCTTAAGAATCTGAATGGTCTTTTCTGACTGGCCATCTGTTTGAGGATGAAAAGCAGTACTGAATCTCAATTCTGAACCCAAAGCCTTCTGAAATGCTTGCCAAAACCGAGAAGTGAATCTAGGATCCCGATCAGAAACAATGCTAACTGGAACTCCATGCAACTTCACTATCTCATTAATATACAACGTAGCAAGATTTCCATCGAATAACCAATCTCAATAGGTAGGAAATGAGAAGACTTTGTCAATCTATCTACAACCACCCAAACTGCATCATGCCTTCTTCGAGTACGAGGTAACCCTATCACAAAATCCATAGTAACATGTTCCCATTTCCATTCCGGTATCTCTAAAGGTTGAAGCAATCCCGCGGGCCTTTGGTGCTCAGCTTTAACTTGTTGACAAGTCAAACACTTTGACACATAATCCGCTATCTCCCGCTTCATGTTGTTTCACCAAAAGTGTTTCTTTAAATCTTGATACATTTTGGTACTCCCGGGATGAATAGTATACCTCGACTTATGGCCTTCCTCGAGAACTTGAAGTTTAATACCATCAACATTAGGCACAAACAATCTACCTCTGAAAGTCAATACTCCTTCAGAACTGAGAGAAAAGTCTTCAAATCTTCCATCTTTGATCTTTCCCACAACCTTCACCAACTCGGGGTCATCTTTCTGAGCATCCTTGATTTGTTGAATTAAGGTTGGCAATACTCTGATATTCGTAAATATAGCCCCATGCCTCGATTCATAAGGACACCAATCTCGAGCATCTTCTAACATCTTCCATTCCCGTATCATCAATGAAGCTACATAAGACTTCCGGCTAATAGCATCAGCTACCACATTCGCCTTGCCCGGATGATAAGAAATGGTGCAATCATAATCCTTCAACAGCTCCATCCATCTACGCTGTCTATTATTCAACTCTTTCTGGGAGAAAAGATACTTCGAACTTTGATGATCTGTGAAAATCTCAAATTTTGCTCCATATAGATAATGCTTCCATTTGTGTAACGCAAAACCAATAGCTGCAAGCTCCATATCATGGGTTGGATAATTCTGCTCACTAGGAGTTAACTTCCTTGAAGCATACGCAATTACCTTCCCACTTTGCATTAGAATACACCCCAAGCCTTCTTTTGAAGCATCACTATAAATTACCAATTCATCATTCCCATTAGGCAGTGCAAGAATAGGAGTGGTGGTGAACCTCTTCTTTAACTCTTCAAAACTAACTTGACATTTGTCATCCCACACATATGGCACATTCTTTCGAGTCAACTGAGTCAATGGTGTTGCAATCTTAGAAAACCCTTCAATGAATCTTCTGTAGTACCCAGCTAACCCCAAGAAACTTCGAATTTCTGTAATTGATTCTGGCCTCTTCCAATTCACAATAGCTTCAATTTTTGATGGATCAACAGATATACCTCTATTAGAAACCACATGTCCCAGAAAAGAAACTTCATCGAGCCAAAAAGCACACTTACTGAATTTTGCAAACAACTGCTTCTCCCGAAGAATAGATAGAACTATTCGCAATTGTTTCTCATGCTCCTCCCGAGACTTAGAATAAACAAGGATGTCATTAATGAACACAACCATAAAAGAATCAAGATAAGGCTTGAAAACCCGATTCATCATATCCATGAAAACACCTGGAGCTTTTGTTAACCCGAAAGGCATAACAAGAAACTCATAATGACCATACCTACTACAGAAAGCAGTCTTAGGAATGTCTTCTGAGTGAATCTTTAACTGATGATACTGTAGATACCCCGCCTTGGACCTCTCACCCCGATTACATACATAGTATTTTTATTTAACTTATTTTTGTTAATTTCTGTTACTTCGGTTAAGTTCCTAACTGATTCTTTTAGTTTTGGACTAAATTGCATAACAGAATTAACTTTAGAGTCATTTCTGTCATTCTGTCTTTTCCACCCGCGGGCGCTTCCGACACTGTTTGTGGGCTGCGCGCGCGTCTCGCCCCTAAAGCGGGACTCGCGCGCCTCCCATTATGGCAGTAACGGATTGCACCTTATTTCCCTCTCTTTCTTATTTACAACATCTCTTCTTGATCACAAAAGAGCTTCTTTTTACCTCCACATTCATCCCTCCTAGTTTTATAACCTCCAATCCCATTATTCTAGCCATTTCTTAAAAACAAAATATTTCTTTTTATTATTATTTGATTTTCTTTTATTTTTGTTCATTTATTATTTTATTTATCTTATTTTCTATTGGTCAAATCCATCTCACATGGATTGATCATTTTCCCTCCAACCTTTCCCTCTCTTTTCTACCTATAAAAACCTCTCATTTCTACCTTAGAAAAGGACCTCAACATTTTATCTCTAGCCAAGACACTCTTTTTGGACTTTGAACTTTGAACTTTCTCCCTACACAAACTCTACACCATTCTCCCTACACGAATTTCCCCAACAAGAGTTCTAGCAACTAAACTCTTCACAAATTTCTACACAACAATTTCTCTACAACAACTCAAGTCAAAGTTTGAAGTCCTCTTTTCTAAAGATACACTTCTTCTTCTTCTATTTTATTTATGTCTTTTTAGATGTATGCAATCCCCACCAAATGGGACATGACCAAATGACCACTTTATTACATTAAAGTTGGTCAAGGTCATCTCCCTACATTTCAATCTCTACTTTAATTTCCTATCCATTTCTTCATGTAATTGTTTGGCATAATTGTTACATGTAATCTTTTAGCATAAATTAATAAATAAAAATAATTCTCTTTTATTTCCTTTTAATTTTCCCCTTTCTTTCCATTGTAATTTATAGCACTTCTTACATTATTAATTGAAGGACTTTTCTTTTAACATCAGAACACCAAAAGTAGCAAGACCCATGTAAGCGGGGCGGAGTGGGTGTTTAAGTACTTCCCACTCCGTCACCTAACCCCCGAACCTCTCATCTCAAGAATCTTTGGTTTCGTAATAAATAAAAAAGGCTATTTTCTTAGGTTTTCTCACGTTCCTCTAAAACGTGGGTGGCGACTCTTAAAATCAATTAGACATCTTAGGTAATACACCGCTCTAGCCAAGCCGTGGTTCCCCGGGGTATCTACAGTGGCGACTCCGCTGGGGATATAGAGGGTTAAACTTGCATTTTCTGCTTTTGGTGTTCTTATATCTGTTTTCTTGGCATTCTGGTGGAAAAAGGTGAGACGCGTACGCCTCTGGCCTTCTTGGCCTAAGGAGGGCGCATCCCACCTTCACCACCAGAATCGCCCGCCTCTCATCTTGTCCTTCAAATTTTATGTTATTGTGCTAACAGTTTCTGCAAGGGAAAAGTGTTTTTATTTAGGGTCAAGGCAGTCCCTTGAACCCATGAATTTGCAGGTACTGCCCAGAAGCGGGCGCCTCTTCCCTCTAGTGTCTAAGGCGCGCGCCTCCCATCGTCACATCATAAAGCGCGCGCGTCTGGGCAACTTTCCAGAACAGAACAGTACACAGAACAGAGCATTTTTGACAGTGTGGGCACCGGGCCTGCATAAAACCATCTTTTAATTCTCTGTTTTATTTTACCGGTAACACGGGTGATTCGGGAGTTGTAATTTACGTGCTTATGTGTGTTTATCTTTTCTTTTCAAAAAAAAAATATTTTTTTGTCACGTGATGGACCTCACACTACGCGCACATAATTCTTATCAACTGTTCACTATCGAGTCGCACAAGTCCAACCCCAAACCCGTCGAGGCCCGTCCTAGGAAGTTTAAAGCTCCACTAGACCTTGACTCTTTCGAAGCGGTAAACCTCAGCCCGTGGCATAGTTCATGACTACATGCCGGGGGTGACCTTAAGCCTCTCTTTAGCCGAGCACAAACCACACAATTCTAGTTAAGGTCTAACACTCCGTGACTCAAGTCGGTTTCCATATGCCGAGATTTCCCTAAACTAATGTCTTCAAATCATACATGCCACTCGTTGTTATGGACGAAATAAAAATCCATCCCCAAGTGGTCATAATGGACGCTAATGAAAAAATCCGTCCCCGCATGTATGCTTTACTACATTAATTTAGTTTAATCCCAACACATGTAGGATTCACAAGCGTGGTGGAATCCGATGAGTATATGGGACCGCGAGATGGTCTATATACTAGTGTGACGATTCCTCTATTTTTCTAGAAACCCCAAAAAGGACTATGTCCTTCCGACTTTGTAAATAAAAAAAAAGTCATTTTCCTTATGTGGTTTAAGTCTTTTCTCTTGTTCGTGGGTTAAATCATTGGATTCAAAAGGTATTTGTAGGACCACCCTAAGATCAACCATGTTCTCTCCATAGGTCCAATGGCTTCAAGCGGCAACAACAACAAGGGTGAGAATACTTCCGTGTCCAACGAAAGGCTCTTCAACATAATAAGAGCCATGGGGGAACAAATGGATAGACTTGTCGAGGATGCCCGCCGCAAGGATGATTTGTGGCAAGACCGTCTTGATCTCGAGAGGAGAATTCATGAGGAAGAAATGTCCGAACTTAAGGCCCATTTACGGGAGTTCACCGACAACAAGTCAAATGTCAACGGTAAGGCATGTTCAAGTGGCTCGCCTCTCAAAAGTCACAAAGGTTCTACCAACGACCGTGTCTACACTCCCCTCCAAGGTATGACTGTCACCAAGGCCTATGAAGATCTCAAAGCAAAAGGACAAATTTCTCCTCTCCAAGGGTACAAGCAACCACAACCATTGCGTCGCAACCATGCCCACCACAAGTGGTGTGACTATCACTAATGCAGCGGTCATCTCACCGAGGATTGCTTCTCCCTCCGCGACATCATCCAATATTCGATTAACAATGGTGAGTTTACCGTGGTTGAAGAACAACAGTCAGAGAGTGAGAACATGCAAGAACTCATCAAGGAAGAGGCTCAAATTTGAAATGGGGTTTCAACAAGAGATCATGCTACAAGGCCGACAACAACAATCTCCGTTTCTCTTTCTCTACCTAGAAATAGGATTAAAAAAAAAAAGAGTCAAAAGTCCCCTTAAGTGTGCATCAATGTTTTCTCTCGTCCTATGTTAAATATTCGAGTCTATTGAGTCATCAAATAAAAGTCGTTCTTGTCCTCATACACTCTTCCAAGTTGTTCAATTAATTCTTGGCAAAATGATGAAAAGATGTCTAAACGAGTTTTAGAACGAAGGCCATCGGTTGAATGCCTAGGGGCTAAACATCGACGACGGCATCAACAACGAAGACATCAACAATGAAGAAATCAAGACAAAGAAAGGTGGAGCAACAATCATGAAGCAAAGTTTTTAAAAGGGGATTAAAAAAAAAAAAAAAAAAAAAAAAAAAACTCGCTAGGTTGAAATCCTCGAATCAACCTAGGCAAAAGTTAGAGCACAAAAAAAAAAAAAAAAATCCCCCTCATTTAAAAAAGTTCATATCAAGGATCAACATCATTCCACCAACGAAGGACGAAGCGACATCAACAATAATCACGAAAAAGAAACAATTCATCACGGCGAATGGAGAATCCACAAGAACTACGGTGACCTGAGCCTCTACACTGGAGGAACGTAGGCAACCTGCGGGTCCGGTCTCATGCAAGAAAGAAGATATGTTTAGCCCTAGCGCGTTATGGTGATTGGCCTTCATCTCGAACTTGTCATGAAATCTTTTTACGATTCATTTGCCAATGAATTAATCACCTCAAGATTGAACAACTGTCCTAGATTTGGAATCACTTTCCGTTCCTTGTCGAGTATAGGGCTTCTATTCTTTCTGCATACTCCCAATTTCTTGAAATCAAATTGGGGCTTTCCTTCTCTTCTCTCTTAATGACTTACTTGCCTTCGTGAGTCATTCAAAAAATATACATACATGAAGTCAATACTAGGGACACTTCCCTAGTCGAGTCAATGTCACTCATCTTTAGTGACAAGAGGTCTTCACCGCAAAATCATATGTCTTATCTCCTCAGCCAGAGTCAATGCACACTTCCTCATTAATTGAGTAAAAAAAAAGAAGACGCAAAAGAGATGCCCGCTAGATTGAAAACCCGAAAGGGCGGTCTAGGCAAAAAACAGGGTGCGTCATAAAAAAAAATGAGAGAGTGAGAGAGAGAAGGGAAAGAGAAATGGAGATCTCTAGCCTCTAAGGAAGACAACTGCACAAGCTCTACATTGGATCTCCTCAGCAAATCAATTCCCCACCGAGTCAACTTTGGGATTGCAAAAGGCTCGACAAGATATGGCACCATCAAAGATTGTCTTGGGTTATCGTCATCATTCTCCAGCAGTGTGCATTTTTGGGTTCATGAAAAGAAGGCCCGTGGTAACCAAGACCCATCTGAGAACGAGCCCATCATAAAAGGGCACGAGGTTGTGCAAATAATCCCTATCTAGTTAATTGGCTTGGGCAGTAAATAGCAACAACATGTGTCTCAGTTTTCAAAGCTTCTTCAAGTATGTGCTTCTAAAGTACGCCGAAAGGCTCCCAAGAAATGGAGTAGCTCTTGCCATGTCCTCTCATGTTTGTTCCCTCGCTCGAGGATGAGTCACTCTTGCTTTGCTCAACAAATGGTGACGCCCTAGGGGCTATGTGACTCAAGAACAAGGGCTTCTTTTGCTTCATTTGACAATCAATAAGCCCTAGGGGCTATGCTCGAGAAAGATGTATGAGACTATCCTCAAAGTCTCTCAAAAGGGATGTCAAAAAGCCCTCTTGTCATGTTTGCCCGTGCTCGTTCCCCCAATCAAGGATGGACCTTTCTCGCAAATAATGATGGCACTCTAGGGGCTACGGTCAAGTCATAAAGGCTCCCTCGGCAAAAGCAATTCACTTCAATGACCCCAGCAACATTTGAAGCTCTATACCGAAAGGTCTCAAGGGGCTTCGCAATCTACAATCTTTTGGGCCACGGCTTTACAGTAATACAAGCAAAGGGAAATATTGGGGCTTCGTAATTAACAAGCTTTTGGGTAGTGGTACCCGAGCAATGCAATTTGGGAGTAGTCTTATGGCTCCATAAAAGGGATCAAACTTCAATGGTCCCTCAACACTTCCAGTCAAAAGGCCTCTTGGTTTTAAATGAAGGCTCCGATGATATGAATGAATTTGATGATTCTTGTTAGAACTCCTAGCGAGATTCTGAAGGAAGTCTTAGAGAAAAGGAAAAGGATTCAATATGCTAGACTCACCCGGCTGAGTTATAGCGGGCAATGCCAATATGTTAACTCTATAAGCAGAGTTACGGCCAATCCCAATGTTTCTGCAATACAGCACCCCCTTCTCCAAGATCAAAAGCACAGGCTGCATCCGAAGATCCACCATCGGTTTAACTCAAGAAGACTCAAGCAAACATACCGCTCGAGACTTTATCACGCCAAGACCTTATCATCTGCAATAACATCACCATCTCCCACGAGACGTCTCCCGAAGACCGTACTACATTTTCAACATGAACCTTCCGCCATTTGGGTATCAACCACAAAAAGGGCCATCCATCTCCAAACAAGAGAAAGAAGGAGATCGCCTTCAAGAGTTCTTCCCAATAGCACCATCCGCTCCCAACATAATGCTAAGCCGATTCCAAGAAAATTTGAGGCTTTACACCGAAAGGTCTCCACAGCCCGCCATCCACAAACTTGATAAGCCCATGACATTTGGGGCTTAGAAATCTCTCAAAGCTTGTTATCAATGATTTTCTCTTGGGACTTGCCCACGTCAACAACAAAAGACAGTTTATTTGAATGGGCTAAGAGTTGATTCATCTTGGGGCATCATAAGCCACTCAAAGTTCAGCATTCGAGGGGCTTTACAATCAGCAACCCCTTGGCATCTCGGCATCAATAGTCCTTTTGAAGCCCCATAAACGACAAATCTCTTGGGGATAGACATCAACTTTCGTTGGACACCGCGGCGACAATATTCAAGCAAGGCAATCCGGACTTCGATTGAACACGACTTGATCTTGGGTTGGATTTACAAACACGCAATGGTTAAAATGGTTCACCCACGAACTAAAAAAAAAAAAAAAAAAACCTTTTTGTCACATGTGTGCATATTCTTTCCCTTCTAATCTAAATAAAAAAAAAATCATTTTCTTTTTCTCCTTCTATGTGCAAAAGTATGTGCTTTACTTTGCTTTGCTCCTAGCTTCTCCTCCAGAATTCTCTACCATCCTTGAACTACACTGGTCTGATTCCTTTCAAGGGATACGTACGCAGCCTTTTGGCACGACCAACCCATCATCCAGAATACCATCTCGCCAACACTCCTTCAAAGGCAAGAACAATTCATCACCATCAACATCATCATTCTCCATCCAAAGCATGGACATTCTTCATCAAAAGCAGCAACATCCTTCAGCAATCCATCCCCAATCAAGCGGCAATGGTAGATGAAGGTATGAACATCATTCATCTCAAGCAATCTCCGCTTTCAAAAATCACTTCACACACAGAATCACTTTACTTCTCTCTCTCATACAAACTGCTTTCAAATCACATTGCACCACGAGCACTATTTCTCTCTTCATTTCACACTTCATGCATCTTCTTGCACAAACACATATACCTGCCAAGCACACACATAACAGGTACCACCACGAAGTCAACAGCATCTGCTACTCAAGGCACTTCATCCCCAGCAGAAAATGGTCCACAGTCAACCATGCCCGCATCCCCACGATAAAGTCAACAGCAACTGCAGCTCTAGACAGCAATTGGTCCACGGTGATCCCGCAATTAGCAAACGGATCCCGCATCAGCAAACGGATCCCGCCATTAGCAAACGGATCCCGCCTTAGCAAACGGATCCCGCCTCTAGCAAACGGATCCCGCATCAGCAAACGGATCCCGCCTTAGCAAACGGATCCCGCCTCCAGCAAACGGATCCCGCCTCCAGCAAACGGATCCCGCTTCAGCAAACGGATCCCGCTCCAGAAAACGGATCCCGCACCAGCAAACGGATCCCGCCTTAGCAAACGGATCCCGCCTCCAGCAAAGGGATCCAGCATCAGCAAACGGATCCCGTATCAGCAAATGGATCCCACTTCAGTAAACGGATCCCGCATTCAGCAAACGGATCCCGCATCAGCAAACGGATCCCGCATTCAGTAAACGGATCCCGTATCAGCAAACGGATCCCGCATCAGCATATGGATCCCGCATCGGCAAACAGATCCCGCATCAGCAAACGGATCCCGCACCAGCAAACGGTTCTCGCTTCAGCAAAATGGATCCTGCCATATCCTTTCTATATCAATAAAGCCGCTCACACAGGGAGCGCACCCCTATCCTTCGCAAATTTCAAATTCATGTTTTATCGAGTCTTTGTTTTCTCTTGTCGATGTCCTCGGCGGTTGTCTTTCTTTCGTCGACGCGTTTTGCTTTGCAATCTACATCATCAAGGGGCTCTATAGACACCCCGCCTTGGACCTCTCACCCCGATTACATACATAGTATTTTATTTAACTTATTTTTGTTAATTTCTGTTACTTCGGTTAAGATCCTAACTGATTCCGTTAGTTTTGAACTAAACTGCATAACAGAATTAACTTTAGAGTCATTTCTGTCTTTCTATCTTTTCCACCCACGGGCGCTTCCGACACTGTTTGTGGGCTGCGCGCGCGTCTCGCCCCTAAAGCGGGACTCGCGCGCCTCCCATTATGGCAGTAACGGATTGCACCTTATTTCCCTCTCTTTCTTATTTACAACATCTCTTCTTGATCACAAAAGAGCCTCTTTTTACCTCCACATTCATCCCCCCTAGTTTTATAACCTCCAATCCCATTATTCTAGCCATTTCTTAAAATCAAAATATTTTTTTTTATTATTATTTGATTTTCTTTTATTTTTTTTCATTTATTATTTTATTTATCTTATTTTCTATTGGTCAAATCCATCTCACATGGATTGATCATTTTCCCTCCAACCTTTCCCTCTCTTTTCTACCTATAAAAACCTCTCATTTCTACCTTAGAAAAGGACCTCAACATTTTCTCTCTAGCCAAGACACTTTTTTTGGACCTTGAACTTTGAACTTTCTCCCTACACGAATTTCCCCAACAAGAGTTCTAGCAACTAAACTCTTCACAAATTTCTACACAACAATTTCTCTACAACAACTCAAGTCAAAGTTTGAAGTCCTCTTTTCTAAAGGTACACTTCTTCTTTTTCTATTTTATTTATGTCTTTTTAGATGTATGCAATCCCCACCAAATGGGACATGACCAAATGACCACTTTATTACATTAAAGTTGGTCAAGGTCATCTCCCTACATTTCAATCTCTACTTTAATTTCCTATCCATTTCTTCATGTAATTGTTTGGCATAATTGTTACATGTAATCTTTTAGCATAAATTAATAAATAAAAACAATTCTCTTTTATTTCCTTTTAATCTTCCCCTTTCTTTCCATTGTAATTGTTAGCACTTCTTACATTAATAATTGAAGGACTTTTCTTTTAACATTAGAACACCAAAAGTAGCAAGACCCGCATAAGCGGGGCGGAGTGGGTGTTTAAGTACTTCCCACTCCGTCACCTAACCCCCGAACCCCTCATCTCAAGAATCTTTGGTTTCGTAATCAGTAAAAAAAGGCTATTTTCTTAGGTTTTCTCGCGTTCCTCTACAACGTGGGTGGCGACTCTTAAAATCAATTAGACATCTTAGGTAATTCACCGCTCTAGCCAAGCCGTGGTTCCCCGGGGTATCTACAGATACCCACTCCTCAAATCAAGCTTCGAAAAGACAACTGACCCTTGGAGTTGATCAAATAAATCATCAATGTGAGGCAAAGGATATTTGTTCTTTACAGTCACCTGATTCAGTTTTCTATAGTCGATGCATAGTCTCAAGGACCCATCTTTCTTCTTTACAAACAACACAGGAGCTCCCCAAGGTGATACACTAGGTCGGATGAACCCTCTATCAAGCAACTCTTGCAGTTGAATTTTCAACTCCTTTAATTCAGCTGGAGCCATTCTATAAGGTGACTTAGATATCGGGGTAGTACGTGGAAGTAAGTCAATACAAAACTCGATCTCCCTATCAGGAGGCATAGAATACTCAGTAGAGAACACATCAGGAAACTCTTTCACAATATGCACATCCTCTACTTCAGGCAACTTTTTAGTAGTATCAAGAACATTAGCCAAGTACCCCGTACAACCACGATGCAACAACTTTCTAGCCTTCACATAAGAAATAATATGAATTCCCTTACCAAATGGAGTAGCCTCAAAAGTAAATTCAGGCACATCAGGAATAGAAAATGTAACCACCTTTTTATAACAATTAACTAAAGCATGGTATTTACTCAACCAATCCATTCCCAAGATAATATCAAAATCTTGTAATGGCAAAACAACTAAATCAGCAAATAAAACATGCTCCCAAATATGCACATCACAGCCATGTAACACCTTATTAGTCACCAAACACTCCCCTATTGGAGTAGACACTTCTAACACATAAGGTAGAGATTCAGAAGAAACATGCAATCGAGAAGCAAAATGCACAGACACATAAGAATGCGAAGAGCCAGGGTCTATAAGTGATCGTGCCCTCAAACTAGACACAGAAATTATACCTCCTATCACGTTAGAAGAATTTGAAGACTGTTGTTGGTTGATTGAAAAAACACGACCTTACACTTTAGGCTTCCCTGAGGCATCCCTCTTCTGACCCTGAGACGATCCTGCTCCACTCCTATATGGTACAATCCTTTCTCTTGGACAATCCCTCTGAAAATGGCCAAGCTGACCACAATTCAAACAATTTTCCTGCTTCTTCCAACATCGCTCTTCAGTGTTCCCTTCCTTCTGACAATAATTACATATTCTTCTACTTTGATTTCCCGGGGTATTACCTTGATTTCTGATAATCGGTTGTCCCTGCAGTTGACTTCTAAATTGTGATGGTGCTCCCTGACCTCCTCGATTATCACCACGCTGTGGTTGAGGTCTTCCTTGCCTTCCTGTACCTGTCAATTCAACTTTCCTCTTATGCTCTTCTATATCATGCTCTACCTGATATGCTCTATCAACAGTATCTTGAAAATCTTGCAGCTTATGGGATACTAGTTGACTTCGAATCACAGTTCTCAAACCCTTTACAAATCTAGTTGCCTTCTTTTCCTCAGTTGCCACCAAGTGAGTACAGTACCTGGATAACTCCGTGAATTTGGATGTATACTGAGCCACAGACATAGTATTCTGCTCCAAGTTAAGAAACTCCATTTCCTTCTTGTCTTGATCCACCCGAGGAATGAAATGTTCCTTGAACTTCCTCAGAAAATTTTCCCAAGTATAGGGTACATGATTATTATCCCAATTTGTTTTCAAAGCTCTCCACCAGTGCTCAGCAGCTTCACTAAGTTTATAGGTAGAAAACCTGACTTGTTCTTCATCTGAACATCTCAAGACATCAAATATTTTCTCTATCGACTCTATCCACCTCTCTACCTTTATTACCTCTAGTTCTCCTTCATAACCCATTGGTTTCATCTTCAGGAACTTTTCTAACCCATATCTCGGAGGTGCTTGTTCTCCTCCTTGCCTTTGATCATTTAAAGTTTTCATGGCTGCTTCGAACATCCCCTGAAACATGATTCGGGCCTCTTCTCTGGCATCCCTTTGCCCTGAAGAACCAGCCTGATCTCCTTCAGTATCAACCATTTTCAATAAGTACCTGCATAAGACACTCAACGTTACTCACTCTATACACAACTACCCTCCTAGGTCACTTAGTCATTCTAGACCATCTACAACCTAGCTCTGATACCAACTATCGTGCCCCGTACCCGTGGTCATACTTGGCCCCATGCTCATGACACGCACGGAAGACGTCATAAAACATTTTAGGAAATTTTTTCGAAATGTACTTTCATAAAAGTTTCATATAACCAAACACATTTACTTAAAACTTGACATCATTCCACACAAATAAACTTTCACAATCCAAAGTACTTAGCCATAAGGCTTACACACTTTACTTACCAATTTACAAATCACCAACATGTTCCAAAAATAGGTGATACAAAGATGAAGTCACGGGTACACTACCCAAAAGGTTATACATTTACATAATGTAGCCTTTACATACCAAACTTACTTTCCCAAAATGTCTTACCCAAAATCACCACCTCGACGTCCTCCCTTGTGAAGTGACCTATCCCCTGGGCTCTCCTTTATCTAAAACAATAAACAAATAAGGGTGAGAATGAATCTCAGTAAGCTACTAAAATGCAACTATGTTAAATGCTGAAATGATACTCGGAATTGAACAATGTCAATAAACATCCACATAGCACGTAACATGATAGGCAAAGCCAACTCATCTTTCCACACGTAAGGCGGAATAAAACACTCAACTGTAGATACTGAGCCAAGGTTCTCGAATCAAACATATAACCATCTGAGAGGTATCAACTGAGCAGCACCAAAGGGCTGAAACTGGTTCATGAACCAAACAACAAAAATAACAACAACAACAACAAGAGGGGGAAAATGACACATAGTCATAACCCAAACGGTGACTAAACTCACACAAGGGAGAGCTAGGCCAGACCCAATCTGTGGCCCAAGGAAGGGGGTTAAAAATGGGAAACCAAATGGTAGAAGCCTTACAATGAACTTGGCTCGTGTGCCATTATAATCTCTACCACTGCCCGACACCACAACAAGTACCAGCTGGAATTCCAAACGAGCATAGTAATGAATACTTGATTAAACAACAACCAGGGGAAATGATTCCAAAGTAGGGAACCAAGCCAAAGAGATCACAAATATGAATCAATCCAAACCACATCAAAAGATGTTCACCAAAACCAATTAACATTTAGTCAAATTCCACAACACATATGCTACAAAGGAACCAATTTCAAACACTAGGGTGTTCCACAACAACCCTCTAGGTACTCTAGGATATCACCTAAGACCTAGACCATGATTGAACTTTAAATCACTTGAAATAGAACAACTCAACTTTTTAGCATTTATGGGCGGTCGCCCAAACCCATTCTGGGCGGTCGCCCAAAACACTCTGTCCCAAACCAAACCTTTCAGTAGTTGTGGACGGTCGCCCAAACCCATTCTGGGTGGTCGCCCATGAGCCAGACTTAAAATTCCCAAATTTCTCCTGCAAGCCAAATTCATTCGTCCCAAGCGTAGGAGTATAACTTACTAACACTTATACTATTACCAGGAGTGCAACAACCATCCCAAAACATTAATTTCAATTAAACTCTTCATTCCTACACAAAAGGTGAATACTCCCTTGGTCCCAAAATTACAAGTATCACAAATATCATTCAAATCACAAAATTAACAAGTACAAGTATCAAGTATAACATATATGACCATTTTAATATTTAAAGGGGAATTAGTAACTTACCTATTTCCATAAAAAGTATCGCAAAAATATGTTTTGTTCGGGTAGAAATGACCTATTCAACGCCCTGGTCATTTTTATATAATTAGTTTTTAAAACGGATAAGTAAATATAAAGAATTAAATTGAAATAGGTTGAACTTACCTTTTTCTCATAACCCTAGGAATGTACGAGAGAATTGGTTGCTGAGAAATGAACACAAAGGGAGAAGAGATATGCATAAGTTACATTAAAGTTTTTTACCCACTTTTCTACTTTAGTCACCCAAGTTTCATTTTTAACACTTTAACCCCTAAGCTTATATTTTCAACAAGGACCCTAAAGTTTCAACTTAATCATTTAAATCCTTTAACCTTTATTACTACTAACTAAATAAATAACACAAATAATCAAGTAAGATGTGCAAATCATAAAATATGATGCAACACATAAAATGCACACATAAGTCAAATAAAAACCCCCAAAAATATAAAATAAATAGGGACGGGTTTTGGGGTCGTTACACTAAGACTCATCTCGACAGTTATGTGCTAGCCATGAGAGCTCGAGACTGCACCAACGAGCAAATGGCTCGAGTCTTCCATACCACTTTGGACGGAATTGCCCTCCGTTGGTTTTTGAGTTTTGATCCCTCCGAACGAGAGACGTGGGAACAAATCACCACTACTTTCTGCGAGAAGTATCAGGCGAACCTAGATTGGCACGTCAACCGTACTGATTTAGAGAATACGATGCAGAAGCCAGGCGAGCCTATCTATAACTTCTACAAGAGGTGGAACCACAAGCTAGCAGAAGTTCAATACCCTCCTAAGGCAAAGGAACAAAAGAAAATCTTCTTCAAGTGATTGTTGCCCGAGCTTAGGGTGGCGATTGGCAATGGTTAATTTCCCAATCTGACGGAAATGGTTGACGCTGGGGTCAGACATAAAGCCGGTATTACTAGTGTTGTTAAAGAAACTGCTAAGAGTGGAAATACCTCATTCCGCTACAAATCTCCACCAAATGCCGCTCCTAAAGCTAAAGAAGTGGCCGGTCAAATGAATATGGTCCAAGACAACTCTGCCTTCAATGTCCAAGCGGTGACAGGCAGCTTTCCCTGGAAAGAAGATCATTTCGACGACTTCGGCATGCCTACTAGTAAAGTCTTTGAAGTATTGATAAAGAAGGGTTTGATCAAGCCGCTTGATAATTATGAACCATTGACTAAAAGGGCTAACCTCGATGCAAAGAAGTTCTGCAAGTACCATAACTACATTGGCCATACCACTGACGATTGCATACTGCTCAGGTGAGTCATCCAAAAGCTTATAACCGATGGGAAAATTGAGAAACATAAAGGTCCGAACACCATAGCATACCCGCTCCCTAACAATGGTGGCGTCAACATGGTCCAGGTCATCGGAGGTGACATTGGCATTCTAGAGATGGTAGATGCCTTCGCCGAACTGGGGGTAGACATGAATGCTCTATTCGGAGGACTAGTCAAGATCGGGTTGATAACTCCTGTGGAATACGGATTCCAATGGCCCAAGAATAGGTGCGACATGTCCAAGTTTTTCTACTACCATAAAGTGTCCGAACACACCAACAACGAGTGCTTTACCATCAAGCGAGTTGTACAAAAACTCATCAAGGACAATGTCATTGCAGACCCGAGAAAGATAATAGCCATGGATGTTAATATGGTAGAGACCGATAAAATCACCATGCTAGAACTCGAAGACTGCATTGAGCGACTAAAAATCTCCATGAAAAAGTTTCTCCGTGACCTTGTGAATAAAGGACTCCTTAGACAACTCAAAGGGTACTCTACGCACATGGGTAACAATGTATGGAAATATTGCCATTATCACCAAACCACCGGTTATAGAATAAGGGAATGCTTCGCTCTGAAGAAGGACATAATGAAGCTCATCCATAAGGGCTCACTCGAAGATCCTAGATTCTCTTTAGATAAAAATAGTATAGCAACAAACATTGGTGATCTAGCCGAAACTATTGTGGCAGACTCCGAGTTTTGTAGTAATGATGAGATAGGTTGTACTTCAAAGTTTATTAATGATAGTCATTCTTTTTGTTATATGTTGTCATTAGATGAATTGTCTCTAGGAGCTTCTCTCTTAGCAGATTGCGACTCTGGTCCACTCAAATCTCCACCACTATCCATAGCCGAAATATTCGCAGAATCTGCCAAAATGCCAAAAGTCTCCATATGACATGCAAGCAGAAATCAACCTACTCACAAGGTCTGGACATATCTATCAGTCAGACCCCAAGGGTACAAAGAAAGTCTTCAACAAGGAGTCAGAACCATCAGACCTTGAGAAAGAGGACCACATCCTCACGCAGCTTAAACAAACATAAGCTCACATCTCTCTGTGGTCCCTACTCACTTCATCTCTAGCTCACCGGTAGATGCTCGAGAAGAACTTGGCCGCTACTATGGTCCCATTGGACACAACTCCCGAGAATGTCACACAAATGATCGGCAACATTCACTTTGGAAATATTATCACATTCTCAGAGTTTGATGAACCTCCATTTGGCATTGATCATAATGAACCTCTGCACATCACAGTCGAAATCAGCGGGAAGAAAATTCCTCGAGCTTTTGTGGACAACGGATCCGCCATCAATGTACTGATGTCACGGATGATGGACGTAGTGGGTGTGGACCCAACCACTCTAAGGCCCTCCAAACAGACAATCAAGGCCAATGACTCAACATGCAGATCAGTGTTAGGAATTGTTACTCTACCCATCTCCGTGGGGACACAAAATCTGTCTATGGATTTCCAAGTAATCGACATACCATCCTCCTTCACCATACTGCTAGGATGCCCTTGGCTTCACAAATCTAATGTCGTCCTGTCCTCCTTGCATCAGTGTGTTAAATACCAGTCAGGGAATGAAGTGACAGTTATCTACAGTGACCTAGTAACAGCACAAGTCACCAACACGAAAGGAGTGCCCGTATTACAGATACAGCATGAGGAAGACCGCAGACTCTTTAGTGGGTTCGAAATAGTGGCACAAGCTTAGTTATGCGATAACAACCTCACCATAACCTCTGATAAAGTACAACCTATCTACAAGATACTTCGAAACATGGGCTTTATACCGGGGCTGGGGCTAGGTAAGAACTTACAAGGTCCCACACATTTGACTGAAGAAGTAGACCACAGAGGTCTATTTGGGCTAGGGTACATACCAACTCCTACTGACCAAGTTGAGCAGAAGTAGATAGAGGTACTCAAGAAGAAGCAACTCCCTTACAAGAAGGCGGGTATGAATCCTTATCGCCTCTCCCTCAACAGTTATTATGTCAAAGAAGGTGAAGAATACTCAAACTTTGAGTTCGCAGAGCCATGGTTCGACCACAATGGAAAGCTACAAAAAGGTTTTGAAATCTTCAGAGATGTCGAGTTTGACTGGGCTAATCTTGAACTAAAGTACATGGAACCTCAAAAGATTGTTGGCAAAGTTACTACTATCAAGAATGAGTACTACATCAAGGTGAACAAGGACCTGACTTACGATACTAAATTTGTCTCACTCGATGAACCGTTGGTCAGCGAAGCTAAGGACACAGAGTGGTGGGACGGCCAAGATTTGTTCCAACACTTGAGCCTAGAAGAAGACATTGTGGCTGTTATTGAATGCGTACTTGTGACTACTGCTATCGAGAATCTGGGGCTGGCCAGCTCACCCCTTAGAGAGTCGATTCCCCCTAGGTCAGTTAGGTCCCCTTTTCTCACTTATGAGTTCGTGTCTCTGTCTAAGTCTAATGACCTTAAGTCAAAAGACTACGATGTAATCGCAAACACTGTCTTTCCTCGTGAATTAAATGAAAATCTCAACCTCTCTAAGTATTCCGCTATAGCCGCTCTTATAAATGATAAATCAACTAATCAATTTAATGATATACAAATAGTTAATAACGATTCATAAAAAGATGCAGACACAAACGAACTTAATGAAAAATACATCTGAGAAATTTCAGAGCAGGTTATGAATCAAAGGGAAAGCCGAGCCCAAGATGCCGATGAGGTGTTAACATGTCCGAATATGGGAAGACAAAACAAGCCGAAGTGGACTCAGATTGGGAACTTCTTTCAAGGCGAAGAGCGAGAAGCATTGATCAAACTGCTCAGAGAAATATGAAGACATCTTTGCATGATCCTGTGACGATACACCAGACAGAAAATGGGAACAAGTGACAACGCCAGACATTGGGTCAGTAAAGCAAGCGATGCCACCATTCAAGCCCGAATGGTCTCCTAGTATGGCAACGGAAATAGAAAAACTGCTACAGAGAGAGTTCATCAAGTCCGTATACTGGCCAAAGTGGTTACTTAACATCATCTCCGCAAAGAAGTACAAAAGGAAGGTGGCGGTTTACCTAGACATCATAAGTCTCAACGAATTGAGCCCCAAACATAAGTTCCCACCGTTTTACTTAAACACACTATTAGAAGCTGCCGAAGATAGAAATGTTTGATCGTTCCTGGAAGGTTTCCCCGGTAAGGATCGGATACCCGCCGCAGTACGAACAGACGAGAAAATACTCTTTCACACGCCGTGGGGGAGTTATTGTCACGCCATCAGGTTCCTAGAATGCAAAGGCATTGGTATCTCTTACCACATGCCAACAAGATTGCCATCAGATACAGACGTCTACATAGACGACCTAGTGTTGCACTCTAAGAGACCCTATGTTCGACACATCGAGGATCTACGGAAACTCTTCAACATTCTAAGAGGTTATAAAATTCCCCTGGATCCGTCAAAATGCAGATTTGGTACTATTCAGACAAAAGCTCTAAGGTACAGATTGATAATGAAATTCGAGGCTGACCCTGAGAAAGTCAGAGAGTTAACAACAATGTCATCCCCTCGTCAAGAGAATGAAAGAGCCAAACTCATAGGTCTGCTACACTACATCAGCCACCTTACAAGACCCGCTCATCAAAGAATTACAGAATTGCTCAGAAGAAGTTTGGAATCAGAAGTGTGAGTTGGCTCTAACTCAACTAAAGAGACACTTAGCGAATACCCCATCCTTACAACCAACGCACGGGAGGTTCAAGTCACAGAATGGAGCCCCCATTATTTTCCGACACTGCACAAGCTCGGATCTACCATTGGGCCTCATGTTTAAAGCACTGAAGAGAATCGGTAAGCTACAGCTGATGCAAGAATTTGGTCCTACTCTGACACTACAGATTTCTGAACCAAACAAAATATGTTCCTATCACCAAAATGAAGGGCATGGTACAGACGACTGTCGAGAGTTAAAAGAAGAGGTCCAACTACTCATCGAGACGGGTCGTTTAACCAAGCAAAAAAAAGATTGGGTCTACACGGATGACGACGGCACCCTCTTGTAAGGATCCCGCCCCCGCGACGAAGGAAATGAAGGGTTTTGGGGCGAAAAAGCCAAACACGGTTATCTAACAAAACAAAACGGAGTCACCACTTTTGTTAATTATTTAACCCAACAAAAGAAAAGGTTAGAGATTTTATTAGTTCGGACGTTAGGTTACGCCTTAGGAAGAGTTTCACGTCACCCAAGTCGCCTCGGATAGGACCGAGTATCCCTAATGTTAGTTAACGAAAGTGCATGTGTGTGTGTGTGTTTTTAAAATGGGAGAAACTGACTGTTTTGACAAAACCAGTTAATTATTTAACGGAAAAGGTTTATTTTGCAAACTTTCTGGTCATGAAAGGAATAAACTGGAAAATGCCCTCCCCGACCAATGTAGCCGTACGGATGGAGAGGGCTCTCCAGGGCATTTTTACAGTTTATCAGAAAACAGTCGAGTTTCAGTCAAAGCAGGGTATCTTTGCTGAAACTGGACTGGAATGTTGATTTTCAGTTTATGATTAACAACAAAACTTTGAAAAGTTCATTCCTATGCACTTTAATCATCAAAGGAACCCCAAAAACAAAGATATGGGTGTGATCAAAGGCAATCATTGGAGAAATTTATGAAAAGTTGATGAACATGGCATTTAAACCAAAATGACCATTTTAGTGGATAAAGATTGAAACTTTACCACCAAAATGGACTTATTATACAAGATTAAACCCTTAGGGACAAAAATATAACATAAAGATCAAATCTTTATTTCTCATACTTGGTGATTTATGGCTAGATCATGATTGGGATGATAAAGATTGAAACTTTATCCCCCAATCATGACTCTTATGGCCAAACAAGAACAATATCAACATGAAATTTAACAAATCATGATCATCCTAGGTTTTATCCCATGAATCACACACTAGGTGTGAAGGGGACCTCGAATCACCTCATGATTTGGATCATATACATATATAATCCTAATATATATATAGCTTGGAAGGCCAAGACTTGTATAATATATAGATATAGTGCTTGAAAATAGACAAGACTTGCAAGAAATGTAAAGTGCTTGAAATGGACAAGACTTTGAAAGAACAAGAAGAAATAATACAAGATAAACAAGTAATATGAACAAAAATAAAAGAGTTTGAGATGAAGAAGAAGATGGGGAGAAGGAGGCTTCACCTATGATGGTTATGCCTATCTTCCTCTCTTCACTCAAATATGTGTATCACTCACTTTCTGCTCTCAAACTGGCAGAGTAATAGCTCTCAAAACGTGTTCTCCCCCCTGAAATGATCAACATGGGGTTCAATTTATAGAGGCTGAGAGTGCCCAACATAGCCGTACGGCTAGGGACCTCATGTGCCTAAACCATCCGTACGACTCGACTTGGCGAGCTTCTGGATTTTTCTAAGTTTAATTCTAATTCAGTCATGGAATATTAGGTTTATCATAGTGAGGTCCTGGCCCATTGGATTATCCCTAAATGGTACCAAGAATTCCTCTAAAGTAGGTCAATTTCAGATTGGGGTACTTACAGAGCCCCTCGGCAACGTCCCTTTTGAAGAAAGCGGGGTTGTCGATAAAATAAGCATCCCAATCTGATGGGAGGACGGCTTAGCCTATTTGGGTGAGAGATTTCAAGGCTACTCAAACCTATAAGCATCCCATTTTGATGGGGGGATGGAATAGCCGATTTGGGTGAGAGATTCTAAGGCTACTAAAACCTATAAGCATCATATTTTGATGGGAGGAAGGCATAGCTGATTTGGGTGAGAGATTCTAAGGCTACTCAAACCTATCAGCATCTCATTTTGATGGGAGGACGGCATAGCCGATTTGGGTGAGAGATTCTAAGCCTACTCAAACCTATAAGCATCCCATTTTGATGGGAGGACGGCTTAGCCAATTTGGGTGAGAGATTCTAAGGCAACTCAAACCTATAAGCATCCCATTTTGATGGGAGGACGGCATAGCTGATTTGGGTGAGAGATTCTAAGGCTACTCAAACCTATAAGCATCCCATTTTGATGGGAGGACGGCGTAGCCGATTTGGGTGAGAGATTCTAAGGCTACTCAACCTATAAGCATCCCATTTTGATGGGAAACGGCTTAGCCGATTTGGGTGAGATATTCTAAGGTTACTCAAACCTATAAGCATCCCATTTTGATGGGAGGACGGCATAGCCGATTTGGGTGAGATATTCTAAGGCTACTCAAACCTATAAGCATCCCATTTTGATGGGAGGACGGCATAGCCGATTTGGGTGAGATATTCTAAGGCTACTCAAACCTATAAGCTTCCCATTTTGATGGGAGGACGGCATAGGCGATTTGGGTGAGAGATTCTAAGGCTACTCAAACCTATAAGCATCCCATTTTGGTGGGAGGACGGCATAGCCGATTTAGGTGAGAGATTCTAAGGCTACTCAAACCTATAAGCATCCCATTTTGATAGGAGGACGGCATAGCCGATTTGGGTGAGAGATTCTAAGGCTACTCAAACCTATAAGCATCCCATTTTGGTGGGAGGATTGCATAGCCGATTTGGGTGAGAGATTCTAAGGCTACTCAAACCTATGGGCCTTAGGTGGATATGCATTCATCCCTTCCTAAACAGGCATGGCTTAAAGGCCGGACTTGGTCAACTTGATTCTATTCGGAGAGGGTTGACTAAGGAATGGGAATGGCTCGGAGGCTTAAATGGTGGGCATGGCTTAGAGGCTGGGCTCGATTCCTTTAGAATATGTCATAATCCCTTTATCCACGATCTCATTGAACACAAGTCATGGTCAAACGGTCAACTTGTCATTGTTCAATACTTCCTCGATTCCGAATATGTTGATAATCCAAATGACATTGATCTAATTAATTCATTTAAGTCCGGCCGAACATTTTCATCAATAACATTCCTATGAGAGGCCTAAGCTTGAGATCTCTCCGAAGAGGGACAAATCCATTCAGGTTATTATTCTTCCCTACGTGAATCCGATTATGCCAATCATACCCTTTATAACTACCCGGTTAAAGGTAGCGTTTTAATATGTCAAACATAATGTTCATCAAGTGGAAGACTATAATAACTTCATGTCTAAGGATTCGAATGACATAACTAATATGAGATATATGTATGACATAGACCATGACATAAATCTCATACAGCGGGTCATGTCCAGTACCTTGTTCCAAATAAGTACCCATAAATCTAACATGATCATCTCATGATCAGTTAGCCTTTATACTAGTGCTTAACAAGTACTAGGACGGAGATTATTATAAGTAAACATGAATAACAATAATAATCAAAACATCTTTTTATTGATATGAAATAAATGATAACAATTACAACGTTTACTAAACGTGCCTAGGGCACCACTACCAACAATCTCCCACTTGCCCTAGGTCCAATTTCCCATGTATCTAATACCCATGGACCTAACATGACCTTCATGTTTAGCTTGTGGAAGTCCCTTTGGTAGCGGGTCCGTGACATTGTAATCAGTAGGTACTCTGCATATATTTACGTCTCCCCTATCAACGATTTCTCGAATGATATGAAAACGCCTAAGTATGTGCTTGGATTTTTGATGTGCTCTCGGTTCCTTTGCTTGAGCAATAGCACCATTATTATCGCAATAAAGGTCTATTGGATTAGCAATACTAGGAACCACTTCAAGTTCAGTAATGAACTTCTTAATCCAAACAGCTTCCTTTGCAGCATCCGATGCAGTAATATACTCAGCTTCTGTTGTAGAATCAGCGGTTGTACTTTGCTTGGAACTCTTCCAGCTTACAGCTCCACCATTTAACATAAACACAAAACCCGATTGCGATCGACTATCATCTTTGTCGGTTTGGAAGCTTGCATCCGTGTAAGCATTTATCACGAGATCATCTTCCATTCCTCCATTGTCGCGACCCCGAACCCCGCGGGCCCGAGATCGCGAGCTGGACGTCGACTTACTAATCAAATACCAAAATATCGGAGATAAAAATTTCCTTTTATACCAAAAGATGATAACACAAGGTTTTGGAAAACAATTTAACAACAACAATTAACTAGTGTAAGCCCCATAAGCTCACACTACAAAATAATAAAATATACAAATCTTAGTGACGTCAAAGTGTGGTACAACTATCCCCAAAAGAGTTACACATTTATATAATGTAAACCCACCAATATACACTTGCCCCAAAAGCTCAACCCTCACGACGTCCTCGTGATCAGCGAGTCTAATTCCTTGGTCCTGGGGGGGGGGGGTTAAGGAAAAACAAAGATAAAAAGAAAGGGGGTGAGATAAATCTCAATAAGTTACTAATGCAACTACATGACATGCTAATATGCAATAAGCAATAAACAATAACAAATATCACTTAGCACATAGCATTTATCAATTAACAGATAGCAGCGGAAATAAACATTTAACAAAGGATATTAGCCAAGGTTTCCCAACTGATATAACCAAATAAAGGTCGCTGCGCCGCTTCTATAATCAACAATCAACATCTTCATAATAGCATGAAAGCCTGAAGAGAAAACCCCCGGTACCGGAACCAATAACCAAGTAACATGCCACAAAGGGCGGGAGCCATGCCACAAAGTCATGCTCCAAAACGCCTAGCTAGAATACTCACAAAAGGAGCTAGCTCATCCCATCCAAGGCCAATCTGGATGAGGAAAGAAGGACCAATGGGCGATGCTATACTGGACTTGGCTTGTGCCATTATAGCATTATCCATTGCCTGACTCGATACACAAATAACCAGCTGGACTTTCAAATAAAAGCTAAGTAATAAAATACTAGTACGATACACAACTATTGATTCCAAAGTAGGGAATCATTCCGATTAAATTACCACAATGGTACACCAATCCAAACCATACATTAAAGATGTCCAACACTCCCAAAACGGTACTTAAATAAATTTCATAACACATTTATTTCACAAAGGAACAAATTCCAATTAATAAAGTGTTCCACGATGTTAACTTAAGTTAATTTAAGTAGATAATTTAAAACTAGGGAAGCAATCTAGTTTCAACAAGGAAAAAGGTAAGTTTCCAAGTCAGGCAGGCGGGCGGGAGCTTGCCCAGGGGCGGGCGGGCGCTTAAATGACCAGAAGGTCTGGCCGGTGGAAAAGGGGATGTAGGCGGGTGCCTGGCTCCGCGCGGGCGGGCGCCTGGTCTGCGTTCTGGCCGGAAAAACAGAGATGGGTTCACCATTTTCGAACCAAAACACAACCTTCACTAAATGCTCAAAATCAAAGCTTTCAAACTAGATTCCAAGGTACTAAAACAACATCTAAACATCAAGGGAACCTAAACAACACCATCTAACAACCCAAAACAAGATTTAAACCCAACATTCACATATTCACCATTTTTAACCCAAAAACCCAAATAATTCCCCAAATAAATTCCAAATAAATTGCAACCTCATCCAAACTTCACATATAACAACCTAAGCATAATATAAGTATCATATGAACATTTTAGCATAAAAATGGGGGAAAAGCAACTTACTTGAATTTTCTCAAAGTTGCCGGAACTCGAATATTTTTAGCCCTCTACGATCCTAACGACGATCTAAACAAGTTTCATGTTTTAATAAATGAGAAATAACAAGAGGAAGATGGTTAGATTGAAGAGAGAAGGTAGAGAGAAACTTACCCTATTTCTTGATCTAGGAAGAGAGAGAGAATGAGCTGGGAAATGAGTGAGGTGAGGGAGAAGAGAAGGAGTAGGGAGGGAGTAGGAGAAATGATTTGAAAACTTACACTTAGGCCCCTTCCCCATCTACTAACACAATTACTTACACTCCCTACTAACAATTAAGACCCAACAATACTACACTAACCCAAATGATTCAAATAAAATGCTAGGCATAATTATTATGAAACATAAGATGCACACATAAATATTTAAATAAATAAGCAAATAAGCAAATAAATAAATAATAATTATTTATTACTAATAAAATAGAGTCTAGTTTTCGGGTCGTGACATCCATAGACCAAAAACGAATTTTTAGTTCTTCTCAAGTACTTAAGCATCACTTTTACAGCCATCCAGTGATTTTCACCGGGGTCGGATTGGTTTCTACTTGTCATGCTCAAAGCATAAGATACATCCGGCCTAGTACAAATCATGGCATACATGATGGACCCAATTGCCGAAGCATATGGAACATCATTCATTTTCTCACGCTCATGTTTTGTCTTAGGACATTGAGTCTTGCTTAGAGAAACTCCATGTAACACGGGCAAGGTACCTCTCTTAGAATTTTCCATACAGAATCTTCTAATGACCTTGTCAATGTATGTACTTTGGCTTAAACCAAGTAGCCTCCTTGATCTATCTCTATAGATCTTAATACCAAGTATATATGCGGCTTCATCCATATCTTTCATTGCGAAACACTTTCCCAACCAAGTCTTTACGGAATGAAGTGTAGGAATGTCGTTTCCAATGAGTAATATGTCATCCACATACAAAATCAGGAATAGCACTATGCTCCCACTAATCTTCTTGTATACACAAGGCTCATCTTCGTTCTTGATGAAACCAAACTCTTTGACCGATTCATCAAAACGGAGATTCCAACTCCTAGAAGCTTGCTTCAATCCATAGATAGATCTCTGCAATTTGCATACCTTAGAATTCTAATAAAAACCTTCCGGTTGTGTCATATACACATCCTCTTGTAGTTTTCCATTCAGGAAAGCGGTTTTGACATCCATTTGCCATATTTCATAGTCATGATATGCGGCAATGGCAAGCAGAATTCTTATAGACTTGATCATTGCTACGGGTGAAAAGGTTTCATCATAGTCAATACCATGAACTTGCCTATAACCCTTCGCTACAAGCCTAGATTTGTAAGTATGCACCTTCCCATCCATGTCAGTCTTCTTCTTGAAGACCCATTTGCATCCTATGGTTTTTACACCTTCGGGTGCATCAATCAACTTCCAAACTTGATTGTCTTGCATGGATTGCAATTCAGATTCCATGGCTCCAAGCCACTTATCCGAATCAGGAAAAGACATCGCCTCTTGGTAGGTTATCGGTTCATCATTCTCAATGATTTCCACCTCATTACTATCCGTTACGAGAAATCCATATCTCTCGGGCTCGGATCGTAACCTACTAGATCTGCGAGTTGCTTGTGTATTTTGAACAGGTTCCATAACTCGTTGTGGTTCTTGTTCTTGTTCCACTATTTGTTCAATGTCATTTTCTGGGTCTCGAATCTCTTCAAGATTTATTTTACTCCCACTGATTTCTTTGGAGAGAAACTCTTTCTCTAGAAAGACACCAGTTCGGGCAACAAAAACTTTGTTGTCCTCACTGTTGTAAAAGTAATATCCTCTAGTTTCCTTTGGATATCCCACGAAAATACATTTGTCAGATTTGTGTGCAAGTTTGTCAGAGACAAGTCTTTTGACATAGGCTTCGCAACCCCAAATCTTCATGAAAGATAAACAAGTTTTCTTTCCGCTCCACATCTCATATGGAGTCTTTTGAACCGATTTAGTTGGAACACGATTTAGTGTGAATGAAGCGGTTTCTAGAGCGTAACCCCAAAAGGATATTGGAAGATCAACTTGACTCATCATTGATCGAACCATGTCTAACAAAGTCCGATTTCTCCTCTCAGACACACCATTCCATTGTGGTGTTCCGGGTGGAGTTAATTGTGAAACTATTCCACAATTCTTTAGATGATCATCAAATTCATGACTCAAGTATTCTCCACCTCGATCTGATCGAAGTGCCTTGATACTTTTGCCAAGTTGTTTTTCTACTTCATTTTGAAATATTCTAAATATCATAAATGCTTCACTATTATGTTTCATTAGGTAAACATACCCAAATCTACTATAATCATCAGTGAAGGTTATGAAGTATTGAAATCCTCCCCTAGCATTGCTACTTAATGGTCCGCATACATCGGAATGTATCAACCCCAATAAGTCGCTTGCCCTCTCACCTAGCTTGGTAAAAGGTGTCTTAGTCATTTTCCCAAGAAGACACGACTCACAAGTATCATATGGCCCAAGGTCACATGAACCCAAGAGACCGTCCCCATGGAGTTTTGAGATACGCTTCTCATTTATATGACCAAGACGGCAATGCCACAAATAAATATGATTTACATCATTAGGTTTAGATTTCTTATTTATATGATAGACATTGTCATTATTTTCATTCTTGACATTCAAGACATAAAGGTCATTAAATGAATTAGCAATACCATAAAGCACATCATTTAAATAAATAGAAAATTTCTTATTCTCAATAAGAAACTTAAAACCTTTATTATCCAAACAAGAAATTGAAATGATATTTCTACTTAAATCCGGAACATAATAACAATTGTTCAAAACAAGAATTAATCCAGAAGGTAAAGTGACTTCATAAGTCCCTACGGCTAATGCAGCAACTCTTGCTCCATTCCCCACGCGTAGGTCTACTTCACCCTCTTTAAGTAGTCTCCTATTCTTTAGACCCTGGACATTTAAACAAATGTGAGAACCACATCCGGTATCCAATACCCAAGAATCAGTGGTAGAAAGGAGAATATCTATCATATAGATACCTAAAGTCGACGCAGCCTTGTTGCTCTTCTTCTTCTTTTGCTCTTCCAAGAAAGCCTTGCAATTACGTTTCCAATGACCAATTTCTTGACAATGAAAACAGATTGCATCCTTTTGTGAATCGGGTTTTGAAGCCTTAGCAACCTTTGACTTGCTTATCTTAGGTTTGAGAACTTTCTTACCCTTTCCTTTGGCACTAGCCTTCTTCCCATCATGAACCAAGAGCACGAGAGAACCTTTCTCCGCAATCTTCATCTCCGCAGTTTTAAGCATCCCATGCAACTCGGAGAGATTCTTATCCATTCCATGCATGTTATAATTCATCACAAACTGATTATAACTCTTAGGCAATGAATTAAGAATGAGATCCGTGGCTAGCTTCAATGGGATTGGATAGACAAGTTTCTCAAGGTGCTCTACATAACCTTTCATTTTCAACATATGAGGACTCATTTGTTGCCCTTCATTCATTTTGCAAGTAGTGAATGAAACAATGGTCTTGTACCTCTCTTGCCTAGCTTGCTCTTGAAACATGGCTCTTAACTCCACGCCTATCTCATAGGATTCTAAATGTTCCAAACTTTGTTGGAGTTTTGAGCACATAGTAGCAAGCATGAGACAACTTACATCTCTAGAATCATTACGATGTTTCTTGTAATTGTCTCTTTCTGCCCTAGGGGCAGTAGGTTCTGGTTCAGCAGGAAGTGGCCCATCGAGAATGTACAACTTATCTTCTTGCCTTAGAACAATTCTTAGGCTACGGATCCAATCCATAAAGTTAGTACCATTCTCTTGGAGCTTATCCTTCTCAAGGATCGATCGCAACGAAATTGATTGAGTGTTAGTAGTTATTATCTACAAATATGCAAAATTTCCAAAATTTAATAAGTGTCAGTTCCATTAAAGAAATAAATAATGTATTTCTCGAAAAAAATACTCCCACAAAATTATATAACCTTCATATACATCCCATGTATAATATAATTTAATTGGGCTAAGATCCAACTTTAATTTAACTTTTGAGTCCACGGAGGCGGACCGCTCAAAACTAAATTAATTAGGTAGACAATCATGTCAATCATATCCCATATGATTCTTAGATTCTTTTATGAGATTCTTTGAGAAATCCAATTTTAAAAAGCATGTTTAATCTCATCTTTTGCCTAGGCCCAAAACTGTTTTGATGCCTAATTAAGTCCAACCATTTTAAACGTATAGGAACCATTCAATTTAATGCACCTTACGGAGGCAAGCCCACATCAAATTAATGAACCTCATCTTGCTCATACATGAATAAAATTAATGCACCTCGCGGAGGCGAACCCACATCAAGATCACCTATGTATAAACAAGTGTTTTAATCATGGCATGGCAATAAAGGACTTAAAACTTTCTTTGAAGGTTCATCACATATAGCATACAACACATTTATGAGCACATAATATAAACATGTTATGCATCAAGTTTAGCCACTAAATTAATATCCATTAATTTAAGCATAATATTTATGTGTCATTAGTTTCTCTATAATTATGAGGATGAGACTCTTTGAACTTTGGTTATCATCTTCCAAATCAAGACAACAAGAAGTGCGGCCGAGACTAAGCCATGAGGCATCCACAATTCCGCACTAATTCAAGAAACTAAGAAAGTAGTCCATGTGGCCGAAACTAAGCAATAGGTGGTCTCGATAAACGTAGGCCAATTGCATCCACAATTCCACATGGATCTCTCAATCTTTGAATCAAGAACTTTGTTTCTCAATTTTAGCAATTATGAACTCTTCATAATTCTAACTTCGTTTTATCTTTGAAACTTTGATTGCGATCAAGTTTGGGAAACACAATCTCGATGAACGTAGATTAGCCATCCAAACCTTGAGCCAATCTTAGAATCACAAGACTAAAACAAATAGGAAAATCAAACCCCAAGATCCACACCAAAACCAACTACCCAAAACCCATTCCAGATCAGTAGGTCTGGCCTGGTTCTGTTACTGGTTTGGTTGGTACCTTTTGAAAATTCCAAATCTGATCGAAAGGCAAAAAGAATCAGCATTCTGGTTGCTTTGTGCGGCCACCCAGAAATCACTGTGCGGTCGCCCAAACATGTGCGGCCGCCCACGTGATTCTGTGCGGTCGCACAGGATGATCAGAAGGCAATTTTAAAGTTCGAAAATATGTCTCAAAATTGTTTTCCCCCGATTATTAAAACCATGATCCAATCAGAATTAATAATCAAACAATTTAGAATCCATCATAATATTTATTGCGATTGAATCGTGCGATTAAAGTTGCAAAAACAATAAACCACATAAAATGACATAACACATAAACATCATATATCCAATATTCATATCATGTTAGGCACATAAACAATTTATATACACACTACATGATCTAAGTATTGAAATAATCAACATGAACGGGGCTCTGATACCACTGTTGGGTTTCGTAGTAACATGCGCTGTGGAAAATAGCATTCAAAATTTTATGAAACCCAAAGCCCATAGATCCGTTCATATGATTTAATCAAATACTTGCAATATGAATACAAGAAAACTAACCCTTGGTGACTATGAATTTGGTCTTTGATCTTGGTGGAGAAATTGAAGCTTTGTCACGAACAAGTAAGAACACGAACTTGAAGATGATGAGCTTCACCCTCTAGCGGTATCCACACCACGAACGAATATCAAGAACACTTGATCTTGGTTGCTAGACCAAAATTGTGAAATACATTTTCACAATCAATATGAACTATATGGAATTATATTTGTATATTATTTTGTTCTTCAATCTAAGATGTCTTAGAACAAAATAAACCTCTCTCAAACCCTTTGGAGACTTGCACAAAAGCTATGATATGTTCTGGCCCGAATTTGGCTGTTTATATACAAGTTAGACCTATTCCAAATAGGAAACTTGTGTCTAAACCCATCCAAAATTCTTTTCCAAATCAGATTATGTGCGGTCGCACACTTTCCCCAGATTTCCCTAATTTCCAAATTCCAATATAGTCCTTATTTAAGATTCGTTCTATTGTGTGTGACCCTCTAGGATTACACTAAGTTGGCAATGGGCTCAAACATGAAACCATAAGATATGATTAGGTTCTAGCAAACCGTCATACCTACCCAAATAGTATAACTAGATACAAGTTCGCATTCCTTTAGAATATGTCATAATCCCTTTATCCACGATCTCATTAAACACAAGTCATGGTCAAACGGTCAACTTGTCTTTGTTCAATACTTCCTCGATTCTGAATATGTTGATAATCCAAATGACATTGATCTAATCAATTCATTTGAGTCCGGCCGAACATTTTCATCAACATCATTCCTACGAGAGGCCTAAGCTTGAGATCTCTCCGAAGAGGGACAAATCCATTCAGCTTATTATTCTTCCCTACGTGAATCCGATTATGCCAATCATACCCTTTATAACTACCCGGTTAAAAGTAGCGTTTGAATATGTCAAACATAATGTTCATCAAGTGGAAGACTATAATAACTTCACGTCTAAGGATTCGAATGACATAACTAATATGAGATATATGTACGACATAGACCATGACATAAATCTCATACAGCGGGTCATGTCCAGTACCTTGTTCCAAACACGTACCCATAAATCTAACATGATCATCTCATGATCATTTAGCCTTTATACTAGTGCTTAACAAGTACTAGGGATGTAGATTATTATAAGTAAACATGAACAACAATAATAATCAAAACATCTCTTTATTGATATGAAATAAATGATAACAATTACAACGTTTACTAAACGTGCCTAGGGAACCACTACCAACACCAGCACCTGATCCGACCAAGGGAAGAGCTGAAAGTCCTCATGCAGCAGACCACACAACTTCGCAGTAAAAATCCCCAGATCGGGAGTCTTCCTAGCCTTGCCACGGCCCTCCAATCGGTTACTCTTTGCCCAGAATTGCATAACCAGGACTTCCTTGACCCCTTACACGCCAAAGAGAGCACTATGGAATAGCTCATAGACCCACACCTGTGGAGAAAAATAGCACTTCAGTGTATACAGTTCTAAACAATAGACAGACATGGAATGAAAAAGATTGAGTCAGAGACATACCTTGAAAGCAAACTGACAGCAGTCAAAAGACGAGGTACTGGACCTCGAACAGACATCAAGGGATCTATACATCTCTGCCAATCCAGCTCCGCCCCATGAGACCTGACTCGCCTGCTCTAGATCAGCTAGAGCACCCAACAGAGAAAGCCGACAAAAGGTCCCCGTACTCGGGAACAGGTGTAGACACACCGCCTTGGACCACTCACCCCGATTTCACATTTGATTTTGTGTTTCTCCTTATTCTAAATGTTTCTCGTTAGTTTCTGTTACTTCCATTAAGTTCCTAACTGACTTCGTTAAGTCCAGGGACCAAACTGAATAACAGTGCTGACTTTCTAGTCCATTCCATCATTTTTGCCATCTCCAAGGCGCGCGCTTTCACCCTTTGGGGCCAGACGCGTGCGCATCCCGCTATCAAGGTAGGAGGTGCGCGCACCTGGGCGTCAGTTACAGATTTCTGTCAAAGAATCCCTCCCTTGCTCTTTTTAACAGGATTTGCCCGGGAAACTGATGTTTGTGACTTGGTTTTGGCACAAAAAACACTTCTCTTTTACCTATAAAAACCCCTCCAATTCACCATTGAAAAGGAGGAAGATTTTTAATCACTAAGCAAAACTCTACACAAATACTTACAAGATATTTCTCAAGAACCTCTTGAAGAAGCCTTTGAAGTTCTTGGAAGTATAGGTAAAAAAGACTACTCTTTTCTCTCCTCTTCTACTTCATCTCTCCTCTCTTTATTTTACTTTAATCAAAAGTCCAATCACCCAAACATTTTTTGGACATGACACCAATGACTACTTCACTTCATTGAAGCTAGTCACGGAGTCATCTCCCTACAATCCAAAAACTCCTTTTAAACCCCCCTTTTATCATCAAGAACAAGAATAACATTTTATCATTTATGTAGACTTTGATCAAGCAAGACCGACATTAGTCGGGCGAGATGGGTGTTTAAGTACTTCCCATCTCGTAACCTAACCTCCGAACCTCCAAACAAGAATCTCTATTTTTGTAATCAAACTTAGGCTATAAACATTAGGTTTTTCTTATGTTCCTCTAAAACATAGGTGGCGACTCTAAACAATTAAAACACAAATAGACATCCTAGGATGATTCACCGCTCTAGTCAAGTTGTAGTTTTCCCGGGGTATCTACAATGGCGACTCTGTTGGGGATGATTTAGAGGGTTAAACTTGCGTTTCTTACTTTTGGTGTTCTTTTTACTGCTTTCTGGGCATTCTGGTAAAAAGGGTGGGAAGCGCGCGCCTCTGGCCTTCTTGTCCTTCCATTTCATGTTTCTGTGCTAACAGTTTCTGCAGGGGAAAGTTTTATTATTTAGGGTCAAGGCAATACCTTGAACCCACTGATTTCCAGGTTTTTACCCAGAAGCGGGCGCCTCTGCCCCTCTTTCTCTAATGCGCGCGCCTCCCGTATAGGCATCCCAATGCACGCGCATCTGGGCCGTGTTCCAGAAACACAACAATGCACAGAACAGAATGGACAAAATGATAGTGTGTGGGCACCGGGCCTACACATAATAGTTTTTATTTTCTGTTTATTTTATCGGTCACACGGGTGATTCGAAAGTTGTAAATTATGTGCTTATTTGTTTTTTTTTTCTTTTGTTAAAAATAAAAAAAAATTGTCACTTGGCTTGACCTCACACTACATGCACATATTCCTATGAATTGCTCACAATCGAGTCGCACAAGTCCAACCCCAAACCTGTCGAGGCCCGTCCTAGAGAGTTTCAAGCTCCACCCGACCTTGACTCTCTCGAAGCGGTAAACTTCAACCCTTGGCGTAGTTCACGACTACATGCCGGGGGTGACCTTAAGCCTCTCTTTAACCGAGCACAAGCCAACACAATTCTTAGTCTAAGTTCTAACACTCCGTGACTAAGTCGGTTTTCATGTGCCGAGATTTCCCTAAACTAATGTCTTCAAATCATACATGCCAAGTGGTTATCATGGACGAAATAAAACTCCGTCCCCAAGTGGTTATTATGGACGAAAATAAAAAAATATGTCCCGGCATGTATGCTCTACTACATTAATTTAGTTTAATCCCGTCACATGTAGGTATCACAAGCGTGGTTGAATCCGATGAGTATATGGGACCGCGAGAAGGTCTATATACTAGTGTTACGAGTCCACTATTTTCTAGAAACTCCAAAAAGGACTATGCCATTCCAACTTTTGTAAAAAAAAAAAAAAAAGAGTCTTTTCTTTATGTGGTTTTGAGTCGTGTGCCCACTGTGTGTTCTAAGCCTCTTCATGGACCAAAAGTGTTACTCAAGACTAACAAGGGCCTCTTCTGGAATATAGGTTCATTTGATACTTACAGAGTCTACCGGGATTCAGCAAATCGGTTAGTTTGTGAAGTGATTACTCCAAAAGTTCCAACAGCAACCATGATCTTTGGCAATCCCACCTCGACAATCAAAGGGAGGCCTACGAGGCCGAAATGGAGCAAATAAAAGAAAAGCTCACCAAACTTGCCAAGGGTAAGGAAAAAGAGAACAATGAAGAGTCCGAGTGGACCAAGGGTTTGTTCGAGAGCCCTTATGTTAGTGCCCATACCAAGAAAATGGGGGAACCGACCACCGAGAACAATGAGCACAAGATGGATGATTCAATTATGGCTTACATAGATCAACGCTTCAACAGCTTTAACGTGGGGAAAATTCCCGACACGAGCCTTTATCAGTCCTCCATTCTTATGATCACCATGGCCGCTCTCCCCGACAAGTTCAAGATGCCCGACATCAGCAAGTTCAAGGGCAACTCTTGTCCCATGGCACACATCGAGACTTACATTTGGGCTTTGGTACCGAAGAAGTTCTCTCCCAAGGTTATGGCACAATGCTTCCCTCTTACTCTCGAGGGGGCGGCAAAGGATTAGTATGCTACTCTCCCGCTTACAGTCCGTATTGATTGGGACGCCATCATGCTTGCCTTCAAAATTCAATACCAAGGCAACACCACCCACCGACCAACCAAGAAAGAGTTCGAGAACACTACTCAAAGGAGATCAAGAAAAGTGCTCCTAGCTTCCGTTATAAGGCCGCCTCTAACTCCACAAAGGAGGCTTCGGTTAATGCCGACACTACCGATAAGGGGAATTACTAAAGGGTTCCTCCACCTCAAGGCAAGAAATTTCAAGATGATCCTGTCTACATGCCTCTCCAAGGCATGACTATCACCGAGGCCTTCGAAGCTCTCAAGGCCAAAGGGCAAGTTACTCCTCTCCAAGGGTACAAGCCTAAAATGATACGTCCCAACCATGCCTACCACAAGCATTGTGACTACCACCAACATAGTGGCCACACCACCGAGGAATGCTTTGTCCTCCGCAACATCATCCAAGATCCCATAGACAAAAAAGAGTTCATAGTGCCTAGTGGTGACAATGTCAATGTAATAGAGCTAGGAGAGTTTGAGGAGACCACTTACTCAATCCCAAGGGTGAATAAGGGCTCCAATGTTATGAATGCAATTGTTAATTCTTGCTACGTTGTGACTTATGATGAGGTAATGAGGGAAGTATTAGAGAGTAGGAAAAGGAGGCAAGATGGGAACATCAATATGCTAACTCGATCCGGACGAACATAGAAAACAACCCCACTACCTTTGCACCAAGAACCTCTTCTCAAAGATCGCAAGCTCGCGATACTCCCGAAGATCCTTTGTTGATACAACTCAAAAAAACTCAAGCCAACATCTCCATTTGGGACCTCATTGCATACTTGAAGAAGCACCGAGATCTTGTCATCAGTTATCTCGACGACATATCAGTCTCCCCTGACATGACTCTCGAGGACCTTACTCTAATGATAGGCCATATTCATTTTGGCAATGTCATCACTTTTACCGATATGGACATTCCACCATTTGGGTCCAATCACAATAAGGCCATCTATCTCAAAGTGAGAGCAAGGGGGAGACCTATTTCAAGAGTCTTGGTTGACGGTGGTTCTGCACTCAACCTAATGCCCGGCCGAATCATGGGCATACTGGGGCTTAAGAATTCGGACTTAAAGCCTTCCACTCAAGTAATCTGAGGTTATGACAGCACCGCCCACACAGTCATGGGTATGGTAGAAATAGACATTGAGTTTGGGAGCATGGTCATGTCCGTCCCGTTCAAAGTGCTCGATGTCCCGTCTTCGTTCAATTTGCTCTTGGGCCGACCATGGATACACAGTTCCAATGCTGTCCCTTCGACTATCCATCAGTGTGTGTGGGGATGAAATAGTGACCGTCATGGCAGAAAATGTCACTATCCACAGAAAGGGGGAACCCGTCCACCAAGTTCAACACCCTCTCCGGCGTCTCAATCAACGCCATCGATGAACTAGGGGGAAACAGATCATGGACCCTCAGCAACCACAAAGTCCTCCGCATGATGAGGAATATGAATTACTTTCCCGGTTTAGGCCTAGGGAAATACCAACAGGGTAGAATGCAACCCGTGGAGGTCCCAATCGTCAAGAACAAGTTTGGTTTGGGATACGAGCCTTCCAAAGATGACTTAAAATATGAACAAGACATCAAGAATGAAAAGGCCCGAGCTCGGAGGGAAGGCCGTCATTATGAGATTCCCAATTTAAGGCCTTACCGCAAGACACTGAATGGCTACTTTGTCCACCAAGGGGAAGATATTCCATACGTAATCTTTCCCGAGTCATGGGTTAACAGTAAAGGCATCAGAAAGCCCGGTCTTGAAATCTTCGCCGACTGTGAGATCCAGAAATCCGAAGGGGAACCAACTCCCATGTCACCCCGAGAATGGTGGGGAAAGAAGGTGACCATAGAGTTCAAAACAGAGATTACCGTGGGGGAGGAATCAGTGGATCTAGCTTCCATGTTCGAAGAACTCGCCATCATGGATGAGTACCAAATAAATGCCATCTACGACACCGACGCGAGAAGGGAAACTATCAGTGAGATCTAGCCAAGCTCCGAGCCGATCAATAACTGGTATTCTATAAAGGGACCCGTGGTATCCGAGGAATTCTTTGTCAAGAAGATGGGTTGCATACCGCGCAAGGTCACAAAGGAAGATTTGTTCACATTCACTTTCGAGTTCGAGTGTGTTTCCAATACCCTCACCCAAAAGGATATGGAGGCCATAGCCAAGCGTGTGTTCCCTTTCTTTGTTAATGAAAAATTTGATCTTTCTGAGTACCTCAAGATTGCAAACATCATGAATGATGAATTAACTAATAATGAATTTAATGAACTAGTTAATAACGACTCAAATAATGATGAAATAGACCACAAAAACAACATACTTAAATGAACTTGCTCAACAGGTCCGTAGTCGTGATGAAAATGGTCCAGGGGCTGACGAAGAACTGCATGTTGTTAATCTGGGTACCAACGAAGAGCCGAAAGAAACCAAGATCAGAAACTTCTTCAAGGGGGAAGAGAAAGACAGATTGACTACACTGCTCAATGATTTCGTGGATGTATTTGCATGGTCGTACAAAGGCATGCCAGATTTAGACAGAAAGGTCGTTGAACACAGAATTCCGATTAGAGAGGATGCTAAGCCGACAAAGCAGAAACTCAGAAAGATCAAGCCAGAATGGTCTTTTACAAGTCAAAGAAGAGATAGAAAAGCTTCTTAGTGTGGGATTCATCAAAGTTATCGAGTATCTAACATGGCTAGCCAATATGGTGACAGTCAGAAAGGCTAACGTCAATGTCTGTGTATGTGTGGATTTCCGGGATTTGAACAAAGCATCCCCAAAGGATGACTTTCCACTACCCAACATCGACATGCTAGTTGACTCCACTGCTGCCTATGAGGTCCGCTAATTTGTGGATGGTTTCGCTGGGTACAATCAGATTCTCATGGCCGAGGAGGATCAACACAAGACTGCCTTCACAATACCATGGGGCACCTTTTACTACACAGTTATGACATTTGGGCTAAGGAATGCTGGACCTACTTATCAAAGAGCCATGACAGACTTATTCCATGACATGATTCACAAAGAGATCGAGGTCTATGTGGACGACATGATCATCCACTCGAGAGGGACCGACGGTCAACATTTGATCGATCTCTGAAAGTTCTTTAAAAGTTGTACATCTTTCTCTTGCTCCCAGCTTTGGCATAACACCTTCCACCAGTGCTCCGCAGCTTTTTCTAATTTAAAAGTTGCAAAGGTTACCTTCTCTTTATCCTCACATTTCAGAGCAGGGAATATCTTCTCAATACTTTCTATCTACTCCTCAGCTTTTACTGCATCGGGTTCTCCATCAAAGCTACGAGGTTGCATTTTCAGGAATTTAGCAAGACGACTGGCATAACCCTTGTCATCAGCTCCTGACTGTGTCTGCCCCGGATTATTCTGTCCTTGTTGGTTGGAGACAAATTGAGCCAATAATTGAAACATCTGCTTGTAATCTGCATTATGATCATTACCCACTTCCACAGAAGGAGTTTCAGATTCCTCATTTCCCTGAGTACTACTACCAATATCCTCAGAATGACTCATCTCCACCCTACACATAAACACTCGAAGTTAATAAAACAACCCAAAAACCAACCCACCTAGGCCATAGACCCTATCCAGGCTTAGAGCTAACCATAGCTCTGATACCAACTGTAACGCCCCGAATCTTTAGATTTGATATAAACCATAGAATTCAGACGCGCCACTACTTTAAAAACGGGTAAAATTTAAAACTAAAATACAACTATACTCCTTTAATGACATAGGAGATACACTACTAAAGATGGTTCAACACTTGACCACCTTTTACCACTTTACATAGCCAAAAACTAACTTCTATACTTCCATTACTCGGCCTACAAGCCGGTAAACAAAAGAAGATAACTTTATTTACAAATACACAATTGTACCCCAAAAATTCTGAGTTTAACATACTCAGTCTAACCAACGTCCTCACAAAACAAAAGTATAATAACCTACCCAAAAGAAATTTCCCTTAGCACCAGAACTGGATACCACGATCCTCACCTCGAGCTATCGCTAGCCTTATTTGGATCTAAGGCAAACAAAGAAACAATAAACGGGGTGAGAAGAAAAATCTCAGTAAGTTACTACTATCATAGCATGATATGCATACATATAGAAATGAAGCATGGAAGCAGTTCATTAACCATATATATATCAAGTAGCACATCACATGAGTAGCTACTCCCACTCATTATGCAACACGTATAGCTAAGCACATATTACAAAGGATATTTCTTCCCTTCTTATCACTCCATACCCATTCATAACGTTGATGTAGATCTTCATATTGAAGGCAGCTTCACTATATCAAAGGAGACCCATTACCCAGTATCTCAAACCAAGAACCAAGAACAAAAGAGCTATTTAATCATTGTGCTTAATGCTCCAATCATTGATAAAGCTAGACCCCTACTGTGATCAAGAGTAGGAGCAAACGGTCACAGATGCATAGATTCACGGTTATTACTCAGCCCCAGCTCTCATAATAAACGTGAACCTATACACCCCCGAAACACATAAACCAGTTGGACTCACAACCAAATACACATGTAATATTTACTTGACAATATGAAACTAGTACTAGGCCCAAAGTAAGGGACTAGACCATCAACCATGTACATCACTTAGGCATAATTGCATAAAATGATCAAATCCACTTGTAACACATTTAGTATGTATCATTTACCAATTCATCTTCTTGTAGTCATGAAGAGACTTAAAACGATCATTTACTTATCATATTAACTTCTTATAACACATTTATAAGACTATCATAAACAGCAGCAACAAAGATCCTAAATCTGGGACAAATACGTAACACTTTGGCAACAGATAACTATTTCATTAGAAAGACCTTTAAAAGCTAATGAATTTAGACCCAAAAATCATTTAATTCCGAGTTCGGATGAATTATTTATGAATTTTCAAAGATTAACTTGTTCTTTTAACGATTTATGCTATACTTCTGTCATAACCGAGATTCTGGGAACAATTTATAAGTTTTCAGATTCTGAGACATTTTCATTCAATTGCTCTCGAAAAATTAGTCAAGTTAGACTCAAAAATCATTTTATTTCGATTAAAAACGACCAAGTTATGATCGATTCATGTCTAACCAAAATTCTTTATACTCCCTTCGTTTCACCGTCCCAAAAGTACAACACTTACAACACTCAACATATGTAACTTCTCTAAGGCTATAACTTCAGCCTAAAAACAACTCTAACACTACACTAAAACTAATTCTCATACTACTCCCTTTGTCCCAAAATTTCAAATATTACAAAATTATTCAAAACATGATATCACAACACATATAGCATATATAATATATATATATAACCATTTTAACATTTAAAGGGGAAATTAGTAACTTACCTATCCCGGAAAAGTATCGAGAAAACTAGATTTAAACCGGTAGAAATGATCTATTCAATGCCCTTATCATTTTTATATAATTAGTTTTTAAAACGGAGAAGTAATTGATAAGAATTAAAATTGAAAATTGGAATAACCCTTACCTTCTTCCATGGCTACTCTGAGAAAGAAATTTGGGAAAGTTTCATGTATATGACACGCAGAGAGTGCTTAGAATGGGATAAAGATAGATTGTTATTTTCAAAAATTCACTTAGGCCCCTCCTAGTTTCATTATCAACAACTAAACCCCTAACTTTAAAGTTACACTTTGAACCCTAAAGTTTCAACTAACTCATTTATTCCTTTTAACAAAATTTCTACTAACACATTAACTACCACATATGCTCAAATAATATATACAAGTCCTAAAAATTTTACCTAGCACATAAAATAAACACTTTTATCATTTAACACTTCAATTAAATATCACATAAATCACAAAATAAATTATAATTATGTAAATGGCAAAAATATGAAAATAAAATTCGGTGAGGCGTTACAACCTAACCTCCAAACCTCCAAACAAGAATCTCTATTTTCGTAATCAAACTTAGGCTATAAACATTAGGTTTTTCTTATTTCCTCTAAAACATAGGTGGCGACTCTAAACAATTAAAACACAAATAGACATCCTAGGATAGTTCACCGCTCTAGCCAAGTTGTGGTTTTCCCGGGGTATCTACAACAGGGTCTGCGACAGGCTGTACCATAAAATGGCCCGCACTAGACAGTCAGTGTCATGGGTGCCCTCAACGAAGCCCTGGATAGCCTCCTCCACCAAGGTCCTCAGGCGACCTGCCTCAAAGCCGTTTCCCTTGATACTTTTGCCAAGCTGCATCCCAATCAGCTCCACCTGGCGGTGTGGGTCCGCATACAATGACTCGTCAAAAGGTAGCTCCACGTCCGTAAACATGAGCCCCGTAACAGCAGAAAAGTCAGTGGGAGTAACAGTCACCTCTCCCCAACTAAAATAGAACGTGTGGGTAGTGTCCCACCAGTACTCTCTCATTACCTCAACCAGACCCATCACCTTCTGGGTCCCTCTACGGCCTGTACTGCATCAAAAAATAGACCGAAGCCCAGAGCCCGGATCCTCTCCTTCACTGTCCCAGCCGGTGGCAATCTCTCCCACATCTCGGCCACTGCCCTCGTGGACCCACGAGATTTCATTCTCTGCAGGTAAACACAGCAGAGGTACGTTACCCAACTAGCAATATAAATTATGTGCTATAAAGTGTCCGTGCATGCTTTATTCTTATCTACTTGCGCGTATATTTTGTCATCACCAAAATAATCAACAATCTCAGAAAATTAAATAATCACGAACGATTAATTTAATTTAACGCAATATTAAAATAATACAATAAGTATGTAATAAAAGACATAAAATACCCAAAATAAATAACAAAAAGCGATACCGTTACCTCCTTCGTCTCCATCAGTTTCCCTCCGGACCAATGCTTGTCGGTCCCCACGTACAAGTCAAAGTGTTGTCCCATCGTGAAATGCCATTCATCGGGACGGAAGTTGCGAGAAGCCATCCTCGCTCGTAGTTGATGTTGCCCCTCTTGTTGAGGCGGGTCCGCGCCTTCACCTTGCTCAAACTGCTGTCCCGCACCTTCACCTTGTTCATAAGGATGCTCTGCGCCAAATATATAATTAAAATCCATCTCAATAATAGCAAAAATATCTCAAAATCTCTCTTTTTCTTTCTCTTTCCCCGGCATAATTGTGAAGAAAAGTAAGGATGTAAGCAACAGCCGGTGGCTGTTTGTAGGGTCTGTCCAGCGATGGGACTAGCCCCGCGGCCAATGTCTCCAGGCGATGTGGCACAATCTCAGCCCTCCATCTCGTGCGCCCATCAGCGATCCTCATCAACAAGGTCCAGCCAATCAGAAGGACTGGCCATGCGGCCAGTTATTCCCCCAGGCAAAAATTTTTTCACAATTTAGTCCCTCGGTTTATTTTTAATCAAAAATTGTCCCCTTAGTCAAATTTAACCAGAATTTGACCAAAAATTAACCAATTGGGTCCGGAAGACCTCTATAAAAATTAACCAACTGGGTCCAGAAGACCTCTATAAAAATTACTACCAATTGGGTCCGAAAGACCTCTATATAAATTACTACCAATTGGGTCCGGAAGACCTCTATAAAAATTAACCAATTGGGTCTGAAAGACCTCTATAAAAATTGCTACTAATTGGGTCCAGAAGACCTCTATAAAAATCAGTGTTCTAAAAAGCGCAATGCGGGGCCTATGCAGCGAAGCCGGGCCTAGCGCCTAGGGACCTAGGCGGGGACTAGGTGGGGCCTAGGCGGGACCGAGAAATTAACTGATTTTTATATTTTTATATAATTTTATATATAATTACATATATATATATTTTGTGATTAAGTCAGGATAATAATTGCATTTCTTAAGAATTGTGCAAATGCAAAAAAGACAGTTATTTTAGACCGGACGGAGAACATCCTAATTTTGAAATTATCCCCCAATCCCCTAAAATGAGTTGTACCCAACTCACAAGTACAACTTCCACCTTTTCAATTTTCTTTGACTATTGACGTTCCACTAGCCACTAGGTATCCTTTACTGAACTAACCCTTTCTCTCATTTTACAAGTATACGAGTTCTAAAAGAGAGAGAGGGAAATCAAACATGGCGATTTCAAGAGCTCCAGCACCGGTGACTCCATCCATAGCACCGGCGACTCCATAAATGCCTTAACCTCTACAGTCCAACCTACATCAGATATTCTTTTCTCTCTCCTCCCCCTCTATGCCCACTACCGGAATTTGTTTCCCATCCTTCCATATTAAATCATCGACGGCGAGCACCGGTGTCCGACGACCATCACGGAGGTAGACATGGGCGACCAGGCCGCCTAAGCGGCGACTAGCCAACTAATCGGCGCCTAAACCACCTAACCGGCCGACTAGATGACCAAGCGCCTAATGTGGCCGATTTTTTGAAAGTCGGGGCGGAGCTCCACCGCCTAGCGCCCAAGCGCCGCCTAGGACGATTTTTAGAACACTGGTAAAAATTAACTAATTGGGTCCAGAAAACCTCTATAAAAAATCCAAATCAATCTATAATTAAAAGGTCGGAAACCTCCTTAAACCCTAAAGATTATAAATTGAAGGTCAGAACCTCCGTAAGCCCTAATACTTAAAATCAATCTATAATTAAAAAAGTCGGAAACCTCCTTAAACCCTAAAGATTATAAATTGAAGGTCGGAACCTCCGTAAGCCCTAATCTTCCAAATCAATCTTTAAATCGATTACGCACGCTCTATAGGAAGTTAGAATCCATCCCTATTTTTGTTCTCGATTCTTAAAAAACTTCTTGTCATAATGTGCGTATGGCCTTTTTTCTTTTCCCCAGTAGAGTCCATCTGCAACGACTTTATTGTCTGACGAACGCTTGACTATCCCCAGCGAAAGACGGTGTCTCGTTTCTTTCTTTCCCCGCAGGTCTCAAACTATGACTGGCTTGATTCCACTTGGATACGTAGGTAGCCTTACAATAGGTTCAGCCACCTGACCAACCTGGTCACTCTCTTACCACTTCGCCATCGATTTGAAACTCATGTTTCAGATCGGTTTCTTTCTTAATCGACGACTCTCCATGCCTTGCAAGAAACGTCGCCGAGGGGCTACTGTTAATACCCAACCTGAAAATGAGTTATTAGGCATTCTAGAACTTACAGGGACCTCCCAGGTATTTACGAGCTGCGCAGGACTTATCCAGAATTTCCCGAAAAGGCCAGATAAGAAGATGTTCTTGACTGATCGGATGAGGGATCGAAGATAGACGTCATCTAATCATCCTCCAAAGTCAAGATAGATAAGCCTCAAAAACCGTGTCAATCCCCAGGATCGGCCAGGCGGCCACTCTTCCGGCCGGGCGGCCACTTCCTCCAGGTCAACTTTTCTTATAAATAGGAGACCTCAGTTCATAATTTTGATACACAATTCTCTCCCCCGAGTTCTACAGCCAAAACTGACGTCAGAACTCTCTCTCTAAACCTTTCTAGCAATCTCGAAGGTCTGGCGAATCCGCGCTAGAGATTTGACTTCGTTCTTGTCAAGATTGGTGAGAATTCTACATGTTTTCTTAGTTTAGATCTGATTTATGCTAGTTTTATCATGTTTATACATCTATATTCATAAGATTCATAACGTGTTCTTCATGTTCTTACTAGAATTCATAATATGCTTTATATCTAGGGTAGCGATCTTCATGCTTATGTGTTATTTCATACATGTTTCATGAATGTTCTTATTACTATATTAGATTTAACATGTTATATCTAATGTTTAAATCCCTACTTATAATGCATAGCCGATGATGATCCACGAGATCTAGGAACTACTTCTAAACCCTAAACTTTAGGTAATTATTCCCATGATCAGTAACTCTCCAATGATGAATATGATGACTACACGTTGATCTTATCAATGGTACAATCATTATTCTAGGATGTGATCATCTTGCATGATTCTTTCTCCTCCCCCTTCATTATGCATGATCCCGCTTCTTCTCTCTATTCCGATTATATGCGAACTATGCTGACCTGAGCTTCTCAAATGAGAGGAACGTAGGCAATCTTCGGATCCGGTCTCAATCACTAACACACTACTAACACATTCATCATGATAGAAAGTCCAACTGCTCGGGCGATAGGAGTGATAACTTGATATTCTTCTCTTGTCGTAACTTGACCCCCGAACCCTCTTTGTTAGCTTTTTCTCAATGTTTTAGCTCGATAAAAACAACGTGGCGACTCTTAATAAAGTTAAATGCCAACTTGAATATCCTAATCACATAAATAAAGATAAAATAAAGATAAATAAAAGAAAGACTTCCCGTGTGTCGCCCGCATGATGGAAAGGGGTATTCACAGGTATCTATATATGGTGCAAACTGTGACTGAGTTTCAGGGATTTGATTGATGGTATTAAACTGAGAAGGGATGTGGTTGGGAAGGTGTTGTGAGTATGACACTCGAGGCATGACCGGTGCGAACGGTGGTTTGCGGGCGTTTTGAGTGGATTGTGCTTAAGGTTTTATAGGGGGTGTCCCATGGGAGATGTTGAATTTGGGATGAGGTGGAGTGAAGAAGACTTGAGTGAGAGGAAATTTTTGGATGATGGTGTGTTGGGGTGAAGAGAGGGGGTCTTGGTATTTTTGCAAGATTGAGGAGGTGATGTTTGGTTGCAATTTGGAGGTTGGGTGGATTTTACCTCTTTTTTGTGTTTGGTAGCTTTGGTGAAGGGCCCATCAATTTGAAACAGAGCTGTAATACCTCTTTGTCTTGTCAACTTATCAGACGGAGTTTGCGTTTCTTTGTGGCTTCCTGTGATGATTTCTTCCCTAGCCCCGGAGGCTTCTAGATCTTGGAGCAACTCTTCTTTTGTGGGCTATCCGGATTATCCGCGGCGTCATTTCCCAAACTACTATCCATTGAAGTGGTATTTTTGAGGTACCGGGTCGAAGAAGTTGTGGTGACCGGGGAACTTCCTGACTCCACACGCACTAGGTGGCGACATGATGCTCTCTTCCACTTAATACGAGCTACGGGAGAAGGAAAAGAAAGGTAATTCAGGCTTTGGTAAACATTGGGTGAATGCTTGGGCTATGGGCTTAACGCTCATGCTACTGATGGGACATGACCGTTATGCTTAGACCTATGGAGTGAAAGGTGGACGAAACTTAACGGGATCTTTGGAATCCATCCACAGATTGGCGGGTGCCTCGGAGATCTTCCAAGGGCTTGACGGATGCTTAGGGGACTATTCCTAAGGACTTAATGGGATCTTTGGAATCCATCCAAAGACTGGCGGGTGCCTCAGAGATGTTCCAAGGGCTTGATGGGTGCTTAGGGGACTATTCCTAAGGACTTAACGGGATCTTTGGAATCCATCCAAAGATTGGCGGGTGCCTCGGAGATCTTCCAAGGGCTTGACGGATGCTTAGGGGACTATTCCTAAGTACTTGACGGGATCTTTGGAATCCATCCAAAGACTGACGGGTGCCTCGGAGATCTTCAAAGGGTATGGCGAACTCTTAGGGGACTATTCCTAAGAACTTGACTGGCTTCTTGGAGGATAACGGGGATCCATCCAAGGACTTGACTAACTTCTCGGAGGATAACGGGGATCTACCCAAGGACTTGATTGGCCTTCCTTGGGGACTATTCCTAGGGATTTAACGGGAATCTTATTGGGGACCTAGGGGACCATGCCTAGGATTTAACGGAGGTCTTGGAGGATAATGGGGATCTGTCCAAAGATTTAACGAAGAGACGCTTGTTAGTGGAAGAATGCAATGTGTCAAAGACGAGAAGTAAAACGGAGCAAATTCATGCAAGGTGCAATTAATTATCCGTTCAAGTTTATTTAAAACGCATTTTTATTCCTAAATGGTTGGAAAAGATTTCTCTTCTTTTTCGCAACTACTCTAAACCCTGGATCAGTGGAGGCCATCACTACATCTATAAGCCCCTCGTTTTTCACCTGTATTGCACACCCCCAAGGACGGACTATCCCGGGTGAGGGTCCTATAGGGCACGCGGATTCCACCAACCAAAACAGATAAACCTAAGGTCTAGTGCTTCGTGAAGTTCCAATGTGTGGGCCATTTTTATCATGATTAAGCCCCGGTTAAGGTTAAGATTGACTTAATGCCTTAACGAAATTTTGGCATGACCTCATTTGCATGAGGGATCTTGGATCTTAACCTCAGGCTTAAGGATGATTAGGATGGGCCAAGCATTAGGACTTTACGACACAGTGTCAACCTATCCTTAGTACATGACTTCGGTTAATTATGGTCAACGCTAACGCATAAGTCAAGGACCGGGTCAAAGACAACCTTGGTCACACTTGCTTTTACAAGGAGTCGTGAGCTTGGGCGTTAACTTGGCCATAATTAATGTTTGGACATGTAATAGGGATGTGATGACGTGAGCTAGACCAAAAAACCAACCATGTTACGGTATTTGTGTGTCACGGACATGTGTGGTTGACTCGGCTCAGAAGGGGAGGTGGAATGGACCCGTGCGCACGAGAAGGGCATAAGAGCACCAATCAAGCTGCATCGTGGCATCCATCCTGGGTTTTGAGGGTATTTGAGACGTGCTCAAGGTCGAGTGCGCGTAATGTGAATTCTTCCACGTTCCTTTTTGAGTTAAAATAGGAATTTTCTATGCGTTTTAATATCATGAACAAGAGTGTAAACAAGTTAGGCACAAGATATGGACAAGTAATTTGCACAAATAGTAAACAAGCATATAAACAAGTAAGAATCTTTAAAATCAAGTTTTGTACATGGAAAATATTGTGCACACTCAAAGGTTTTAAAAACCAAAAAAAAAAGTTTTTCATGAAGAGGGTTATGCACAATTAGGCCTTGAAAACCCAAAATTTTATGTCCAAAATTTGTGCATAACCGAGCTTTGGAAAACAAGTTTCGGTTCAAGAAAACAAAGGCATATGTGCACAAGTAGAGGCTGAAAATTGGAACCTGGACAAGAAGAAGCAAGGGGACCATCAGAATGTTTCTGCCCTGCAAGAAGTTGTTAAATTTGAAACATTCTGTGGGCCCGGAAGAACTAGCCGTACGGCTAGAGCAGCTGGTCCATTTTTTTTGGCAATTTTTCCAGTTTCTGATCCATCTAGCCCCAGATTATTGTGTTTCCAGAACAATTTCATTCCCAGAAATCAAAACAGAAACATAAAACACACACAAGGTATGCACAAAGTTAACAAACGGGGACGGGAGTTTGACCCACACAAAGGTGCCCCCAAAGTTTCTAAAAAGAAGTTTGGAAACAACTTATTCCCCAGCGGAGTCGCCACTGTAAGATACTCGTGGGAAAACGGAAAAAGTTCCCCCTCGAGAATCAAACACAGAACTTTATGTTCAAGAAACGGAGTCGCCACGTTAATTTAATTTTAAACCCAAATTTAACGGAAAAGGTTAGAGAAGGTGAGTTCGGAGGTCAGGTTACGTCTTGGGAAGAACTTTTCATCGTTCACCCAATCTGCCTCATAAATTGAGTCTCCCTAGTTTGTTGACCAAAACGTTCAAGTGTGTGTGTTTGTGTGTGTGTGTGTGTGTGTTTTAAAACGGGGAGAAACTGACTTAACAGAAAACAATTTAGGATTTAACGAAAAGGGGTTTATTTGCAAAGCTTTTTAACAAAATAGGGAAAAATTGGAAAAACAATTCCCTGGACAAACCATCCGTACAGATGGGGATGGTTGTCCTGGGAATTTTACAGATTTATCAGAAAGCAATCCAGTTCAGGCAGAAACAGAGCATCCTGCTGAAATTGGACAGAATATGATATTTTGAGTTTATTTTTGTAGTACCAAAACATGCATAACAACATCCCTATGTCTTTGATCATTAATTAGACACCAAAACAAGTGGTTTTGGGCATGATCAAGACAATAATTGGGGAATAATGATAAAGGTGATGAACATGGCCTTGGAGCCAAATATAACCATTTGGATGGTTAAAGATTGAGGCTTTAACCTCCCAAATGGGTGATTCATCCAAGACAAAGTCTTTAATCATCAAAAATCAACCTTTGGATGGATAAAGATTGAATCTTTATCATACAAAGGGACATTATTAAGACTTAGATCAAAGTTTAGAGGGTAAAGATCAAGACTTTCATAACATAAACATAAATGTGCAATGGCTTTCTCCAAATGTCCAATGGATCACCAAGTCAAAAGTAAAGACATTAAATTAAATGACATTAATATAAATGACATGAAAGTAAATGTCATAAAAGTAAATTGCATTAAACATAACAAGCCTTGATCATCTTAGGTTTATAACCCTTTGTCATACACAAGGCATGAGGGCACCATGAATCATTTCAAGGCTTGGTTCGAATTTATAAGATTTGCATGAAATGTAAAGACATTTGAGTAAGATGATCAACAAGACAAGTAAATAAATGTGTAACAAGGTAAATAAAAGGGTGAAGAGGAGATGAGAGAGAAGGAGGCCTCACCAATATTTTATTATAGCCTATCTTCCTCTTTTTCACTCAATTTGACAATGTTTTGTGTTTCTGCTCTCACTGCAGCTGAGGTTTTGCGTTTTTAAGTATTTTTCTCCCCCCCCTGAAATGATCAGCAAGGGATCAATTTATAGGGACTGAAGGCACCCAAACCAGCCGTACGGCTGGGCCCTTCTAGTATCTAAACCACCCGTACGACTCAGCATGGTGAGTTTCTGAATTTTTCTAAGTTTAATTCCAGGACAGTCCTAAGGTTTTTGGTTTGTCCTAGTGAGGTCCTAGTCTATCAGTTTTATCCCTGAATAGTCCTAAGAATACCTCTAGGTTGGTTCTAGTTCAGATTGGGGTACTTACAGTTAGTTTTGGATTAAACTGAGTAACAGAGTTAACTTTTTAGTGTCATTCTATCATTTTTTAAGCCGGGCGCCTCCCGTAATGGTCATGTGCCACGCGTGCATTTGGCCCAATAGACCGGTCCCGCACGATTCCCACATAGCTGTTGTTGGTCCCAAAGACACAATAAGGGTATGAAAAGAGGCTAGGGGGTGAATAACCTATATAAAATTTCAAACCTTTTTCAAAATTCAACCTTATGCTTACAACTTGAATTTTGCGGTCGATAACAAACCACTCCGTCAAGTGTAAAATGCACAGCGGAAGTTTTTTATGAAACAAATTAAGAGTTGTTTTTGAATTAAGTAGTGCGGTAGGTTAGAATGCGGTAGGTTAGAGTGTGGTAGACAAAAGTGTGGTAGATAAGAGTGCGGTAGGTTTAAAGATAGAAAATTGTTGTCTTAGAAGTTTTGGCAAATGATAAGTTAGTCAGATTTTAGCTTAGGCAATATGAAGAACATACAAACACAATTCACAATAATTTGAATATCTGAAAAGATCAAACACTAAACGACAAACAAAAAAGTGGACTATTCTAAATGAAGTACAAGTACTTCTTACAATAGTGTGACCATGGTTAAGTTTGAACCAAACTTAACCATGGTCCAACTGTACTGATGTAGTCGTTGAATGACAGTTGTATTCAAATAAAAAATTGTTGAATTCTGATTGGAGCTCAGTCTGAGTTGTCCTTTTGTTGCAAAGTAGTGGTGGTCCAACTGTACTGATGTAGTCGTTGAATGACAGTTGTATTCAAATTTGAAATTTGAATTTTGCAACGTTCTAAACTAACCATATTTTTTGACACTAGTGTGATCATGGTTAAGTTTGAACCAAACTTGATTTTCTTCAACTATGGTCACATGCGGCAGGATTGATTCATACGGCAGGTTTGATCCATGCGGCAGGCTTGATCCATGAAGCAAGTTAAGTTATGCGTCATACTTGCTCATGCGGTAGGCAATGCCTTGATCGCATATCTCCAGAATTAGAAAATTTGAGGGTCCTAATCTGCTAAGCCTATCAAACTAAAAAGTGGACTATTCTAAATGAAGTACAAGTACTTCTTACAATATATCCTAAAGTCCACAAAAAGTAAAATTAGGTTATGGGATCAATCAAATTAAAGTAATAGGAGTGGTTTATAATATGCATACCCAACAATCTCCCCCTATTTGATTGAGACCATTACCTACTATAACAAAGGCTAATTCATTGTACTTGGTAAAAACATGTTTTCAAGAAATATCATTTTATTAATTTCATGTCCCAAATCAATGCACACTCTAATCCAATGTCATAGATTTCTATCATCCTAAAAAGAAAAATAAATTACTAATCCTAGAAGATAGAAATAAGATTTGAAGCATTTCAAGGGAGATAATCAAAGAGGGATAGAAATGCATCAAACACAACAAACATAACATACTCCAAAGGATAATCATTTAAGCATTGGAGTACTAAACAAAAGAAAACATAGTTTTAAGAGTTACAGCCCCAAATAAAAACAAACATAAAAGTAAAGATTGTTTTAAAAATCAACACAAATTGTTCAAATGACCACACACGATCATATAGAATGGATTGGTACGGCAGGACTAGATGCGGTCGACATCAATGAGATCATTGTCAAGAGGGCTTGCGGTAAGATGAAAATGGTAGGCAGGTAGGTTCAATCCAGGAATCATGATTGGGGCAATGACTCCATCATTTTATTCAACATCATCTTCTCCTTGCCCAAGAACATTTCTATGACCTTGCTGATTTGCTGCACGGTTAAACCTATTCATCATCGTATTAACCCAGTTTGAAAGAAGATCAATCTTTACGGATTGACTCTCTATCCTGGTGTTCTGAATTTCAATGTAGTTTGTTTGAACTTGTATGGCTGCGGTCATTGTGTTGATCTTTGGTACAAACTTGTCTGCAACTGCCATTAATGCGGCATTGGTGTGAGTGAGAATGTGTTCTTTGATGGATGACTTTACCTTTCCAAGTTCTTCTTTCACTTCAAGCTTATTATGGCTCATTGCACTTGAAAGTTCCTTGCTTGCTTCCTCAACTCCTTCAACGACACTTGTACTGATAAAATCAGTTTGCTTTCTAAGAGCTTCAGTTAGGGCGGCAAGAGTAAGAGATAAGGAACAAGGTGCGTTAGAGCTTGAGCTTGTATTCCCTGCTAGTGTGTCTCTAATGGACTTTGTTATAAATTCACTCCCCCCTTTAATGGTTGAAATCAACTCAGAAGGAAGTGCGGCAATGTCTCATTTAAGAGAGGCCTGATCAGACTTAACTTCAATAAGCTCTTCTCGGAGAGAAACCATACTAGAAACCAATGAAGACACCTGAGATTGAGTGTCAGCTTGCATCTAAGATAGGAGCTTTACTGCGGCAAGCAGTTCTACAGTGGATTGTGTGGCAAGCTCAGGTGATGCGGCAAAAGTAGTTGGTACGGCAGGCTCAAGGACTACGGCAGAAGGGGTGATTGTTTCTTCAGAAATTTTCTCAACTGAGGCACCAGCAAGAGTGGTATCCTCCTCAACATTTTCAACAGTGACAAAAGTATCGACTTTTTCAGGCACGGTCTCATCCTCCTGAACATTTTTAACACTCACAGCCTTGTCACTAACTGGCTTATCACTGGCGGTAAAGCTTTCCTTCTCATCTTCCTTAGAACTTTCATCTACCAAACCCTTATCAATGGGATTTTCAAGAGCTGTTTCAGCCTCATTGTCTTCTGAACTTTCCTCACCCTCAGTCTGATCAACATCATCAGTCTTTTCACTATCCTCCTCCATGGCAAGATCTTCACTAGCATCCTCAGATTGGAACCCTCTTCAATGTCCTCTAGCCTAGCATCCAGAACAAAATTCTTTGATACTTTTGGAGGGGATACGGCAATGTCTTCATTTGAGGCAAAAACAGGGGAATGTAGGTCATGTGATGGTTGTTTAGTGACCTTTGCCTTCTTAATAACTTTAACAGGGCTTAGAGTGTGAGAGTGCTTCTTAACATGCTTCTCAACGGGATTCTCCCCCTGACTTGATATAGATTTGAGTGGAAGGGTAGGTTTGGATTTGGAGGCAGGGGATACGGTAGGTTTAGAGGGAATGGAGGATTTGGATGGTGCGGTATAGAGAGACTTGGATTGTTTGGGTTTTGGTTGAGGTTCGGGAGAAGGAGACTTGGGAGGTACGGTAGGGATAGACTTGGTTTTGAAGGAGGGTTTTGGTATGGTAGGCTTTATAGATACGGCAAGGATGGATGGTGGGGTAATCTTGATTTCGGCAGATGTGATTTGGTTTTCTTCATAGCCTTTTCAACAGGCGTTGAGTGCGGAAACATCTTTACCCTTAGCGCATGCCTTCAATGAGGCAGCCTTCAACCTCTCCTGCCCAAATGCGGTAGCTTCTTCATCAGTGATTATCTTATCACCTAAATTCGCTAGACTGTGTTTGGTGTACTTTGGTGGTACATACTCCTCAACTGGATCTCTGAGAAGGTATGACCTATACATATCATCTCCAAAGTTATTGTGGTAGTTTGCTCTCATGGAGATGTGGTAAGGTGGTCTTGGAAGAAGGCTACCGCAAACAAGAAAGATAAAGCAAAAATAATCAAAACATTAAACAGTTCATAAACAAGAAAGTTAAAGGAATGTGAATTAAAATGGATCAAAAAGAAGGTTAGTCAAGAACATGAAGAACACGACGACGAACACGAGGAACACCATGCCGAGTTCATACCCAGATATGCCAGAAATTAACCAAAATCGATGAAAAATTACATGTCCAGTATCTTAGAAGCAGATTAAGCAACAATATCATACCAATTTCATGAAATAAACAGCATTATACCCAAAAATCAAAAGGGCAATATGAAAAGAAAATGAAACGTAACCATAAATCCATTAGAGTGAATGAAATCAAAATGTAAGATCAAATCACCAAGAAATCATGAAATAGATGTATAAGAAACAACAATAAGCATAAACAATAATGTTCTAACACCATGAAAGCCAGAAATCACGAGAATTAGGATAGAGAATATGAAAAGTTGTGGAAAACCCACCAAGAAAATTTCTTAAGTTCTAGGTTAGAAATCATACCATTATCACCGCTTGTGAAGTAGATTTAGAATGAATGGAACTGGGTTGATCTTCACCAGATTCTACTGATTTGGAGGATTTCTTGCTTTGATTTTTGGAAGACATTATATAAAAAGGTGCGAGAGAGAGAAGGCGGTTTAAGAGAGAGGTTTGTAGAGAGAGAGAGAGAGAGTGTTTGCTTTTCTGAAAAGTGGAGAGAGACGGAGTAGTGGGGAGGAGGAAGGTGGAGCGGTTTGGTAAGAAGTTTGCAGAGGTCAGATGATGGGAAAGTGGGGGGTTAACTCTGCAAAAAGGTCAATTTGACCTAGGATGTCCTCTCACAATAAATGCAAAGTGTCATTATGTCTTATCAAGACACCCAATAACGGCTCAAGATGATTTAAGGAATAAAAATTAAACGCTAAAATTAATATCCCCAAATGATTTGAATTAAATGAAAGGCGAGGGAATAATTGAAATTACCTAGATACCTATGAGGTAAGTTTGATCAAAACATCCTAAATATCTCTAAGTTAGAATGACTTACATGGGGTCCTTATAATGCGGTAGCTTGTGGTCGACCGTGAAAAGTGCGGTCGAGTGAGATAGTACCTTGCTTTTGATTTAACTTCTATAAAGTAGTGAACACATATCATCATTTTCCACTTTGATAGGTTTCTTCAAAAACTTGAAATGGATTGTCTTCATGCGGTAACTTAGTGTATGCAGTAGAATAGCTTATGCGGTCAGTTGAGTTTGCGGTCACTTATGGATCAATGTGACCGTGAATTTTGCTTGACCGTGAATTGATCTACGGTGTCCCTACTTAATGTTGAACTTATAGAAAACACAAACATTAGTACATGAAATCATATAGACAAAAGTTAGAGCTCAAGCATACCCATTTCTCCTCTAAGATACCTAAATCTCTTGGAATCAAGAGCCTTGGTGAGAATATCTGCAATTTGATTGTCAGTACTCACATACTCTAAGTGGATATTACCTTTTTCCATATGATCCTTGAGGAAGTGTTATTTGATATTAATGTGCTTGGTCTTGTAATGCATGACATGGTTGTTGGAGACAGCAATGGTAGATGTATTGTCACAATAGATTGGATAATTGTCTTCTTTGATTCCATAGTCAACCAATTGTTGCTTCATCCATAGCACTTGGTAGCAGTAGCTTCCAGCAGCTATATATTCAGCTTCTGTGGTTGATATAGAGACTGAGGCTTGTTTCTTGCTTGCCCATAAAACTAGTCGATTTCCAAGAAAATGACAAGTTCCACTTGTGCTTTTCCTGTCAATAGTGCATGCTGCATAGTCTGCATCTGAGTAACCTATAAGATCAAAATTTGAATCTTTAGAGTACCAAAGTTCAAGGTTAGTAGTCCCAGATAGATAACGAATAATACGTTTCATAGCAATAAGGTGTGCTTCTCTAAGATCAGCTTGATAACGAGCACAAACACTAAACATAATATCTAGCCTACTAGCAGTTAAGTATAGAAAAGAGCCAATCATACCTATGTATAAGGTTTGATCAACCTTCTTACCTTTCAAGTCTTTATCTAGCTTGTTGCCAGTACCATAGGAGTGTCATATGCTTTTGCATTTTCATGTCCAAATTTCTTGATGAGATCTTTTGTGTACTTTGCTTGGTTGAGGAAGATGCCTTCAGCACATTGTTTTATTTGAAGTCCAAGGAAGAATGTCAATTCTCCCATCATGCTCATCTCAAATTTGCTTTTCATGAGTTTCTCAAATCTCTTGCACAACAATTCATTAGTAGAACCAAAAATAATATCATCTACATATATTTGAACAAGTAAAGTATGATCATGATATTTTGCAATGAATAGAGTTGTGTCAATCTTACCATGCTTGAATCCTTTTTCTAGGAGAAATTTAGATAGAGTATCATACCATGCTCGTAGAGCTTGTTTGAGTCCATACAAAGCTTTACGGAGTTTGTAGACATGATTTGGAAATTTGTGATCTTCAAATCCAGGAGGTTGGGCAACAAAGACTGTTTCTTGAAGTTCACCGTTGAGAAATGCACTCTTCACATCCATTTGATAAACCTTGAATCTTTTGTAAGAGGCATAAGCTAAGAATATCCTTATAGCTTCAAGTCTTGCAACGGGGGAAAATGTTTCATCATAATCAATGCCTTATTCTTGTCTATATCCTTGTGCAACCAACCTAGCTTTGTTTCTTGTGATGCTTCCATTCTCATCCATCTTGTTTCTGAACACCCACTTTGTACCAATCACTCCTTGATCTTTTGGTCTTGGAACTAAGGTCCAAACTTTACATCTTTCAAATTGGTTGAGTTCTTCTTGCATAGCAACGACCCAACTTGAATCTTGGAGTGCTTCATCAACTTTTTTGGGTTCAATTTGAGATATGAATGCGGTAAGTGCATCATAGTTTGATCTTCTTGTTCTAACACCAGAATGCAAATCACCAATGATATTCTGAATTGGGTAATCTCTGACCTCATGAACACCTTGAAGTATATCTGGTTGAGTTGATGATTGTTGGAGATCTTCTAGTGGTACTTTAAGGATCCCGTCCCTCGGCGGCGAAAACAAGCGGGTTTCGCACGAGGAAGAAATGCCAAACACGGGTAACTTTCCTAACGAAAAAGAAACGGAGTCACCACATTTGTTAATTTTAAACCCAACAAATGAAAATGGTTAGAGAAGGTGAGTTCGGAGGTCAGGTTACACTTTGGGAAGAACATATTTGCGGTTCACCCAAAATGCCTCGGAAAAAACCGAGTCTCCCTTGTTAGTTTGAAAATGTGCGTTTTTGTGTGTGTATTTAACGGAAAAGCTTCTGTTATTGGCTTTGTTTAGAAAAACTTAACTGAAAGGGTATGTTTATTAAGAAAATAAGGATCAGAGGGCAAAACAGATATTTTGCCCCCTGTTCCCAACATAGCCGTACGGATGTACATGCCATTTTCTGGGATTTTACAGTTCAGTCAAGAACAGTCCAGTTTCAGAACAGAAACAGAACATTCTGTTGAAACTGGACAGAACTGTTTTGATTCCAGTTTATTTAAAACACTTTATAAATTTAAATACAACATTCCTATTCTAAATGATCATCACTTAGTCCCCAAAACAAGTATTTGGGTGTGATCATAAGCAATCATGGGAGAAAATTGAGAAAAGTTGATGAACATGTCCTTTGGGCCAAAATTGACCATTTGGTGATTAAAGATTGAAGCTGTATCCCCAAGATGGCATTTTTATGACTTATTAACCTTCAAAGAGTCAAATCAACACATAAAGATTGAATCTTTATGGCCCCAAAGGGGACTTTAGAGCTAGATCAATGTTGGATGATAAAGATGGAGACTTTATCATCCAAATGATCATTATTACCAACTAGACAAGAATGTAAATGACAATCAACAAGCCATGATCATCTAGGTTTTAACCTCTTCCATACAAGGCATACAGGGCACCTTGGATTATCTCATGGCTTGGACAAGATAAATATGTAGATTAATATATGTATATTTGCTTGAATGGACAAGTCTTGCATAAATGTAAAGTTGCTTGAATGGACAAGTTTTGCAAGTAATGTAAAAGTGCTTGAATTGACAAGTCTTACAAGTAATATAAAGATTAACATAACTTAAACAAAGATTAAAGATAAAATAGAGTTATGGATGAAGAGAAGGGAGGGGGAGAAGGTGGCTTTACCTATTTTGGTTTAGCCAATCTTCCTTTCTCTCTTCCACTCTTTATTTCACTCCTCTCACACTACTGCAGTGATTTTGACAGAGTAATCTCTCTTATGTTGTTTCTCCCCCCCCCCTGAAATGATCAGCATGGGGTTCAATTTATAGAGGATGAGGGTGCCCAAAGTAGCCGTATGGCTCAACCCCTCATGTGCCTAAACCATCCGTACGACTCGACTTGGCGAGCTTCTGGATTTTTCCAAGTTTAATTCCAGTTCAGTCCTAGAATATCAGGTTTATCCTAGTGAGGTCCTGGCCCATTGGTTTATACCTAAATGGTACCAAGAATTCCTCTAAAGTAGTTCGATTTCATATTGGGGTACTTACAGAGCCCCTCGGTAACGTCGCTTTTGAAGAAAGCGGGGTTGTCGATAAAATGCATCCCAATCTGATGGGAGGACGGCATAGCCAATTTGTTCTATGGCTGGACCTAGTGGTATAAGATTCCTACGTATCCCTATTCGAGGGAATCAAGCCTATCGTAGTTTGAAAAGGGTGAGAGATTTTAAGGCTACTCAAACCTATAGGCGACCGTTGAGGTCGAAAGGAGAACTTAGCGTCTTAAGCCTAAGGGTGACCTTCAAAGTCGGGTGGAGAACTTGGCGTCTCAAACCTTTTGGACCTAGGTGGATATTTTTCATCCTTTCCTAAGGAACGGGCGTGACTCTCCTTTGGTCAGAGGCGGGAACTCGGGCATGACACTCACCTGGTCAGAGGCGGGGACTCAGGCATAACACTTACTTGGTCAGAGGCAAAGACTCGGGCGTGACACTCGTTCGGTCAGAGGCAAAGACTCGGGCGTGACACTCATTTGGTCAGAGGCAAGGTTCGGGCGTGACACTCACTTGGTCAGAGGCAAGGTTTGGGCGTGACACTCATTTGGTCAGAGGCAAAGACTCAGGCATGACACTCATTTGGTCAGAGGTAACGACTCGGGCGTGACACTCATTTGGTCAGAGGCAAGGTTCGGGCGTGACACTCATTTGGTCAGTGGAAAGGTTTGGGCGTGACACTCATTTGGTCAGAGGCAAAGACTCGGGTGTGACACTCATTTGGTCAGAGGCAAGGTTAATCATGGGCTTACGTCAAGGACTACCCTTCTCATTCAAGATGGGCCATCCGGGAGGCCTAGATTTTGCTTTTCACGGGGCTACTCGGGGGGACCTAATTCTAATTTCAAAACGGTCGCTCGGGGGACCTAACTCTCATCTCAAGACGGTCGCTCGGGGGACCTAATTTTCATTTCAGGATGGTCACTCGGGGGACCTAATCTTCGTTTCACAACGGTCGCTTGGGGGACTTAGTTTTATCTCAAGACGGTCGCTCGGGGGACCTAATTTTATCTCACAATGGTCGCTCGGGGGACCTAATACTTATTTCAAAACGGTCGCTTGGGGGACCTAACTCTTATCTCAAGACGGTCGCTCGGGGGACCTAGTTTTATCTCAAGACGGTCGTTCGGGGGACCTAGTCTTCGTTTCACAACGGTCGCTCGGGGGACCTAATACTTATCTCACAACGGTCGCTCGGGGGACCTAATCTTTATCTCTGATGGGCTTACGTCAGGGACGGCCAATGTCATGGGCATTAAATTTGACTCTCAACGAGTCAAAGTTGTGGCTTGACTCTCTTTTGGTCAACCAAAGGGATTTTCTCGACACTCATTTGGTCGAAGTCGGGATTTGACTCTCTTTTGGTCAATTAAATAATTTTTAACTGGGCTTACGTCAGGGACGGCCAATTTTCTTGGACATTCAATTTGACTCTCAATGGGTCAAAGTCGGGGCTTGACTCTCTTTTGGTCAATTTTTAACTGGGCTTACGTCAGGGACGGCCAATTTTCTTTTCATATTTTTAACCTGTTAACCTGGACTTACGAAGTACGGCCGGGCTAAATCACATTCTTAACCTGGGCTTACAAAGTATGGCCGGGTTAATTTCAACAAAGCTGGTCTTACGTCCATCTATGGATTGCCCGAACACATTTTTAGTGGGAACCTAATTAATTTTCTAGGTTCAAAGCAAATTGCATGAGCCAAAAAGGGCATTTTAGACATTTTCCAAAGGGCGGGGGCCTAAGTTCTATTTCGGAAACTTAAGGGGAACCATGTTCAAGGCGTTAGGGACCAGAATGTAAATTGTGGACTGAGATTTTTTCTCGCCCAAACCAGCCGTACGGCTTAGGAAGGCGTCTCCTTCTTTTTCAAAGCAGCAGCCATATGGATGGTTGCTGCATTTTTCAAAATCCAAGTCGAAAATCCTAGAGAGAGGGGCGATTTTGAGAGGGAAAATCATCAAAATTCTTTGGATTTCGTTCTCCAAATCTTTCAAGATTCACTTATGAATGCTCGAGCGCGAAGAGGCTACCCGAGAGGGGTGGACAAGCGGCTCGACATGGTCCGCAATTTTTGGGGCTACACCATTGCCCTTAATGACGTGGAAGCGGGGTTCTATAAGTCCCCTAACGCTCATTTCTGCCATGACCGAGTGGTAAGTCTTCTTCTCCCCTCGATCTTTGTCCATTTTGTGCATCCCCTAGTCCTAGGGTTCATGTTTATGCAATTTGGGCAGTTTGTGCTTCTCGGTGCATTTTGTGAAATTGGTACCATCATGATGAAATTGGGATTGTCAAGATTGTGGGCATGTGTTCGTTTTCTCGATGGGTCATGCCTAGCTATACTTTCTGAAGTCAAAGTATATTGCCTGTAATTTTGTGCATAAAGTACTTGTACTGTCGCGACCCCCGGACCCCGCGGGCCCGAGACTGTGATCTGGACGTCGACTTCAACAATAAACTCTAAGATAATGGAGATAAAAATTTCCTTTTATACCCAAAAGATGATAACACAAGGCTTTGTAAATCAACTTGAACAACAAAGTAAAACTAGTATAAACTCCATAAGCTTATACACCAAAGTTACAAAATACACAAATCCTAGTGGCGTCAATGTTTGGTACAAATATCCCCAAAAGGTTACACATTGATATAATGTAAACCAACCTATAACAACCTTCCCCAAAAGAATGGATCCACACTCGACGTCCTCTTTCTCGTGATCAGCGAGACTAATCCTTAGCACCTGGGGGGGGGGGGTTAAGGAAAAACAAAGATAAAAGAAAGGGGGTGAGATAAATCTCAATAAGTTACTAATGCAACTACATGACATGCTATGATGCAAGAAGCACTAAGCAATAATAAATATCACATAGCACATAGCATTTATCACATGACAGATAGCAGCGGAAATAAACACATAACAAAGGATATAAGCCAAGGTTTCCAAACCGATACATCCAAATAAAGGATCTCTGCGCAGCTTCAATAATCAACAAATCATCATCTTCGTAATAGCATGAAAGCTGAAGAGAAAACCCCCGGTACCGGAACAATAACCATATAAGTGTCACAAAGGACAAGAGCCATGCCACAAAGTCATGCTCGGTAGCTAGATACATTCCCAAAGGAAGCTAACTTATCATTTCCAAGGCCAATCTAGAAAAGGGGGTATAGAAGGGGGCAAAACAATGGTCAACATTATAATGGACTTGGCTTTGCCATTATAATCTTTCCCATCACCCGATGCAACAAATATGCCAGCTGGGCTTCCAAATAAATGCTAATTAATAATAATTTAGCATAAATAAACAACTTAAGGTTCCAAAGTAGGGAACCAATCCAATTAAATTACCACAAAGGTAAACCAATCCAAACAGCACATCAAAGATGCCCAACATTCCCAAAACGGTACTTAAATAAATTTCATAACACATTTATTCACAAAAGAATCAATTCCACTTAAATAAGTGTTCCTCGGTGTTATTTTAAGTTAATTAGAAGAAATAAACCTAAACTAGTTAAACCTTAAGTCTTAAACCAAGCAAAAAGGGCAAAAACCCAAACAGGCGGCGGGCGGGCGCCTGGGCATAGGCAGGCGCGCTCTTGAATTGACAGAAGGTCTGGCCATCAGGAAAAGGGGTGCAGGCGGGCGCCAGGCACCACGCGGGCGGGCGCCTGGTCTGCGATCTGGCCGGAAAAACAGGGCTGGGTTCATAAGGGATTGATACCATTTTCACCAATCCTCAAAATCAAACCCAACCAAAGATCCCTAAGGTACCCAAACGACATTGTCACGACCCGAAATATAGGCTCTATTTTATTGGTATTAAATAATTATTATTTAATTATTTGCTTATTTATTTATTTAAATTATTATTTATTTAAATATTTATGTGTACAATTTATGTGTTATAATAATTATGCCTAGCATTTTATTTGGGTCAATTGTGCTAGTATAAAATTGTTGGGTCTTAATTGTTAGTAGGGAGTGTAAGTATTTGTGTGTAGTGTGAGAGAGGGGGCCTAAGTGTAAGTTTTTGAATAATTTCCCTACTCCCCCTCACCTCCCTCACCTTCTCCCTCACTCTCTCCCCTCTCCTTCCCAGCACAACTCTCCCTCTCTCCTCCATTGTGGTAAGTTTTCTTTCCTTTCTTCTCTCTTCATTTTCTTCATCTTCTTCTTGTTATCTCTCATTTCTTAAAACATGAACCTTGTTTAGATCGTCGATAGGATCGCGTAGAATCAAAAAGAATTGAATTCCGTCAACTTTGAGATTTATCAAGTAAGTTACTTTTCCCCCATTTTGATGCTAAAATGTTCATATCATGTTTAGATAATGCTTGATGTGTTATATTTGAAGTTTGGTTGGGTTTTGAATTTGTTTGGAATAAATTTGAGTTTTTGGTTAAAAATGGTGAATTGATGAATGTTGGATTTGATTCTTGATTTTGGTTGATAAATGATGTTATCTAGGTCCTCATCCTAGTTATAAGTTGTTGTGGCTCATATGTATACTTGGTGGAAGATTGATGGTGTTTGATTTTGAGTATTTGGTGTTTTGGGTCGAAATTTGGTAATGCCCAGCTCTGTTTCCCTACCTTGAACCCAGACCAGGCGCCCGCCCACCTTGACCTGAGCGCCCGCCTGCACCTCCTTTTCCAGCTACCCAAACCTTCTGGCCAAACAGGCGCCCGCCTGCCTATGCCCAGGCGCCCGCCTGCCCGCCTGTTGGGGATTTTGCCCTTTTTGCTTGGTTTAAGACTTAAGGCTTAACTAGTTGAGGCTTACTTCCTCTAATTAACTTAAGATAACACCGTGGAACACTTATTTAAGTGGAATTGATTCTTTTGTGAATAAATGTATTATAAAATTTATTTAAGTACCGTTTTGGGAATGTTGGGCATCTTTGATGTGCTGTTTATATTGGTTTACCTTTGTGGTGATTTAATTGGATTGGTTCCCTACTTTGGAACCTTAAGTTGTTTATCCATGCTAAATTATTATTACTTAGCATTTATTTGGAAGCCCAGCTGGCATATTTGTTGCATCGGGCGATGGGAAAGATTATAATGGCAAAGCCAAGTCCATTATAATGTTGACCATTGTTTTGCCCCCTTCTATACCCCTTTTCCAGATTGGCCTTGGAAAGGATAAGTTAGCTTCCTTTGTGAATGTATCTAGCTACCGGGCATGACTTTGTGTCATGGTCCTTGTCCTTTGTGACACTTTTATGGTTATTGGTTCCGGTACCGGGGTTTTCTCTTCGGCTTTCATGCTATTATGAAGATAATGATTTGTTGATTATTGAAGCTGCGCAGCGATCCTTTATTTGGATGTACCAGTTTGGAAAACCTTGGCTATATCCTTTGTTATGTGTTTATTTCCGCTGCTATCTGTTATGTGATAAATGCTATGTGCTATGTGATATTTATTATTGCTTATCGCTTCGTGCATTATAGCATGTCATGTAGTTGCATTAGTAACTTATTGAGATTTATCTCACCCCCTTTCTTTTTATCTTTGTTTTTCCTTAACCCCCCCCCCCAGGTGCTAAGGATTAGTCTCGCTGATCACGAGAAAGAGGACGTCGAGTGTGGATACATTCTTTTGGGGAAGGTTGTTATAGGTTGGTTTACATTATGTAAATGTGTAACCATTTTGGGATAGTTGTACCAAACAATGACGTCACTAAGAATTGTATATTTGTATTTTGTTGGGCATAAACTTGTGGAAGTTTATGGTAGCTGTAATTGGTTTTTATCAAACTTGGTTTTGTAAAACTTTGGATCATCACCTTTTGGTATCAAATGGAATTTTTATCTTTGGTATTTCACAGTTTTGGTTTTAGAGTCGACGTCCAGCTCGCGGTCTCGGGCCCGCGGGGTCCGGGGTCGCGACAGACATCTAACACAATGGGGACTTCAATAACACCATAAATCACCCCAAACCAAGGATCAAGACCAACATTAACATCAATCACCATTTTTAAACAAAAACCCAAATAAATCCCAAACAATTTTAAACTCAACCAAACTTCAATTATAACAATAAAAGCATTATATGAACATAATATGAACATTTTAGCATCAAAATGGGGGAAAAGTAACTTACTTGAAAATTCTCAAAGATGACGGAATTCAATTCTTTTTGGTTCTACGCGATCCTATCGACGTTCTAAACACATTTCGCGTTTTAAGAAATGAGAAATAACAAGAAGAAGATGAAGAAATGAAGAGAGAAGGAAGGAGAATGAGAAAACTTACCAAATGCTAGAGAGAGAGGGAGAGTTGCTGGGAGAGTGTGGGGGTGAAGGGGGAAGAGTGAGGGAGAAGAGAAGGAGTAGGGAGGGAGTAGGGAAATTATTTAAAGAATTTACACTTAGGCCCCCTCCTCTACACTACACACAAATACTCCCCACTAACAATTAAGACCCAATAAAACAATACAACACTAACCCAAATAAAATGCTAGTCATAAATTATTATAACACATAAATTGCACACATAAATATTTAAATAAATAATAATTTAAACAAATAAATAAGCAATTAAATAAATATTAATTATTTATTACTAATAAAATAGAGCCTAGATTTCGGGTCGTGACATGTACCTTAGGTTCGACTAGTCATTTTGACACATTCAAGTTCATGCTAGCATTTCCTATGATAAGTCGTTGCATGTTTGTGGAAATTCGGGACACTAAGTCTCAAAATGGGGACGGATTTCATTCTTTGGGACAGGGGGAAACCCTTTTGAACAAATCCTCACACATCCGTTTCATAAATAACACACCCTTAAACGCCCAACGCAATTTGAAAAAGGGTAAAATCACATTTATTTGTATGATTGCTAGATTGACTGACTTATTCCTACCTCTCTTATTTCTACTAAAGCGTTAGCGTTCACTCGGGAATTTCATAACTTAGATCTGGCTTACCCACTTATGGAATATGCCACAACTCATATTAAGGTTCACTTTCTCTTCTCGCCTTATGGCTGCTTATATAATACAAAGAAAGAGAAGCATAGATTACTTACCAAAAAGCAAGCAAAGCGGGAGTCTCATCCGTATTTGTTGTTAAGCCCGAGAATTCATCTTAGCGCTTTGAGCCGATAATAAATGAGAGACCCAATCTCTAACCTTTTTTCTGAGTATAACTCATTTAATCTGAATAAGCAGCCCACCTTGTGACCCTCAAAGAATAAAATAAGCCTTCGTCCTTCGTTTTTCTGCATCAAATCCAATTTGAAAGGCATTAGGTCTTTGATACCCGATACCGTTTTCATTCAATTGGTCGGAGTTTCCTTCGTGTAGAAGAAGGATCTTCAACTCTTTCCTTTAGCCCTTGATCAGAGGCGTGCGTGCCTATCCCTCGTTCGGAGAAAGATTCCTTTTTCTAGTATCTACCTATGCTCCGAATGTGGGTTTGCCAAGGTCCACCCATAAGCTTACGCCCATTAGCAACTTCATCTCCTACCTCTGCTTCTTGTCCTAAAGTGAAAAAGGTCTAAAAATCCACTTATATAAAAATGGGAGTAGCGCGTTGAGCTTTTCCGGGAATGAGTACTTATCCCTTACGGGAAGATCATTCTTGTCTCTGTACAAGCAGGTATATACCCAAGGTATTCATATGGGTATTGGAATAATGAAAGTATGATCTTTGGATCTCTTTCATCTCCTGCCCAGTTGGCTAGACAAAGAAAGTTCTTCTTTTGTAGTGGTTGAAAGATAAGCTCTCGCACCGAGAGTAGGTGTGCAATTATGCCATGCTTCTCGGACTTCAAAGCTACAAGGCTCTTGTCTCCTCCCTAAAAGCATATTCGATAGCAGAAATAAAGAACCCGGGCGAGATCCGTACTGTAATCTCGCTTATCTCTAAGCCTGGAAGGAGGCTGCTTTCATCACATCAATAAAGAGAGGAATCCCGGGAGAAGGATATTGGGAGGTACACATTAAAATAACCTGATCCTATAGAGGCATCTTTGAGTCTAGACATTAGGGCGGTGTCCAAAGGTTCGGGTTTTGTCCTTTCTTTTCAGTGATTAGAAGGGCTATCGCGTCTTCGCTTCTAAGAGGATCAGTCAGGAAGCAGAAGCTTTCCTTCGCTAGTCTTTGATTCCTAAAAATCATAAGGTTTTTAGCTCGGCCCTGTTTGTTCTTCAACAAATGCAAAGAGGAGACTACCCAGTTGACTTTAATGAACCTAATATTTATCTAAACCGATCCTAGGGAACCGCAGGAGATCCTTTTACCTTTGGCTCATCCTGGGAATTTCTTTTCTTTCTGGAGCGAAGCGGTCTTTACCGATTTCTTTTTAGAACGTAAGCTCTACTGCCTTCATAGTTAGAACAGTCAGACCGGGGAATACATTATTAGGTAAGACGAAGGAAGAATCCTGGCAAAAAATCTTCTGCGGAGTCAATCTACTTCTATCTTTCTCTTCCGAAAAGTCAAAAAAAGAGAACCATAGTCTCCAGAAATTGTTAAAAGCGTTCTATCGAAAAGAAGAGGGAGGTGCGTAACGCTCTTTCGAGATGCTTTCCTTTCATTACTATTGCTCTGTAGAATTCGGGATTCCCGTCGCTTTATGGCTTACAGGAGTAGCTGGCATTGGCTGTGCAGATGAAAGAGACAGGACAAAGAGGAAGAGAGATAATTGGTTGTGAAAGAAGGAGGGCCCAATCCGGTGCGGTATAGAATCCGCTCCAGCAAATCCTTCTATTCTACGATCTGATCTCGGATCTTGCAGGGTTAAGGACTTATGCTTGTTTATCTGGATGAAAGAGCGGCGGTCTCTTCAATGCCATTTTATTCACTCAGAATTTTCAATCCAGCCATAGGGCAAGAGTCATTAAATCCATCTTGATTTCCATATAGCTAGGAAGCTTTAAGCCTGGGACTAAAGCGGTAGAACAATCACTAAGGAGTGATGCAGAGAATCGTCCAGATTCACTAGTAGCAGAGGCCTTAGTTCAATCCTTAGGATAAGCGCTTGCTAGAATCAAAGTCATTAGAAAAATCTCTAGGAAAGCATCCCCCTGGGGTCTTATACATAGATGGAGTTCCGGTCCCACTCAGTTGCTCCTGTTATTAAGCCTTTAATAAGTCATATAGTGTGCCATGAGTCAACCAAGTAAGTGAGTTCTATTGTTTGGGCTGAGTGCCACTTGGTTGTCAGCAAGTTAATAGGGGCTATTGATTAGTCGACAAATCTTCCTCTTCCTGCTGCGACTATTGTTCTTAAGCCGCTGTTACTACTCTGGCCTATGTTTTCAATAAGACAAGGGGGCTACTCCAGCTAACTCTTCGTACGTAGGGATCTTTCCTTTCATCGTATCGAATTGAAAAAAAAAAACACACACACACAAGAGATGCTATGAATCTCCTAAAAGACGCTCATTTCCTAAGACATCTTTTGCTGCTTACGAATTAACTCATTCTTCATTTTAGTAGACTGCCTTCGTCAGAGCCATTGGTAGTTGGAATTTAAGATAGATATGACCCTGTGGAATGGAATAAGGCAAGATACCTAAGGCTTTCACATGCCTCGACAGATTCCTAGTCTGCTCTTACAGCTTAATTTGGTTAATTGGGAGCTTCCAACGGTCATCGCTCCTGGCAAAGGATCCATTTTCCTCCTTCTCGCAGGCAGTGGAAGTCATAGGAAAGGACGGAGGGGCATTTGACCCAAAAGGGGTCTTTTTTTCCTAAAAAAATGCTTAAGCAATATACTCTTTCTGTTCTTAAACAACTCTTTGTTTAAAATCCAATTTGAGAGAGAAAACATCGAATTTCAGAGAGTCAAATGGGAGAAAACCACTCCTATTTGAGACGTTTTTTAAGCATTGGAGTTGTTTACTTTGTAACCGCTAATGCCGATTGCAATTCATAGAGAAAAGGACCCTGGGGGATTTTACGCCTAAAACAGCTTTTTCTATTACTGAAAAACCTCAAGAAAAAGAAGAAAACAGCGGATGGTGAAAGTGAGCGGTAGAAGCTATTAGCCTTTACCCAATACCGGGAACCCGTAAGTATGGTTTTCAAACAGACGACCTGCCGGGCTCTCTTCTTCTGTCTTACCAAAAGCATGAACTGCTTCCCGTCGTATTCGATGAGATGAGAGTTTCCGGTGGGGTGCGAGTTGGTAACCTAAAATGAGTGACTTTCCTTTTGGTGAATTAGCAGACGATTAAGACCCGATCTCTAAGAAACTGGAAAAAGGCCCTTATGTGATACCAATAACGCATGTCCACCGATGTATGGGATGACTGGGAGATAGAGTCGACAAATAACTGAGATGTCGTATCAGTACCCATCGAGGTAGTTAGGCAGAAGAGGCGGAGACCTGAAGACCTATCTTCATATGATACCGACAGGGGGCAATAAGAAAAGAGAGCAAGCGTAGGATTGGAAGAGTGAGAAAGGGCACTACCATATTAGTTAAGAGGTACCCAGACCGTCAAAGACTATTTAACAAGCATCATGCACTAAGGAAGCTATAGGAATATAGCTCTTATTTCGCCGGAGTCGCGGGCGTAGGTTAACCAGTCAAGATGCCTATCCCATTCCTCAATCCTAGCTCATAGCAAAGGGAAGGCCCTAAGGTTCTTCCCCGATAAGGCATGCAATATCAAAGCCGGGAAAGAGGAGGTCTTAGGATATTTTATCCAGTTTAGGAGGAGGCAGTAGCAGCAGGTGGGCTCAGGCTCAGTTCATCGATTGCTGTGGATTCTGTTTCAGTAGAAGATTCTATTCCTGAGGAGTAGCAATTCGCCTTCTTTCAATAGTAGTTCTCTCCCCCCCTTTATCTGATCCGATCTCTTGGTTGGTCTGGTCCTTCCATGAGGAAAAGGCTCGCAATGGCTTGATTCTTTTAGTGAAAGCGTGAGCCGAGGCTCTGCTCTCTCTGAATGGAGAGAATTAGTTCTACTCTTTCACTGGCTGCTATCTTACTAAAGAGTGGTCCTCTCTTTGCTACCCTCTCGTCACTCGCTTCCTTTCGAGAAGACGAAGAGGATGACACTGGGGATCGTTCTTACTTAAAGAAATTCCCATGAGCTGCCTTGAGCTGGTCACTCCAAAATCGATGATTCTTGGCCACTGACTTACTGCTTTCATTCAAATGCCACTGATGCGTAAGACATTGAGTTGGACTACTTTCCTTCTGGGAATGCCTCTCTTTTCTTTCCCTGTGGTCACCTTGCCCTTCTACTGACTGGCTTGGCTTGCACATGCTTAGCCAGAATTTCGTATTGAAAAGTAAGGGACGAATCGGACCAAAGGCCAGGTCGAACCGTCATTCCAAGATTTGCAGTTCAATACTCAACCGAATCGTGTACTAAATTGAATTGATCAAAATCCCGCTAGTGCCCAAAAAGCGGAATTGAACCGCTATGGGAGAATGAGATTTCCGCTTTCATAAATGCTTGACTTGAGACGAGACCAGATGAAATCGACTCCTAACTTCTTTTATTCATCGGGAGAGGAGGACGGCGCGCTCAGACTAAAAGAGGGAATCCGCCAAGCCGGAAGGAAAGGAAAAAAAAGGAATATACAAAACGTTCAAGCGCCGGCTATCTTCATTCATTTCAAAAGGTATCCGAGGACAATCTCCCTTTGGTGGATATGTGGAAGTACGCTATGATGATCCAGAGAAACGTGTGGTTTCTGAACCCATTGAGATGACCCAAGAATTTCGCTATTTCGATTCTGCTAGTCCTTGGGAACAGCGTAGCGACGGATAATGAAGAATCAGAATAGGTCCAGGGGACAAATCAATAGGAAATGCTATTTGCTTCGTAAGAATCAGAATGCACTTCTATGAAAGACTTTCACGGGAATTTCATCTATCGTAGGATATCATTGAGAAAGAAATAGGAAGAAGTGTTATCGCCTGCAATTCTTCCCAGTATGAAATGAGTCAAGAATCAAGCTACAAGTCTCGATCTATACGAAAGGCCTTTTTTCTTTCTTTTGCTTTCATTGATACCTGACTCTATAGGGGCGCTAGCGCTTTACTACTAGAATCTCAAAGGGGGGCCGAAAACGTAATAGGCTGCTACTCTAGGCTCGCTTCTTCAAGCTCCGCCCCTTATTTTAACTAAAGCGCTAACGCGCCAACTATTACTTAGTAAATCAACCTTTCGCGCTAGGCGCTCACGTTTTTTGTCTGGGTGAAAGCTAGCGGCAGGGCTTCCTTAACCGGATACACGGAATTGGGATCTCTGTCACATGCAAATCTTTCTAACTACCTATTTTCTTTCCTCCCTTCCTGCTCCTACCACAACCTGCTTTTCTATCTCTTACCTTGCTCTCGCCCTGTTATTCGCTTCCTTTCCTTATCGAGAATGAGCCATCGTACCAAGTGGCTCCCTCTCTTGTTTCCTTCCCTATCTTTCTTTCCCGCCTCCAGGCGGGTTTACCCTCCGCTCTTCAAGGAGCTCCGGGGATTCACACTACCACTCTAACAATTCATCTCAATCGGCGATGCCTCACATCAACTTCAAAATTCAATAATTTCATAGAAGATCACAGAAACATGGCAGCGACCATGACAAGACGGCTGCGATTGTGCCGGGAGATAGAGCTGCTGCAATCGCTTACCGGACGGGGCTCCATAAGCATCCCCTCGCTATACCTATACCTATACTGCAGCTCTATACTGTGTAAGCATGGATAGAACACGAAGCAAAAAAAAGCTTCGTGTTCTCTCCATACACAGGAGGTGAGCAGGAAGGGAAGGGTTGCCCTCGTAGCGTAGCTACGTTACGCGCGCACGCGTTAATAGTACGCGTGCGTATACACGCACACGTACACACACACGCGCGTATGCATACGCTATCGCACACACACGCATACACGCACACGTACGTATGCACGTACGCTAGTGTACAAACATCAACACAGTTTGAGATAGGTATAGCGAGGGGCTGCTTATGGATTTTCGTTTGTACACTAGCGTACGTGCATACGTACGCGTGGGTGTATGCGTGTGTGTGCGTATGCGTATGCATACACGCGTGTGTGTGTACGTGTGCGTGTATACGCACGCGTACTATTAACGCATGCGCGCGTAACGTTGCTACGCTATGAGGGCAACCCTTCCCTTCCTGCTCACCTCCTGTGTATGGAGAGAACACGAAGCTTTTTTTGCTTCGTGTTCTATCCATGCTTACACAGTATGGAGCCACAGTATAGGTATAGGTATAGCGAGGGCTGCTTATGGAGCCCCGTCCGGTAAGCGATTGCAGCAGCTCTATCTCCCAGCATAATCGCAGCCGTCTTGTCATGGTCGCTGCCATGTTTCTGCGATCTTCTATGAAATTATTGAATTTTGAAGTTGATGTGAGGCATCGCCGATTGAGATGAATTGTTAGAGTGGTAGTGTGAATCCCCGGAGCTCCTTGAAGAGCGGAGGGTAAACCCGCCTGGAGGCGGGAAAGAAAGATAGGGAAGGAAACAAGAGAGGGAGCCACTTGGTACGATGGCTCACTCTCGATAAGGAAAGGAAGCGAATAACAGGGCGAGAGCAAGGTAAGAGATAGAAAAGCAGGTTGTGGTAGGAGCAGGAAGGGAGGAAAGAAAATAGGTAGTTAGGGAAGCGCTTAACAGTTTGGGAATTGGTTATTTTATAAATGGATTGATGGTTGTTGCTTGTGTTGAATTTGTTGAATAGAAGTGAATAAGTAGAGGAAAGAAGTAATAAAGGGAAGAAGTAGTAACCCTGCGGGGCTTTTTGAGATCCCCTTCGGGGCTCTTTCCTTCTTTAGGAACTGCATCCCCTTCGGGTCTGCTCACCTAACTATTCAAAACTGGAACTACACTTAACACTGGGCATCTTATTTACTAAGTATTCACTAGAGAACTCGAAGGAAAAGTTGCTGCTTTTCAAGTGGCAAAATATGCCCTATTTTACATGTGTACTATAGGACTTAGCTCCTGAGCGTTCATGAGCGCCTTCGGCTCTCATTCACTCACCCTCTCAAGACAGCGACTCTCCGTTCCTGATCCACTTCGTGGCTCACTCACTCCATATTTCCCGTTCCTGATCTCCTTCGGAGCTCACTCACTCTTTTGATTTGGAATCCCTGCGGGGCTTTTTGAGATCCCCTTCGGGGCTCTTTCCTTCTTTAGGAACCGCATCCCCTTCGGGTCTGCTCACCTAACTATTCAAAACTGGAACTACACTTAACACTGGGCATCTTATTTACTAAGTATTCACTAGAGAACTCGAAGGAAAAGTTGCTGCTTTTCAAGTGGAAAAATATGCCCTATTTTACATGTGTACTATAGGACTTAGGCTCCTGAGTGTTCATGAGCGCCTTCGGCTCTCATTCACTCACCCTCTCAAGACAGCGACTCTCCGTTCCTGATCCACTTCGTGGCTCACTCACTCCATATTTCCCGTTCCTGATCTCCTTCGGAGCTCACTCACTCTTTTGATTTGGAATCCCTGCGGGGCTTTTTGAGATCCCCTTCGGGGCTCTTTCCTTCTTTAGGAACCGCATCCCCTTCGGGTCTGCTCACCTAACTATTCAAAACTGGAACTACACTTAACACTGGGCATCTTATTTACTAAGTATTCACTAGAGAACTCGAAGGAAAAGTTGCTGCTACCTTATGCATATCTCAAATCATATTTTTATCAGAGCTTTAGGTACTCCTAAGGGATTATTAAAAGACACAGATAAAAACCTATAACAATTCTAAGTCGTCAGAAAGGCTGCAACCTCCCATAAAGGTTGCACCCTTCCCTCCTCTCATTTCTCTCTATCTCTCTGACCCACCTATCGCTTTTTAGGGCTAACGATGGGTCAGAATGTAGTTCGATCCTCTACTCACTTCGCTCGGCCTTCGGAGTCTTAGGGGGTATTAAAGAGTATTTAGAATTATCGTTCGCTAACGCTCACTTGTACCGGGTTTATCTTTTATTCTCTTACCCCGGACAATCGTTCGCTAGCGCTCACTTGGGATTGTGGTCCGATTAATTGACCTTATCATTCGCTAACGCTCACTTGTCTTCCCTCCCTCTGTTCCCGTCTAATTGTAAATTTCATAGATGACAATAGAAACACTCCAACTTCCGTAGATTCCGGTTAAAACGCAGACTCTCCAGAAAAGACAGCAGCGGACTTATGAGCCGAGGCTGCACTTCTGGATCGAAGGACGGAGCCGGGCATACCGACTTCATGAGCCCCTTCATGCGGTAGCGGAATAGGGGTGAAAAGAAGGCTATTGTAGTTCCGACAAAGCCGAGGCGTACCTAAAAGATAGGCGCACGGCAAAAGGGACTGATACAGTCGGCCATGTTGCTGTATCCCCGCTATACTATACCGACCGACGTGGCTCCATACCGTGTGATTGTATGGGGGAGCGGCTTAAACAGCTTGAAAAAAGCTTCATTTTAAATAGGGCATATTTTAAATAGGGCATATTTTGGTATGATGGCTCACTCTCGATAAGGAAAGGAAGCGAATAACAGGGCGAGAGCAAGGTAAGAGATAGAAAAGCAGGTTGTGGTAGGAGCAGGAAGGGAGGAAAGAAAATAGGTAGTTAGGGAAGCGCTTAACAGTTTGAGAATTGGTTATTTTATAAATGGATTGATGGTTGTTGCTTGTGTTGAATTTGTTGAATAGAAGTGAATAAGTAGAGGAAATAAGTATAGCGGGGATACAGCAACATGGCCGACTGTATCAGTCCCTTTTGCCGTGCGCCTATCTTTCAGGTACGCCTCGGCTTTGTCGGAACTACAATAGCCTTCTTGTCACCCCTATTCCGCTACCGCATGAGGGGGCTCATGAAGTCGGTATGCCCGGCTCCGTCCTTCGATCCGGAAGTGCAGCCTCGGCTCATAAGTCCGCTGCTGTCTTTTCCGGAGAGTCTGCGTTTTAACTGGAATCTACGGAAGTTGGAGTGTTTCTATTGTCATCTATGAAATTTACAATTAGACGGGAACAGAGGGAGGGAAGACAAGTGAGCGTTAGCGAATGATAAGGTCAATTAATCGGACCACAATCCCAAGTGAGCGCTAGCGAACGATTGTCTGGGGTAAGAGAATAAAAGATAAACCCGGTACAAGTGAGCGTTAGCGAACGATAATTCTAAATACTCTTTAATACCCCCTAAGACTCCGAAGGCCGAGCGAAGCGAGTAGAGGATCGAACTACGTTCTGACCCACCGTTAGCCCTAAAAAGCGATAGGTGGGTCAGAGAGATAGAGAGAAATGAGAGGAGGGAAGGGTGCAACCTTTATCGCTTTTTAGGGCTAACGGTGGGTCAGAACGTAGTTCGATCCTCTACTCGCGTCGCTCGGCCTTCGGAGTCTTAGGGGGTATTAAAGAGTATTTAGAATTATCGTTCGCTCTGTACTGAATCGCAACTCTGTACCCAAAGCTTCCTGAAACGCCTTCCAGAATCTAGAAGTAAACCTCGGGTCTCGATCTGACACAATGCTAACCGGAACTCCATGCAATCTAACAATCTCATCAATGTAAAGGGTCGCAAGCTTCTCCATCGAATATCTGATGTCAATAGGCAAGAAATGGGCACTCTTGGTCAATCTATCCACTATTACCCAAACACTGTCATACTTGTCACAACCCGAAATCTAGGCTCTATTTTATTAGTAATAAATAGTTATTATTTATTTATTTGCTTAATTATTTATTTAAATTATTATTTATTTAAATATTCATGTGTGCATTTTATGTTTCATAATAATTATGCCTAGCATTTTATTGGGTCATTTGTGCTAGTGTAGTATTAGTTGGTCTTAGTTGTTAGTAGAAAGTATTAGAGTTGGGTAATTGGTGGGGAGGGGGCCTAAGTGTAAGTTTTTCATAATAATCCCCCCTACTCCCTCTCTTCCCCCTCACTTTCCCCTCACCCAAATCCCATTCCCAGCTCAATCTCTCTCTCTCTACAAAAGGTAAGTTTTCTCATCTTCTTCCTTCTCTCTTCATTTCCTCCATCTTCCTCTCATAATCTCTCATTTCTTAAAACATGAAACTTGTTTAGATCGTCGATAGGATCGCGTAGAATCAAGAATATTCGAATTCCGTCAACTTTCATTATTTTCAAGTAAGTTACTTTTCGCCCATTTTGATGTTAAAATGTTCATATCATGTTCATATAATGCTTTTGTTGTTATATTGGAAGTTTGGATGAGTTTGCAATTTATTTGGAATTTATTTGAATTTTGGGTTAAAAGTGGTGATTTATGAATGTTGGGTTGATTCTTGATTTTGGTTGATTAAATGTTGTTATAGGAGTCTTTTTAGACTTATAAGTTGTTTTGGTACATTAGTATGCTAGTTAGAAGGTTGGATTTTGGTTGAAATGTGTTTTGGGTTAAAATTTGGAAGAACCCAGTTGTTCTTCCCGATTCCGGCAGACCAGAGCTTTGTGCGACCGCCCAAAAATGCCTGGGCGACCGCACAACTTTCTGAGAGCTTTTGGTCGTGGTTGAGGGTCTTATTGGGCGACCGCACAGTCCCTGTTGGGCGGCCGCACAGTCCTCTGGAAGTTTACATTTGTTAACTATTGTGTGATTGAAGAATGCGTTTTGATCCAAACCTTGGGTGTCCTCCTAGTTGACCTTAGTGAACATTGTAGTACACTCTAGTGATAGAATTGGGTCCTTTGCGATCGAGTTTGTGTTTGAAATTAATTAAGTGTTAATTGGGACTTTGGAACACCTTATTGAGGTATTGTTGGTTTGACTTATCTTTGTGATGATCAATTGCGATCAAGTTTGTGTTTGAGCATCTTGTGATGGGTTCGTGGTTGTTCCAATCGGATTGATTTTGGATAAGACTTGGTTTAGGTTTTAGGTGATATCCTATAGTACCTAGAGGGTGGTTTTGGAACATTAAAGTGTAGAGTTTAGTCCGGTCGTGATCATGTTCTAAAGATTAACCTTTTGATTCGTTTGGGGGTTTGGGATTGGTTCGTTAAGGACGAAGGTAAAGCGTGTATTGGCAATTGGGTACTTACGATTTGATTAACCTTAAAGTGTATTCATTCTGATTCCTACTTTGGAATTTCAGGTGTGATGAGATGGTTGAGTTCATAGTCCTAGTACATCTTTATGAGTAAACGCTTAGGATAATTTTGGGTTATAGTCGTTGTACTATTTGCGAGCGACCGTTTGGGTTGTGATCTTTATGATTAACTCGTGGGTATCATCTATGGAATGTATCTGGTATGGTTTCTCTTTATGAAATTACGGTACTCTAATAATCATTGTTGTTGTGCTCTTTATGAGAAATTCCGTTTATCGTTGTTGTGCTCTTTTATGAGAAACTTCTTGTGTTCGTTGTTGTTGAACTCTTCATGAGTAATCGTTTGCATCTTTATGGTGATTAATGGGTGTGGTTCCCTACTTTGGAACCTTAAGTTGTTATTCATGCTAAATTATTATTACTTAGCATTTAATTAGAAGCCCAGCTGGCATATTTGTTGCATCGGGCGATGGAAAGGATTATAATGGCAAAGCCAAGTCCATTATAATGTTGACCATTGTTTTGCCCTTACTATACCCCTTCTCCAGATTGGCCTTGGAAAGGATAAGTCAGCGTTCCTTTGTGAATGCATCTGGCTAATGGGCATGACTTTGTGTCATGGTCCTTGTCCCTTGTGACACTTTTATGATTTGGTTCCGGTACCGGGGTTTTCTCTTCGAGCTTTCATGCTGCTATGAAGATGTTGATTGTTGATTATTGAAGCTGCGCAGCGACCTTTATTTGGTTCTTTCAGTTGGGTGAAACCTTGGCTATGTATCCACTTATGAGTGTTTAATTCAGCTTTATGTGTTGCATGATGATGATGGTCGTTATTTCCAACCGGTATGGGACGGTTGGCGATAGGGAGCCTCTCATTTGTTGTTATATGTTTATTTATATGATGGATTATTGGATATTACTGTTTGACAGCATGTCACTTATTATTCCGCTGCCATCTGTCTTATGTTAATTGCTATTGGTCATTGCATATTAGCATGTCATGTAGTTGCATTAGTAACTTACTGAGATTTTATCTCACCCCGTTTATTTCCATATTTGTTTTTCCTTAACCCCCCCAGGAGGAAAAGGATTAGGATTCGCGGTTCAAGGAGGACGTCGAGAGGATTGAGATTTTGGGGCAGGTTGTTATGGATCGGTTTACATTATTTAAATGTATAACCTCTTGGGGATAGTTTTACCCTTTTTTGACGTCATTAAGAATTGTATATTTTATTCTTTTGGGTTTAAGCTGTGGAGCTTATGTAGGATGTTCATTGTTGATTTAATCTTGGATTTGTAAAACCTTGTGTTATTATCTTTTGGTTCAAAATGGAATTTTTAACTTCTATATTTTAGAGTTTTGGTTTTATGTCGACGTCCAGCTCGCGATCTCGGGCCGCTGGGTTCGGGGTCGCGACAGTTGGTATCAGAGCCATGGTTTGGCTCTAAGTATAAGTCTAGGTGGACTAGTATGACCTAGGAGGGTAGTTGTGTTCGGAGTGAGTAACGATGAGTATTTTATGCAGGTATTTGTTTGTGATGGCTAGAAGAAGAGCTGGTGAAGGCATCAGCGGGATTCAGAATCAGAATGGTCTACGGGAAGAAAACCGTGTAATGTTTCAGGACAGGTTTGAAGTGGCCGTGAAAGCAATTCATGACCAAGGGCCGAGAGAGGAACATGTAGCACCTCCGCGATATGGGTTGGAGCAGTTCTTAAAGTTGAAACCAAGTGAGTACGACGGAGAGCCGGATGTGAAGAAAGCCGAGCTATGGATAGAATCGATGGAGAAAATCTACGAGTTCTTTGGTTGCACTGATAAGGATAGGGTTCTGTTTGCAGCTTATATGTTAGTTGGTGCTGCGGAACATTGGTGGAAGGAACTGAAGACCAGTTGGGATGCGACTCTTGTACCATATCCTTGGGAGTGGTTCGTGAGGAAATTCAAGGATGATTTTATCTCTCTAGTGAATCAAAACCGGAAAGAGATCGAGTTCCTCAGCTTGGAGCAAGGCTTGATGTCAGTAGCACAGTACTCGGCTAAGTTCGCAGAATTAGCCAGGTGTTGTGACTACCTTGTGCGGACCGAGGAGCAGAAAACGATGAGATTGATTAGGGGTTTGAAGACAGCTATTAGGACTCAACTTTTAGCCCAAAGAATTCAACCTTTTCAGGATGCGGTGGATCGAGCCTACTTGATTGAGCAGGATATTTGGGAACACAAAAGGAAGACTGTGATGGTTAACCCGGGTAAGCAAGGAGGGCAGAGCAAGTCACAACAGCAACATTCGGATAACAGAGGTAATTCTGGAGTGCAAACTCGATTCAGAAGGCAACTTCAAGGGCAACCAACAGTAGGAAATCAAGGTTCTAATAAGGGGACACGAAATGGGAATGTCTGCAGCTACTGTCAGAGGAAAGGACACTCAGAAGACAAGTGTTGGAAGAAGCAAGGAAAATGTGTGAAGTGTGGTCAGTTGGGAAACTTCGTCAAAGATTGTCCGAGGTTTAGAGTTCAGTCATCGGGGGTAGGAACTGGAATATCACAGGGTCAGAAGAGGGATGCTTCGGGGAAGCCCAAGGTTTCGGGTAGAGTATTTGCAATCAATCAGCACTCACCAAGTAAAGGATAATTTCAGGAGGCATTATTTGCGTCGTGAGAGCGAGCGCGTGCATTTTAGGGTCATCGCATTTATGTGTTTCTGTGCATTTAGTTGCATTTATTTCTTCTTAGTCTTTGACTTATGTGTTGTAGGTGTCTACTCCTATGGAGGAGTTTAGGGTGTCTGATGAAGTCTTATGTGCTTATGATGTGCTTAAGTATGGTTGTGTCTCACCTGCTAAATTAGCCATGTTGCTATTACAATTTGATGTTACTATTGCTTTAATCTATTGTTGTAGGGGATTGTTATATTCTCCATTCCTAGTTTCTTAAAACTATTTGAGACCGTTCCTTTGGGTGGAGTTATACCTATCTTTTCTTAATTGAAATCCGAGTATTTAGTTTCGGTCAATTTGTTGGGTGTATATATCATTCGTAAGATTTTCATTTTCTTCCGAATAGTACTTAGTGTTCGAGGAGAATCTTGGGGTTAAATTGCATTGTTGTGGTACAAGGTTGTAGTACTAATATTTAGATCAATAGCCATATAGTATTGGTTGAGTTATAGGAGTTGAGGATTCACTGAGGATCTCTTGAGGGAAATTTTGGTCACTTTAAGTGCATCTCCGTGAATGTATCGGGATGGATTAGCATGAGAGGTGTACGATTTTTATGGATGATGAGTTTGTTACAGGAGTTATAATCATTAGTGGTGGTAAGCGTGTTAAGTTAGAAATGACTAAGTACATTTTGGGAGAGTAATAATTTCTTGATTTATGTTAAAGGCATTTTGAAATTTTGGTTAGATAGTGGTTCTATGGTTCTAAATCCCTTCTTGGTAGCGTTTCCCGAATTGGATCAAGGGTATGTGAAGTAAGTTGATTATCAATACTGGGGCATAATTAAGGAATATCATGAATTGATATTGGGTCAGTTGGAACGTTACTAGCTAATTGGGTTATTATAATGGTAGTACCATTGAGCTTAAATATCATCAAGTCAATAAATGTATGCGTGAGAGACTAACTGGGTTTAGCTATTGAATTTAGAGTTCGTTGATTTCCTTTGGGTATATGAGCACGGATTATGACTTAAATGAGAGTTAAAGAAAATCTTTTGAAGATGAAATTTGGATCGTTTTGCGGACTATTGAGTACATTGAATGGTTTAGGCTTCAAGACCAGATTAATGAAGGGATGAGAGTATAACATAGATTAAGTGGACACTTTGTACGAGGAATTTTGGGGTTGTATGGTGCTATTAATTTAAGGTGTTAACTCAAAGTGAAAGCACTATAATGGCAATCCATAGAGATGTAGCCATTTCGATGAATATTGTGGAAATAGAAATTCATTTAGCCTTTTTATATTTTTAAAGCTAATTAAGCTCGAGATGGTAATGTTTTGAAATTCTGGGGAATAATACTAAGTATACGATTTACAAATGGAAGTACCTTTGCGGTGTAGTTAAGGCTATGAATAAGGCGAGCTTGAGATATCTCGAGAATTAAGTATGGAAATAATTTGGATTCTTCGATTTTGAGTACGGATTTTGATTAGTAATAAAGTTAATGATGGAACGATTCGGTTCATGAGGTAGTGTTATCGTAAGCATCATTTAAGGTTACCTTGTAGTGGGTTAGATTGGACAATTGAGGAATTTGAGAAATGTGAAACTATCGTATCCGTAGCTAATTAGTCTTTCGGGTAAGTCTCGTTAAAATTCGGGTCGAATTTTCTTTAAGGGGGAGTGAATGTCACGACCCGAAATCTAGGCTCTATTTTATTAGTAATAAATAGTTATTATTTATTTATTTGCTTAATTATTTATTTAAATTATTATTTATTTAAATATTCATGTGTGCATTTTATGTTTCATAATAATTATGCCTAGCATTTTATTGGGTCATTTGTGCTAGTGTAGTATTAGTTGGTCTTAGTTGTTAGTAGAAAGTATTAGAGTTGGGTAATTGGTGGGGAGGGGGCCTAAGTGTAAGTTTTTCATAATAATCCCCCCTACTCCCTCTCTTCCCCCTCACTTTCCCCTCACCCAAATCCCATTCCCAGCTCAATCTCTCTCTCTCTACAAAAGGTAAGTTTTCTCATCTTCTTCCTTCTCTCTTCATTTCCTCCATCTTCCTCTCATAATCTCTCATTTCTTAAAACATGAAACTTGTTTAGATCGTCGATAGGATCGCGTAGAATCAAGAATATTAGAATTCCGTCAACTTTCATTATTTTCAAGTAAGTTACTTTTCCCCCATTTTGATGTTAAAATGTTCATATCATGTTCATATAATGCTTTTGTTGTTATATTGGAAGTTTGGATGAGTTTGCAATTTATTTGGAATTTATTTGAATTTTGGGTTAAAAGTGGTGATTTATGAATGTTGGGTTGATTCTTGATTTTGGTTGATTAAATGTTGTTATAGGAGTCTTTTTAGACTTATAAGTTGTTTTGGTACATTAGTATGCTAGTTAGAAGGTTGGATTTTGGTTGAAATGTGTTTTGGGTTAAAATTTGGAAGAACCCAGTTGTTCTTCCCGATTCCGGCAGACCAGAGCTTTGTGCGACCGCCCAAAAATGCCTGGGCGACCGCACAACTTTCTGAGAGCTTTTGGTCGTGGTTGAGGGTCTTATTGGGTGACCGCACAGTCCCTGTTGGGCGGCCGCACAGTCCTCTGGAAGTTTACATTTGTTAACTATTGTGTGATTGAAGAATGCGTTTTGATCCAAACCTTGGGTGTCCTCCTAGTTGACCTTAGTGAACATTGTAGTACACTCTAGTGATAGAATTGGGTCCTTTGCGATCGAGTTTGTGTTTGAAATTAATTAAGTGTTAATTGGGACTTTGGAACACCTTATTGAGGTATTGTTGGTTTGACTTATCTTTGTGATGATCAATTGCGATCAAGTTTGTGTTTGAGAATCTTGTGATGGGTTCGTGGTTGTTCCAATCGGATTGATTTTGGATAAGACTTGGTTTAGGTTTTAGGTGATATCCTATAGTACCTAGAGGGTGGTTTTGGAACATTAAAGTGTAGAGTTTAGTCCGGTCGTGATCATGTTCTAAAGATTAACCTTTTGATTCGTTTGGGGGTTTGGGATTGGTTCGTTAAGGACGAAGGTAAAGCGTGTATTGGCAATTGGGTACTTACGATTTGATTAACCTTAAAGTGTATTCATTCTGATTCCTACTTTGGAATTTCAGGTGTGATGAGATGGTTGAGTTCATAGTCCTAGTACATCTTTATGAGTAAACGCTTAGGATAATTTTGGGTTATAGTCGTTGTACTATTTGCGAGCGACCGTTTGGGTTGTGATCTTTATGATTAACTCGTGGGTATCATCTTTGGAATGTATCTGGTATGGTTTCTCTTTATGAAATTACGGTACTCTAATAATCATTGTTGTTGTGCTTTTTATGAGAAATTCCGTTTATCGTTGTTGTGCTCTTTTATGAGAAACTTCTTGTGTTCGTTGTTGTTGAACTCTTCATGAGTAATCGTTTGCATCTTTATGGTGATTAATGGGTGTGGTTCCCTACTTTGGAACCTTAAGTTGTTATTCATGCTAAATTATTATTACTTAGCATTTAATTAGAAGCCCAGCTGGCATATTTGTTGCATCGGGCGATGGGAAGGATTATAATGGCAAAGCCAAGTCCATTATAATGTTGACCATTGTTTTGCCCTTACTATACCCCTTCTCCAGATTGGCCTTGGAAAGGATAAGTCAGCGTTCCTTTGTGAATGCATCTGGCTAATGGGCATGACTTTGTGTCATGGTCCTTGTCCCTTGTGACACTTTTATGATTTGGTTCCGGTACCGGGGTTTTCTCTTCGAGCTTTCATGCTGCTATGAAGATGTTGATTGTTGATTATTGAAGCTGCGCAGCGACCTTTATTTGGTTCTTTCAGTTGGGTGAAACCTTGGCTATGTATCCACTTATGAGTGTTTAATTCAGCTTTATGTGTTGCATGATGATGATGGTCGTTATTTCCAACCGGTATGGGACGGTTGGCGATAGGGAGCCTCTCATTTGTTGTTATATGTTTATTTATATGATGGATTATTGGATATTACTGTTTGACAGCATGTCACTTATTATTCCGCTGCCATCTGTCTTATGTTAATTGCTATTGGTCATTGCATATTAGCATGTAATGTAGTTGCATTAGTAACTTACTGAGATTTTATCTCACCCCGTTTATTTCCATCTTTGTTTTTCCTTAAACCCCCCCCCCCAGGAGGAAAAGGATTAGGATTCGCGGTTCAAGGAGGACGTCGAGAGGATTGAGATTTTGGGGCAGGTTGTTATGGATCGGTTTACATTATTTAAATGTATAACCTTTTGGGGATAGTTTTACCCTTTTTTGACGTCATTAAGAATTGTATATTTTATTCTTTTGGGTTTAAGCTGTGGAGCTTATGTAGGATGTTCATTGTTGATTTAATCTTGGATTTGTAAAACCTTGTGTTATTATCTTTTGGTTCAAAATGGAATTTTTAACTTCTATATTTTAGAGTTTTGGTTTTAAGTCGACGTCCAGCTCGCGATCTCGGGCCGCTGGGTTCGGGGTCGCGACAATACTTCCTACGTGTACGAGGTAGTCCCGTAACGAAATCCATAGCCACATGCTCCCATTTCCACTCGGGAATCTCTAACGGCTGAAGTAGTCCCGCTAGTCTCTGATGCTCGGCTTTGACCTGCTGACAAGTTAAACACTTCGAAACGTACTCGGCTATTTCCCTCTTCATATTAATCCACCAAAATTGTTGCTTCAAATCCTGATACATCTTCGTACTGCCCGGATGAATAGTATACCTAGATTTGTAACCCTCATCTAAAACTTGTCTCTTCATCCCACCAACATCGGGTACGCACAAACGATCACGGAAAGTTAAAACTCCACTCGAATTCAAAGAAAAATCCTCAAAATTCTTTTCCTTCAATTTACCCATTATCTTCACCAACTCGGGATCTTCTTTCTGAGCTTCCTTTTTTCTCTGAATTAGGGTCGGAGATACCCTAATATTCGCAAAAATAGCCCATGTCTCGATTCACGAGGAGACCAATCTCGAACAGCCTCAAGCATTTTCCACTCACGGACCATCATCGAAGCCACATAAGACTTTCTACTAATCGCATCGGCTACCACATTCGCCTTTCCCGGATGATAAGAAATCGTACAATCATAATCCTTCAATAATTCCATCCATCGGCGTTGCCTATTATTCAACTCTTTCTGGGAGAAAAGGTATTTCAAACTCTTGTGGTCCGTAAAAATCTTGAACTTCGCCCCATAAAGGTAATGCTTCCATTTATGCAACGCAAATACTATCGCAGCCAACTCTATATCATGAGTCGGGTAATTCTGTTCAATAGGGGTTAACTTCCTCGAAGCATAGGCAATTACTTTCCCATTCTGCATCAACACACAACCCAAACCCTCTTTCGAAGCATCACTGTAAATCACTAGGCCATCGCTCCCATTAGGCAAAGTCAAGATCGGTGCGGTAGTCAACCTCTTCTTCAATTCCTCAAAACTCTTGTCACATTTCTCGGTCCACACAAACGGAACATTCTTCCGGGTCAACTGAGTCATCGGAGTAGCGATCCTCGAAAACCCCTCAATAAATCTTCTGTAATACCCGGCTAAACCAAGAAAGCTTCTAATCTTTGTCACTGATTCGGGTCTCTTCCAATCCACTATAGCCTCTATCTTTGAAGGATCCACAGAAATCCCGTCTTTAGAAATCACATGACCCAGAAATGACACCTTCTCGAGCCAAAATTCGCATTTACTAAACTTCGCAAATAATTTCTCCCTCGCAAGAATGGATAAAACTGTCCTTAAGTGCTGCTCGTGCTCCTCTCGAGATTTAGAGTAGACGAGTATATCATCAATAAAGACCACCACGAACGAGTCAAGATACGGATGGAAAACTCGGTTCATCAAATCCATAAACACTGCCGGCGCGTTAGTCAACCCAAACGGCATAACCAAGAACTCATAATGACCATAACGAGTGCGAAAACCAGTCTTCGGAATATCGGAATGGGTTGGCTGAGCTGTACATGGAGCTCGATAAATTCAGCCGGAAAGCGAGCAAATCCTTGGCTTGTTTCCAGTTCGCCTTGGAGGTACATTCTTTTCCCTCCCCATTTTTCTGTTTTCTCCTTCTCATTTACCTTTTCGGTTTTCGGTGTCTTAATGATTTTTGGCCTTTTCCTTTCAGGCTTGGTACTACGAGATATTTGGGGGCTATCCATGGGAGCTGACCATTGATCCCGCTATCACATTCCCGGCCATGGTCTGTTGGGCTCGAGAGGCCCGAAAGAAAAGGGGATCCAAGGGACGAGTCTCCGTCTGTCATGCCGACGCCAGGGCAGTGCTAAGGGGGGCTATACCGGCTGAACTTAACCTCTTTCCTTGGTCAAGGTAGGAGGGGCAAGGGCTAGGCATTAACCTGTCTGATGCTCTGCAGGTAACCCGGGAGAGGAGACTGCTCGTAGGGTTCCGGGGAGAGGCCTTTTACTTGGGAGAGAGGGTGCTCTGGAAGCATGGGCTTGGTCTCATGCAGAGGGCTCCTATCGACCCTCCTGACACCATGTTTGTAGCAGACCGAGGGGGCGACCCCTGCCTCATGGGTGCGGATGCATCCTATTTTATTACCGATGAGCCATACGGACGTTTCGTGGCCCGGAGGCTAAGATCACCGTAGGTAGTGGTTTCTGGGGTGGTTCTTCCGATATGGTAGGACTTCTCATATATATACTCAGATGGCCGGGTCCACATAGTGGCCACATCCGTGGCGGGAGAGGGGGCCCCTCCTGAGGATGCTCCCGGGGGCGTGGTATGCTTTCATTCATTCCCTTTGCGCACACTTATCACATAACCCTGTTCCTTTTCACTGAGCAATTTCACTTTCATGTGCAGGTTGCTGCGCGAGCTTTGTTGGAGAAACCTTCCCTCATGAAGCGGGCCAAAAGGTGGCTCAAGAGGTTTGTTGGTCACTCTTCCAAGGGGCCTCGGACTGAATAACGATTCGCGCCGGGAAGAAATTTGGTGAGTGGTGGAGAGAGGTCTTTCCGATGAGCCTCGAGCGTAGAGCTACCCCCGTCTTTTGTCCGTCGCCACACCTTAGGCGGGGCTGATTTGAAGGCCTTTCGGGACTCGCTTCGTGATCCCGGCTCCCACGAGATTGCTTCGGACCCGTTTGCCCATTTGGCTTTAGAGCGTGTGGACCCCCTGCCGGCCAGGTATCCCAGTCCTCACTCCTAGATTCCTCCTTCCTTCTTCCCGGGCCAATCCTTTTCGGGTGAAGGCTCAAGCATGGCAGAGTCCATTTTCTTCTTTGACCCCAGCATGTACCCACCTCGTCCTTTGGAGAGGGTTCATTCGCCTCCAGAGGACCCTTATCCGGACTCAGATTAGGATGCACCAACCTGAACAATTTTTCTTTTGATTTGTTTAATTCAAAAACGATGTATGAAAATTCGCCATCTTTGGTTGTTTAAAACATTGTCCCTTTTATTAGTAAATTCACCATTTATGCATAGCTTGGGCCTTGAGAGGGCTTTGTGGTCATTTTTGGACCGTCGGGGATTCCCGAAACGTGTTTGGACTCAATTATCTGGACCTTGACACGTATCTGACAGGCTTTTTGAACAAGTGAAAATGAGTTTCACTTGTGGGAAATCAGCTGATACAAGCTGCTGATATGAAATTTTTCACATGGAAAAACCAGCCGTACGGATCATACAAGCATGGTTGACTTTTCGGCCAAACTTTCTGAGGGCTTTTAGGGAATTTTGACAGACGGGAGACCTTATTTGACCCAGACCATTTTACCCAAAGCATGACTCTTCGTTGGTCCTTCCATTGCGCGATTATGGCTCACCAGCCCCAGTGCGTTGCCTTGCCGGAAATTATTCCTCGAGTTTCACAGTCATGGCTTGCCAGCCCCAGTGTTTTGCCTTCGCCCGGAACTATTCCTCGGGTCTCACCCTTTCCTTTGGGTGCGCATCTTCCCCTGTTCGGGACTGGGTTCGCTCTTCTCACGGGTTTCTTCTCCCTAAGCATCCAATCATATCGCTTTTCCCTTTCTCATATTTCTCACCATCTTCTCTTTCTAGGAGTGGCCTAACCGACTTCTAACACGGACAAGAGCAATAGTTGACTCTGACACGGACAAGGGCAAATCACGCTTGCTTACACGAATAGGCACACATAGGCATTTACGGGAGTGAGTCCCTTTTCTGAGGAAGGAAGCCTATGGACAGAAATCTACATGTTTGGATCTTTCCTAAGATGTGGAAAAGAAGACTTGTTGAGGCATTCGAAATCAGCCTTAATTAGTGCCATCAAAACGGTTGCTCGAATGGACCTTGTTCCGCATTAGGTCAAAATTCAAGCAATTAGCCTTATCATGCATAAATGTTGTGATCATTTGAGATTCAGACTCGATCAATGGCAAGATCGAAGTGTGTTTAGGAGGGATTGGTCATTATCCGGGAGATTGGTCATTAACAGGACCAAGGGAAGAGAGCCGGGTCTTCTTGGGAGGACCGAGGCTTGGTGGATTCATTTCATGCTATGACCGGACCCGAAGGTTGCCTACGTTCCCCTCGATGTGAGGAGCTCAGGTTGTCGTAGTTCGGCTATGGGCAGCTTTGGCCAGGATCGGTTTCCTTTTGCTGTCTCGGAGGAAGCTGTTGCTCACTTTGCTTTTGCGGCGATCCTCTTGAGATGGATCTCTTGGGATGAACCCTCTTGGGTGTGGATGGGTTTCTTGAGGCAAGCGTTTTCCTTTTGTATTTCCTCTCCTCCTTTCCTTTCATTCATTTTCTTTTCTTATCATTCAATTTTTTTCTTGTTTTTTTTTTTTTTTTTTTTTTTTTAGGAGGAGGACAACACTAGCCTTAGGTCTCTTTTCCGGGTATTAGCTCCTTTGTAGCCCCTTGGCGGTGTGCCTGTCACTTTGGGCTGACTTTGAAAGTCTGGGAAGCCCTTTGCCTGACTGCGCGCATGTGATCACGGTTAAACCTTGGTGGTTGAGCAACAACGCCCTCACTTTTTCACTATCTCGGGATGCCTTTGGCATGTATCAAGGATTTATCTTAGAAAGGTGTATGGGGTTGTGTATCGGGAGAGTGTATGGGGGAGGATTTGCCATTCATGATTTTCTTCATGCCAATTGATCACAACATTTATTCATATTAAGATTAATTGTTTGCATTTCGTACTCTTTTGCGTTTTGGGCCCATTCATCCTTGAATGATTCGTCGTTGACTATTGCGCTTAGGAGTCAACTCATCATTTTGGGGATATAGCAATCACTTGACAACATTAATTAAAGCGATTCCGAGAGTTAATGCGTTTTTCAAGATAATGCCTCAAGTCTAGAGAGAATAGAAGTAAAAACGATCCATTTCACGGGAGATTCAATTTTTACAAACATAGACTCAACCATTGACTCTATTGACTCGATCATTCTACCATTCACCGTTTCGACCATGCCCAACTCTGTGGCTTTTCAAATAACATTTGCCTCACATGGATTTTCATAAAAGAAACAAAAGACTTTGTCCACAATGGACTTTTGAAAGACTCTCTAGAACCTACGAGACCGGACCACTCCTAACCATCTTCCTTCCTCCCTTCTCCCTTTTCTTCACCTCACACCCATTCATCACCTTGCTTGGTGATAACCTCCTTATCGATGAGCGATTGGATATGATTTCTCAAGGTGAGACAGGCGTTCATAGAATGACCTGAGGCTTGGTGATACTTGCAGTGTTGTTTAGGATCATGGTGCGCTCCGAGTGGTTCGGCCCATATTACGTGGCGACCCAGCAGTTCCATCTTTCCTATCCGGAGCAGGTGCTCCAACATTTGTTCCCTCGGCATTCCTAACTCATGGAACCAACGATAATGGGCCCCTTTCCCTTGGGGGTGGAATCCTCCTACAGCCACCGCGGGATCCCTATGGGATACTGTAACGGGCTGGAGCTGATCTCGAGACTTTTTCCCATCTTGGACTGAGTGATCGGGGGTGGTCCCCGGGGAGGGAGACAGCTTCTCCGAGGACCTTTTGATTTCCTCGATAGATTTTATAATCTCATGCAGCATTCTCGGGTGTTCCTCGAGTTATGTCTTTCCAGTTCATCTGACAACTCTGCTCGGTTATGTAGAAGTTCGCACCGGGCATCGTATTTTTCCTCGAGGTCCTTCCTGAGCCTTGTGCCATTCTTCTCCCACAATTCTTCGACCCTCTTGTGGAAGAGCTCCTTAATGTCCTCACGGAGCTGTTGGACCACTTTGATCGCCTCATTACGATCAACCTCGGCCCTCCGCACTTGCTCTCTCATTGTGCTGACTGTCCTTTCTAAGAGCTTTACTCTGCCCTCCAATCACGCCTGTGCGTCCAATCTAATGTCCATCTCATTTGCTTGAGCTTTGCCTGCCATTGTTTCTTATAGCACAAAGGACCGACAAGCCGTAAGGGCACCGTGAAAAGAATCTTGAAAAGTCATGCTTTGAGTAAGGTGGGGACTTGACACAAATGAGATTTCGACTCATTGAGAGAAACAAGTTTGACCCTTTTGGGGGGAAGCCCAGGCCATGCATTTTGGATGAATTTAACAATTTCCACCTTTTAGAAAAGGATTTTGCTTATTTTCTATAATCATTATTAAGAGGTTTTGTCACACGAGCAAACGTTAGCGCGCAATTTAATGACTTAACACTTATTATTCATGTACCCTCGAAACACGTTTTGTTCCTAATTGGTTACAAAAGATTTCTCTTCTTTTTCGCAACTATTCTAAATCCTGGATCAGTGGAGCCGTTACTACGCCTATAGACCCCTCGTTTTTCACCTGTACTGCACACTCCCAAGGACGGACTATCCCGGGCGAGAGTCCTATAGGGCAAGCGGCTTCCACCGACCAAAATAAATGATCCTAAGGTCTAGTTTGTCGCAAGGCTCTTGATGTGTGGGTCACCCTAATCATGATTAAGCCCCAGTCGGGATCGAGACTGTTCCAAAGGCTGCACCGATATTCCGACATGACGCCATTTTGAATGAGGTGTCTCAATCCTCGACCATGAGCCTAAGGATGATTAACATGACCTGTTCATTAGGGCTTAACGACACGGTTCTACCCTATATTTAACACATGACCTTTGTTAATTGTGGTCGTCATTAACACACGAGTTAGAGGCGGGTTATGCCACGCTTGCATTACATCAAGGAGTCGTAACCCGGGCATTAACTTGGCCACAATTGACTTTGAACACATGCTAAAACATAATGGCAATGTGAACTAGACCAAAAACCAACCAAAGTCACGGTATTTGTGCGTCACGGACATGTGTGGTTGACTCGGCTCGGAAGGAGAGGTGGAATGGACCCGTGCGCGCTCAAAGGGAACAAGAGAGCCAATCGACCTGCATCTGGCATCCATCCCGGGTTTAAAGGGTATTTGGAACGTGCAAGGACAAGTGCGCGTTGTGTGAAGTCAATTCTAAATTCCCTTTTTGAGTCAAAATAGAGATTTTTATTTTGTTTTTTTTTTTTCAACATGATGAGCATGGCATAAGCAAGATATGAACAAGTATGAACAAGCAAGTAAGCATCTTATACACACAATGAATCAAAAGAACAATGATTAAACAAAGACCAAAACTTGTACATGTACCAAGTTGTGCACAACCAAAAAATTTTCGAATCAAACATTTTGCCAAAAGAACAATCTTTACATTGAAACCATTTGTACAAAGCAAGTTGTGCACAACGCGAAAAGTCAAGAAATTTTTACAAAAAGGGGTTATGCACAATGAGATTTTGGAAATCATTTTTATTGACAAAACATCATGCATAACCAAGTTTTAAAAACCAAGTTTTGGCCAAAAGAATAAAGGTAATGTGCACAAGTAAGGCCGTAAATTTGGAACCTGGACAAGCAGAAGCAGAAGGCAATTCAGAATGTTGCTGCCCTGTACAAAATTGTTAATTTGCAACATTCTGGCCTTTTACCAAAGTAGCCGTACGGCTAGACCAAGAGGGTTGAGATTTTATCTCAGTTTCTCCAACTTCTGATCATCATGCTCCAATTCATTGCATTTCCAAAACGTATGCACTCAAAATAGTTCAAACAGAAACAACAAAAACACACAATCATGCACAAAGTTAACTAACGGAGACGGGAGTTTGACCCACACAAAAGTGCTTCCAAAGCTTCTAAAGAGAAGTTCGTAAGCACTCTTTTCCCCAGCGGAGTCGCCACTGTAAGGATCCTATCCCTCAGCGGCGAAAACAAGCGGGTTTCGCACGAGGAAGAAATGTCAAACACAGGTAACTTTCCTAACGAAAAAGAAACGGAGTCGCCACCTTTGTTAATTTTAAACCCAACAAATGAAAATGGTTAGAGAAGGTGAGTTTGGAGGTCAGGTTACACTTTGGGAAGAACATATTTGCGGTTCACCCAAAATGCCTCAGAAAAAACCGAGTCTCCCTTGTTAGTTTGAAAATGTGCGTGTGTGTGTGTGTATTTAACGGAAAAGCTTCTGTTATTGGCTTTGTTTGGAAAAACTTAACTGAAAAGGTATGTTTATTAAGAAAATAATGATCAGAGGGCAAAACAAACATTTTGCCCCCTGTTCCCAACATAGCCGTACGGATGTACAGGCCGTTTCCTGGGATTTTACAGTTCAGTCAAGAACAGTCAAGTTTCAGAACAGAAACAGAACATTCTGTTGAAACTGGACAGAACTGTTTTGATTCCAGTTTGTTTAAAACACTTTATAAATTTAAATACAATATTCCTATGCTAAATGATCATCACTTAGTCCCCAAAACAAGTATTTAGGTGTGATAATAAGCAATCATGGGAGAAAATTTAGAAAAGTTGATGAACATGTCCTTTGGGCCAAAATTGACCATTTGGTGATTAAAGATTGAAGCTTTATCCCCAAGATGGCATTTTTATGACTTATTAACCTTCAAAGAGTCAAATCAACACATAAAGATTGAATCTTTATGGCCCCAAGGGGGACTTTAGAGCTAGATCAATGTTGGATGATAAATATGGAGACTTTATCATCCAAATGATCATTATTACCAACTAGACAAGAATGTAAATGACAATCAACAAGCCATGATCATCTAGGTTTGAACCTCTTCCACACAAGGCATGGAGGGAACCTTGGATCATCTCATGGCATGGACAAGAGAAATATGTAGAGTAATATATGTATATTTGCTTGAATGGACAAGTCTTGCATAAATGTAAAGTTGCTTGAATGGACAAGTCTTGCAAGTAATGTAAAAGTGCTTGAATGGACAAGTCTTGCAAGTAATATAAAGATTAACATAACTTAAACAAATATTAAAGATAAAATAGAGTTATGGATGAAGAGAAGGGAGGGGGAGAAGGTGGCTTTACCTATTTTGGTTTAGCCAATCTTCCTTTCTCTCTTTCACTCTTTGTTTCACTCCTCTCACACTACTGCAGTGATTTTGACAGAGTAATCTCTCTTATGTTGTTTCGACCCCCCTGAAATGATCAGCATGGGGTTCAATTTATAGAGGATGAGGGTGCCCAAAGTAGCCGTATGGCTCAACCCCTCATGTGCCCAAACCATCCGTACGACTCGACTTGGCGAGCTTCTGGATTTTTCCAAGTTTAATTCCAGTTCAGTCCTGGAATATCAGGTTATCCTAGTGAGGTCCTGGCCCATTGGTTTATCCCTAAATGGTACCAAGAATTCCTCTAAAGTAGGCCGATTTCAGATTGGGGTACTTACAGGTACATCATTGGTGCCATCCCAATCATAAGTAATTTGAGGGATTGGTTCTTCAACATTGATGGGTGTTTCAACTTTATCTCCATTTGAATTTGCAGCAGATATGGTATTGTAGACACCCCATTTTGGACTCAAATTTATGATTACACTACTCTTGTGTCTCGCCTTTATGTTTTGATGAATACTCGTTAGTTTTGGCCTGTTTTGTTAAGTTTCTGACTGACTCCGTTAGTTAGGGGGTAAACTGAACAACAGAACTTTAGATGAGGGCAAAACAGTACTTTTGTACTGGATATCTCGTACGAGACATTGATGTCTCGTACAAGACATCTCCTCTGTCTGCGAGTCAGAATCACTTTCCTTCTCCGTCCCGATCTCTTTCTTGGCCAACACTCTCCTAATCCGGGAAACATTGAATTATGAGACTTCCTAGATGCTTCCTACTGATTTCCTACCTCCATTAACCTCTCCAAATAAGGACTCTACAACCTACCAAACTTAGGATTCCTAGACTTGGTCCCTAAGTCATCCAATACTTATAAAATAGAGCTCTTTCAACCACAAAAGAGGTGAACAACTCTCTAATCAGTCCCTCTCTCAAGAATCCCGTTTTTCCTCTCCCCTCACACCAAAACACCATCAAAAACTCATATTTTCAAGTCACAAACATCATAAAACACTTGGATCTTCAAGGCCTTAGTCAAGGCCATCAATTGGAATCTCAAGAATGCTTTAGGTAAACTCCTACGCTTTTAATCTCTCAAATCAAAAAGGCGAGCGAGGATCAAATCTCGGATGCAAACAGTGGTGACTCCGATGGGGATCAAAATTAAGTGGGTTAGACTTGCATGCAAATTAGGTGTTTTCGATCTTTTAATTATTCTGTAAAAATCTGCTCTGATTCTGATTTTTTCTGCAAATTTTTGGACTGTTCTGTTTTAAATCTGTTCTGTCTTGAATCTGGGTTCAGAAGCGGATATCTCGTACGAGACATCTAATGTCTCGTACGAGGAATCTTCTTTTGGGCCGCCAAACATGTTTTTTCTTGAAAAATTGATGACTTTAAGGTTGAATCATCATGTCATAATTGTCTAATGATTGCGTTTGATTATCCATCATGTCACCATGATTATTAATCAAGGCAATCATGGGGCGATCATGGGGGAATCATGAATGATGATTGGGCATTAAAAAAAACTGGGGCTGGTTTAAAAAAATCACAGATTGGCCCTTACACTTTAGAACTGCAGAATAATCCTTGAGATTCCATAAAATTACATAACAGTCCCTGCACTTCTGAAACTGCAGAATAGTCCCTTTGTCCCAGAAAATTCCAGAACAGTCCCAGATTTTTAGAAATTCCAGATCAGTCCCTGGATTTAAAAAAAAACTCTTCTTTGCTTGTATTTACTCCGTCCGCATATGTGCAATAAATAATTTATGTTATATACATTTATTATTTTTGCGCTAACATCTCTTGTAGGGGCTATGAAAAAATTTAAGGATGAGTATTTACTCATTCTTGAGTTTATTTTGCACCCTCTAATGGGTAATGCAAGCACTGTGAGTATTTCTATCCCTCTTCTTTATGTGGCCATACTTGCTATGTGCTCCATATTCTCTTCTCAAAAATATTTTCAAACTCGAACTACGTTGACCTAAGTCTCTCCTTCTTTTTCTGAAGATTGAGGGAAACGTAGGCAACCACTTTGGTCCGGTCAATCTTTTACTTGCTTTAAAAAAAATCATCTCTCACTCATACCTAGACTTGACTCTCACACACGTGCACTCATGTAGATTAATTGCACTACATACCCTATAAACCTGGGTCCCAATTGGAGGACGGATGTCGGTCAGCACTTCCTTGCCGGTCTCTCCAAAGATGGTGTACCCACTCCGTGACATGCTCCTCGACTGTGTTCATGGGGAGCCTTAGCCGTAAGCCCTGCATCAACCTCATGCATACATAATAGTCAATAGGACACTCCTTGTGACTGGTCGGTTTGATTCTTAGGGTTATTTTAATCTTTGCCCAAGAGAACGCCTTTACTACAATCTATAATTCTCCCTTCATGAATTCTTGACGAATGTCCCTTCGGTAAAATTATTGGACAAAGGAATTGTGATAGCAAAATGATAAATTTTCTATGAGGATTCGAGTCTAGTCTCTTTTGCCTTAAAAATTCCTCCATCCAGTAAAGTCTCTTTCGGTTGTCCCTTACAAGAATTCATAAGGTTTGATTACATAACGATGTTGTTTAACAAAGTGAAAAACAATTACGGAATCGCTTAGGTTTGGTAATTTGAATGGTGGATTCCGATGAGAATATGGAACCTTTGCCCAAATTGCCCATTTAGGAGAGTGCAATACAGGTGAAAAACAAGGGGCTCATATTCTAGGGTGACGAATCGCTATTCCAGGATATTAGGTAAGGCCCCCCGAAACGGATTAAACTCTGTCCAACCAATTTAGGACCAAAATTCCAGATTCTGATGTGGTTGTCTCGTACGAGAATTCCCTTGTCTCGTACGAGACATTGCTTGTTGAATGTGCCTTTATGTGATTTGTGATAGATAATCGATGTGTGCTCCCTCTTTGAGTCAAAACTCCGTCCCTAATAAAACTAAAACTTCAAAAACTCGCTCGTGGGGTAAATTTTAACCATAATCCTTTTAATATTTAGGATCGTTTGGGACCGTTCTTCTAAAAGTCATCTTGTTGGGATATCTCGAGTTCACCTCTAAGATTGTCAAGCTTTCTTCCTACTCCCATGTCAAGCTCCCCAACCTCCTCAATGGCAACTAGTTCGATCACTCCTAAGTAAAGCCGTGCTTCCGATGAGAGTATGAAAGTTATGGGAATCATGTCCATGGAAATCAAGGCTCTCAAGAACCACCTCAAGCTAGAACAAAGGGCTCATGCCGAGATAATGACTAGTCTTATGGAAAAACTCAATGAGCTAGAAGTAATGGAAGCCACGAAAGAAAATGCACAAGTCCATGACATGTGTCTGACTAATTATGGTGCTACCCCTAAGGCTAGCAAAACCACCATCGAATACGAAAAAGGAGTCGAGACTATCATCAAGAAGTGCATTATTGACGTTGTTGCCCAAGTTGAGTCAAACCTAAGAGCCCAAATGGAAGTCAAACTGCAAGATCACCTACAAGCACAAAGGAGCTTCTACGAGAAAGAGATCACATCGCTTCGTGAGATGGCCAAACCCAAAGAGAAAAATACTCAACATAACGGCTTTCACTTCAACAAAAATACTTCCACAAGAGATGCCTCATTCAACATCGCGTATAGCCATCCTTATAAAAGTAAAAACTCCACCGTTCCTAACGGTAAGAAGAAGAAAAGAGGTACTATGACCCATTGGTTAACACTACCCAAGAAGAGCTCTTTGACCTCCTCATTAAGGAAGGAAAAATTAAACCAAGAAGTCCTTCTACAACACCAAGAGAACTCCCACCTAATCATGACCATAGTCTCTATTGCAAATTCCACAACTTTAGTGGTCACGACACCAACTTTTGCAACCACCTGTAGATAGCCTGGGAGGGCACGGCTTGGCTAGAGCGCGTGTGTTGTTCCTAGGATGTCTATTCATGTTTTATTTGTTTAGAGTCGCCACCTATGTTTTAGAGGAACATAAGAAAAACCTAATATTTAGCCTAAGTTTGATACGAAAACAGAGATTCTTGTTATGAGGTTCGGGGGTTAGGTTACGAGATGGGAAGTACTTAAACACCAATCTCGCCCGACTAATGTCGGTATTACTTGTTCAAAGTCTACATAAAATATATGTTCTTCTTGTTCTTGATGATAAAAAAATGGGGTTTTAAAAAGGTGTTTGGAATGTAGGGAGATGACTCCTTGACCAACTTCAATGGAATGGAGCGATCATTGGTGTCATGTCCCAAAATGATTTGTGTGATTGTACGATTGATTAAAGTAAAAAGAAAGAGATGAAGTAGAGAAAAAGGAGGAAGATGAACTCTTTACCTATGATTGAAAGATCTTCAAACACTTCTTGGTGACTTCCTTGAAAAAGCCTTGGAAATGGTTTTGGTATCGTTTTTGTAGAGAGAATTCTTTTGTCTAAAAGAGTGCTAAAAAGAGGTCCTTTGAAAGGGTGGAAAATGGATGTTTTTATAGGTGAAAACAAATGTTTTTGGTGCCAAAACTCAGTCACCAAGAAATCTTTCCCATGCAAAATCATGTAAAATGAGCAATGGAGGGATTCTTGGACAGAAATATGTAACTGACGCCCAGAGGCGCGCGCTTCCCACCTTGGGTGCGGAAGGCGTGCGCTTCTGGCTCCTATGGTCGGAGGCGCGTGACTCAGAGAAGGCATTTTTGATAGAATGGACTAGAAAGTTAGCCCTGTTATTCAGTTTAGTCCCTGGACTTAGCGAAGTCAGTCAGGAACTTAAGGGAAGTAACAGAAACTAACGAAAAACACTTAAAAGAGGGAGAAACACAAGATCAACCGTGCAACTGGGGTGAGCGGTCCAAGGTGGGGTGTCTACAGAGCCCCTCGGCGATGTGGATTGCAAGGCAAAATGAGTCGACGAAAGAAAGTATACCCGCCGAGGACATCACCAAGAAAAATCAAAGACTCGATGAAAGCAGGAATTTGAAATTGCGAGAGATAGGGGTGCGCTCCTTGTGTGAGTGGTTTTTGTTGATAGAAGCGGTGGCATGATTCGTTTGTAAATCTGCTGGTTGGATCCGTTAGTGTATCCGCTCGTTGAATCTGTTTGCCGAATCAGTCAGTGAATCCGTTTGATGAATGCTTTAGTGAATCCCTTGATGAATCCGTTAGTGAATCCCTTGGATGAGTCCGTTGGTAAACTCTGTTGATGAATCCGTTAGTGAATCTGTTTGATGAATCAGTTAGTGAATCCCTCGAATGAGACCATTGGTAAACTCTGTTGACGAATCCGTTAGTGAATCTGTTTGATGAATCAGTTAGTGAATCCCTTGAATGAGTCTGTTGGTAAACTCTATTAACGAATCCGTTAGTGAATCCCTTGAATGAGTCCTTTGGTAAACTTTGTTGACGAATCCGTTAGTGAATCTGTTTGATGAATCTGTTAGTGAATCCCTTGAATGAGTCAGTTGGTAAACTTTGTTTGATGAATCCGTTAGTGAATCCCTTGAATGAGCCAGTTGCTAAAATCTGTTTGATGAATCCGTTAGTGAATCCCTTGAATGAGCCTGTTAGTAAACCCTGTTGACGAATCCATTAGTGAATCCGTTTGATGAATCCGTTAGTGAATCCCTTGAATGAGTCCGTTGGTAAACTTTGTTGACGAATCCGTTAGTGAATCCGTTTGATTTCTTGAGAAGTGGTGATTTCCGTGGTTCACCATGGGCCGAGTTGCCGTTTATAGCTGACTTTGATGTGTGCCGTTCGGAGCTGCACTTGCAGTTGACTTTATGACTTATGCGGGGTGCGGGCATAGTTGGCTGCAGACCGAAAAGATGTCTTTTGTAAAGAAAGACACAACCTATTTTTAGTGGGTGTTTCTATAGAATTTTAATTTAGACGTGCCTTAGGGGCGGACCAAATTAATGTGTGCCCTACTGTGTCACCAAGGGTGGAGAATGTTGATTCCTGCTGATTTCGGGAGTGCTTGGACTTTGTTTCTGCATGATTTCTTCTTCTGACAAGGGCCGGTTGAGGCGTTTCTGGATCGGGAGGCGGGCACCTCAGCTAGTGCCCATGGGATGTGCGCACTGGTCATGTGGGTGACGGGAGGCGTGCGCTTCTGGGAAGCAAAATCCGGGGCTTGACATTTGCTGGCCAAAAGATCCCCAACAGCTATAATATCAGCCTCTGTTCGAACACATTCTTCCAACAGCTCTTTTCTGTCATCTTTGAACACCTTTTCTCTGCCCAATCTTGCTTGTAATCCACATTTTCCATGGCTTCCAATTCTTTTGTTCTTGATTCCAAGGCTTTTGGTGAGTACGAGAAGCATTTATTGACCTTTGTATACTCTTTCAAGACCCATCCCAAGAAGGCTTTTGTTAAGGATTTTGGGTTCCGAATTCTCTTCACACTTCAGACCTTGAAGCCGGATTGGGACTTGTTGAAGGCTGCTGCAGCCTTTTGGGATTCTGACAGTCACACTTTTAACTTCTCGGCGAATGAAATGGTGCTGACTGTTGATGACTTCGGCGCCATTCTTGGCATGCCACTGGCGGGTCAAATTGCCGTCCCAAAATATCATCGTGGAGTGATTGATTCTTGGTCCGATTTGTTGAACCTCCCTGTTGAGGATGTGAGGAAGATGCTGCATGGTATTGTGGTAGATGTAACTGAGTTGCCGATGTTCTTCAGCTTGCATTCGGAGGACATGTCGGTTCAGTCCTTCAAGAGGAATGCCATGGCAACTTGTCTCTTTAGTGAGGTATTTTTCGTTACACCATTCGGGACAGCGGATGCGCGTTTGGCCGATATTATCTTGCAGGCCAAGGAGCAATAATTCAGTATAATCCCTCTTGTAGTGGGGGAGACTTTGCATGGCTTAGATGAGTTGCACCGGACGGGTGAGATGAGACGAGGAAGCCCCTTGCTTTTGACCATATGGCTCAGGGAACACTTTAGGATTTATTCTCCGGAGGGTGATCTATCCCCTTTTCTGTTCACATGAGAAAACTGCTGACTCGGGACTTATCTGAAAATGGTTGGAAGACATTCTTTGCATCTCGGTTATCGGCTGACATTGGGTGGTGCCCTCCTTCTTGGGGTCTCCGCCCTTTTGTGGAATGGACCTTGGGTTTTGAGCATGTGGTCTTACTCGTCTTGAGAGACTCTTCATTTAACCATCCAGAGCGGGTTTTAAGGCAGTTCGGTCATCAACAGATTATTCCTTTACCGAGGAGTGGGGTACTCAGTCCAGTTTCATATATGGGTCCGGACATTTCAAGAGAGCTTCAGTCATCTTGGGGAGATGACTGCCATCGGTCGGCTTCTGCCCCTATTCACCGGGGTAGTATCTTTCTTCCCGAGAGTTATCTGGATTACCTGTTTGGCACCCTTTATCGCGGCATCACTTGGGTTGACGTGCTTCGCGCTGAGTTGCTGGGAAAGGATTTTGAGCCCAGCAGTGCTTTGAGATATAGGGAGGCTGCTGCTGATTCTTACAACATTTTGGCTGACCCATTTGGAAGTCATTTGGATAACTTTTACGCTCGGAGGCGTGTTTCTGCTCAGAAGATTTTAGTCCGCCTTAGTGTTCCTAGACCTCCCAAGAAGAGTAGGATTGAGAGCCGTTCGGGTGGCCCCTCGAAAGCTAAGAGAAAATTAGATTTTTCCTAGTACCCCAAGATTGCAATTTAAGTAGACCACTTGTTAGGATTTAAATGTTTTAATGTCTTTTATTGCTCAACATCGTCCGTTATAATGGTCAAAATAATTCAAGAGATGAATAAAAATTGCATTTTGTTATGACATGATTGGGTAAAAAAATATTGTTTTAGACCGCACCCGAAGGTTGCCTACGTTCCTCTCGTAGAGAGGCTCAGGTCTCCGTAGTTCAAACAAATGAAGACCATCTTTTTTGTGCACCCTGCTTTTTCCTAGACCGCCCTTTTGGGTTTTCAATCTAGCGGGCTTCTTTTTTGCACGTGCTCTAATTTTTGCCTAGGCCGCCCTTGCGGGTTTTCAACCTAGCGACCATTTTTTTTTAATGGTCTTTATTTGTTAAGCGTAGAACTTCTTGAGCTTGTCGAGGTTGACCTCCTTTGGCAATTGATCACCATCCAAGTCTACGAGTCAAACCGCACCACCGCTTAGTATCCTCTTGACCACGTAAGGACCGATCCATCGAGGTCCCCATTTCCCAAGGGGATTCATGGCATTGGGAGGATGTTATCTTAGGGCCAAGTCTCCCACTTTGATATTTCGAGGCTTCACTTTCTTGTTGAAAGCCCTTGCCATTCTTTATTGATAAGCCCTTGTGCGTTTGAACGCTCTTAACCTCTTTTCGTCGAGTAGGGCTAGTTGCTTGTATCGACTTTTCATCCAATCTACCTCGTTGACTTGGTTCTCGAGTAAGACTCGTAGAGAAGGAACCTCAAGTTCGACTGGGAGTACGGCTTCAGAACCATAAACCAATAAGTATGGAGTTTATCCTGTTGCTGACCGTATTGACGTGCGGTAGCCCCACAATGCTAGTGGTAATTTCTCGGGCCAATCCCTTCCTGTTGAATCCATTTTCCGTATGATGACCTCGATTATCTTATTTATTACTTCGACCTCTCCATTGGCTTGGGGATGGTACGGGGATGACTTGTGCTTGGTAATTTTGTAGTGAACCAAAAGTGCATCCATTTCTTTCTAAAAGTGAGAGCCATTGTCGGAGATGATCTCATGAGGAATACCATATCGGCACATGATGTTGTTGTTTACGAATTCGGCCACTTTCTTGGCATTGAGAACTCGGTAAGCTTGTGCTTCGACCCACTTTTTTGAAGTAATCCATGGCCACTAGAATGAATGATTGTCTGTTGCTTCCAGTAGGATGGATTTTGCCGATGATATCTATACCCCAACAAGAGAATGTCTTTTGTAGACTCGGTTTCTAATCAACACATATCTGGCGGCTAGCTTCTATAATGCTATTTGAGATTTCCCAATGTTGTTCTCGAGGAAAGTGTCATTATTGGGAAAATTCATGATGTCAGTGTACCACGGGGGGTTATCTTGGACTTCATTGATCTCAATGTTGATGAAGTATGCCAGACTGGTCCTTCTTGAAATTTTTAAGGGTTTCACCATTTTTCCTTTAGGCATCTCAACCAGTGAGGCTATAGTAGCCAAATCATCGGCAAAGCGGTTCTTGTCCCTTGGCAAATAATTGAACGTGATGTCTTGAAACTGTTCAACCAATTTCTCGAGGTGTTGACCATACTGTTGGAGGGTCGGGTCTTGGATTCGCCACTTACCCGATGTTTGATTGATAAGGAACAGGGAGTCATCGAATACTTCTAGCTCTGTGACATTTCTTTCTATCGCTGCTTCTAGCCCCGCTATGCATGCCTCATACTTGGCAATGTTGTTGGTAGCTTCGAATTCAAGACGGATTGCAATTGGAGTGTAGATGTCCTTTGGATCGACAAGCAACATTCCTATCCCATAACCATGCTTATTGGCGGCGCCATCAAAAAAGAGTTGCCACTTATTTTCCTCGTGTTAGGATTCATTGTAAGTACACCCACCTGATTTGATTGACCCATTCCACGTGTCATTTTATGGACTTTAGGTTTACATGTAATGAAGTTATACTTCAATTTTTAAACAAGTCCATTTCTAGATTTTTAGTAGTTAGGCTGAGTTATGTTCGGTTTATCCATAGCGGTTTAGTGTCCCTCAAGCCGCCATCTTCAAAATGCCAGCATGGTGCCTTAAGTCCTTCATCAAACCGCAGTTTGTGTCTTTGATGAAACCGCACTTCAAGTTTATTCATGAAACCGCACATGCATCAGGTGGAACCGCCGACCAAGATATTGAAGAAGTTATTGCTGTCATTTACTCCTTGAAGACAAACATTCACTTTACAACCGTAAATGAATGACTTGTGACTTTTCCTTAAAACTTCAAGTCATGTTTTGGTTATTCTTGGAATGTCGTTTTGTCTTGCCTTTTGAAAAGTTACTGTTGTACTTTTCTAACAACTAAAAGGACAATGTCAGGTAGTGGTCCAACAACTTCCTGCCACAAAGCAAAAGCAAAGGACGACAGTGACAGGTCAACCAATGGGATTGTGACAGCGCATAAAACCGCCAGACAATGACTCACCTCTTTGTCCAACGGTCACTAAATGCCTTCACTATAAATAGCCTTCATTTCTCAACAATGAAGGTTGCTGAGCTTCAAAGAGAATATCCCAAGTATTTAAGTTTGCTTTGAAGTTTGAAAACCCAGATATTCATATCTTCATCATCTCCTTAGCAAACCCAGAATTCTTCATCAAAGCTTCAAGCCTTCAAACCATCACAACTCAGCCTTGCACAGAAAGTAATCACTTGCTCGCCATCACTTAGATATTTTGAGCTCTTGATTTCTTTCCACACCACACACCCGGAGTATATTTTCTCATAGATTATATACCTCGAAAACACAGGTTGTTATAATAGCATTGTTAGGTTAGATTGTTTATTTAGAGTTTAGATTCTTTTGTAATCTTGTAAAAACTCCTCTAAATAAATACAAGTCTAGTAGCTATTAGAAAATCCTAGGCTAACCACCTAGGTAGAGGACGTAGTTCTTTCAAGAACGAACCTCTTCAAATTGTGTGTTTTTGATCTTTAATTTCTGTCTTGTCATTTACATTTCTGTTTATGAGCTTTATTTACTCTTATGTGAAATGACTTGATAAATGATTTGCATACTTCTGTGATACCTTAGTTGTGCCTTGTCAGTTGCATCATTCCATTTTCAACCACTTAAACCGCCCTACTCTTTATAATTCAGTTTGGCCAAAACCGCAAAACTCCGCTGTGCATTTTATCTGAGAGGTTCTAGTGCTTTAAACCGCAATAGACCAAACTGATAAGTACTTGGTTGATATTCAAGGGTATTTTTGAAAAGTTTTTAAACCGCTATTCACCCCCCCCCTCTAGCGGTTCTATACCCTTGTTGCCCTTTGGGACCAACACCTCGGTTGTAGTGCACACCAAGTGCTCGTCGGGAAACGGTAAGTCCTCCCCCTTCACTTCGTCACACGGAAATTCAGCAAGCTGATCACTGAACACTTTACCCCTGATGGATTTGAGTGTGACGTAAGTGATATTGTAACGACCCGAAACCCTGGCACTATTTTATTGAATCGATTTTATTTAATTTATTATTTATGTGTGTATTTATTGTTTCATCATATTTTATGTCTAGCATTTTGTTTGATCACCTTGTGCTAGTATGAGTTTAATTGGGTCTTGTGGAATGCTTGGGTTGGGTTTATATGTGCGGAGTAATTCTTGAAGGGCTTTAGTGTAACTTTTAAAAATAACTCTTACTTACTCCCTCCTTACTTCCCCTTCTCCCTCACTTCTCCTCTCCACCTCCCAGTCAACTCTCTCTCCCTCTTTCTCCATTGCAAGAAAAGGGTAAGAAATCTCCTCCCTCTTTCCTTCTTGTTGACTATCTTTTATTCATTATTTCTTATTGCTCCTTTTATGAAAAATGCTTAGATCGTCACTAGGATCGTATAGAGCTAAGAAAATTCGAATTCCGTCATCTTTCATAAATTCCAGGTCAGTTGCTTTTCCCCCATTTATGCTAAAAATGTTCATCCTATGCTTAGATGATGCTTTGACTACCATATATTGCTTCTTTGGTTGATTTGGACTTGATTTCCATTTTTGTACATTTTTGTGAGAATTTAATGTTTGATCCACTTCCTGATTTGAGTTGTTTAAAGGTTGTTATGAGTCTCCTTTTGGTTTATAAGTGGTTTGGGTACCTTAGTTCACTTGTTAGAAGCATTAATTTTGGGTTGTGTTGAAATGGGTAAAATTTTGGATGAAACCCAGGTGTTCTTGCCGAATTCCGGCAGTCAGGGCTCGTGGGCGACCGCCCATGGAGTCAGTCTGTTGGATAGTGATTTAGGGCTTTTGGGCGACCGCCCAAGGTGGTTATGGGCGACCGCCCATAGCAGCTGAACTGGAAGTCTTTGTTTGTTGTTGTTTTTGGAGTCAAGCTCGGTCTAGGCTTGAAGTACCATTCTAGTTGACTTAAGTTAATATTGTGGAACACTTTAGTGTTTGAAAATGGTTCATTTGTGAACAAATGGGTTGTGGAATTTAACTACGTATTGTTTGGAATATTGGAAAATCTTTATGATATGTTTATGATTGTTCCAATTGAACTGATTTTAGGATAAGACTTGGTCTAGGTTCTAAGTGATATCCTATAGTACCTAGAGGGCTGTCGTGGAACACCAACGTGTTGAGTTTAGTCTGTTTTGATCATGTATGAATAGGTGTAACCTTTTGGGTTTGTTTGGAGTGTTAAGAATTGGTTCGTTTATGAACGGATGTAAAGAGTGATACGGTGATTGGGTACCTGCGGTTTTGATTTGCCTTAAAGTGTATTTGTTCGGATTTCCTATTTGGAATTCCAGGTGTGATGAGATGGTGGAGTTCATAGTCCTAGTATATCTTTACGAGTAGACGTTTAGGTTCATCTTGGTGATAGTCATTATACTATTTGTGAGCGACCGTTTGGGTTGTACTCTTTATGAGTAACTTGCGAGTATCATCTTTAGGATGTGTTTGGTATGTGCCTTTGATAAACGACTATTTTATAGTCTTTTATGATATATTTTACATACTTTTTTATCCCAATTCATAGCTTTATTTAGTCAATTTTTTATCTCTATTTACATATTTTATTTTGATATGATGCTTGGTGTTACTTTGTGCTTAAAACAGGTCTTTCGGGTTAAAATATGACTCATATAGTGAATCGGAGCAAAAAGGTTGAAGATGGAACAATTTAACCAAGTCAAACCAGCCCGGACCATGTTCAAGACCCGCCCAGGTGCTCGGCCGAGCACCACCCTTGACTCGGCCGAGCATAGGGAATCAGAAAGGCAGATTTATTTTCAAAGGCTTGCTCGGCCGAGCACTTTTCCTTGACTCGGCCGAGCACCCCCTGTTCAGCAACTTTTCAGATTTCTCTAAAAGGCACATTTTCAAGAAACCTTCCGGGAAAAAGCACATCTCTTCCTCCATGACCTATATAAAAGACTAGAAACCAGTAGTTTGAGTAGGGAGAACTTATTGTAACATTACTCTACTAAATTTTAGTCTCAAATATTATTATTTCATATCTTTTTGGAGGTGTTCTTGAGGAAAAGCAATAAATATTCTTACAGAGTTATTCTCAACCCTTTGTCTTCATCCAAATCTGAATAAGTGTTTCTCATCTCTCCTTATTATTTTTATCTTGTTCATGTTTTGATTTCACAAATGGCTTGTGAGTAATTCTCCCTTTTTCTCGGGGTTGGAATTCAACACCATATGTTCATCAACTTTAATTATGCTCTATTTTTCTTCTCTTCATCTTAAACAATCTCTTCATATTGTACTAAAACGCCTACAACCATGATGAGCTCCATGATTTGTATGAATCTTAGTTAGTCAAGAGACGGAGCGAGAGTGGAATCTTGACTAACGGAACCATATGAATAGACTGGGTTTCATTAATCACACGAGTAGGTTAATGGCCTAGGGGTGCTCCTTGAGTGGAAGTATGCCGATTTTCATAAAGAAAACTTAATGGATTCTTACTAATTATGGTCAGCTAGAGATAAGCCGGAATGCCCGTTTGTGACAGGGCGGGGACAACATAAACGGATTTCTCAAACAGTTAGGGCATAATTAGTATGAGAATACAAACGCTACTTGCTTGATCGTGAGAAGTAGTGTAGGCCAAGCATACCATCCTTGATTTAAAATGAAACTTTAAACTAAAAAGAGCATGATTACTTGATGAACATTTGATTGTTTGAGTCCCAATCCCAGGAAGTATTTCTTCATAAGAGTTTTCAATTCAAAATTAGAGTATTGTGCAATATATTTCTAGTTCAGTGACAAAATAATTTAACCCCCCAATCACACTTTTTACTATTCTTTCATCAAAGCAAACATTTTCTAAAGTAACGTTTTCTCCGTGGGATCGACCCGTACTTGCACATTACTATACTATCAATAACCCGTGCACTTGCGGTATTTATAACTAAGCCTCGTTTAGGCCTAACAGCCTTATCATGGAATCATCATGTTTTAATGATCTCTGTTGTTGGGCTCTTTATGAGTAGATCGTTTATCGTTGTTAGACTCTTTTATGTGAAAGTTCTTGTATTCGTTATTGTTGATCTCTTCATGAGTAACTGTTTGCATCTTTTGTGATGAGCTTGGCTTGGTTCCCTACTTTGGAATCAGTGTCCCGTTGTTGTTTCAAGCGAGTATTTATTTCTATGTGCTTGTTTAAAGTCCAGCTGGTTATTTGTGTTCGAGTCAGGCAATGGATAATGTTATAATGGCACGAGCCAAGTCCAGTATAGCATGATATTATGCCATGTAGCTGCATTAGTAACTTACTGGGATTTTATCTCACCCCGTTTCTTTTTATCTTTATTGTTTTTCCTTAACCCCCCCTCCAGGAAAGCAAGTGGTAGCGTGGTGAGGTCCGTTGTAGCGGGAAATCTTCTGAGCAGGTTGATCGCCTTTGGGATAGTTGCTCTTCGGAGCCTTTATGTATTTGATTGTGGGTTCGTAGTCGTTCAGTGTTTTGTGTTTACGGTTGTACTTTGGGTAATTTTGTTAATAGTTGTTCTTGCTTCCGCGTTTGTTTCTAGTCTCCGAGTTAAAATCTCGTTGAGGTGTTGTTTGATGGTTTTGGTTTCATAGTTGAATTCACGCGCCCGGTTTGGTATTTTGCATTTTGGAGATGTATATTATGTAAATTTTATGTTTATGGAATTTAGTATTTCCCGGGGCGTGACAGATATCATAGCCGGAGAGCATGAAGTACCCTTTGGCTATCCTTGTTGACATGAAAGGATTCTCAAAGATGTAGCGGAGCGGGTCCACTTTTGCTACTAGCTTGATTGGAAAGGGTTCCATGTAATGTTTGAGCTTTTGAGTGACCCAAACCAGTGCTGCACATGACTTCTCCAAGACGGAGTAGTTCTTTTCGCCTCCTTGAAATTGGCAACTGACAAAATAAATGGCATTCTCCTATGTGGAGTCTCGTTGCTCTTGTGCTAGTATAGCCCCAAGGGCTTCATCATTCACTGTGAGGTAGAGCAAGAGCGATTTCTCCTTATGAGGTGGAAGAAGACTGGAGGGCATGTTAAATAATGCATCACTTGGTCGAAAGCTTCTTGGCAAGCGTCGATCCATTCCAGAGCCACATTCTTCTTGAGTAGCTTGAAGATTGGCTCACACATGGAAGTAAGCTGGTGTACAAACCGACTGATGTACTGAAGTCTGCCCATGAAACCTTTGATTTCTTTCTGTGTCTTGGGAGGAGGCATGTCAATGATTGCCTTGATTTTTGAGGGATCTGCTTCAATTCCCCTTTCTGTGACCATGTAGCCAAGAACTTTACCTCGGATAACCCCAAAAGTGCACTTTGCGGGATTGAGCCTTATTTTGTGTTGCCGAAGGCTTTAAAAGAACTTGCGGAGGTCGATCAAGTGTTGACCATAGGTCCCTTTGGAGTGGATGATCATGTCGTCCACGTAGACCTCGATCTCTTGGTGAATCATTTCATGGAACAAGTCTGTAACAGCCCTTTGATAAGTAACCCCAGCGTTCCTTAACACAAATGGCATAACTGTGTAGCAAAAGGTGGCCCACGGTGTTGTAAAAGAAGTCTTGTGTTGATCCTCCACTGCCATGAGAATCTGATTGTACCCAGCGAAACCATCCACAAATGAGCGAACCTCGCAGGCAGCAGTGGAGTCGACTAGCGTGTCAATGTTGGGTAGTGGAAAGTCATCCTTTAGAGAAGCTTTATTCAAATCCCGGAAATCCACACAAATACGAACCTTGCCATTAGCCTTTCGAACAGTGACCACATTGGCTAGCCATGTTGGCTACTCAATAACTTTGATGAAGCCTACACTGAGAAGCTTCTCTATCTCTTTTTTGACCTGTAGAGACCATTCTTGCTTGATCTTTCTGAGTTTCTGCTTTGTCGGCTTAGCATCGTCTCTGATCGGAATTCTGTGCTCCGCGACCTTTCTGTCTAAACTTGGCATGTCTTTGTATGACCATGCAAATACATCCACGAACTCCCTAAGCAGTGCAGTTAATCTGTCTTTCTCTTCCCCCTTAAAGAAGCTTCCGATCTTGATTACTTTCGACTCTTTGTCGGTACCCAGATAAACAACTTGCAGTTCTTCGTCAGCCCCTGGACCATTTTCACCACGACTACGGACCTATTGAGCAAGTTCATTTAAGTATGTTGTGTTTTCGTGGTCTATTTCATCATTATTTGAATTTTTATTAAGTAGTTCATTAGATTCACTATTAGTTAATTCATCATTCATTATGTTTGCAATCTCGGGGTACTCAGAAAGATCAAATTTTTCATTAACAAAGAAAGGGAACACACGCTTGGCTATGGCCTCCATATCCTCTTGGGTGAGGGTATCGGAAACACTCTCGGACTCGAAAGTGAAAGTGAACAAGTCTTCCTTTGTAACCTTGCGCGGAATGTAACCCATCTTCTCGACCAAGAATTCCTCAGATACCACGGGCCCCCTTGTAGAATACCAGTTGCTGATCAGCTCTGAGCTTGGCTGGATCTCGCTGATAGTTTCCTTTCTCGTGTCAGTGTTGTAGATGGCATTGACTTGACACTCGACCATCATGGCGAGTTCTTCCAACATGAAGGCTAGATCCGTTGATTCCTCCCCCACGGTAATCTCTGTTTCAGACTCTATGGTCACTTTATTCCCCCACCATTCTCGGGGAGACATGGGAGTTGGTTCCCCTTCGGATTTCTGGATCTCACAGTCGGCAAAGATTTCGAGACAGGGCTTTCTGATGCCCTTGCTGTTAACCCATAGCTCGGGAAAGATTACGTACGGAACCTCCTCCCCTTAACGGACAAAGTAGCCATTCAGTGTCTTGCGGTAAGGCCGTAAATTGGGAATCTCATAATGGCGGCCTACCCTTCGAGCTCGGGCCTTTTCATTCTTGACGGCTTGCTCGTAATTCAAGTCATCTTTGGAAGGCTCGTATCCCAAACCAAACTTGTTCTTGATGAATGGGACCTCCACGGGTTGCATTCTACCCTGATGGTATTTCCCTAGGCCTAAATCGGGGAAGTAATCCATATTCCTCATCATGCGGAGGACTCTGCCGAGGGTCCATGATCTGTTTCCCCCTTCTTTGTCAATGGCGTTGATTGAGACGCCGGAGAGAGTGGAGTCTGCTAAACCATGCTGGACTTGGTGAATGGGTTCCCCTTTTCTGTGGATAATGACATTTTCTTCCATAATGGTTACTATTTCATCCCCATTTCGGAACTTCACACACTGATGGAGAGTTGAAGGGACGGCATTAGAACTGTGTATCCATGGATGGCCCAAGAGTAAGTTAAATGAAGAAGGCACATCGAGCACTTGAAATGGGACGGACATGACCATGCTTCCAAACTCAATGTCTATTTCCACCATTCCCATGACTGTGCGGGCAGTGCTATCGTAACCTCGAATCACTTGAGTAGAAGGCTTTAAGTCTGAATTCTTAAGCCCCAGTATTCCCATGATTCGGCCAGGCATTAGGTTGAGTGTGGAACCACCGTCAACCAAGACTCTTAAAATAGGTCTCCCCCTTGCTCTTACTTTGAAATAGATGGCCTCATTGTGATCGGACCCAAATGGTGGAAGGTCTATGTCGGCAAAGGTGATGACATTGCCAAAATGAATGTGGCCTATCATTGCAGTAAGGTCCTCGGGAGTAGTTGTCGCGACCCCGGACCCCGCGGGCCCGGGACCGCGATCTGGACGTCGACTCTAAAACCAAAACTGAGAAATACTGAAGTTAAAAATTCCATTTGATACCAAAAGGGTAATGATCCAAAGTTTTACAAAACCAAGTTTGATAAAAACTAATTACAACTATCATAAACTTCCACAAGTTTATGCCCAACAAAATACAAATATACAAATCTTAGTGACGTCATTGTTTGGTACAAATACCCCAAAAGGTTACACATTTATATAATGTAAACCAACCTATACAACTTTCCCCAAAAGAATGTTTCCACACTCGACGTCCTCTATCTCGTGATCAGCGAGACTATTCCTTAGCACCTGGGGGGGTTAAGGAAAAACAAAGATAAAAGAAAAGGGGCTGAGATAAATTTCAATAAGTTACTAATGCAACTACATGACATGCTATGATGCAAGAAGCAATAAGCAATGGTAAATATCACATAGCACATAGCAATTATCACATAACAGATGTCACGACCCGAAATATAGGCTCTATTTTATTAGTAACTAAATGATTTTTATTTAATTATTTGCTTATTTATTTATTTAAATTATTATTTATTTAAATATTATTGTGTGCAATTTATGTGTTATAATAATTATGCCTAGCATTTTAATTGGGTCATTTGGGTTAGTGTGGTATTGTTGGGCCTTAATTGTTAGTTGGGAGTGTAGTTTGTGTGTAGTGTGAGAGAGGGGGACTTAGTGTAAATCTTTTAAACATTTTCATACTCCCTCCCTACTCCCCTCACCTCCCTCACCATTCTCACACTCCATCTCCCTCACCATCTCTCTCTCCAGCCCATTTCTCTCTCTCTCCATGCTAGAAGGGTAAGTTTTTCTTCTCTTTACTTCTGTCTTCATTTTCTCCTTCTTCCTCTCATCTTCTCTCATTTCTTAAAACATGAAACGTGTTTAGATCGTCGCTAGGATCGCGTAGAGTCAAAAAGAATCGAAATCCACCAACTTTGAGAATTTGCAAGTAAGTTACTTTTCCCCCATTTTGATGCTAAAATGTTCATCTCATGCTTATATGATGTTTGATGTGTTATATTTGAAGTTTGGTTGTGTTTAGAATTTATTTTGAATTTATTTGAGTTTTTTGGGTAAAAATGGTGAAATCTTGAATGTGGGGATTTGGTGTTGGTTTGGATGATTAAAGGGTGTTATTTAGGTTCCCTTTAGGTTGGATGTTGTTTAGGAGCTTTAGAAATGTATTGGGAAGCTTTGATTTTGATAACTTTAGTGAAGGTTGTGTTTTGGTTCGAAAATTGTAAACCCAGGAAGAATCTGGGCTTTGATCATCTGGCATGGTCGTGCTCCTTTATTTGGCACGGTCGTGCCATATTCATTTTCCCACTCGTAATGGTTGGCACGGTCGTGCTCCTTTATTTGGCACGGTCGTGCAACAATTCCCTTTCTTCCCGTCTTGATTGGCACGGTCGTGCCACTCTCTTAGGCACGGTCGCGCCAAAAATCACCTTCCCTCTCGAAATGTTTGGCACGGTCGTGCCACTTTCTTAGGCACGGTCGTGCCAAGCTAGAAATCTGATATATTCTTCCCTTTTCTTCTAAAATTGTTTCCTCCATAACTTTCTCATCCGAACTCCGTTTGAGGCGAATAAACTATCATTTTAAAGCTCTCCTTGAGCTCTTCGAGATGAGTGAATAGTTTTGCTTGTGTGCTTGAGTTAACTGGATCCTTTGTGATCAAATGTGATAAGGGATTGGTGTTATTATTGTGTAAATTATTAGAGCACCTTAATGGGTTATTGTTAGTTCATTTCACTTTCTTGGTGACTTCTTGGTATGATTCCCTACTTTGGAATCCTTTGTTGTTTATCGTGCTAGTATTTTATTACTTAGCCTTTACGTGAAAGTCCAGCTTGTATTTTGTGTGTGTTTGGGCGATGCGAAACATTATGATGGCACGGCCAAGTCCATTGTGATGTTGACCATTGTTTTGCCCCATTATTACCCTCCTCCAGATTGGCCTTGGATGTGAGAAGAGCTAGCTCCTTTGTGTGCATTTTAGCTTTACTTGGAGCATGACTCTGTGGCATGTCTCCCGTCCCTTGTGACACTTCTTTTATGGTTATTGGTTCCGGTACCGGGGTTTTCTCTTCGGCTTTCATGCTATTATGAAGATGATGATTGGTTGATTATTGAAGCTGCGCAGCGATCCTTTATTTGGATGTTCCGGTTTGGAAAACCTTGGCTATATCCTTTGTTATGTGTTTATTTCCGCTGCTATCTGTTATGTGATAACTGCTATGTGCTATCTCTGATTTATTATTGTATATTGCATCATAGCATGTCATGTAGTTGCATTAGTAACTTATTGAGATTTATCTCACCCCCTTTCCTTTTATCTTTGTTTTTCCTTAACCCCCCCCCCCCAGGTGCTAAGGAATAGTCTCGCTGATCACGAGAAAGAGGACGTCGAGTGTGGAAACATTCTTTTGGGGAAAGTTGTATAGGTTGGTTTACATTATATAAATGTGTAACCTTTTGGGGTATTTGTACCGAACAATGACGTCGTTAAGAATTTTATATTTGTATTTTATTGAGCATAAACTTGTGGAAGTTTGTGATAGTTGTAATTGGGTTTTGTCAAACTCGGTTTTGTAAAACTTTGGATTATCACCTTTTGGTATTAAATGAAATTTTTAACTTCGGTATTTTGGAGTTATTGTTGAGTCGACGTCCAGCTCGCGGTCCTGGGGCCCACGGGGTCCGGGGTCGCGACAACAGATAGCAGCGGAAATAAACACATAACAAAGGATATAGACAAGGTTTTCCAAACCGGAACATCCAAATAAAGGATCGCTGCGCAGCTTCAATAATCAACAAATCATCATCTTCATAATAGCATGAAAGCCGAAGAGAAAACCCCGGTACCAGAACCAATAACCATAACAGTGTCACAAAGGACAAGGACCATGACACAAAGTCATGCCCGTTAGCCAGATACATTCACAAAGGAACGCTGACTTATCCTTTCCAAGGCCAATCTGGAGAAGGGGTAAAGAAGGGGGTAAAACAATGGTCAACATTATAATGGACTTGGCTTTGCCATTATAATCTTTCCCATCGCCCGATGCAACAAATATGCCAGCTGGGCTTCCAAATAAATGCTAAGTAATAATAATTTAGCATGAATAAACAACTTAAGGTTCCAAAGTAGGGAACCATTCCAATTAAATTACCACAAAGGTAAACAATTATAAACCGCGCATCAAAGATGTCCGACATGACCAAAACGGTACTTAAATAAATTTCACATCATATTTATTCACAAAAGAATCAAATCCAATCAAATAAGTGTTCCACGGTGTTATCTTAAGTTAATTAGAAGCAATAAACCTAAACTAGTTAAGCCTTAAGTCTTAAACCAAGCAAAAAGTCAAATTCCTGGAACAGGGGGCGAGCGGGCGCCTGGAATAGGGCAGGCGGGCGCCTGAATGACCAGAAGGTCTGGCCATTAGAAAAGGGAATGTAGGCGGGCGCCTGGTCCACCACAGGCGGGCGCCTGGTCTACGGACTGGAAGAAATTCCCAGCTGGGTTCTCCATTTTCAAACCCAAAATCTCCAAACTTATTACCAAACTAAAAATCAACTAGGATCAAGACTTCCATCAAGCTTACTAAGGTACCCAAACAACATTTAACCAACAAAGGGACCTTAACAACACCCTTTATTAACCAAAACCAAGAATCAAATCCAACATTCATCAATTCACCATTTTTGATCCAAACTCCAAATAATCCCCAAATAAATTCCAAATAAATTGCAACCTCTTTCAAACTTCAAGTATAACAACAAAAGCATCATATAAACATGATATGAACATTTTAACATCAAAATGGGGGAAAAGTAACTTACTTGCAAATTCTCAAAGTTGATGGATTTCGATTCTTTTTGGCTTCCTACGATCCTATCGACGATCTAAACATGTTTCACGTTTTAAGAAATGGGAGATTATGAGAGGAAGATGGAGAAAATGAAGAGAGAAGTAAAGAGAAGAAAAATGCTTACCTTGGAGAGAGAGAGAGAGAGTTGTCTGGGAGAGGAATGGAGAGAGTGAGGGAGATGGTGAGGAAGGTGAGGGGAGTAGGGAGGGAGTAGGGGAATTGTTTTAAAAAGATTTACACTTAGGCCCCCTCTCTCACACTACACACAAACTACACTCCCAACTAACAATTAAGACCCAACATTTCTACACTAGCACAAATGACTCTATTAAAATGCACACATAATAATTAGATAAATAATAATTTAAATAAATAAATAAGAAAATAATTAAATAAAAATCATTTAATTACTAATAAAATAGAGCCTATATTTCGGGTCGTGACATTCACTCCCCCTTAAAGAAAATTCGACCTGAATTTTAACGAGACTTACCTTAAACAAAAAGCCACGGAAATTTCCTCTCGGTCTCACCTCGGGGCTCCCACGTCGACTCCTCGGTGTTATGATTCCTCCAAAGAACTCGAACCAACGCGATGCTCTTGTTCCTCAACTCTTGGACTTTGGTATCTAAAATCCGAACCGGTCGTTCCTCATAAGACATATCGGGCTCAATATCCTCCGGTATCCTCGGTAACACGTGAGACGGATCATGAACATACTTCCGAAGCATAGAAACGTGAAAGACGTTATGCAACCGGTCTAAGGATGACGGTAACGCAAGACGATACGCTAGAAGTCCAACCTTTCCCAAAATCTCAAACGGGCCAATAAACCTCGGAGCCAACTTGCCTTTCTTCCCAAACCTACGAATACCCACCTTCGGAGACACTTTCAAGAATACCAAATCACCAATCTGAAAACTAAGATCTCGCCTTCGGTTGTCTGCGTAACTCTTATGTCGACTCTGGGCTGTCTTCAACCTAGCCCGGATAACTTTGACTTTCTCAACCGAATCCCGAAGCAAATCAATACCCACAATCTTCGCTTCACCAATCTCCTCCCAACAAATAGGCGATCTATATTTCCTTCCATACAAGGCCTCATACGGTGCCATCTCGATGCTAGCCTGATAACTGTTGTTGTGCGAGAATTCCACTAACGGTAGGTGCGAATCCCAAGAATCAGAGAAGTCTATCGAACAAGCTCGCAACATATCCTCCAAAATCTGAATAGTCCTCTCGGATTGACCATCGGTCTGGGGATGAAAAGCTGTACTGAATCGCAAATCTGTACCCAAAGCTTCCTGAAACGCCTTCCAGAATCTAGAAGTAAACCTCGGGTCTCGATCTGACACAATGCTAACCGGAACTCCATGCAATCTAACAATCTCATCAATATAAAGGGTCGCAAGCTTCTCCATCGAATGCCTGATATCAATAGGCAAGAAATGGGCACTCTTGGTCAATCTATCCACTATTACCCAAACACTGTCACACTTCCTACGGGTACGAGGTAGTCCCGTAACGAAATCCATAGTCACATGCTCCCATTTCCACTCGGGAATCTCTAACGGCTGAAGTAATCCCGCGGGTCTCTGATGCTCGGCTTTGACCTGCTGACACGTTAAACACTTCGATACATACTCCGCTATTTCTCTTTTCATATTAATCCACCAAAATTGTTGCTTCAAATCCTGATACATCTTCGTACTGCCCGGATGAATAGTATACCTCGATTTGTGACCCTCATCAAGAACTCTCTGTTTAATTCCATCAACATCCGGAACACACAAACGACCACGGAAAGTCAAAACTCCACTCGGGCTAATAGAAAAATCCTCGAAATTCATTTCCTTCAATTTACCCATTATTTTCACCAACTCGGGATCCTCTTTCTGAGCTTCCTTTATCCTCTGAATTAGGGTCGGAGACACCCTAATATTCGCAAAAATAGCACCATGTCTCGATTCACGAGGAGACCAATCTCGAACATCCTCAAACATTTTCCATTCACGAACCATCATCGAAGCCACATAAGACTTTCTACTAATCGCATCGGCTGCCACATTCGCCTTCCCCGGGTGATAGGAAATCGTACAATCATAATCCTTCAACAATTCCATCCATCGACGCTGTCTATTATTCAACTCTTTCTGGGAGAAAAGGTACTTCAAACTCTTGTGATCCGTAAAAATCTCAAACTTCGCCCCATAAAGGTAGTGCTTCCACTTGTGCAACGCAAAGACAATAGCCGCTAACTCCATATCATGAGTCGGGTAATTCTGCTCACTAGGGGTCAACTTCCTCGAAGCATACGCAATTACTTTCCCATTCTGCATCAACACACAACCCAAACCCTCCTTCGAAGCATCACTGTAAATCACTAGGCCATCGCTCCCATTAGGCAGAGTCAAGATCGGTGCGGTAGTCAACCTCTTCTTCAATTCCTCGAAACTCTTGTCACATTTCTCGGTCCACACCAACGGAACATTCTTCCGGTCAACTGAGTCATCGGAGTAGCAATCCTCGAAAACCTCTCTATAAATCTTCGGTAATAACCGGCTAAACCAAGAAAGCTTCTAATCTCTGTCACTGACTCGGGTCTCTTCCAATCCACTATAGCCTCAATCTTTGAAGGATCCACCGAAATCCCATCTTTAGAAATCACATGACCCAGAAACGAAACCTTCTCGAGCCAAAATTCGCGTTTACTAAACTTCGCAAATAATTTCTCCCTCGCAAGAACGGATAAAACTGTCCTCAAGTGCTGTTCATGCTCCTCTCGAGATTTCGAATAAACAAGAATGTCGTCGATGAAAACCACCACGAACGAATCAAGATAGGGATGGAAAATCCGGTTCATCAAATCCATAAACACGGCCGGCGCGTTAGTCAACCCAAACGGCATAACCAAGAACTCATAATGACCATAACGAGTGCGAAAGGCAGTCTTCGGAATATCCTCCGATCGAACCTTCAACTGATGGTACCCACTCCTCAAATCAAGTTTAGAGAAAACCACGGACCCTTGAAGCTGATCAAATAAATCATCGATGTGCGGTAGGGGATACTTATTCTTCACCGTAACTTGATTCAACTTTCTATAATCGATGCACAATCTCAACGAACCATCTTTCTTTCGCACAAACAAAACCGGTGCTCCCCACGGGGAAACACTAGGGCGGATAAACCCTCGATCAAGCAACTCTTGCAACTGAACCTTTAATTCCTTCAACTCTGCGGGAGCTAACCTATAAGGCGCTTTCGAAATTGGAGCTGTACCCGGCAAAAGATCTATACAAAACTCAATCTCACGATCGGGAGGCATAACATACTCGGTAGAGAAAACATCGGGAAATTCCCGGACTACCCGAACACTATCCAAACTAAGGGATTCTTTCCTAGTATCAAGAACACTAGCCAAATACCCCTCACAACCACTATGCAATAATTTTCCCGCTTTCATAAAAGAAATTAAGCGAACCTTTCTACTCAGAGGACTAGCCTCAAACACAAATTTAGGCACATCAGGAATAGAAAAAGTAACAGTTTTCTTACGGCAATCAACGGAAGCATGAAACTTGCTCAACCAATCCATACCCAAAATGACATCAAAGTCTTGGATAGGAAGAACTACCAAATCCGCGCAAAGGACTCGACCACTAATAACCACATCACAAGCACGAAAGACTCGATCAGAAATCAAGCATTCTCCTATAGGGGTCGACACCTCTAGCACGTACGGTAAGGACTCGAATGCAACATTTAACATGGAAGCAAATTGCACAGAAATGTATGAATGAGATGATCCTGGATCTACTAACGCTCGTGCGCTCACATTAGACACAGAAATAATACCTCCAATACCGGATGGATCATCGGTAGCTTGTTGTTGATTCATGGCAAATACCCTTCCTTGGACTTTGGGCTTCCCTGCGGCATCCCTTTTCTGACCCTGATTAATACCAACTCCTGACCCGGATGCTTGACCTCGGTACCTCGTGCACTCTCTCGCAAAGTGCCCCATTTCACCACAATTGGTGCACTTGCCTTGCTTTTTCCAACACCTATCCTCCGTATGGCCTACCTTCTGACAAAAGGTACAAGGCTTCCTATTCTGAATCCCTGGAGTAGTACCCGGATTCCTCAGTGCGATTTGCCCCTTAAACTGATATTGTCCCCCAAAGTTACCTCGATTATCGGAACGGTGTTGTGGCTTGCTTTGCCCTCCCGGCTTGCTCGGGTTAGCTACCTCGGTCTTCCTTTTATGCTCCCCAATATCTTTCTCTATTAAGTAGGCTCGGTCCACCGCATCTTGAAAAGTCACAATCCGTTGAGCAATCAGTTGAGTATGGATGGAGGTCTTCAATCCCCGAATGAATCTCATAGCCTTTTGTTCCTCGGTCCTCACCAAATAGTCGCAATACCGGGCTAATTCTATGAACTTCGCCGAGTATTGTGCTATAGACAACACACCTTTCTCTAGGTTGAGTAGCTTGATCTCCTTTCGGTTTTGATCAACAACCGGAATGAAATGCTCCTTGAATTTGCGCACGAACAACTCCCACGCATACACCGTGTGAGTATCATCCCAAGTAGCCTTAACACCTTTCCACCAATGCTCGGCGGCTCCCACAAGTTTATAAGCCGCAAACCGGACCTTGTCCTCATCCGAACACCCAAATACATCATAAATCTTCTCCATCGACTCAATCCACAACTCAGCCTTCCTTACATCGGGTTCCCCATTGAATTCAACCGGCTTCAGCTTCAGAAATTGCTCCAAACCATAACGGGGTGGTGCTTGCTCTACCCTCGGACCTTGATCATGTATGGCCTTCATGGCCGCCTCAAACATGCCTTGAAACATGGCACGTGCTTCTTCCCTCGTATCATTCTGATTCGGTGCCCCACTAGTACCTCCTCTGCTTCTTCTTCCAGACATTGTGAGTAATTACCTGCATAAGACATCAACCGTTAATCACTCCGCACACTACTACCCACCTAGGTCATACTAATCCACCTAGACTTATACATAGAGCTAATGCCATAGCTCTGATACCAACTGTCGCGACCCCGGACCCCGCGGGCCCGGGACCGCGATCTGGACGTCGACTCTAAAACCAAAACTGAGAAATACTGAAGTTAAAAATTCCATTTGATACCAAAAGGGTAATGATCCAAAGTTTTACAAAACCAAGTTTGATAAAAACTAATTACAACTATCATAAACTTCCACAAGTTTATGCCCAAAAAAATACAAATATACAAATCTTAGTGACGTCATTGTTTGGTACAAATACCCCAAAAGGTTACACATTTATATAATGTAAACCAACCTATACAACTTTCCCCAAAAGAATGTTTCCACACTCGACGTCCTCTATCTCGTGATCAGCGAGACTATTCCTTAGCACCTGGGGGGGGGGTTAAGGAAAAACAAAGATAAAAGAAAAGGGGGTGAGATAAATCTCAATAAGTTACTAATGCAACTACATGACATGCTATGATGCAAGAAGCAATAAGCAATGGTAAATATCACATAGCACATAGCAATTATCACATAACAGATAGCAGCGGAAATAAACACATAACAAAGGATATAGCCAAGGTTTTCCAAACCGGAACATCCAAATAAAGGATCGCTGCGCAGCTTCAATAATCAACAAATCATCATCTTCATAATAGCATGAAAGCCGAAGAGAAAACCCCGGTACCGGAACCAATAACCATAACAGTGTCACAAAGGACAAGGACCATGACACAAAGTCATGCCCGTTAGCCAGATACATTCATAAAGGAACGCTGACTTATCCTTTCCAAGGCCAATCTGGAGAAGGGGTAAAGAAGGGGGCAAAACAATGGTCAACATTATAATGGACTTGGCTTTGCCATTATAATCTTTCCCATCGCCCGATGCAACAAATATGCCAGCTGGGCTTCCAAATAAATGCTAAGTAATAATAATTTAGCATGAATAAACAACTTAAGGTTCCAAAGTAGGGAACCATTCCAATTAAATTACCACAAAGGTAAACAATTATAAACCGCGCATCAAAGATGTCCGACATGACCAAAACGGTACTTAAATAAATTTCACATCATATTTATTCACAAAAGAATCAAATCCAATCAAATAAGTGTTCCACGGTGTTATCTTAAGTTAATTAGAAGCAATAAACCTAAACTAGTTAAGCCTTAAGTCTTAAACCAAGCAAAAAGTCAAATTCCTGGAACAGGGGGCGAGCGGGCGCCTGGAATAGGGCAGGCGGGCGCCTGAATGACCAGAAGGTCTGGCCATTAGAAAAGGGCATGTAGGCGGGAGCCTGGTCCACCACAGGCGGGCGCCTGGTCTACGGACTGGAAGAAATTCCCAGCTGGGTTCTCCATTTTCAAACCCAAAATCTCCAAACTTATTACCAAACTAAAAATCAACTAGGATCAAGACTTCCATCAAGCTTACTAAGGTACCCAAACAACATTTAACCAAAAAGGGACCTTAACAACACCCTTTATTAACCAAAACCAAGAATCAAATCCAACATTCATCAATTCACCATTTTTGATCCAAAATCCAAATAATCCCCAAATAAATTCCAAATAAATTGCAACCTCTTTCAAACTTCAAGTATAACAACAAAAGCATCATATAAACATGATATGAACATTTTAACATCAAAATGGGGGAAAAGTAACTTACTTGCAAATTCTCAAAGTTGATGGATTTCGATTCTTTTTGGCTTCCTACGATCCTATCGATGATCTAAACATGTTTCACGTTTTAAGAAATGGGAGATTATGAGAGGAAGATGGAGAAAATGAAGAGAGAAGTAAAGAGAAGAAAAATGCTTACCTTGGAGAGAGAGAGAGAGAGAGTTGTCTGGGAGAGGAATGGAGAGAGTGAGGGAGATGGTGAGGAAGGTGAGGGGAGTAGGGAGGGAGTAGGGGAATTGTTTTAAAAAGATTTACACTTAGGCCCCCTCTCTCACACTACACACAAACTACACTCCCAACTAACAATTAAGACCCAACATTTCTACACTAGCACAAATGACTCTATTAAAATGCACACATAATAATTAGATAAATAATAATTTAAATAAATAAATAAGCAAATAATTAAATAAAAATCATTTAATTACTAATAAATAGAGCCTATATTTTGGGTCGTGACAGTAGTATCAGGAGAGATTGATGTGTCGTCAAGGTTACTGATGACAAGATCTCGGTGCTTCTTTGATGATGCAATGAGGTCCCAAATGGAGTTGTTAGCTTGAGTTTTCTTGAGTTGAACCAATAAAGGGTCTTCGGGAGTGTCGCGAGCTTGCGATCTTTGAGAAGAGATGCTTGGTGAAGAAGTAGTAGGGTTGCTTGCTATGACTCATCCGGATCGAGTTAGCATGTTGACGTTCCCATCTTTCCTCTTTTTCCTATTCTCTAGTACTTCCCTCATCACCTCATCGTAAGTCACAACGTAACAAGAATTGTCAAATTTACTCATCACTTTGGAGCCCTCATTCACAATTGGGATTGAATGAGTGGTCTCCTCAAATTCTCCTAGCTCTATTACATTGACATCGTCACCACTAGGCACTATGAACTCTTTCTTGTCTATAATATCTTGGATGACATTACAGAGGACAAAGATTCCTCAGTGGTGTGGTCACTATGTTGGTGGTAGCCACAATATTTGTGATGAGCATGATTGGTATTGATCGACTTCGGTTGATACCCTTGTATAGTTGTGACTTGCCCTTTTGCTTTGAGAACTTCGAAGGCCTCGGTTTGAGTCATGCCATGGAGAGGAGTGTAGACACAGTCATTTTGAGATTTCTAGCCTTGAGGTGGAGGAACCCTTTTGTAATTCCCTTTGTCAGTAGTGACGGCATTGACCGAAGCCTCTTTTGTAGAGTTAGAGGCGGCCTTGTAACGGAAGCTAGGAGCACTTTTCTTGATCTCCTTGAGTAACTCATCCATTCAGATTCCCGCCTCATACATTTGAGAGAAGTCGGCATAGCAAGCCCCACTTAGGTGAGTGCGGAGATCAATCTTTAGACACTTAAGAAAGATGTCCATTTGTTCCTTGGTATTTGGCCTCTCGACAATTTCGGCGAGATTGTCATTCCACCTTCTTGTGAAGTCAATAAAAGACTCATTGTCCCTTTGAGTAGTGTTCTCAAGCTCTTTCTTGGTTGGACGGTGAGTGGTGTTTCCTTGGTACTGACTTTTGAAGGCGAGCATAGCGGCGTCCCAATCAAGACGGACTGTGAGTGGGAGAGTTGCATACCAATATTTTGCCGCCCTCTCGAGAGTAAGAGGGAAGCATTGTGCCATAACCTTGGGAGAGACCTTCTTTGGAACCATAGCCCATATATAAATCTCAATGTGTGCCATGGGGCAAGAGTTTCCCTTGAACTTGATTATGTTGGGCATCTTGAACTTGTCAGGAAGAAAAGCCATCGTGTTCATGAGGATGGATGACTGATAAAGGCTTGTGTCGGAGCCATTCCCCAAGTTGAGACCGTTGAAACGTTGGTCGATATAGGCCATAATTGAATCAACCATTTTGTGTTCATTGTTTTCGGTACTCGGTTCCCCCGTTTTCTTGGTACGGGCATTGACATAGGGAATCTCAAACAAACCCTTGGTCCACTCGGACTCTTCATTGTTCTCTTTTTCTTTACCCTTGGCAAGTTTGGTGAGCTTCTCTTTCATTTGCTCCATTTCGACCTCATGGGCCTCCCTTTGATTGTCAATGTGGGATTGCCAAAGATCATCCTTGTTTTGGTCCTCCTTGTTTTGGTCCTCCTTATTAAGAGTGGAGACTTGATCTTGGAAAAGTTGGACCATAGCTGAGAGTTGCTCAAGAGACATGGTGTTGTCGGTCTTGGATCCGCCAGCCATTGATGCTGTCGAAACTGTTGGAGTAATCTCTCACGAACTAACCGATTCGCTAAATTCCGGTACACATAGTAAGTACCAATTGAACCTATATTGCAGAAGAGGTCATTGTCAGTCTTGAGTAACACTTTCGGTCCATGAAGAGGCTTTAGAACACACATTGGGCACACGACTCAAAACCACATAAGAAAAGACTCTTTTTTTATATATATAAGTCGGAGGGACAGAGTCCCTTTTGAGTTTCTAAGAAAATAATGGAATCGTCACACTAGTATATAGACCTTCTCGCGGTCCCATATACTCATCGGATTCCATCACGCTTGTGAATCCTACACATATCGGGATTAAACTAAATTAACGTAGTAAACCATACATTTGGGGACGGATTTTTATTTTCGTCCATAATAACCACTTGGGGACGGAGTTTTATTTCGTCCATGATAACCACTTGGCATGTATGTTTTGAAGACATTAGTTTAGGGAAATCTCGGCACATGAAAACCGACTTTAGTCACGGAGTGTTAGACCCTAACTAGAATTGTGTTGACTTGTGCTCGGCTAATGAGAGGCTTAAGGTCACCCCCGGCATGTAGTCATGAACTGCCACGGGTTGAGGTTTACCGCTTCGAAAGAGTTAAGGTCGGGTGGAGCTTGAAACATCCTATGACGGGCCTCGACGGTTTGGGGTTATAAACTTGTGCGACTCGATAGTGAGCAATTCATAGGAGTTTGTGCACGTAGTGTGAGGTCCAACATGTGACAAAACATTTTTTTACTTTTTTTTTATGAAAGAAAAGCAAATAAGCATATAATTACAACTCTCGAATCACCCGTGTGACCGATAAAACAAAACACAAAAGAAAAACAGTCAAAGAGGTCCAAATTAGGCTTTGATGCAGGCAACTGTGCCCACACCCCAATCACTCTGCTCTGTTCTGAACTTTCCTTGTTATGGAAAACCACCCAGAAGCGCGCGCCTCTGGCTTGTATCGTGGGATGCGCGCGCCCGGCGCATATTCTATGGGAGGCGCCGGCTTCTGGGCAAACCTGTCAGATTGTCAGACTTTGGACTCAGTGGATTGCCCTGGTCCTGAATATGCATTGTAACCCCTGCAGAAATGATTAGTGTAGAAAAAAAAAGAAGAAGAACAGGAAGAACATCAGGAAGCGGGCGACTCTGGTCCTTGATGTGGGCCGCGCGTGCCTTAGGCCAAGAAGGCCAGAAGCGCACGCTTCCCCCATCAGGAACCAGAATGCCCAGAAAATGTAGATTTTGATCAGAAGCGTAATTTTAACCCTCAAACGTCCCCAGCGAAGTCGCCACTGTAGATACCCCGGGAGGGCACGGCTTGGCTAGAGCGCGTGTGTTGTTCCTAGGATGTCTATTCGTGTTTTATTTGTTTAGAGTCGTCACCTATGTTTTAGAGGAACATAAGAAAAATCTAATATTTAGCCTAAGTTTGATACGAAAACAGATATTCTTGTTATGAGGTTCGGGGGTTAGGTTACGAGATGAGAAGTACTTAAACACCCATCTCGCCCGACTAATGTCGATCTTGCTTGATCAAAGTCTACATAAAATAAATGTTCTTCTTGTTCTTAATGATAAAAATGGGGGTTTTAAAAAGGTGTTTAGAATGTAGGGAGATGACTCCTTAACTAACTTCAATGGAATGGAGCGATCATTGGTGTCATGTCCCAAAATAATTTGGGTGATTGCACGATTGATTAAAGTAAAAAGAAAGAGATTAAGTAGAGAAGAAGGAGGAAGATGAACTCTTTACCTATGCTTCAAAGATCTTCAAACACTTCTTGGTGACTTCCTTGAAAAAGCCTTGGAAATGGTTTTGGTATCGTTTTTGTAGAGAGGATTATTTTGTCTAAAAGAGTGCTAAAAAGAGGTCCTTTGAAAGGGTGGAAAAGGGATGTTTTTATAGGTGAAAACAAATGTTTTTGGTCTCAAAACTCAGTCACCAAGAAATCTTTCCCGGGCAAAATCATGTAAAATGAGCAAGGGAGGGATTCTTGGACAGAAATCTGTAACTGACGCCCAGAGGCGCGCGCTTCCCACCTTGGGTGCGGAAGGCGCGCGCTTCGGGCTCCTATGGTCGGAGGCGCGCGACTCAGAGTAGGCATTTTTGACAGAATGGACTAGAAAGTTAGCCCTGTTATTCAGTTTAGTCCCTGGACTTAACGAAGTCAGTCAGAAACTTAACGGAAGTAACAGAAACTAATGAGAAACACTTAAAAGAGAAACACAAGATCAACCGTGCAACCGGGGTAAGCGGTCCAAGGCGGGGTGTCTACACCACCTCTAAGATGTGATCCAAGATCTCATTGACAAGAAGGAAATAGAGATACCGAATGTCATCACCAACTCTCTCTCTCTCTTAGAGACACGAAGAAAATGAAGCCTCGAGACGAACCGAAGATCTACACAATCACTTTGGGGCTACAACTATCCTCTCCCTTTGTCCTTGTCAAAAAAATATAGATTAGGTCATTCCAATTTCCTAGTATTCGAAGAGTCATTCTGTCATTCTAGTCCACCTTCCTCTTCTCTTAGTTTGTGTCAACTATCGAGTCTGTTTTTGAATTCCATTTATTATTAAAAGTCGTTTTTATTCCTTATACACAATTCCAAGTTGTTCTATCTAAATTATAACAATGGTGAGTTAGCTCAAACCAAAACGTGATAAATCTACACAAAGCTAATGATGAAATCCTTAAGGAATAATGGATCAACCAAACAATAATCACTAATATAAAACATTGCAATTGATAATAGTCGTGTCTAAGCAAGTTCGAAGGCCTAGGAGCTACACATCATCATCTTCTCGCTCGAGTTAAAAGTCGAAGGATCACAATTGAAGTGAGTCAAAGGCGTTCATGTCAAACATTTCCCAAGAAGAGTGGGGCTACTCAATACAATCTTTGAGAGTCAAAAAAAAAAAAAAAAAAACTCAAGCTTCCGCCCCATAACAAAGAAGGCATTTCAACAAGTTCCAACAAAGTCAAGGAGGATTTCTCAATCATACCTCCTCCAACAAAGAATCCAAATGAAGAAAAGGAGAATTCCTCAACACCACACCCTCCTACAAGAAACTCGAACAAATGAGGCTTTCAACATGAAGATTGTCTCCATCATTCGAAGACATCATCCATCAAGAAATTCACATCATTCATAGGGCGTACTAATGATTGGCCTTCTTCTCAAAACTTGTTAAGATGTATCTAAATGATTCACTTGCAAAAATAAATCAGACGAACGTCCAAGGCATTCAAAAATAAATACTAGGGTCCATTTAAGGTAGAATGACTTTCCTAGATTTTGAGCCAAGTAGCGTCATTTGTTGAGTCTAGGGGCTTCCTCTTCTCCACATTCATATACTTCTCTTCGAAATCCAAGCATCAAGGCTAGGGGCTTTCAATTCTTTTCCTTCCCTAGTCTATTCATTCTCGAAACGTGCGAACTTGTCAAATAAAATCCACTAGGGGCTATCCACTTCGCCTCTTACTCTCACTATATAGTGTGGTATCCTCAAAGAGTCGATGCTTGGAACACTTTCCCAAAAAGCCAAGTTGATAGCTAAAATGCCTAACTCATTCAAACCCAAAAACCTCGTGGATCTCTCCCCAATTAAGAGACAAAATCACTCTCCTTTCTGAGTCATCTTCGAGTACACATTCAATCATAAAAAAAAGGACGCAAAAGAGATGCCCGCTAGATTGAAAACCTAAAAGGGCGGTCTAGGTAAAAACCAGGGTGCGTCATAAATAAAAAAAAAATATATATATATATATACAAAGGGAGAGCTTCTTTCATGCATTCTTCAAATCAAATATATATACATATATATATATAGGGTCGCGCTCCTGTGAGAACCATTTTATATGAGAACCGTGAGAACCAATCATAATTAGATTAAAAAAAATCAAGGGTCCAGATGTTAGATACATTGGATACATTTGGATACATTATTTAATTTTTGAAAAACAATTGGATACATTAATTTTTAACATAGTGTATCCAAGTGCAACACTTAGACACTTAGATACAATACTTATTAACCTATTGTATCCAAGTGTAATCGATTTTTTTGTAATGTATCTAAGTGTATCAATTGTATCTAACATATGGACCCTTGATTTTTTTTCTAATCTAATGGTTATGATTGGTTCTCACGATATTTAGGTTCTCATTTGAGCACCTACCTATATAATATATATATATATATATATATATATATATATATATATATATATATATATATATATATATATATATATATATATATACAAAGGGAGAGCTTCTTTCATGCATTCTTCAAATCAAACAAATGGAAGGGCATTCTTCTTCAAGTTAAAACAGCCTCACAAGCCCGTTAGCAAAGTCATCTACAACATATGAGATTCTTGGGGCTTGACATAGACCATAGATAAGAAAAACTTGGGGGAATAGATCATGTCTCTCACCTTCACCGGAGACTTTCAGGCATGAAACTCTAGAGTTGTAAACAAAGTACGCTTGGCCTACTAAGAGCATGCACGTTGTTCAATATCATCAGTTGTCAGACCAATAGTCATCTCCCTCGACACGACATGACTCAAGGAACGATCTGGATGGATTGCACCACACGAGACAACCATGACAGAAACTCCACGACATTTCTACAAGAAAACCTTATTAGGTCCATCCGAATCATAATTAGATCGTTCTGAACTCACCCAACACCATGACTGGAAGCACCGGCACCAATACTGATAATTTTGATGAGGCCAAAGCTGAAATCTTTGAAGCCACCAAGCAACTAGAGGAGAAGCAAGCTCACATAGATGCCTTAGTTGCAGAGCTTAATGCATTGAAAGTAAAAAAACTAAGAAACAAAAGAAGAAGGATTATGAATCCCCTGCGTCCTCCGAAGACGAGGCATCCTTTAGAAAGAAAGACAAGAAATCTAAGAAGAAGCAATATAAATCCGACTCTTCTCCCTTTTCTTCCTCCGACGATGAGGAACATATCTCTAAAACTACCAAGTCTAAGAAAGAAGAGGGCCTTGGACAGTACTTTCTTTGGAGTAAGCAACAAAAATTATACATCGCAAAAACCATATGAGTAGGTGAACGCCTTAAGCAATCATCAACTTGGGGCTTGACAACGAAGAAGTCCTATGACTACAATCCAATACTTGAAGTATTCTCGATCTTAGCAGTTAACTTGGGATATCTTAACAAAATCCTATTAGACGACTGTCTCTTTCAATCTTTAGATGGGCCCCACGAGTTTGTCTTTCAAAAACATCATCACCTTCATCACATAAGCAATCTTCACTCCTCACAACATTGAACTACACTGGTCTGATTCCCACCTAGGGATATGTAGGTAGCCGTTCGACACGACCAACCTTTAAATCATTCTCCCCATTGAATCATCGATTCGAGTGCAGATTGATCATCTTGAACCTTAAATGCTATACAACTGCTTTCGCTAACCATGCAGGCACATAAAATCTACAACACAAATTTCAATTGCAAAGAAATGACACATCAAAATGAATGATTACCTCTTGTTGATTTGGAGTGTAATCAATCATCCAGTTCAGATATACATGATCGTCAATTACCATCCTCTTGTTGATTTAGAGTGTAGTCAAATCATCCGGTTCAGATATACTTGGATTGTCAAACCATCCTCCCATTGATTTGGAGTGTAATCAAGTCATCCGGTTCAGATATACATGGATCGTCAATAACCATCCTCTCATTGAATTGGAGTGTAATCAAATCATCCGGTTTAAATATAAATGGATCGTCAATAACCATCCTCTTGAAGATTGGAGTGTAATCAATCGTCCGGTTCATAATCACATGGATCATCAATTGGAGTGTAATCAATCGTCCGGTTCAAAATCGCATGGATCGTCAAACCATCCTCTTGGAGAATTGAGTAAAATCAAATTGAACCCGGTTCAAAATGGAACATTGAGTCGCATCAAAAGATATTTTTAGAATTGGAACGAGTGCACTTGTCTCCTAAGTACGAATCTATCTTCACAACAAGAATCTACATTAAAAAACTGTTGGGTTTCGTAGTAACATGCGCAGCGGAATTAAGCATTTAAAATTTTCATGAAACCCAAAGCCATAGATCCGTTCATATGATTATATCAAATACATGCAATATGAATACTAGAATACTAAACCTTGATGCCTTTGAATTTCAACCTTTGATGTTGGTGGAGACATTGAAGCTTGATCACGAACAAGAAAGAACACGAACTTCGAAGATGATAAGCTTCACCCTCTAGCGGTATCCACACTTCGAACGAATATCAAGAGCACTTGATCTTGGTTGCTAGACCAAAATTATGAAACACACTTTCACAATTATATTGACTATATGGAATTATGAATATCTTGATCTAATCAAGAATATTGTCTCTCTAAGAGGCTTGGAATAATCCCCTTAATGGCTGGTGAAAAGATCCTTTATAGGTCCTAGTCATTAACCCTTAATGACCTAGGATTCCTAAATCCCGTCACCCAATTAATGAAATTACTTTCTGTCCAAGCAGCACTGGCACGGTCGTGCCCTAAAACTGGCACGGCCGTGCCACTAGGGTCGAGCCTGGCCTCCGAAATCTGATTATTGGCACGGTCGTGCTTTATAATCGACACGGTCGTGTGTTATAACCAGCACGGTCGTGCCACCAGGTTCGAGACATGCTTCCCTTTTGCTGATTATTGACACGGTTGTGCCCTATAAGCGGCAGGGTCGTGCCTGACCAGAAAAGCCCATATTTCCATAATTCCAATTCAGTCCTTTAGGATTCGTTCTATTCGTGTGTGACCCTCTAGGTTTACACTATGTTGGCAATGAGTCCAAACATGAACCCATAAGATATGATTAGGTTCTAGCAAACCGTCATACCTACCCAAATTGTGTAACTAGATACAAGTTCACATTCCATTTAGAATATGTCACAATCCCTTTGTCCACGATGTCATTGAACATAAGTCATGGTCAACAAGTCAAATTGTTTTGGTCAATACTTTCTCGATTCTGAATATGTTGATAATCCAAATGACATTGATCCAATCAATTCATTTGAGTCCGGCCAAACATTTTCATCAACATCATTCCTACGAGAGGCCCAAGCTTGACATCTCTCCGAAGAGGGACAAATCCATCATAGCTTATTATTCATCCCTACAAGAATCTGATTATGCCAATTATACCCTTTATAACTTCCAGTTAAAGGTAGCATTTGAATATGTCAAATATAATGTTCATCAAGGTGAAGACTATAATAACTACATGTCTAAGGATTCAAATGACATAACTAATATGAGATATATATATGACATTGACCATGATATAGATCTCATAAAGCGGGTCATGTCCAATACTAAACATGTACCCATAAATCTAACATGATTATCCCTGATCATTTAGCCTTTATACTAGTACCAAACAAGTACTAGGGATGGAGATTATTGTAAGTAAAAATGAACAACAATAATAATCAAAATATCTCTTTATTGACATGAATAAGTGATAACAATTACAACGTTTAATAAACATGCCTAGGGCACCAACACCAACAATCTCCCACTTGCCCTAGGCCCAATCTCCCATAATACCCATGGACCTAACATGACCATCATGTTTAGGTTGTAGAAGTCCCTTTGTTAGCAGGTCCGCGACATTGTCATCAGTAGGTACTCTGCATATGTTCACCTCTCCCCTATCAACGATTTCTCGAATGATATGAAAACGACTAAGTATGTGTTTGGATTTCTGATGTGCCCTTGGTTCCTTTTCTTGAGCAATAGCACCATTATTATCACAATAAAGGTCTATTGGATTAACGATACTAGGAACCACTTCAAGTTCACTAATGAACTTCTTAATCCAAACAGCTTCCTTTGCAGCATCCGATGCAGTAATATACTCAGCTTCTGTTGTAGAATCAGCGGTTGTACTCTGATTGGAACTTTTCCAGCTTACAGCTCCACCATTTAACATGAACACAAAACCCGATTGCGATCGACTGTCATCTCTGTCAGTTTGGAAGCTTGCATCTGTGTAACCACTTACAACGAGATCATCTTCCATTCCTTCATAGACCAAAAACAAAACTTTAGTTCTTCTCAAGTACTTAAGAATCGCTTTAACATCCATCTAGTGATTTTCACCGGGGTCGGATTGATATCTACTCATCATGCTTAAAGCATAAGATACATCTGGCCTAGTAGATATCATGGCATACATGAAAGACCCAATTGCCGAAGCATATGGAACATCATTCATTTTCTCACGCTCATCTTTCGTCTTAGGACATTGAGTCTTTCTTAGAGAAACTCCATGTAACACTGGCAAGGTTCCTCTCTTAGAATTTTCCATGCGGAATCTTCTAATGACCTTGTCAATGTATGTACTTTGGCTTAAACCAATTAGCTTCCTATATCTATCTCTATAGATCTTAATGCCAAGTACATATGCGGCTTCACCCATATCTTTCATTGTAAAACACTTTCCCAACCAAGTCTTTACAGACTGAAATGTAGGAATGCCGTTTCCAATGAGTAATATGTCATCCACATATAATATAAGGAATAGCACTATGCTCCCACTAATCTTCTTGTATACACAAGGTTCATCTTCGTTCTTGATGAAGCCAAACTCTTGGAACGATTCATTAAAACGGAGATTCCAACTCTTAAAAGCTTGCTTCAATCCATAGATGGATCTCTGCAATTTGCATACCTTAGAATTCTGTTCAAAACCTTCTAGTTGTGTCATATACACATCCTCTTGCAGTTTTCCATTTAGGAAAGCAGTTTTGACATCCATTTGCCATATTTCATAGTCATGATATGCGGCAATGGCAAGCAGAATTCTTATAGACTTGATCATTGCTACGGGTGAAAAGGTTTCATCATAGTCAATACCATGAACTTGCCTATAGCCTTTCGCTACAAGTCTATCTTTGTAAGTATGCACCTTCTCATCCATGTTAGTCTTCTTTTTGAAGACCCATTTGCATCCTATGGTTTTTACACCTTCAGGTGAATCAATCAAGTTCCAAACTTGATTATCTTGCATGGATTGCAATTCGGATTCTATGGCTCCAAGCCACTTGTCTGAATCAGGAGAAGACATCGCCTCTTGGTAGGTAGTCGGTTCATCATTATCAATGATCTCCACCTTATTACTATCCGTTACGAGAAAACCATATCTCTCGGGCTCGGACCGTAACCTACTAGATCTGCGAGTTACTTGTGTATTTTGAACAGTTTCCACAATTCCTTGTGGTTCTTGTTCTTGTTCCACTATCGGTTCAATGTCATTTTCTGGGTCTCGAATTTCTTCAAGATTTATTTTACTCCCACTGATTTCTTTGGAGAGAAACTGTTTCTCTAGAAAGACACCAGTTCGGGAAACAAAGACATTGTTGTCCTCTCGGTTGTAAAAGTAATATCCTCTAGTTTCCTTTGGATATCCCACGAAAATACATTTATAAGATTTGTGTGCTAGCTTGTCGGAGACAAGTCTTTTGACAAAAGCTTCCCAACCCCAAATCCTCATGAAAGACAAACTAGGATTCTTTCCACTCCACATTTCATTTGGAGTCTTTTGAACCGATTTAGTTGGAACTTGATTTAGTGTGAGAGCAACAGTTTCTAGAGCATAACCCCAAAAGGATAAAGGAAGATCAACTCGACTCATCATTGTTCGAACCATGTCCAACAAAGTTCGATTCCTCCTCTCAGACACACCATTCCATTGTGGTGTTCCGGGTGGAGTCAATTGTGAAATTATTCCACAATTCTTTAGATGATCATCGAATTTATAACTTAAGTATTATCCACCTCGATCCGATCGAAGTGCCTTAATACTTTTGCCAAGTTGTTTCTCTACTTCATTTTTAAATATTCTAAATATCTCAAAGGCTTCACTTTTATGTTTCATTAGGTAAACATACCCAAATCTACTATAATCATCAGTGAAGGTTATGAAGTATTGAAATCCTCCCGTAGCATTTCTACTTAGTGGTCCGCATACATCGGAATGTATCAACCCCAATAAGTCACTTGCCCTTTCACCTAACTTGGTAAAAGGTGTCTTAGTCATTTTTCCAAGAAGACACGACTCACAAGTATCATATGACTCAAGATCATATGAACCCAAAAGACCGTCCACATGAAGTTTTGAGATATGCTTCTCATTAATATGACCAAGACGGCAATGCCACAAATAAGTATGATTTACATCATTAGGTTTAGATTTCTTATTTACATGATAGACATTGTCATTATTTTCATTCTTGACATCCACGACATAAAGGCCATTAAATTTGCAATACCATAAAGCACATCATTTAAATAAATAGAAAATCTCTTATTTTCAATAAGAAACTTAAAACCTTCATTATCCAAACAAGAAATTGAAATAATATTTCTACTTAAATCCGGTACATAATAGCAATTGTTCAAAACAAGTATTAAACCGGAAGGTAAAGTGACTTCGTAAGACCCTACGGCTAATGCAGCAACTCTTGCTCCATTCCCCACGCGTAGGTCCACTTCACCCTCTTTAAGCAGTCTCCTATTCTTTAGTCCCTACACATTTAAACAAATGTTAGAACCACATCCAGTATCCAATACCCAAGAATCAGTGGTAGAAATGAGAATATCTATCATATAGATACCTAAAGTTGACGCAGTCCCACTGCTCGTCTTCTTATTTTGCTCATCCTTAAAAGCCTTGAAATTACGTTTTCAATGACCAATTTCTTGATAATGGAAATAAATTTCATCCTTTTGTGAATCGGGTTTTGCCTCTGGAGCCTTGGCAACCTTTGCCTTGCTTATCTTGGGTTTGACAACTTTCTTACCCTTTCCTTTGGCACTAGCCTTCTTGCCATCTTGAACCATGAGCACAGGAGAACCTTTCTCCACAATCTTCACCTCCGCAGTTTTAAGCATACCATGCAACTCGGAAAGATTCTTATCCATTCCATACATGTTATAATTCATCACAAACTGATTATAACATTTAGGCAATGAATTAAGAATGAGATCCGTGGCTAGCTCCAATGGGATTGGATAGCCAAGTTTTTCAAGATGCTCTACATAGCCTTTCATTTTAAGCATGTGAGGACTCACTTGTTTCCCTTCACTCATTTTGCAAGAAGTGAATGCAACAATGGTCTTGTACCTCTCTTGCCTATCTTGCTCTTGAAACATGGCTCTTAACTCCACGCCTATCTCATAGGCTTCCAAATGTTCCAAATGTTCCAAACTTTGTTGGAGTTTTGAGCACATAGTAGCAAGCATGAGACAACTTACATCTCTAGAATCATTACGATGCTTCTTGTAACTGTCTCTTTCTGCCCTAGGGGCAGTGGCTTCTAGTTCAACAGGAAGAGGCCCATCGAGAATGTATAACTTATCTTCTTGCCTAAGAACTATTCTTAGGCTACGGATCCAATCCATAAAGTTCGTACCATTCTCTTGGAGCTTATCCTTCTCAAGGATCGATCGCAACGAAATTGATTGAGTGTTGGTAGTCATTATCTACAATTAAAATTTAATAAGTACCAATTTCATTAAAGAAAAAAACTATGTATTTTTCCAAAAATACTCCCACTAAATTATACAACCTTCTTATACATCCAATGTATCATATAATTTAAATAGGCTAAGATCCAACTTTAATTTAATTTTAAGTCCGCTAAAGCGGATTACACAAAATCAAATTAATTAGGTAGACAATCATGTCAATCATATCCCATATGATTCTTAGATCCTTTTCTGAGATTCTTTAAGAAATCCAATTTCAAAAACATGTTTAATCTCATCTTTGCCTAGGCTAAAAACTGTTTTGACGCCTAATTAAGTCCAACCATTTTAAACGTATAGTTAATGTGCCTCGCTAGGGCGTGCCCACATTATCTATCTTGCTCATACATGAATAAAGTCAATGTGCCTCGCTGGGGCGAATCCACATTAAAATTATTCATGTACTAACAAGTGTTTTAATCATGGCATGGAAGAAAAAAAGAACTTAAAAACTTTCTTGAAGGTTTATCACATATAGCATACGAAACATTTATGAGCACATAATACAAACATGTTACGCATCAAGTTTAGCCATTAAATCAATCTCATTAATTTAGGCATAATATTTATGTGTCATAAGTTTCTCTATAATTATGAGGATGAGACTCTTTGAACTTTGGTTATCATCTCCAAATCAAGATAACAAGAAGTGTGGCCGAACTAAGCCATAAGGTAACCACAATTCCGCACTAATTCAAGAAACCAAGAAAGTAGTCCATGTGGCCGAAACTAAGCAATAGATGGTCTCGATGAACGTAGGCCAATTGCATCCAAAATTCTACATGGATCTCCAATCTTTGAATCAAGAACTTTGTTTCTCAATTTTAGCAATTATGAACTCTTCATAATTCTAACTTCATTTTATCTTTGAATCTTTGATTTGCGATCAAGTTTGGGAAACACAATCTTGATGAACGTAGATTAGCCATCCAAACCTTGATCAAATCTTGGAATCACAAGACTAAAACAAATAGAAAAATTAAACCCAAGATCCACACCCAAAACCCTAAGCCCGCCCCCGCGCCAAACTCTAGGTCTGGCCGGGTCAAGGCGTAGGTCCGGTTGGACCTTGCTGAAAAAATCCCAGAATTTTCAAAATTCCAAATTTATCTCAAAATTGTTTTTCCCGATTCAATTAGGATTTGGTGTTCTTAGTGATCCAATCACTATGATCATCAAAACCTTGAATCAACAATTCTTGAATCCCTAGATTATCAAAACTTTAATCTAATAAAAAATTGATAACCCAAACAATTTTTAATCCAACATAATTTTTATTGCGATTGAATAGTGCGATTAAAGTTTATAAAACAGTAAACCACATAAACGCATGTAACACATAAACATCATAATTCAATATTCATATCATGCTAGGCACATAAACAAACAATTTATATACACACAACATGATCTAGTATTGAAATAATCAACATAAATGGGGCTCTGATACCACCACTGTTGGGTTTCGTAGTAACATGCGCAGCGTAATTAAGCATTTAAAATTTTCATGAAACCCAAAGCCATAGATCCGTTCATATGATTATATCAAATACATGCAATATGAATACTAGAATACTAACCCTTGATGCCTTTGAATTTCAACCATTGATCTTGGTGGAGACTTTGAAGCTTGATCACGAACAAGAAAGAACACGAACTTCGAAGATGATAAGCTTCACCCTCTAGCGGTATCCACACCTCAAACGAATATCAAGAGCACTTGATCTTGGTTGCAAGACCAAAATTATGAAAATCACTTTCACAATTATATTGACTATTTGGAATTATGAATTTCTTGATCTAATCAAGAATATTGTCTCTCTAAGAGGCTTGGAATAATCCCCTTAATGGCTGGTGAAAAGATCCTTTTATAGGTCCTAGTCATTAACCCTTAATGACCTAGGATTCCTAAATCCCGTCACCCAATTAAGAAAATTACTTTCTGTCCAAGCAGCACTAGCATGGTCGTGCCCTAAAACTTGCACGGCCGTGCCACTAGGGTCGAGCCTGGCCTCCAAAATCTGATTATTGGCACGGTCATGCTTTATAATCGGTACGGCCGTGCCTAGCACGGTCGTGCTTTATAACCAGCACGGTCGTGCCACTAGGTTCGAGACATGCTTCCCTTTTGCCGATTATTGGCACGGTCGTGCCCTATAAGCGGCACGGTCGTGCCCGACCAGAAAAGCCCATATTTCCATAATTCCAATTCAGTCCTTTAGGATTCGCTCTATTCGTGTGTGACCCTCTAGGATTACACTATGTTGGCAATGAGTCCAAACATGAACCCATAAGATATGCTTAGGTTCTAGCAAACCGTCATACCTACCCAAATAGTGTAACTAGATACAAGTTCACATTCCATTTAGAATATGTCACAATCCCTTTGTCCACGATGTCATTGAACATAAGTCATGGTCAACAAGTTAAATTGTTTTGTTCAATACTTTCTCGATTCCGAATATGTTGATAATCCAAATGACATTGATCCAATCAATTCATTTGAGTCCGGCCAAACATTTTCATCAACATCATTCCTACGAGAGGACCAAGCTTGACATCTCTCCGAAGAGGGACAAATCCATCATAGCTTATTATTCTTCCCTACATGAATCCGATTATGCTAATCATACCCTTTATAACTCCCGGTTAAAGGTAACGTTTGAATATGTCAAACATAATGTTCATCAAGTGGAAGACTATAATAACTACATGTCTAAGGATTCAAATGACATAACTAATATGAGATATATATATATATATATATATATATATATATATATATATATATATATATATGACATTGACCATGATATATATCTCATAAAGCGGATCATGTCCAGTACTAAACAAGTACCCATAAATCTAACATGATCATCCCATGATCATTTAGCCTTTATACTAGTACCAAACAAGTACTAGGGACAGAGATTATTATAAGTAAACATGAACAACAATAATAATAAAAATATCTATTTATTGATATGAATAAGTGATAACAATTACAACGTTTAATAAACGTTCCTAGGGCACCAACACCAACACAAATAATTCAGCCTTAAGTGGTCATCGAGGCATAAAAATAAGCCCTCCATGGTCATTTCTGCATCATCAACCGTGACACCCCGATGCAACGATGTCCCACAGGATAGCAGTATTTGGAATCCCACAATTGTCATCAAGGTATAAGCTAATGACATAGGATTCATATCGTTTTCAACGGAAAGGAAGTCTCATTGAAAGGAGAAGAAGTCCAAGTAATTGGCGTCTCCAAACTGGAACCTGCGTTGCAGTGTTCAATGAAGGGCATCCAAAGACACCTTGTAGTCATTGAGGTATATACGAATACCCCAAGATCTTATCCCTGAGCTAGCTCAAAAATCTTAAGGTCGGGGTTCCGCTCTAATACCAACTGTAACACCCCGAAAAATCTAATTCCAAAAATATCAAAATGTCACAATTTACAGCTCTAAAATACTATACAAATATCACTCATAATTTCAAAATGCTCTTAATCAAATCCTCGCTGTCCTGAACCCTGGTCAACGTTCAACTGCAAAATGTCAAACTGGAGAGGGGTGAGCTGGGGGGCTCAGTAAGAAAGGGGATACACAATATCACAGAAGCCAATGGACACAAACACCAAATAACAATGTCCTTGAAATTATATATATGGACATGCCAATGAGACTCATTTCGTAATTCCAACCAATCATACGTTACAGTCCGATGTCCTAATTATGTTTGGGTCCAGTGACTTAACAATGTAACTCAAATTCAATCGTTGGCTGCCCTCTCGGAGACGGACCCAAAGCAAACACAATAACCAAGCCCCGATACCAACTGTCAGGCCCCGAGATTTCTAATTTCCATAAATCTCAAAGTATCACAATTTATGTCTCTAAAATACCATACAAAGCCTCACTAAAATTTCAAAATGCTCCAAATCAATTCTTTAGCCGTCCCGAACCTTAGTCAACGGTCAAATGAAAAAGACAAACTGGAGGGGGGTGAGCTGGGGGCTCAGTAAGAAAGGGGATACACAATATCACAGAGGCTAATGAAACACATATTTATCAAATAACACTGTCCATGAAATTATAAATATGGACATTCCAATAAGACTCTGATTTCATAAACCAAACAAGTGATCAATCATACTTTACAATCCGATGCACTAATTATGATAAGGCCCAGTGGGATAACAATAATAACTGAATTGTTGGCCGCCCTCATAGAGCCGGACCCAACACAAACACAATAACCGAGTCCGCTGCGACCGTCACATAATAGCTACATCGCAACTGTTCCATATAACAAATCTCATATTTGAGCACAATAACACATATAGCATGCTATCAAAATAACCGAAGTATTTACTGACCAAATTCAATATCAAAACAATTACCAATTGGACCGAACAATGATATACGTATCAAATAAAATGGAGTACTACGATAAGACGGGCATAAAAGAAAGTGACACAGAATCAATACTGCGTAGTCTCCCTTACCTCAAAATAGCTAACTCAAATCACTAATTAATTTGCCTGATCAAACCCGGGCCATCACTGAAATTTCACTCGGACTAGGCTTAAGAAAAGCCACTGCACGTCCCTCTGTTGTTTATATTCTCATGACCCAAAATTGGCCTAATATACTATGCACCTTGAATCAATGAGTCACCAACAAATATTTTAGTTATACCACACCTCATACTAACTTTTTTACTTAGCTTTTCACTTACTGCGACACATAACAAGTAGGTGGGTCCCACGAATGGAAATGATACCAACCTACACAAATCCATCCCATTTCTTATTTCATTTTCATTTCTATTTATTTTATCCATCTCAAAATGTCGAGCTTAATTTCAGGATGTCACAGTTCGGTGTCACTGCAAATCCCTCCATTTGCAGCCACCAATAAGGTTACGCCACATCAGCGGGAAAAAAAAAGTCATTGTCTTAGGAGGTTTATGATTCTTAGCCCAGGTTAACTCTAATTAAGCAAGATTGATTTACCTTCCTTGTTTCACGCAAGAAGGGCTGATCGTTTTACTTCTCTTTTTTTTTTTGGATTCTGTCTTCTCCGACGACGGAGAACAAAAACTTCAGCGCACACCAGCACCCTATGATCTTCATCGGGATGCAATTTCACATCTTTTATTTTATTTTAGATATCAATTTTGCAATCAGAACACATCTTTTAATAAAAAATTGCAACACTGTGTGAGTGAAATTCACATCTTTTTGTTCTTTGATTTCATGGGTACAGTCGTCAAGGTTTTTTAGGTTTTCTTTGCCTGCAATTTATATTTTTTTTTTTGTCTAACAGCATTATTACAAGAATTATGTTGTTGGAATCGCTAAGTGATCTTGAATACATGAATGACAGGGAAGAATGTTTGGAACAAACTAATGTAGAATTATTGAATGATGAGAATGATGTAGACTTGTACGAATCGAATGAAGGTTATGGAAATGAGATAGACTTGCCGGAAACATATCAAAATCAACCATTTCGCAGTTCAAGTACATACAATATGCCTGTGGAGCCATTAGTGGGAATGGTTTTTGATGATTTAGAAGATGCAAAAACTTGCTACACAGCTTATGCTCGGCGAAAAGGATTCGGCATACGAAAACTTCACACACAACTATTGCGTAAAGATAAGTCATTGATTAGTGTAGAATATGCATGTTTCGTGAAGGATTTCGTTGTGAAAGCTCAAAAAAGAAGGCAAAGATTCAACCAAAAAAGTCAAATACGAGGATTGGATGTAAGGCTAAAATGGATTTAAGCAAACATGATGGCCAGTGGATGGTTAGAAAATTTGTGACAGAGCACGATCATGAAATGTGTTCTCCAAAGAGTACTCTTTTTCTTCGAGGGCACAAAAAAGTAACACCTACCCAAACAAGATAATAGATGTGATGAACAAGTCTAATAGATGTGATAAACAAGGCTAGTGTTCCTGCAAGAAAGATAATGCAAGTACTAGATCAACAAAATTGTGGTGATAATAATGTAAGATATATTCCCATGGATGTTCATAACTATTTGGGAAGTAAACGAAGGGAACTTTTAAAAGAGGGAGATGCTCAAAGAATGTTAAACTATTTCCTAAAAAGTCAATACAATAACCCTGGGTTTGTTTATGCAATCCAAACTAATATGCATAATAGCATGGGAAATTGTTTCTGGGCTGATGCAAGGTCTAGACTAGCATACCGCTGCTTCGGGGATGTTGTTACTTTTGATGCCACTTACTTGACCAATCGCTATAGGATGCCATTTTTTCCATTCACGGGGGTTAATCACCACCATCAGTCTATTATGTTTAGATTCGCTGTGCTTGTGAATGAGACAACAGACTCTTATATTTGGTTGCTTCAAACATGGCTCGAGACAATGGATGGTCGTGCTCCATCTGTAATTATTACAGATAGTGATGAGTTAATGACTAATGCAATTAAAGAGGTACTACCCAATACAACTCATCATTTATGTATGTGGCATATTTTACAAAAATTTCCTGAACGTTTAGCTCATGTCTATAATAAGCATCCATATTTCCAAGAAGAATTTCGTAAATGTATTCATGATATAAAAACATCTCAAGTGTTTGAGAATTCATGGAGCAATTTAATTCATAATTGTAAGCTAAAAGATAACGAGTGGTTAAAAAGTGTGCATGATACGTGAAAAGTGGATTCCTGCTTATCTAAGAAGTACATTTTGTGCTGGAATGTCAACGACCCAGAGAAGTGAGAGTATGAATAAGTTTTTTAAAGGGTTTGTACAGTCTAGTACCATGGTTAGCGAGTTTGTATATGAATATGAAAAAGCATTAGATGCAAGATATCTCAAGGAAAAAGAGAAAGATGTCAGAACTAGGAACTCTTCCTCTGTTCTGAAAACATGTTATAAAATAGAAATGGAAGTGTAGATACCCCGGGAAAACCACGGCTTAACTAGAGCGGTGAATTATCCTAGGATGTCTTTGGTTTTAAAGATTAGAGTCGCCATCTATGTTTTTAAAGGAACATAAGAAAAACCTAACATAGCCTAATTTTATATACAAAACCAGAGATTCGGGAAGAGACGGGTTCGGAAGTTAGGTTACGGAGTGGGAAGTACTTAAAAATTTCCTTCTTTTATTTATATGAACTTGTGCTAACAGTTACATTAAGAGATAAATGGGAAATTAAAGAGAATTAAAATGTAGGGAGATAACCTTTAACCAACTTCAATGTAATAAATTTGGTTATGTCCCATTTGATGGGGATTTCATACATTAAAAATACATAAAAGTCAAATAAGAAATAAAAGATAAAATGTTGTACCTTGACTTGGAAAGGAGATGAAGACTTCAAAGTTTTACTTGAAGATGGTGTGCAAGAACTTGTGTATAGTTTTTGTAGAGAAGAGAAGTTGGGTCCCTTTCCATGGTAGAATGAGGGGGTTTATATAGGTGGAGAATGGAGGAAAAGATGGTCATTGGACCAATAAGAAAGTAAGAAAATAAAATAATAAATAGAAAATAAAATAATAATAAAGATGAAATATTTTGTTTTAATGGAAAAGGCTAGAATAAGAATAATGGGATTGGGAAGTTACAAATAAAAAGGGTTTTAATGTTGTAATAAAAAGGGGATTTTAAATTAATAAGAGAGATTGCAAATAAGAAAATGGAGGGAAACTTGGTGGGAACCCGTAACAGCTGTTGGGTATGCATATTATAAACCACTCCTATTACCTTAATTTGATTGATCCCATAACCTAATTTTATCTTTGTGGACTTTGGGATATATTGTAAGAAGTACTTGTACTTCATTTAGAATAGTCCACTTTTTAGTTTGATAGGCTTAGCAGATTAGGACCCTCAATTTTTCTAAGTCTGGAGATATGCGGTCAAGGCATTGCCTACCGCATGAGCAAGTCTGCCGCATGGTTCATCTTGCCACATGACTTAACTTGCTGCATGGATCAAGCCTGCCACATGGATCAAACCTGCCGCATAAATCAATCTTGCCGCATGTGACCATAGTTGAAGAAAATCAAGTTTGGTTCAAACTTAACCATGGTAACACTAGTGTCCAAAACTATGGTTAGTTTAGAACGTTGCAAAATTCAAATTTCAAATTTGAATACAAGTGTCATTCAATGACTACATAAGTACAGTTGGACCACAACTACTCTGCAACAAAAGGACAACTCAGACTAAGCTCCAATCAGAATTCAACAGCTAATTGTCCTCCACACTTATCCCCCAATAATTCAAACTGCTAGTTTCTCCTTCAAGGCTATAAATAGTCCTTGAGTTCTTCATTGAACATTACTGAGATTCCAAGAGAGAAATTGTTGTTGAAATTCTTGGTGATTGAAGATCATATTCAAAATTTCCAGAATCCTTCGAATCTTCAAGCACAAATCTTTAAGTCTTCAACAACTCCAGAAACCTTCATCTACAAATCTCAAGCCTTATAACACACAAGATTCATTAGGCTCTAAAATCATATAGATTCCAAAGAGATTTTGATTCTTAGACACACACTCACCCCGATTGATCAATCACATAGTTTGAATCACTAGGGATACACTGGTCTAAGTCTAGGATTGTTCTTCATAGAAAATAGGTGTTGATACAATACTTCATCTCTGTAATCTGTACTCAAGCGAATCAATATATACCTCATTCAAAATTCAAGACTGACCATCTTGGTAAAGGACGTAGATCTTTTAACAGATCGAACCTTTCCATATCCTTGTGTCATTTACTTATTGCTCTTTATTTTCTGCACTTTATTTTCAAGTCTTTGTTCTTATTGTTCATATTAGTTTTGTTTGTCGTTTAGTGTTTGATATTTTCAGATATTTAAATTATTGTGAATTGTGTTTGTATGTTCTTCATATTGCCTAAGCTAAAATCTGACTAACTTATCATTTGCCAAAACTTCTAAGACAACAATTTTCTATCTCTCAACCTACCGCACTCTTATCTACCACACTTTTGTCTACCGCACTCTAACCAACCACATTCTAACCTACCGCACTACTAAATTAAAAAAAAAAACTCTTAACTTGTTTCATCGAAAACTTCCGCTGTGCATTTTACACTTGATCGCATGGTTTGTTATCGACCGCAAAATTCAAGTTGTAAGCATAAGGTTGAATTTTGAAAAAGGGTTAAAAATTTAAATAGGCTATTCACCCCCCCCCTCTAGCCTCTTTTCATACCCTTATTGTGTCTTTAGGACCAACAAGTGTTCAGAGAAAACACCTTCATAAAACTTCTGTTTTTTCAAGTTTAACAGCTTGGGTGTCGATTCAATATAGCAAGTCAGAAAGCTATGGCAACAGTTAACTGCACTCACGTTCCAATGTTTGACGAAGACAACTTTGACGTACGGAAACACAGCATTCTAACCCATTTCTACTCCATGGACGAGCAACTTGGTGATTGTCTAACCATTGGACCATACTTCCTAATGAAAGATGATCCGGATCCTGAAACCAATGGTGCCAAACTTCAATCAAGAAACCAAAAGCTGAATGGACTGATGAAGAAAAAATATTGGTTGGAATGGATGTAAAAGTAAAGAGCATACTTTTGAGTATGTACGTCTAAGCATCGACAGATCATGGAATGTGCAACTGCAAAAGATCTTTGGGATGCAATTGAAGATTACATCGAAGGAGATCAAGCTTGCAAGGAAAGTAAAAGATTTTAAATTCAAAGAAGATTCAATAACTTTGCTAAGATCCCCGGTGAATCCCTTAGAGCCACTTATGATCGCTATTGTGAAATCGTGAGTACTTACACCGCACTTGGAAAGAAGCTTACCAAGAAAAAGATCAATGTGAATTTTCTAGCTGCCCTTGGTTCTCAATATCTTCACAAAGAAAACACTCTTGAAGATACCAAGCTTCTAGATGATATATCACTCAGAAGCCTCTATGCCAACCTCAAAGTATTTGATATCAAGCTCCATTACATTGAAGAAATAGAAGGAAAAACAAAAGGATTATCGTTGGTCACTCAAAAGGAAGAAGTGATCGAAGAAGAAGATCAAAAAATCTCCACATCAGAATTACTTGATATGGATGATGATGACTTTGCAATGTTCGTGAAAAGATTTCAAAAGTTCAGAAAGACAGCAAGATCCGGATCATCAAGCAAGGCTCCAGCTAGGTTTTCAAGGAGCAGCTCCTCAAAGAAGAAAGAGAGCTTCAACTTCTCCAAGAAGAAAGAAGATCTTGTTTGTTTTAATTGCAGGAAACTAGGTCATTTCGCATCAGAATGCCCAATTCCCAAGTTTGAGTATATGAAGAAGAAAAGCAACTTTACTCCAAGGTATTCAAAGCAAAAAGGAATGGTGGCTGAAGAAGACTCTACCGCAAAAGAGTTAGCTACATGGATAGAGTCAGATTCTGATGAAAGCGACGAGGATTCTGAAGAAGGTCACATTTGTTTGGTCGTTCATTCTGATGATGAGGATGATCATGGAAATCAATTCTCACCAAATGTAAAACCCAAACGGAAGAGCTATATGGCAGATGAACTTGCTGATAAAGGATTCCTAACTCCAGTTCAAAAGAATGGTGATCTTCTATTTTCAAGATGTGATATGAGTGCAGCAAAGAAAGCTCTATTAAATTCCAAAGTGAAGGAAGCTCAATCTACGACACCTCTAGTCAAGTTTGACATTTCCCCATATGAAGAAGAGAAGATGTTCATGAAAGCTGAACAGGTAATTAGTAAATTTTCTAGCATGAAGGAAGCTTTAGCACTTTCAAATGAAGAAATTTCCTAGCTTAAGATGGAGAAAACTGTACTAAGATCTGAACTCACCCTCCTTAAGGAGAAGATCAAGAGAATGACTCCTCTTACTGATAGAAGTCGTTTCATAGAGGAACAAAATGTCATATTTAAAGTTAAAAATGAAGAATTGGTTGCTTAGATAAATGACCTTAAAAGGATCACTAATGAGTGGACCAATTATCGTGTCACTATGGATCAAATCTTAGAATCCCAATAGTCTAGTGGTGATAAGGAAGGCTTGGGATTTCAAACTAGTGACAACTTTAAATGTGCATCTTATTGTGAAAGAAATGAGAAATTTACCCAGCAAACTTTAGAAGGGTCGGAGGCTAAACATCAAGGATCTAAGGGTAAAGGACAAGAACCAAAGAAGAAACTAGAGTTCCATTATGTCTATCCTAAGAAACAAACTGGCAAGGCTTTGAAGTTGAAAGGAAAAGCCATGAAAGATCCTACCATAGAGGAAGGCTCTAGGAAGGTACCTGAACCCTACTGCGCTTCTACCTTTGAAGGTCACGGTCGAGTAGCCTTTAAAGGAAAGTCGACCGCATATCAGAAGCACGCGGTCAAGTTCAAGAAATTGAACATAGTTCGGGAGAGATCTTCCATACTAGTTAATGATGTTGTGATTAAGACTTCAACAAAGTTTGTCAACCCTCAGTTGGGTGGCTTCCACCATTGCTCTTGGGTTTCGTGCAATCATGCACATCAGAAGAATAACATGAAGAAACCCAAAAACCTAGATCCGTTAAGTTTAATAATTCATAATATGAAGATGAAAGAAACTAACATTGTAGATCGAAATATGAAGCCTTGGATTTAGATGCTAAGAAGAGCACCCTCTACCGGTGATCCACACTTCGAACGGATTCAAGAACGATTCTTGAACTTGACTGCTAGGTCCTTCGGATTGAAAAAATTTGACAAAGAACGATTCTTCAATTGCTCCTAACGATTATTGAAGTTTGATAATTGGGAATAATAAAACTCAATAACCCAAGTATATTATGTGTTTTCTATCTCTCCAAGAAAGAGTTTATGATTTCCAAAATCAATGTTGTTGGAACAATTCCCGGTTCTCCACATTATATACTAGGGGTTTCCAAAACCCTTTAGGACTTAGGTCTTCTTGTCCAACAAGAAAAGACCAGAAATAAAATGATTGTCGGGGGGCAGCCGTACAGCGGAGTTGGAGCCGTACGGCGGAGTTGGAGCCGTACGGCGGAGTTGGAGCCGTACGGCGGAGTTGGAGCCGTACGGCGGAGTTGGAGCCGTACGGCGGAGTTGGAGCCGCACGGGGCTTAACCAGCCGTACGGATTCCTCCATCAACTTCCTCGTTTTTCGCTCCTTTTAATTATCCATTCTGCGTGTGTGACCCAATAGGATTATACTAAGTTGACAACGAGTCCGAACCATTCAGACCTTGTAAGACATAAGCGGACTCTAGCAAGCCATTATGACTACCCAATTAGTATAACTTTGAAATCCAAAGTTAACTAAATAGAACATATCACAATCTCTTTGTTACACGATGTCTATTGAACGTAATCCATGGTCAATGGTCAACTTACTTGTTCAATGCTTTCTCGATCTCGAATATATTGATAACACAAATGAAATTGATCCAATCAATTCATTTGAGCGCGGCCATGCATTTCATCAATACTATTAATCGAGGGGCCCAAGCTTGACATCTCTCTTAAATATGAACAAATCCCATATTGGCTTATTACCTTTCCCTACATGATTCCGATCATGCCAATCATATCCTTTATAGCTACCTGGTTAATGGTAACGTTTGAATATGTCAAATATAATGTTCATCAAGTGAAAGACTGTAATAACCTCAGGTCTAAAGATTCAAGTGATATAACTATATGAGATTTAATTATGACATTTGACCATGACATAAATCTTATAGGGGTCAGTCAAGTATTTGTTCTCCAACAAATACCCATAAGTCTAATTGTATCGCATACACATAATCATCAAATTATTATCCATTAAACTTATACTAGTAATTCATAATTACTAGGGATGGACATTATTATAATAAACATGCAAAAAATATAATAATCAAACATTCAATATATTTATTAAAGCATAAAGCAAATGATAACATTAATCGTTCAAATAACGTGCCTAGGGAAAACACACCAACAGTTCTGTGTGTGATGGTTATGGTCACAAGGCTGCTGAATGTCTTTTGAGATTCATACCCAATCCTAGAAGGCATAACCCCCCTTCTGTGAGACAGGTGTGGGTTGTCAAAAGTTGCTAACCCTTTGGACGCAAAAGTATAAAAGGGGACCTTATTCTTAAATGTCTATTTTATAGGTCCTCTGCTTAATGGCTAGACATTCCAAGGATAAATCAAGTTTATGGTACCTCGATAGTGGTTGTTCAAGGCACATGACCGGAGATATCAACTTATTGGAAGATGTACGTGAAGAGAAAGGTCCATCAGTAACTTTTGGAGACAACAGCAAAGGAAAGACCGTAGGATATGGAGTAATTCGAAAAGGAAAAATCACTATCCAAGAAGTCTCTCTAGTCATTGGACTTCAACACAATCTTCTCTCAATATCTCAGTTCTGCGACAAAGGATTACAATGCCACTTCTCTTCAAATCTTTGTCTCATCAAAGATGGCACATCCGGAGTCACTTTGCTCAAAGGGATTCGTAAGAAAAATGTTTATGTTGTTGATTTCAATTCATCTTGTATTTCTTCTAATCTCTATTTTGTAGCAAAGAATGTTAGTGAAAATAGTTGGCTATGGCACAAAAGACTAAGTCACTTGAACTTCAAGTATCTCTCCAAGATTGGTAGAGAAAATCTAGTTCGTGTCTACCCAAAGTAGCTGATCACCACGATGAAAAGTGCACAACATGTCAACTAGGCAAACAACCAAAGGCGTCTTTCTCCAGCAAGACCACACCTTTAACTTCAAGGGGTTTGCAACTACTTCACATGGATTTGTTTGGACCTGTCACTACCGCAAGTATTGGAGGAAACAGATATACCTTAGTTGTGGTAGATGATTACTCAAGATATACGTGGGTTGAAATGATTATCTCTAAAGATGATTGTTATGACATTTTGACCTCACTCTTTAGACAGCTCCAAACTCAAAAAGAAGATGACATCGTTAGTATTCGATCCGATAATAGAACAGGATTCAAGAACAACGGTGTTGCTCAATATTGTGATGATCATGGTATTGACCACAACTTATCAGCTGCTGGAGTTCCACAATAAAATGGTGTAGTGGAAAGGAATAACAGAACGTTGATAGAGGCTGGAAAGACAATGATCGCTAAAGCAAAGCTACCTCAATATTTTTAGGCTGAAGCTATCAACACAGCATGCTTTACTCAGAATAGATCCCTCATCAACAAGACCTACAACAAAACTCCTTATGAACTTTGGAGAGGAAGAACCCCCAACATAGCATACTTCAAGATATTTGGATGCAAATGCTTCATACTCTACAATGGTAAAGAACATCGAGGTAAATTTACTCCTAAGGCCGATAAAAGGTATATTTATTGGGTATGCTAAACACTCAAAAGATTTTCATGTGTTTAATAAAACCACTCTTAAGATAGTAGAATCTGTCCATGTTACATTTGATGAACATTCTCTCCTTGAGCCACATTTGGCTCCAAAACATTCTCTCCTTGAGCCACATTTGGCTCCAAATGTTGTTGATGATTTTGTTGAGCTTAATGAGACAGGTACAACTCGACCACAAAATCAATCAACTCAAGGAAATCCATCTACCTCAAGAGCACCTCTATATACCACACACGAAGCACCAGAAGCTACCTGTTTGCACCCGAGATTTGATCCTCGCTCGCCTTTTTGATTTGAGAGTCGCCACCATGTTGTTGAACGGAACACGGACCGTGAGATTCTTGAGTTCGTGGGTGAACGTCAAGGAGCACCCAATCTAGGATTGGTCTTGCTTAGGTGTTTTTAATCAAATAAAAAACAAGTAATTAAAACAAGTAAAGACAATAATTAATTTCTTAATTATTGGAATATCAGATCATGTGCTTCGAGACCATATCCATGGATTGGAGAGACTCTAGGATGATCCTTTTGATGGGATTATACTACTCTAAAACAACGAATGAGATAAGAAGTAGAGATTAAAAGCGTAGGAGTTTACCTAAAGAGTTCTTGAGATTCCAATTGATGGCCTTGACTAAGGCCTTGAAGATCCAAGTGTTTTGTGATGTTTGTGACTTGAAAAGATGAGTTTTTGATGGTGTTTTGGCGTGAGTGGAGAGGAAAAATGGGATTCTTGAGAGAGGGACTGATTAGAGAATTGTTCACTTCTTTTATGGTTGAAAGAGCTCTATTTTATAAGTATTGGATGACTTAGAGACCAAGTCTAGGAATCCTAAGTTTGGTAGGTTATAGAGTCCTTATTTGGAGAGGTTAAAGGAGGTAGGACATCACTAGGAAGCATCTAGGAAGTCTCCTAATTCAATGTTTCCCGGATTAGGAGAGTGTTGGCCAAGAAAGAGATCGGGACAGAGAAGGAAAGTGATTCTGACTCGCAGACAGAGGAGATGTCTCGTATGAGACATCGATGTCTCGTATGAGATATCCCGTACAAAAGTATTGTTTTGCCCTTATCTAAAGTTCTGTTGTTCAGTTTACCCCCTAACTAACGGAGTCAGTCAGAAATTTAACGAAACATGCCAAAACTATTGAGTTTTCATCAAAACATAAAGGCGAGACACAAGAGTAGTGTAATCATAAATTTGAGTCCAAAATGCTCGGCGATGATACTTATGGAAGAAGTAGCGTCGTCGATAGAAAAGACGCCATTTAGAACTTTGGGTATGGTCGTGTAGATACCCCGGGAAAACCCCGCTTGGCTAGAGCGGTGAATTATCCTTGGATGTCTAATTGATTTTAAGAGTCGTCACCTATGTTTTAAAGGAACATAAGAAAAACCTAAAAAGAACCAATTTTATATACGAAACCAGATTTTCGGGAAAAGATGGGTTCGGGGGTTAGGTGACGGAGTGGGAAGTACTTAAACACCCACTCCGGCCCGCTTACGCGGGTCTTGCTACTTTTGGTGTTCTAATGCATGAGAAAGTCCTTCGATTAAATAAATAGTGCTAACAATTATAACGGAAAGAAAAGGGGAAAATAAAAGAGAATAAAAAAAGAATTGTTTTTATTTATTAATTTATGCTAAAGATTACATGTAACAATTATACTAAACAATTACATTAAGAAATTGATAGGAAATTAAAGTAGAGATTGAAATGTAGGGAGATAACTTTGACCAACTTTAATGTGATAAAGTGGTCATTTGGTCATGTCCCATTTGATGGGGATTGCATACATCTAAAAAGACATAAATAAAATAGAAGAAGAAAAAGTGTACCTTTAGAAAAGAGGACTTCAAACTTTGACTTGGAGTTGTTGTAGAGAAATTGTTGTGTAGAAATTTGTGAAGAGTTTAGTTGCTAGAACTCTTGTTGGGGAAATTTGTGTAGGGAGAATGGTGTAGAGTTTGTGTAGGGAGAAAGTTCAAAGTTCAAGGTCCCCTTCTAAGGTAAAAATGAGGGGTTTAAATAGGTAGAAAAGAGAGGAAAATGTGGTCTTTCAACCAATAGAAAAATAAAGAGAAATAAAATAAATAAAAGAAAATCAAATAATAAATAAAGAAATATTTAGTTTTTGGGAAAAAACTAAGAATATGGGATTGAGATGTTACAAAATAAAAAGGGGTTAATGCTAGATTAAGACATGTGATAAAAATATGTTTTTGATTCTAAGAATGGAGGGAAAAGGCTGCAATCCGTAACAGTCAAAGTGGGAAGCGCGCGAGTCCGGCCTATTGGACCAAACGCGCGCGCGCCCCATGACCATTACGGGAGGCACCCGCGGGTGAAAATAAGAGAATGACAGAATGACTCTAAAAGTTAACTCTGTTATGCAGTTTAGTCCAAAACTAACGGAATCAGTTAGGAACTTAATGGAAGTAACAGAAATTAACAAAAACAAGTTAAATAAAAATACTATGTATGCAATCGGGGTGAGTTGTCCAAAGCGGGGTGTCTACAGAGTCCCTCGGCAATGTGGATTGCAAAGCAAAACGCGTCGACGAAAGAAAGACAACCGACGAGGACATCAACAGGAGAAAACAAAGACTCGATAAAACATGAATTTGAAATTTGCGAAGGATAGGGGTGCGCTCCCTGTGTAAGTGGTTTTATTGATATAGAAAGGATACGATGGGATCCGTTTTAGTAAAGGGGGATTCGTTTGCTGATGCGGGATCCGTTTGCTAAAGTGGGATCCGTTTGCTGATGCGGGATCCGTTTGCTGAAGCGGGATCTGTTTGCTGAAAGCGGGATCCGTTTGCTGATGGCGGGATCCGTTTGCTGGAAGCGGGATCCGTTTGCTAATAGCGGGATCCATTTAATGGCGGGATCCGTTTGCTAGAAACGGGATCCGTTTGCTAATAGCGGGATCCGTTTGCTGATTGCGGGATCCGTTTGCTAGAAGCGGGATCTGTTTGCTGATGCGGGATCCGTTTGCTGAAGCGGGATCCGTTTGCTGATGCGGGATCCGTTTGCTGAAGCGGGACCCGTTTGCTAATGCGGGATCCGTTTGCTGAATCGGGATCCGTTTGCTGAAGCAGGATCCGTTTGCTGAAGCGGGATCGGTTTGCTGAAAGCGGGATCCGTTTACTGATGGCGGGATCCATTTGCTGGAAGCGGGATCCGTTTGCAAATGGCGGGATCCGTTTGCTAGAAGCGGGATCCGTTTGATGGCAAGATCCGTTTGCTGGAAGCGGGATCCGTTTGCTAATGGCGGGATCCGTTTGCTGATTGCGGGATCCATTTGCTAGAAGCGGGATCCGTTTGTTGATGGCGGGAACTGAGGCTCCGTCTGCCTATATGTGATATTGTTGTGTTGCTTGATGGAAAGGTGGTGATTTTGCGGCTCACCATGGACCGAGTTGTTGTCATTGAACTGTAATTGTTTGACTCTGTGAGATGCAGGCGTAGTTGACGGCGGATCACTTTCTGCTGGGGATGAAGTGCCTTGAGTTGCAGATGCTGTTGACCTTATGGTGGTACCTGTTAAGTGTGTGCTTTGCAGGTATATATGCTTGTGACATGTATGAGATGTGAAATGTCAGTTATAAGGGAAATTGTGCTTGTGGTGTGATGTGATTTTGAAGCACTTTTGCATGAGGGAGAAGTAAAGTGATTTTGTGTGTGAAGTGATTTTTGAAAGCAGAGATTTGCTTGAAAGAGATGAATGATGTCCATACCTTTACTTACCATTGCCATTGGATGGATTCGTGATGTTGTGGTAGATGCTTTGGCGGAGAGTGTCGCTGCCTTTGATGACGAATTCGTTTTTGATGGAGTGTCGGTGGGACAGTATTCCGGATGATGGGTTGGTCGTGCCAAAAGGCTGCCTACGTATCCCTTTAATGGAATCAGACCAGCGTAGTTCAAGGATGCTGTGGAATGCTAGGGAGGAAGCTAGGAGCAAGATAAAATGATGCACATATTTTTGCGCAAATAAGGAGACAAAGAAAAAGAAAATTCTTTTTGTCTTTTTTTTGTAGGAATAGAATATGTACGCATGTGAGAAAAAGATTTTTTTTTTTTAGTTCGTGGGTGAACCATTTTAACTATTGTGTGTTTGTAAAGCCAACCCAAGATCAAGTCGTGTTCAATCGAAGTCCGGATTGCCTTGTTGAATTTTGTCGTTGTTTCCGTGGTGTCCAACGAAATTGATGTCTAGCCCCCAAGATATTTGTCGATTATGGGGCTCCAAAAGGCATTTGATGCTGAGATAAGGGGTTGCAGATTGTAAAGCCCCTCGAATGCTGAACTTTGAGTGGCTTATGAAGCCCCAAGATGAATCAACTCTTAGCCCATTCAAATAAACTATCTTTTGTTGTCGACGTGGGCAAGCCCCAAGAGAAGATCATTGATACCAAGCTTTGAGAGATTGCTAAGCCCCAAATGTCATGGGCTTATCAAGTTTGTAGATGGTGGGATGTGGAGACCATTCGGTGTGAGGCCTCAAATTTTCTTGGAATCGGCTTAGCATTATGTTGGGAGCGGATGGCGCTATTGGGGAGAACTCTTAAAGGCGATCTCCTTCTTTCTCTTGTTTGGAGATGGATGGCCCTTTTTGTGGTTGATACCCAGATGGGGGAAGGTCCATGTTGAAAATGTAGTACGGTCTTCGGGAGACGTCTTGTGGGAGATGGTGATGTTGTTGCAGATGATAAGGTCTTAGTGTGATAAAGTCTCGAACGATATGTTTGCTTGAGTCTTCTTGAGTTGAACCGAATGCGGATTTTCGGATGCAACCTGTGCTTTTGATCTTGGAGAAGGGGGTGCTGTATTGCAGAAACATTGGGATTGGCCGTAACTCTGCTTATAGAGTTAACATATTGGCATTTCCCGTTATAACTCAGCCGGGTGAGTCTAGCATATTGAATCCTTTTCCTTTTCTCTAAGACTTCCTTCATAATCTCGCTGTGAGTTCTAACAAAAATCATCAAATTCATTCATATCATCGGAGCCTTCATTTAAAACCAAGAGGCCTTTTGACTGGAAGTGTTGAGGGACCATTGAAGTTTGATCCCTTTCATGGAGCCATAAGACTACTCCCAAATTGCATTTCTCGGGTACCACTGCCCAAAAGCTTGTTAATTGCGAAGCCCCAATATTGCCCTTTGCTTATATCACTGTAATGCCGTAGCCCAAAAGTTTGTAGATTGCGAAGCCCCTTGAGACCTTCGGTGCCGAATTGAGGAAGCTCCCAATGTTGCACATGACTCCGCCGGGGACACTGAAGTGTATCTTTTTTTGCCAAGGGAGCCTTTAAAACTGGATCGTGGCCCTATTGATTAGGAGTGGAACGAGAAGGGCCTATCCTTGATCGAGGAACAAGTATGAGCATACATGACAAGAAGGTGTTTCTCGACATTCCTTTTGAGAGACTTTGAGGATAGTCTCGCACATCTTTCTTGAGCGTAGCCCTAGGGCTCATTAACTGTCAAATGAAGCAATAGAAGTTTTCTTTCTCGAGTCACATAGCCCCTAAGGCGTCATCACTTGTTAAGTAAAACAAGAGACTCGTCCTCGTGTGGGGGAACAAACACAAGGGGACATGGCAAGAGCTACTCCATTCTCGGGAGTCTTTCGGCATACTTTAGAGGGACATGCTTGTAGTGTTGGATATTATACCCTAGGCCCTTGAGAAAGGCCTATGCGTTATATCATAGCTTCATTGTTATAGAGATAACAAACCCGATTATTATATCTTTTGCATGTTTATTATAATAATCATTGTCCCTAGCACTTATGAAGGGCTAGCATGAGTTTGATGCATAATCATATGATGATTATAGCGCATAGGATGCGGATTAAACTTGTGGGTACATGTTGGAGAACAAGTACTGGATAGACCCGTTATGAGATTTACGTCATGGTCAAATGTCATAATTAAATCTCATAATAGTTATATCATTTATCCTTAGACCTGAGATTATCATAGTCTTCCACATGATGAACATTATGTTTGACGTACTCAAACGCTACCCCTAATCGGGTGGTTATAAAGGCTACGATTGGCATAATCGGATTCTTGTAGGGAAGAATGATAAGTCAAGATGGGATTTGTCCCTCTCTCAAGAGAGATATCTGCTTGGCCACTCGATGAGTGAGATTGATAATAGTGTACGGCCGTACCCAAATGAATTGAAGCGTTCAATGTTATTTTCTCATATCAATCTACTCGGGATCGAGAAAGCATTGGACAACATAAGTTGACGTGGACCATGACTTATGTCCAATATGATATCGTGTGACAAAGGGATTGTGATATGTTCTATAAGGTTACTTTGGGCTTTCAAAGTTATACTATTTGGGTAGTCATAATGGCTTGCTAGAGTCCGCTTATGATTTACGAGGTCTTCGGACTCGTTGCCAACATAGTATAATCCTATTGGGTCACACACGCAGAACGGATCTTACTTGGCATGAAAAACGAGAAAAACGGGGAAGTGGAAAAACCAGCCGTACGGATGGTTTGGACTAGCCGTACGGATGGTTTGTCCGCTGACGAGTTTTTGTTAGATTTCTTTCTGGGAAAGGAATCCTTTAACCTAATGGAATTAGGTTTCTCCCAGTATATATTCTGTGTTCTCTTCAGCCGAAAACTAAGCTTAGGCATTGATTTTGGAAATCAACAAGAGTTTCTTGGAGAGAGAAAAACACATATTATACTTAGGTTATTGTGGTTTGGTTTTTGCTCATCATCAAACCATAATAATCAAAGGGAGATTGAAGAATGGTTCTTCAACCATGTTTTTCAAGCCTAAGGATCTAGCAGTCAAATCAAGAAGCGTTCTTGAGTCCGTTCGATGTGTGGATACTGATAGAGGGTGTTTGCGTTAGCACCTTAAAGTCCGTGTTCATGGATTCGATCTTCAAGGGTATGTTTCTTTCATCTTGTATTTAATTTAATCAACATGCACGGATCCGGGCTCTTGGGTGTTTGATTTATATGTTTAATTCCACTGCGCATGATGCATCAAAACCCAACAGTGGTATCAAAGCCCCGTTCATTGTTGATTATTTTAGTATATCATGTTGAAATTATTTAATTCGATTATATAATATCTACATGATAATAATATGAATGTGTGATTTGAGTTTTATATATGAGATATAAAGGTTTATGAGCATGAATATGGGGATTATGTAATTATTTTATTGATTTGATCCATATGAATAATTGCATGTTTGGGATATCAATAAATAATTGGATTATGTGTATTGATAATTTGGATCTAATTTGTGTATGTAATAAATTGTTTATTCATGGTATTGATTAGATCTAATTAAATTCGTAATCTGTAAATTCATGTTTCTGTAATCTAATTATGTACAAACATGATATTGGATTTGGTCGAATTTCTGAAATTCTGAAAAAACCTGGAAATCTGGGCTCCTACCAATGGATCCGTACGGATGGTTTGGGTGATGCCAAACTGATCCGTACGGCTAGTTTGGAAATTCTCAGATTTGATTTTGTTTTCTGGTGTTCAGATTATTCTGTAAATTGTTTACAGAATTCGAATCTGAAAACTGGAAACTGCTTTCAGACGGCTGGTTTTCGAAACCGTGTTTCCTGAAACAGTTTTCGGCCAAAGAATTCAAAAGGAATTGCAGAAATCAGAGTTCTAAAGAGTTTAGAATTGCTGTAATCTGTGAGATTAAGAGTCAATGAAAGGGTCTTGGGACATGTGACCAATCTATACGGGAATGTGGATGCCTTTTGGCTTAGTTTCGACCGTATAGAGAAGTTACTTGGTTCCTTGATCTTAGCACGGAAATGTGGATGCCTTTTGGCTTAGTTTCGGCCGTGCGGTTTGTGCTTTCAGTTTCAAGATGCTCTGCGGATACAGTTTCAGAATTCTGAAGAGTTCAGAGTTTATGTGACCTATATGAAAGAGCCGTACGGATAAATCTGGATGATTCTAGAAATATCCGTACGGATGGTTTGGGCATTACTGATTCTGATCTGTTTCAGACGGCAGGTTTTGGAAACCGTGTTTCCTGAAACAGATTTAAGTTCAGAAGTCCAAACTGTTAATGAGATCAGAATCTTAAAGGAGTTTAAGATTGGCATAATCTCAAAGTTTCAGAATTGCCCCTATACAAAGTGCAAATCGTTTGCAAGAGAAGGAAACTAAATTTGGATTAATTCATTGCATGGACCAATGGCAGGCTTACACCTTGTTTCTGGGAATGCGAATGAAATATCCAATTTGTAAATTGTTTACAGATAATTTAGATTCCGGCCCCATTATGTTGCTTCATAATTAAATCACAAGATTTTGCTTCTGTTAATTAATTGGATTAGTTAACATTATTATGCAAAGACTATATTGTATTATGTTTCACATAATTAAATATATGATGCATATCTCTAAGCAAATAAACCTTCTTAAAACTTAAGTCATGTGCCAATCCATTATTAAAACACTTGTGAGTACACCAGGTATTTTTATGTGGGCTCTGCCAAAGCGAGATGCATTAATTCTATCAGTGTATGAGCAAGATGAGGAATGAGAGTTTCCTATACGTTTAACGTGGTTTGACTTAATTAGGCTATCAAAAGACAAAGTTTTGGGCCTAAGACACAAGATGAGATTAAAACATATCTGACATAAGATGTCTAACAAATCTCATAAAGGATCTAAGAATTATATATGATATGATTGACAAAAAGTTGTCTACCTAATTAATTTAATTTTGAGCAGTATCGCCAAAGCGGACTTGAAATTAAATTAAAGTTGGATCTTAGCCTACTTAAATTATATTATACAATTGTTGTATTTGAAGGTGTATAATTTAGTGGGAGTATTTATAAAATACATTATATGTCTCTAAATGATAATGGTATGAAATATATATGTATATTTATTTGCATATTTTATAGAATGTCTTAAACTATAATCATGTATAATCACTGCAATAGACCCCACTTAAAGAGAATAAGATTAACTTCCTTGACCTAGTCATGAGCTTAAGAATTGTTCTAAAGCAAGAACGGAAGTTATGAATTCTTAATAAATCCTATTCCTAAGAAACCTTATGCCTTAAGGGTGGATAAAGACATTGATTAGAAACATGTGGATGATTCTATAGATGTCAACTGTCCTATGACTAGCTATCATGTGTTTGGAACTTTAGAAGTATCTAATGTCGCGACCCCGAACCCGCGGGCCCGGAATGTGCGAGCTGGACGTCGACTTAAAACCAAAACTGTGAAATACCGAAGTTAAAAATTCCATTTGATACCAAAAGGTGATGATCCAAAGTTTTACAAATCCAAGTTTGATAATAACCAAATACAACTATCATAAACTTCCACAAGTTTATGCCCAACAGAAGATAAATGTACAATTCTTAATGACGTCATTGTTTGGTACAACTATCCCAAAAAGGTTACACATTTATATAATGTAAACCAACCTATAACAACTTTCCCCAAAAGAATGTATCCACACTCGACGTCCTCTTTCTCGTGATCAGCGAGACTAATCCTTAGCACCTGGGGGGGTTAAGGAAAAATAAAGATAAAAGAAAGGGGGTGAGATAAATCTCAATAAGTCACTAATGCAACTACATGACATGCTATGATGCAATATACAATAATAAATCATAGATAGCACATAGAAGTTATCACATAACAGATAGCAGCGGAAATAAACACATAACAAAGGATATAGCCAAGGTTTTCCCAAACTGATACATCCAAATAAAGGATCGCTGCGCAGCTTCAATAATCAACAAATCACATCTTCATAATAGCATGAAAGCCGAAGAGAAAACCCCCGGTACCGGAACAATAACCATAAGAGTGTCACAAAGGACAAGAGCCATGCCACAAAGTCATGCTCGGTAGCTAGATACATTCACAAAGGAAGCTAACTTATCTCTTCCAAGGCCAATCTGGAAAAGGGGTATGGTAAGGGCAAACAATGGTCAACCTTATAATGGACTTGGCTTTGCCATTATAATCTCTCCCATCGCCCGATGCAACAAATATGCCAGCTGGGCTTCCAAATAAATTCTAAGTAATAATATATTAGCATGAATAAACATCTTACGATTCCAAAGTAGGTAATCATTCCAATTAGTCACCAAAAAGATGAATTAAACAAACGCGCATCATCAAAGTGCTTCACATTCTCAATTAATAATTTAATCAAGTCTCGTACCACCTTTATTCACAAAGGAATCAAATTCAATTAATAAAGTGTTTCACGATGTTAACTTAAATTAGTTAGAAGAATAAAACCTAAGCTAGATAAGCCCTTAGTCCTAAACCAAGCAAAAAGGGCAAAATTCCAAGCGGGCGGGCGGGCGCCTGGGTAGGGGCGAGCGCGCGCTTATTTCAACAGAAGGTCTGGCCGCTGGAAAAAGGGGGGCGGGCGGGCACCTGGTCCAACCCGGGCGGGCGCCTGGTCTGGTTCTTGGCCGGGAAAAACAGAGCTGGGTTCAACAATTTCTTACCCATTTCACACAATACTCAAAATCAAACACAACCAACAAGTTTTCTAAGGTACCCAAACAACATTTAAGCTTAAGGGAACCTAACTAACACCATTTATCAACCCAAAACCAAGATTGAATCATGACATTCATCAAATCGCCATTTTTGACCAAAACTCAAATAAATTCCAAATAAATTCTAAACTCAACCAAACTTCAAATATAACACATCAAGCATTATATAAACATGATATGAACATTTTAGCATAAAAATGGGGGAAAAGCAACTTACTTGAGATTTCTCAAAGATGATGGATTTCAAATATTTTTGGCTTCCTACGATCCTATCGACGATCTAAACAAGATTCATGTTTTAAGAAATGAGAAATAACAAGGAGAAGATGAAGAAAATGAAGAGAGAAGTGAAAGAGAAAAACTTACCCTTTTTCTTTTGAAGAGAGAGAGATGAGCTGGGAGAGATGGTGAGGGTGAGGGAGAAGGGGAAGAGTAGGGAGAAGATGAGGAGTAGGGAGGGAGTAGTTAAAATGATTTAAAGAATTTACACTTAGGCCCCCTCCTCTACACTACACACAAATACTTGCACTCCCTACTACAATTAAGACCCAACAATACAACACTAACCCAAATAAAATGCTAGGCATAAGTTATTATAACACATAAAATGCACACATAAATATTTAAATAAATAATAATTTAAATAAATAAATAAGCAAATAAATAAATAATAATTATTTATTACTAATAAAATAGAGCCTAGATTTCGGGTCGTGACATTCACTCTCCCTTAAAGAAAATTCGACCCGAATTTTAACGAGACTTACCCGAATTAAAAAGCCACGGATATCTACGCTCCATCTCCTCTCGAAGCTGTCACGCCCCGGAAATCTTACAAATCCATAAATATAAAATTTTCATAATATACATCTCCAAAATGTAATATACCAAACCGGGCGCATGAATTCAACTATAAACCAATACCATCAAACAACACCTCAACGAGATTATAACTCGGAGACTAGAAACAAATGCGGAAGCAAGAAAAACTATTAACAAAAATACCCAAAGTACATCCGTATATACAAACACTGAATGCCTACGAACCCACAATAAAATACGTAAAGGCTCCGAAGAGCAACTATCCCAATTACGATCAACCTGCTCAGAAGATTCCCGCTACAATGGGCCTCACAACGCTACCACTTGCTTTCCTGGGGGGGGTTAAGGAAAAACAATTTGAAACAAGAAACGGGGTGAGATAAAATCTCAGTAAGTTACTAAATGCATCTACATGGCATAATATCATGCAAATCAACGATATAACTGAACAAGTAAATCACATAACAACAAATGAGAAAGCTCCCTATCGCCAACTGTCCCATACCAGTTGGAAATAACGACTAACTCATCATGCAGCACATAAGACTGAAATAAACACGTAACAAAGGATACTTAGCCAAGGTTTCACCAAACCAATAGAACAATCGCTGCGCAGCTTCAACCGATCAACCAATCAACAATAGAAGTATAACAACTGAAGAGAACCCCGGTCAGAACCGACCAATCAATCAATCAACCCATCAAGCCATCTTCATAGTAGCATAAAAGCTGAAGAGGATACCCCCGGTACCGGAACCAATAACAAAGTAACGTGCCACAAAGGGCGGGAGCCATGCCACAAAGTCATGCTCCAAAACATCTCAACCAAGGCCGATCTGGAAGAGGAAAATAAGGGCAAAACAATGGTCGACACCATGATGGACTTGGCCGGTGCCATCACAATATCTCGCATCGCCCGACACAACCACAAATACCAGCTGGACTTTCAAATAAATGCTAAGTAATAAAATACTAGCACGATAAACAACTAAGGATTCCAAAGTAGGGAACCATACCAAATAATCACCATAAAGATGCAACGGTTACTCATGAAGAGTTTAACAACAACGATAACAAGAATTTCTCATAAAGAGCACAACAACGATAAACGGAATTACTCATAAGGAGCTCAACAACAATGATTATTCGAATACGATAATTCCATAAAGAGGAACCATACCAGATACATTCCAAAGATGATACTAAAAACAAGGACCCATACCAAACACATCGAGTCACTCATAAAGAGTACTACCCAAACGGTCGCTCACAATTAGCACAATGACTATTACCAAAATGACCCTAAACATTTACTCACAAAGATATACTAGGACTATGAACTCAACCATCTCATCACACCTGGAATTCCAAAGTAGGAAATCAGAATTAATACTCTTTAAGGTTAATCAAACCGTAGGTACCCAATTGCCAATTCACGCTTTACCTCCGTTCGCAACGAACCAATTCTAAACATCCCAAATGAATCCAAAAGGTTACACTTATTAGAACATGATCACAACCGGGCTAAACCTACACTTTGGTGTTCAATAACAACCCTCTAGGTACTATAGGACGTCGCCTAAAACCTAGACCAAGTCTTACTCAAAAATCAATTCGATTGGAACAATCACGAACACATCATAAGATGCCCAACATTCCCAAACAATACTTGATCAAATTACATAACACCATTGTTCACAAAGGAACCAATTTCAATTACTAAAGTGTTCCACGGTGCCCAACTAAGTCAACTAGAATAGTACTACGGAACCTAGACCGAGACTACACCTTGATCTTAAACCTCAGCAATAATACAACCATTCTGATCTTGGACCATGCATCCAATAGAACCATTGCGTAGTACTCGAAAAGGGCTTTCCAACGATAGTTTACACGTCTAAAACGGAGTCCGGACGAAGAAGTTATGGCCTCCGGAAGATTGAACGTAAAACGGATAATTTTTATAAAGTGTTCGGCCGGACAAGATGAAAAATCCCTGTTTTAGCTCCAAATTTCACTCCTTTCGTTCTAAATCTTAGGAGTACCTATATATACTTCTATCCTAACATTTAAAGACAAGAAAACTCAATTCATGTGCCTCTAAAACCCAAATAACCCCAAAATTATTAAAGAACATAAAACTAAATTTTACAACACAAACTTAATCACAAGGACCCAATTCTATCACTAGAGTGTACTACAATGTTCACTAAGGTCGACTAGGAGGACACCCAAGACTTAGACCAAAACGCATTCTTCAATCACACAAAATAGCAAATGAAAACCTTCAGGGGTACTGTGCGGCCGCCCACTCTAGCTTGTGCGGTCGCCCAAAAAGGCCCTCAAACAAGAACAAAAGCTTTCAGATAGATGTGCGGTCGCCCATACATTTTTGTGCGGCCGCCCAATGTTCTGAACTACTGGAAATCGGGAAGAACAACTGGGTTCTTCCATTTTCAAACCCAAAACACATTTCAACCAAAATCCAACCTTCTAACTAGCATACTAATGTACCCAAAACAACTTGTAAGTCTAAAAGACTCATATAACAACATTTAACAACCAATATCAAGATCAAATCCAACATTTAGAGAATCACCATTTTCTTGACCAAAACTCTAATAAATCCCAAATAAATTCTAAACTCAACCAAACTTCAAATATAACAACATTTAGCATCATATAAACATGATATGAACATTTTAGCATAAAAATGGGGGAAAAGTAACTTACTCGGATTTTCTCAAAGTTGCCGGAACTCGAATATTTTTGGCTTCCTACGATCCCATCGACGATCCAAACAAGATTCACGTTTTAAGAAATGAGAAATAATGAGAGGAAGATGGCTAAAAAGAAGAGAGAAGGAGGAGAGAAATCTTACCTTTTCTACCCAACAATGGAGGAGAGAGAGAGAGAAATGAAAATGTGAGGTGAGGGAGGAGGTAGGAGGAAGGAGGATGATTATTAAAACAAAATGTTACACCTAGGCCCTTCTACTACTACCAAAAACAATTAAACCCATACTCCCCACCATTAACTAAGACTTACTAACTCTACACTAGCACAAATGATCGATTAAAATGCTAGGCATAAAATATTATGACACACAAAATGCACACATAATTATTTAAATAAATAAATAATTTAAATAAATAAATAAGCAATAAATAAATAATTAAGTATTTATTACTAAGAAAATAGAGGCGGGTTTTCGGGTCGTTACAATCTACCCTCCTTAAAAAGAATTCGCCCGCGAATTCACCTATCAAAATCATAACACGCAGTCATAACGAGGCTACAAAATATCGATTCTCATATAGCACTCATAACCCCAATCAAGTACCTATTAGATAATTCAAACATAGTCTCCACGACTCATTAACCCACATATTTTACACATACTTATCTCGAGTATACTCGTATTAAACATTCTAAAGTCAACTTCCTCTTTCATCCGGAATTTCAGATTCCCACAACTATCACTTGATCATCGATCCTGAAACATAACTGATTTGATCCCGGTTAGCATTATGTCCTCGATCAACCCTTAAGTCACCAATATTCATATGCTTTACTTTTCGGGTTCCTCCGTACGTATTGACGATCTAGACATCATCCCATAATCATGCTACTACCCGAACAAATAAGAGAAGGAATAGAGTTAACAATTACTGTCACCCAATGACTCAATGATATACTCAAAATTTACTGTTATCAACTATCCGATCGAATGGGATTCCACTACCACACTCGCTTTCCTTATGAGATAAAACATAATACAGCCAAAATCTTGAATTTCTCAAACTACTTACATTACCTCACACTTAGTTTTCTAAGGAATTATATCCATTAACTCCTGGTAGTCTGCTATCATAACGTTTCAACTTGGTCCCAAAATAGAACAAAATATATAGTCCGCTAAGGCAATATCAATAAAATCACCATCAATTCCAAGTAATAGATAGTTCTATTTATTAGGTGCTAACCCTCGAAACATATACTAATACTTTATCACTCAAAATCGTTACATACCTCCATCTCCCTTTGGAAGCATCATTATCGATAACGAGTTGATCACTTTTCACAAAAATGGAAAACCTGACTTATCTCCAAGAAAACATAACACTGGTTATACCTTGCAAGATAACAGTGATACTAGCTAAATCCACAAAACAATATAAATACTGAAATTATCATCAATCTTTATATTAACAATCGAAAGCTGATTTCACACTTATCGGTTCTTACTAAAGCCAAGAAATCCCAAAATACGTGTATCTCATTTTACATATTTGTCTACACTTGCAGAGATCAATTAAAAACTGAAGAACCCCATTACAAAATAATAAATCCTCTAACTCATACTAAAACTTGTGAACCCTTGCTTCTTCCAAGAAATTTTAAATAAAATCCCAAATGGGTATTAATTCTCAGCCTACAACTTGGTGTGTATCAATATAACATTAAGTCATTCACTCCCACAATCAAATTATGATTTAAAAATAATAATCTTTGATAACACTATGCCATTTATCCATCTAAATGATATAACCAAGAATTCATAATAAACAAACCCAATAATAGAATTTGCCTTCGCTATTTCCTCATATTCGACCTTTGACTAACAATAGCCACTTATCAATCAAACTCTGATTAAACCACTGATCCACTTCAGGAATTTACTAATTCACCAATATAAGATAACAAGTACTAATTTATCATAATGGCCTATTTGAACTCTCCGAAAATATCCAAAAATACTCACCACCAATCAGTGGCAACCCAAAGATACGAGACACATAGAAAGCTAAACCACACCACTTAACTCATCAATATCCCGCATAGGTGACATAACCAGATCACCTTACCTCTATCAGTAGCGATCACGAAATTCCGTACTCGAGAGTACACCTCAACATAAATCACTTAACGAGAACAACATAAGAATATAGCACAAGACATTTCCACTTTACGAAATAGGTATGCCCAAGCCTTCAAAACTCGTACTCTCGATTCTCAAACCGACTAACCCCAATGGAACTAACACTATTGACACCAATTCTATACTTGATATACCACAAGGGAAGGACCACTCGACGTCAATATCACGACTTATAACTCAACCAACATCTACCTTAACCTCATTCTTTCAAGAAAACTTAGTTTCTAAACCACTCAAAATCATAACACCCAAGTATTGAAACCTATTCAATATCAGAGTTCTTATTCTCCTTCAAGATCTAAAACCATTGCTCTGATACCAACTGTCATGCCCCGGAAATCTTACAAATCCATAAATATAAAATTTTCATAATATACATCTCCAAAATGTAATATACCAAACCGGGCGCGTGAATTCAACTATAAACCAATACCATCAAACAACACCTCAACGAGATTATAACTCGGAGACTAGAAACAAATGCGGAAGCAAGAAAAACTATTAACAAAAATACCCAAAGTACATCCGTATATACAAACACTGAATGCCTACGAACCCACAATAAAATACGTAAAGGCTCCGAAGAGCAACTATCCCAATTACGATCAACCTGCTCAGAAGATTCCCGCTACAATGGGCCTCACAACGCTACCACTTGCTTTCCTGGGGGGGGGGTTAAGGAAAAACAATTTGAAACAAGAAACGGGGTGAGATAAAATCTCAGTAAGTTACTAAATGCATCTACATGGCATAATATCATGCAAATCAACGATATAACTGAACAAGTAAATCACATAACAACAAATGAGAAAGCTCCCTATCGCCAACTGTCCCATACCAGTTGGAAATAACGACTAACTCATCATGCAGCACATAAGACTGAAATAAACACGTAACAAAGGATACTTAGCCAAGGTTTCACCAAACCAATAGAACAATCGCTGCGCAGCTTCAACCGATCAACCAATCAACAATAGCAGTATAACAACTGAAGAGAACCCCGGTCAGAACCGACCAATCAATCAATCAACCCATCAAGCCATCTTCATAGTAGCATAAAAGCTGAAGAGGATACCCCCGGTACCGGAACCAATAACAAAGTAACGTGCCACAAAGGGCGGGAGCCATGCCACAAAGTCATGCTCCAAAACATCTCAACCAAGGCCGATCTGGAAGAGGAAAATAAGGGCAAAACAATGGTCGACACCATGATGGACTTGGCCGGTGCCATCACAATATCTCGCATCGCCCGACACAACCACAAATACCAGCTGGACTTTCAAATAAATGCTAAGTAATAAAATACTAGCACGATAAACAACTAAGGATTCCAAAGTAGGGAACCATACCAAATAATCACCATAAAGATGCAACGGTTACTCATGAAGAGTTTAACAACAACGATAACAAGAATTTCTCATAAAGAGCACAACAACGATAAACGGAATTACTCATAAGGAGCTCAACAACAATGATTATTCGAATACGATAATTCCATAAAGAGGAACCATACCAGATACATTCCAAAGATGATACTAAAAACAAGGACCCATACCAAACACATCGAGTCACTCATAAAGACTACTACCCAAACGGTCGCTCACAATTAGCACAATGACTATTACCAAAATGACCCTAAACATTTACTCACAAAGATATACTAGGACTATGAACTCAACCATCTCATCACACCTGGAATTCCAAAGTAGGAAATCAGAATTAATACTCCTTAAGGTTAATCAAACCGTAGGTACCCAATTGCCAATTCACGCTTTACCTCCGTTCGCAACGAACCAATTCTAAACATCCCAAATGAATCCAAAAGGTTACACTTATTAGAACATGATCACAACCGGGCTACACCTACACTTTGGTGTTCAATAACAACCCTCTAGGTACTATAGGACGTCGCCTAAAACCTAGACCAAGTCTTACTCAAAAATCAATTCGATTGGAACAATCACGAACACATCATAAGATGCCCAACATTCCCAAACAATACTTGATCAAATTACATAACACCATTGTTCACAAAGGAACCAATTTCAATTACTAAAGTGTTCCACGGTGCCCAACTAAGTCAACTAGAATAGTACTACGGAACCTAGACTGAGACTACACATTGATCTTAAACCTCAGCAATAATACAACCATTATGATCTGGGACCATGCAGCCAATAGAACCATTGCGTAGTACTCGAAAAGGGCTTTCCAACGATAGTTTACACGTCTAAAACGGAGTCCGGACGAAGAAGTTATGGCCTCCGGAAGATTGAACGTAAAACGGACAATTTTTATAAAGTGTTCGGCCGGACAAGATGAAAAATCCTTGTTTTAGCTCCAAATTTCACTCCTTTCGTTCTAAATCTTAGGAGTACCTATATATACTTCTATCCTAACATTTAAAGACAAGAAAACTCAATTCATGTGCCTCTAAAACCCAAATAACCCCAAAATTATTAAAGAACATAAAACTAAATTTTACAACACAAACTTAATCACAAGGACCCAATTCTATCACTAGAGTGTACTACAATGTTCACTAAGGTCGACTAGGAGGACACCCAAGACTTAGACCAAAACGCATTCTTCAATCACACAAAATAGCAAATGAAAACCTTCAGGGGTACTGTGCGGCCGCCCACTCTAGCTTGTGCGGTCGCCCAAAAAGGCCCTCATACAAGAACAAAAGCTTTCAGATAGATGTGCGGTCGCCCATACATTTTTGTGCAGCCGCCCAATGTTCTGAACTACTGGAAATCGGGAAGAACAACTGGGTTCTTCCATTTTCAAACCCAAAACACATTTCAACCAAAATCCAACCTTCTAACTAGCATACTAATGTACCCAAAACAACTTGTAAGTCTAAAAGACTCATATAACAACATTTAACAACCAATATCAAGATCAAATCCAACATTTAGAGAATCACCATTTTCTTGACCAAAACTCTAATAAATCCCAAATAAATTCTAAACTCAACCAAACTTCAAATATGACAACATTTAGCATCATATAAACATGATATGAACATTTTAGCATAAAAATGGGGGAAAAGCAACTTACTCGGATTTTCTCAAAGTTGCCGGAACTCGAATATTTTTGGCTTCCTACGATCCCATCGACGATCCAAACAAGATTCACGTTTTAAGAAATGAGAAATAATGAGAGGAAGATGGCTAAAAAGAAGAGAGAAGGAGGAGAGAAATCTTACCTTTTCTACCCAACAATGGAGGAGAGAGAGAGAGAAATGAAAATGTGAGGTGAGGGAGGAGGGAGGAGGAAGGAGGATGATTATTAAAACAAAATGTTACACCTAGGCCCTTCTACTATTACCAAAAACAATTAAACCCATACTCCCCACCATTAACTAAGACTTACTAACTCTACACAAGCACAAATGATCGATTAAAATGCTAGGCATAAAATATTATGACACACAAAATGCACACATAATTATTTAAATAAATAAATAATTTAAATAAATAAATAAGCAATAAATAAATAATTAAGTATTTATTACTAAGAAAATAGAGGCGGATTTTCGGGTCGTTACAGAAGCTCCCACGTCGACTCCTCGATATTATGATTCCTCCAAAGAACTCTAACCAACGCAATGCTTTTGTTTCTCAACTCTTGGACTTTGGAATCTAAAATCCGAACCGGTCGTTCCTCGTAAGTCATATCGGGTTCAATATCCTCCGGTACCCTCGGTAACACGTGAGATGGATCATGAACATACTTCCGAAGCATAGAAACGTGAAAAACATTATGCAACCGGTCCAAATATGGCGGTAACGCAAGTCAATACGCAAGAAGTCCCACTTTCCCCAAAATCTCAAACGGACCAATAAACCTCGGAGCCAATTTGCCTTTCTTCCCAAACCTTCGGATACCCACCTTCGGGGACACCTTCAAGAACACAAAATCACCGGTCTGAAAACTAAGATCTCGCCTTCGGTTATCTGCATAGCTCTTATGTCGACTCTGGGCTGTTTTCATTCGATCCCAGATAACTCTAACCTTTTCAACTGAATCCTGAAGCAAATCAATACCCACGATCTTCGCTTCACCAACCTCATCCCAACAAATAGGCGATCTACATTTTCTTCCATACAAGGCCTCATACGGTGCCATCTCGATACTAGCCTGATAACTATTGTTGTAAGAGAATTCCACTAACGGTAGGTGCGAATCCCAAGAATCAGAAAAATATATCGAACAAGCTCGCAACATATCCTCAAGAATCTGAATGGTCCTCTCGGATTGACCATCGGTCTGAGGGTGAAAAGCTGTACTGAATCGCAAATCTGTACCCAAAGCTTCCTGAAACGCCTTCCAGAATCTAGAAGTAAACCTCGGGTCTCGATCTGACACAATGCTAACCGGAACCCCATGCAATCTAACGATCTCATCGATATAAAGGGTCGCAAGCTTTTCCATTGAATATCTGATGTCAATAGGCAAGAAATGTGCACTCTTGGTCAATCTATCTACGATCACCCAAACACTGTCATACTTTCTACGGGTACGAGGTAGTCCCGTAACGAAATCCATGGTCACATGCTCCCATTTCCACTCCGGAATCTCTAACGGCTGAAGTAGTCCCGCGGGTCTCTGATGCTCGGCTTTGACCTTCTGACACGTTAAACACTTCGAAACATACTCCGCTATTTCCCTTTTCATATTATTCCACCAAAAATGCTGCTTCAGATTCTGATACATCTTCGTACTACCCGGATGAATAGTATATCTCGATTTGTGACCCTCATCTAAAACTTGCCTCTTTATTCCACCAACATTGGGTACGCACAAACGACCACGGAAAGTCAACACTCCACTCGAGCTAACAGAAAAATCCTCGAAATTATTTTCCTTCAATTTACCCATTATCTTCACCAACTCGGGATCTTCTTTCTGAGCTTCCTTTATCCTCTGAATTAGGGTCGGAGATACCCTAATATTCGCGAAAATAGCCCCATGTCTCGATTCACGAGGAGACCAATCTCGAACATCCTCAAGCATTTTCCACTCTCGAACCATCATCGAGGCCACATAAGACTTTCTACTAATCGCATCGGCTACCACATTCGCCTTCCCCGGATGATAAGAAATCGTACAATCATAATCCTTCAACAATTCCATCCATCGGCGCTGTCGGTTGTTCAATTCCTTCTGAGAGAATAGGTACTTCAAACTCTTGTGATCGGTAAAAATCTCAAACTTCGCTCCATAAAGGTAATGCTTCCATTTGTGCAACGCAAAGACTATCGCCGTCAACTCCATATCATGAGTCGGGTAATTCTGTTCACTCGGGGTCAACTTCCTCGAAGCATAGGCAATCACCTTCCTGTTCTGCATCAAAACACAACCCAAACCCTCTTTCGAAGCATCACTATAAATTACTAAATCATCATTCCCGTTAGGCAAGGTCAATATCGGTGCGGTAGTCAACCTCTTCTTCAATTCCTCGAAACTTTTGTCACATTTCTCGGTCCACTCAAACGGGACATTCTTCCGGGTCAACTGAGTCATCGGAGTAGCAATTCTCAAAAACCCTTCTATAAATCTTCTGTAATAACCGGCTAAACCCAGAAAACTTCTGATCTCGGTTACTGACTCGGGTCTCTTCCAATCCACTATGGCCTCTATCTTTGAAGGATCAACAGAAATACCGTCTTTAGAAATCACATGGCCCAGAAATGACACTTTCTCGAGCCAAAATTCTCATTTACTAAACTTCGCAAACAATTTCTCCCTCGCAAGAACGGATAAAACTGTCCTCAAGTGTTGCTCGTGCTCCTCTCTAGATTTAGAGTAGACGGGTATATCATCAATAAAAACCACCACGAACGAATCAAGATAAGGATGGAAAACCCGGTTCATCAAATCCATAAATACTGCAGGCGCGTTAGTCAACCCAAACGGCATAACCAAGAACTCATAATGACCATAACGAGTGCGAAAGGCAGTCTTCGGAATATCCTCCGATCGAACCTTCAACTGATGGTACCCACTCCTCAAATCAAGTTTAGAGAAAACCACGGACCCTTGAAGCTGATCAAATAAATCATCAATATGAGGTAGAGGATACTTGTTCTTCACCGTAACCTGATTCAATTTTCTGTAATCGATGCACAATCTCAAAGAACCGTCTTTCTTCCGCACAAATAAAACCAGTGCTCCCCACAGGGAAACACTAGGGCGTATAAACCCTCGATCAAGCAACTCTTGCAATTGAACATTTAATTCCTTCAACTCTGCGGGAGCCAACCTATAAGGTGCTTTCGAAATTGGAGCCGTACCCGGCAAAAGGTCTATACAAAACTCAATCTCACGATCGGGCGGCATATCATACTCGGTAGAGAAAACATCGGGAAATTCCCGAACTACCCGAACACTATCCAAACTAGGGGATTCCTTCCTAGTATCAAGAACACTAGCCAAATACCCCTCACAACCACTATGCAATAATTTCTCGCTTTCATATAAGAAATTAAGCGTACCTTTCTACTCAGAGGACTAGCCTCAAACACAAATTTAGGCACATCGGGAATAGAAAAAGTAACAGTTTTCTTACGGCAATCAACGGAAGCATGAAACTTGCTCAACCAATCCATACCCAAAATGACATCAAAGTCTTGGATAGGAAGAACTACCAAATCCGCACAAAGGACACGACCACAAATAACCACATCACAAGCACGAAAGACTCGATCAGAAATCAAGCATTCTCCTATAGGGGTCGACACCTCTAGCACGTACGGTAAGGACTCGAATGCAGCATTTAATATGGAAGCAAATTGCACAGAAATGTATGAATGAGATGATCCTGGATCTACTAACGCTCGTGCGCTCACATTAGACACAGAAACAATACCTCCAATAACCGAAGGATCATCGGTCTCCTGTTGTTGATTCATGGCATATATCTTTCCTTGAACTTTGGGCTTCCCAGCGGCATCCCTTTTCTGACCCTGATTAGTACCAACCCCTGACCCGGATGACTGACCTCGGTGCCTCGTGCAATCTCTCGCAAAGTGCCCCATTTCACCACAATTGGTACACTTGCCTTGCTTTTTCCAACACCTATCCTCCGTATGGCCTACCCTCTGACAAAAGGTACAAGGCTTCCTATTCTGAATCCCTGGAGAAGTACCCGGATTCCTCAGTGTGGTTTGCCCCTTAAACTGAGATGATGCTCCCGGGTTACCCTGGTTGTCGGAACGGTGTTGTGGTTGAGATTTAGCATGGCTTCCCGGTTTACCCGTACCCATAACCTCGGTTTTCCTTTTGTGCTCCCCAATATATTGCTCTATCAAGTAGGCTCGGTCTACCGCATCTTGGAAGGTCACAATCCGTTGGGCAATAAGTTGAGTACGGATGGAGGTCTTCAATCCCCGAATGAATCTCATAGATTTTTGTTCCTCGGTCCTCACCAAATAGTCACAATACCGGGCTAATTCTGTGAACTTATCTGAGTATTGAGCTATAGACAACAAACCTTGCTCCAGGTTGAGCAGCTCGATCTCCTTTCGGTTTTGATCAACAACCGGAATGAAATGTTCCTTGAATTTGCGCACAAACAACTCCCACGCATACACCGTGTGAGCATCATCCCAACTAGCTTTAACACCCTTCCACCAATGCTCGGCGGCTCCCACAAGCTTGTAAGCCGCGAACCGGACCCTATCCTCGTCCGTGCATCCAAACACATCATAAATTTTCTCCATAGACTCGATCCACATCTCAGCCTTCTTTACATCCGGCTCACCGTCAAACTCTTTTGGCTTCAATTTCAGAAATTGCTCTAGCCCATATCTCGGTGGTGCCACATGCTCTTCTCGTGGCCCTTGATCATGAATGGCCTTCATAGCGGCCTCAAACATTCCTTGGAACATTGCCCGGTTCTCTTCCCTTAAGTCATTCTGATTCTGTGTTCCCCTAGAGCCTTCACCTGCTCTCCTTCTAGCAATTGAGAACAATTACCTGCATAAAACATCAACCGTTACTCACTCCGAACACAACTACCCTCCTAGGTCATACTAGTCCACCTAGACTTATACTTAGAGCTAAACCATAGCTCTGATACCAACTGTCGCGACCCCGAACCCGCGGGCCCGGAGTGCGCGAGCTGGACGTCGACTTAAAACCAAAACTGTGAAATACCGAAGTTAAAAATTCCATTTGATACCAAAAGGTGATGATCCAAAGTTTTACAAATCCAAGTTTGATAATAACCAAATACAACTATCATAAACTTCCACAAGTTTATGCCCAACAGAAGATAAATGTACAATTCTTAATGACGTCATTGTTTGGTACAACTATCCCAAAAAGGTTACACATTTATATAATGTAAACCAACCTATAACAACTTTCCCCAAAAGAATGTATCCACACTCGACGTCCTCTTTCTCGTGATCAGCGAGACTAATCCTTAGCACTTGGGGGGGTTAAGGAAAAACAAAGATAAAAGAAAGGGGGTGAGATAAATCTCAATAAGTCACTAATGCAACTACATGACATGCTATGATGCAATATACAATAATAAATCATAGATAGCACATAGCAGTTATCACATAACAGATAGCAGCAGAAATAAACACATAACAAAGGATATAGCCAAGGTTTTCCCAAACTGATACATCCAAATAAAGGATCGCTGCGCAGCTTCAATAATCAACAAATCACATCTTCATAATAGCATGAAAGCCGAAGAGAAAACCCCCGGTACCGGAACAATAACCATAAAAGTGTCACAAAGGACAAGAGTCATGCCACAAAGTCATGCTCGGTAGCTAGATACATTCACAAAGGAAGCTAACTTATCTCTTCCAAGGCCAATCTGGAAAAGGGGTATAGTAAGGGCAAACAATGGTCAACATTATAATGGACTTGGCTTTGCCATTATAATCTCTCCCATCGCCCGATGCAACAAATATGCCAGCTGGGCTTCCAAATAAATGCTAAGTAATAATATATTAGCATGAATAAACATCTTACGATTCCAAAGTAGGGAATCATTCCAATTAGTCACCAAGAAGATGAATTAAACAAACGCGCATCATCAAAGTGCTTCACATTCTCAATTAATAATTTAATCAAGTCTCGTACCACCTTTATTCACAAAGGAATCAAATTCAATTAATAAAGTGTTCCACGATGTTAACTTAAATTAGTTAGAAGAATAAAACATAAGCTAGATAAGCCCTTAGTCCTAAACCAAGCAAAAAGGGCAAAATTCCAAGCGGGCGGGCGGGCGGGCGCCTGGGTAGGGGCGAGCGCGCGCTTATTTCAACAGAAGGTCTGGCCGCTGGATAAAGGGGGGCGGGCGGGCGCCTGGTCCAACCCGGGCGGGCGCCTGGTCTGGTTCTTGGCCGGGAAAAACAGAGCTGGGTTCAACAATTTCTTACCCATTTCACACAATACTCAAAATCAAACACAACCAACAAGTTTGCTAAGGTACCCAAACAACATTTAAGCTTAAGGGAACCTAACTAACACCATTTATCAACCCAAAACCAAGATTGAATCATGACATTCATCAAATCGCCATTTTTGACCAAAACTCAAATAAATTCCAAATAAATTCTAAACTCAACCAAACTTCAAATATAACACATCAAGCATTATATAAACATGATATGAACATTTTAGCATAAAAATGCGGGAAAAGCAACTTACTTGAGATTTCTCAAAGATGATGGATTTCAAATATTTTTGGCTTCCTACGATCCTATCGACGATCTAAACAAGATTCATGTTTTAAGAAATGAGAAATAACAAGGAGAAGATGAAGAAAATGAAGAGAGAAGTGAAAGAGAAAAACTTACCCTTTTTCTTTTGAAGAGAGAGAGATGAGCTGGGAGAGATGGTGAGGGTGAGGGAGAAGGGGAAGAGTAGGGAGAAGATGAGGAGTAGGTAGGGAGTAGTTAAAATGATTTAAAGAATTTACACTTAGGCCCCCTCCTCTACACTACACACAAATACTTGCACTCCCTACTACAATTAAGACCCAACAATACAACACTAACCCAAATAAATGCTAGGCATAAGTTATTATAACACATAAAATGCACAGATAAATATTTAAATATATAATAATTTAAATAAATAAATAAGCAAATAAATAAATAATAATTATTTATTACTAATAAAATAGAGCCTAGATTTCGGGTCGTGACATCTAAAACGTATGAATGCTTATGCGATAAGCAATCTCGTAGGAAACGTTCCTACAAGCAAGAGAGGCAAATAAAGTTTGAGATTGATTAGAGCCTAGCATTCATGTGATGAATGAAAGGTATGTTAATAAGTTCTCATGTTTTGAACATAGAGAAATATATTAATTGACACGCCCCAAGTCCCGGGATCCCCTAATAGAACCTCGAACCTGGTGCGCGTAACTAACAAGAAACAAGAAACTAACGGGAAACGGGAACAATACCTGTTAGAAACAAACTGACATGATATATATACTCAAGAGTAAGGAGCTAAGATAGCTCACGACGAGTTCTAGACCAAGAAAATTAAAACCAAACATGGTTACATACAGCGGAAGACATGCCTAGTACATAATCTGGCATCAAGAGATGTCTAGAGACAACAAGCACTACACAAGTCTACCCCAACAAACCCTGAGTTTAACAACTCATACAACATCGTCCTTACCAAAGTGTAAAAGGACACTAGTCTCAAACAAGAACATCCTGCGGAGTACGTTCCCAGCTATTTCTCCCAAGAAGCACATAGGCCTATCACGTATCATTACCTGAATCCTTCCTTATTTCTCCCAAGAATACCATTGTTGTCGATGCTTGTATAGCTGATAACAACCACGATCAAGATCAAGAGACTGCTATGCAGTATATAAGAAAACTCGGTAACCAGTGTCATTCACAAGAACAAGATTCACGAGGTGTTCACGAGTTTAGCATTCACTTATATCAGGCGTATTGCTCTAATACAGGATGCTAAGCCCTTACTATGGCCGGTAGTAAGGGAAAAATAGACCGAATGCATAGACCCACGATTATCACTTATGCCCCAGCCCTCGCAATAAGCATGAACCTATACACCCCTCTGAACCAAATAAGCCAGCTGGACTCACACGAGAATGCACAAGTAGATGTTTACTTGAACTATGAGAATAGAACTAAGTCCTATATTAGTGGACCAGTCTTTATGCACCATGTAATCATGTATCATGTGCTCACGAGAATATGCACCATGTAATCATGTATCATGTGCTCACGAGAATACAAGTACACGTACGCAATCATTGCGAAGACAAATCAATCTAACAATGGCACGTAGAGTGTCCATATAACACGGTCAATCCAAGTTAGAGTCTATTAATAACAGACCTCAAACAAGTAGTGTAGATACCCCGGGGGAACCACGGCTTTAGGCTAGAGCGGTGAATTATCCTAGGATGTCTAACTTGTTTTTAGAGTCGCCACCTATGTTTTGAGGAACATAAGAAAAACCTATTGATTGTAGCCTGAGTTTGATTACGAAAACAGAGATTCTTTGTTTTGAGGTTCGGGGGTTAGATTACGAGATGGGAAGTACCGAAACACCCATCTCGCCCAACTTAAGTTGGTCTTGCTTGATCAAAATCTACATGAATGAAAATGTTCTTCTTCTTCTTCTTTAAGTCATAAAAAAAAGGGGGTTTAAAATAGGATTTGAAATGTAGGAGATAACTCCTTAACCAACCTCAATGAGATGAGGTGATCATTAGAGTCATGTCCCAAAATGATTTGGGTGATTGCACATTTGATTAGAGTAAAAGAGAGAGAGGAGATGAAGTAGAAAAGAAAGGAAAAGATGGACTTTTACCTACAATTTGAAGAACTTCAAATGTTGCTTAATGAGATCCTTGGAGAACCTTTAGAAAGTGACTCTTTTTGTCTAGTTTTTTGATGATTTTTCGATCTCTTTTCGGATGATTTTCGATCCTTGAAAATGGAGGTATAGAGAGGTTTTTATAGGTGAAAGAGGGGTGTTTTTGGTGCCAAAACTCAATCACCAAGAAATCCTTCCCGGGCAAAATCCTGTAAATTGAGCAAGGGAGGGAATCCTGGCCAGAAATCTGTAACTGACGCCCAGAGGCGCGCGCTTCCTGCTTTGGGGGCGGGAGGCGCGCGCGCCTGGCTCCTAGTGTCGGAGGCACGCGACTCAGAGAAGGCAATTTTGACAGAATGGACTAGAAAGTCAGCCCTGTCATTCAGTTTAGTCCCTGGACTTAACGAGGTCAGTCAGGAACTTAACGGAAGTGACAGAAACTAATGAGAAACACTTAAAATGGGGAGAAACACAAGATCAAATGTGCAATCGGGGTGAGCGGTCCGAGGCGGGGTGTCTACAGAGCCCCTCGGCGACGTGGACTGCAAAGCAAAACGCGTCGATGAAAGTTAAAAACACCCGCCGAGGACATCACCAAGAAAAGGCAAAGACTCGATAAAAGTAGGAATTTGAAATTGCGAGAGATAGTGGTGCGCTCCCTGTGTGAGCGGCCTTTGCTGGAGTGTTGTATTGGAGCTCATGGGAGCTTGTCTCGATATGGACCGAGTTTGTTGAGTTGGGGCTCATGGGAGCTTGTCTCGATATGGACCGAGTTGCCGACTTGGAGCTCATGGGAGCTTGTCTCTCGATATGGACCGAGTTGCCGACTTGGAGCTCATGGGAGCTTGTCTCGATATGGACCGAGTTTGTTGAGTTGGAGCTCATGGGAGCTTGTCTCGATATGGACCGAGTTGCCGACTTGGAGCTCATGGGAGCTTGTCTCGATATGGACCGAGTTGCCGACTTGGAGCTCACGGGAGCTTGTCTCGATATGGACCGAATTGCCGACTTGGAGCTCATGGGAGCTTGTCTCGATATGGACCGAGTTGCCGACTTGGAGCTCATGGGAGCTTGTCTCGATATGGACCGAGTTGCCGACTTGGAGCTCATGGGAGTTTGTCTCTCGATATGGACCGAGTTTGTTGAGTTGGAGCTCATGGGAGCTTGTCTCGATATGGACCGAGTTGCCGACTTGGAGCTCATGGGAGCTTGTCTCGATATGGACCGAGTTGCCGACTTGGAGCTCATGGGAGCTTGTCTCGATATGGACCGAGTTGCCGACTTAGAGCTCATGGGAGCTTGTCTCGATATGGACCGAGTTGCCGACTTGGAGCCGCATCTGCTTATGTTGTTGACTTTGTGGGGTGTGGGCACGGTTGAATGTTTTGAATGAGGTCGTTAGTGAACCCTTGTTGACGAATCCGTTAGTGAATCCGTTTGATGAAATATTTCTTTGAAGCCTCGTGCCATTTGGAGTCACACTTGACTTTTTGAATTGTGGGGTACGGGCACAGTTGACCGCGACCAGAAAAATGTTCCTGCTGGGGATGAAATGTTGAGATTGACTCTTGAGGGGGGTGTGGCACCCGTGACAGAACTTAGGGAGTTCGGAATTTTGAAGAGGACAGCCTACTTTTTGAGTGGGAGTTTCTATCCTACTTTCGATTTTTGACATGCCTTAAGGGCGGACCAGAAGAATGTGTGCCCAACTGGGTGTCCGAGGACAGGGGCTGTGACTTAATTTAGGTTGTTGGGATTTGATTTTGCTGCAGGTTGGATATGTTGAAGTGCTTGGGTTCTGTTCTGAACTGACAAGGGTTGTTTCTGTCTGAACTGCTGTCAAAGGCGCGCGCGTCGGGCCTTGCTTGTGGGAGGCGCGCGCGTTGTGAAGCCTTGGTCGGAGGCGCGCGCTTCTGGCCTGCTGAATTATAGCCCCTTTCTTTTCTGATCAGAATGTTCCAACAGCTATAAATTTGAACCATTTTTCGACCAGAATGGCCACACAGCATTCTTTTGCAAACACTTTCTCCCCCTAAACCACAAAAATTCTCGTCATAATGGCCCCAATGACTTTCTCCTTTGAAGTTAAGGTTTCCGTCCCCGAGGGTGAGAAGTCCGTTCCAATGGTGAACGCCGTTCCAGCTGTAGGGTCCGTCTCGATGGTAGAGAAGCGTCCGAGCGTTTTTGATCGTCTGGGAAGGCCCAATGACGATGTTGTTGACCCCGTGAGACCGGTGGTTCATGTGCGGGACTATAGACCCCGTCATTTTCCCAAGAAGAAGAAAGGTAAGGGAAATTCCTCATATGTGTGGAAGCGTCCCATGGTTGTCCCCGCTAAGGCTCCGCTTGATAAGGGTAAAGGGAAATCCGTTGATGAAGCTCCGTCCCGTCCTAGCGTTTTCTCCCGTCTTGGCGGTCCCAAGAATGTTCCGTCCCCATCCAAGAAGACTAAAGGACATAACAAGAAGCAATGGGTTCCCAAACCTAAGAAAGATTAGATTTTTCTTTGTACCCCAAGAGATTGCAATTAGACCACTTTGTTTTAGGATTTAATATTTTGATGTCTTTTGTTGCTCAATAAATCCGTTGTAATGGTTTGAATAATTCATTGAATGAATAAAAAATTACATTTTGTTATTTGAAGTGAATTGGGTATTTTTGATATGTTTTAGACCGCACCCGAAGGTTGCCTACGTTCCTCCAGTTGGGAGGCTCAGGTCTTCGTAGTTCAAACAAACAAAGACCATTTTTTTTTTTTTTTTGTTGTGCACCCTGTTTTTTGCCTAGACCGCCCTTGCGGGTTTTCAATCTAGCGGGCTTCTTTTTTTGCACGTGCTCTAATTTTTTCCTAGGCCGCCCTTGCGGGTTTTCAACCTAGCGAGCGATTTTTTATTTTTATTTTTTTTATTTTATTTTATTTTTTAATGGTCTTTGTTTATTAAGCGTAGAACCTCTTGAGCTTGTCGAGGTTGACCACCTTTGGCAGCTGGTCACCATCTAAATCCACGAGCCGGACTGCACCACCGCTTAGTATCTTTTTGACCACGTACGGACCGATCCATCGGGGTCCCCATTTCCCCAGGGGATTCATGGCATTAGGAGGATGTTGTCTTAAGACCAAATCTCCCACATTGATGTTTCGAGGCCTCACTTTTTTGTTGAAAGCTCTTGCCATCCTTTGCTGATATGCCCTCGTGCGTTCGAGTGCTCTTAACCTTTTCTCGTCGAGTAAGGCTAGCTGTTCGTATCGACTTTGCATCCAGTTGACCTCGTTGACTTGATTCTCGAGGAGGACCCGTAGAGATGGGACTTCAAGTTCGATGGGGAGTACGGCTTCAGAACCATAGACCAATGCATAAGGAGTTTCTCCTGTTGCGGATCGTATTGATGTGCGGTAGCCCCACAATGCTAATGGTAGCTTCTCGGGCCAATCCCTTCCTGTTGAGGCCATTTTCTTGACGATGGTCTCGATGGTCTTATTTGCTGCTTCGACTGCGCCATTTGCTTGGGGCCGGTAAGGAGATGACTTGTGCTTGGTGATCTTGTATTCTACCAAAAGTGCATCCATTTCTTTCTCAAAGTGAGAGCCGTTGTCGGAAATGATTTCATGAGGCACGCCGTATCGGCACATGATATTGATCTTTACAAATTCGGCCACTTTCTTGGCGTTGAGGGTTCGATAGGCTTGTGCTTCGACCCACTTTATGAAGTAGTCGACTGCCACTAGGACGAATGACTGCCCATTGTTTCCGGCAGGATGAACTTTACCGATGATGTCTATCCCCCAACAAGAGGAAGGCCAAGGTGTGACCATGTTGTAAAGTTGTGAGGGTGGAGCATGTTGCAGATTAGCGTGGAATTGGCACTTGGCACACCTTTTGAATTTCTCGATACAGTCTCATCCCATAGTGCTCCAATAGTAACCAATGCGAAGTATCTTCTTGACTAGCATAAACCCATTCATGTGGGGTCCACATTCTCCTTCGTGCACTTCACACATTATCTCTTGAGCTTCGGTCTCATTGGCGCATAGGAGATTGATCCCGTCGTGGTGCCTTTTATAGACTTGGTCCCCAATCAGTACGTACCGAGAGGCTAACCTTTGCAGAGCTGCTTGAGACTTCTTATTGATGTTCTCGGGATAAGTGCCGTCTTTGAGGAAGTTCATGATATCCGAATACCACGGAGAGTTTGTTTGAACCTCGTTGATCTCGATACTCATGCAATATGCTGGACTGTTCCTTTGAGCAATTTTGAAAGGCTTCACCATTTTCCCTTTGGGCATTTCAACTAATGAAGCTATAGTGGCCAGTGCATCGGCAAAGCGATTCTTATCCCTTGGCAGGTAGTTGAAAGTGATCTCTTGGAATTGTTCAACCAGTTCTTCATGGTGCTGACCATACTGTTGGAGAGTCGGGTCTTGGGTTCGCCATTTACCCGATTGCTGATTGATAAGGAGCAAAGAGTCGCCGAACACTTCTAGTTCCGTGACGTTTCTTTCGAGAGCTGCTTCGAGCCCTGCTATGCATGCTTCGTACTCGGCAATGTTGTTGGTAGCTTCGAATTCTAGGCGTATGGCAATGGGAGTGTAGATGTCTTTTGGATCGACAAGCAATACCCCTATACCAAAACCGTGTTTATTGGCGGCGCCATCGAAAAAAAGTTGCCACTTGTCTTCCTCGGTTGTGGTACAAATTAAATGCTCATCGGGGAACTGTACATCTTCCCCCTTCACTTCGTCACACGGGAATTCGGCAAGCTGGTCACTGAACACTTTCCCCCTGACTGATTTTAGTGTGACGTAAGTGATATCATAGCCGGCGAGCATGAAGTACCATTTGGCTATTCTTGTTGACATGAAAGGCTTCTCGAAGATGTAGCGGAGCGGGTCCACCTTTGCTACTAGCTTGATCGGAAAGGCTTCCATATAGTGTTTGAGCTTTTGAGTGACCCAAACCAATGCTGCGCATGACTTCTCTAAGACAGAGTAATTCTTTTCGCCTCCTTGGAATCGGCGACTGACAAAATAAATGGCGTTCTCCTTTGTGGACTCTCGTTGCTCTTGTGCTAACATAGCCCCTAGGGCTTCATCATTGACAGTGAGATAGAGCAACAGAGGTTTCTCTTTGTGCAGCGGAACTAGAACAGGAGGGTACGTTAAGTAATGCTTCACTTGATCGAAGGCTTCTTGGCACGCGTCGGTCCATTCTAGAGCCACATTCTTCTTGAGTAACTTGAAGATTGGCTCGCACATGGAAGTGAGTTGGTGCACGAACCGACTGATGTATTGTAGTCTGCCCATGAAACCTTTAATCTCTTTCTGCGTCTTTGGAGGAGGCATGTCAATGATTGCCTTGATTTTGGAGGGGTCTACTTCGATTCCCCTTTCAGTGACCATATAGCCAAGAAATTTGCCTCGGATAACCCCGAATGTGCACTTTGCAGGGTTGAGCCTCATCTTGTGTTGACGAAGCCTTTCGAAGAACTTGCGGAGATCGATTAGGTGTTGACCATCGGTTCCTTTGGAGTGAATGATCATGTCGTCCACATAGACCTCGATTTCTTTGTGAATCATATCGTGGAACAAGTCTGTCACGGCTCTTTGGTAGGAAGCCCCAGCGTTTCTTAACCCAAACGGCATGACTGTGTAGCAGAAGGTACCCCACGGTGTTGTGAAGGCTGTCTTATGTTGATCTTCCTCGGCCATGAGAATCTGATTGTACCCAGCGAACCCATCCACGAATGAGCGAACCTCGTAGGCAGCAGTGGAGTCGACTAGCATGTCGATATTAGGGAGTGGAAAATCATCCTTTGGGGAAGCTTTGTTTAAATCCCGGAAGTCTACACAAACTCGAACCTTGCCGTTCGCCTTCCTGACTGTCACAATGTTGGCTAACCATGTCGGATACTCGATAACCTTGATGAAACCCACACTGAGGAGCTTCTCAATCTCTTCTTTGACCTGCAGAGACCATTCTGGCTAGATCTTTCTGAGCTTCTGTTTTACTGGCCTAGCATCTTCTCTGATTGGAATCCTATGCTCTGCTACTTTTCTGTCTAAACCCGGCATGTCATTGTATGACCATGCGAACACATCCACGAACTCCCATAGTAATGCAGTCAATCTGTCTCTGTCGTCTCCCTTGAAGAAGCTTCCAATTTTGGTTTCCTTTGGCTCTTCTTCGGTACCCAGATTAACAACATGCAATTCTTCGTCAGCCTTTGGACCATTCTCGCCACGACTACGGACTTGTTGAGCAAGTTCATTTAAGTATGTTGTGTTTTCGTGGTCTATTTCATCATAATTTGAATTGTTATTAACTTGTTCGTTAAGTTCATTATTAGTTAATTCATCATTTATGATGTTTGCAATCTCAGGGTACTCAGAAATATCAAATTTTTCATTAGCAAAGAAAGGAAACACACGCTCGGCTATGGCCTCCAAATCCTCTTGGGTGAGGGTATTAGAGACACTCTCGGACTCGAAAGTGAGTGTGAGCTGCTCTTCCTTTGTTGCTGTGCGGGGTATGCAACCCATTTCTTGGACTAAGAATTCCTCGGATACCACGGGCCCTTTTGTTGAATACCAATTGTTGATCGGCTCGGAGCTTGGCGGGATCTCACTGATAGTCTCGTTCATGATGACGGTGTCATGGATGGCGTTAACTTGGCATTCATTCATCATGGCAAGCTCTTCAAACATGGAGGCTAAATCTGTCAGTTCTTCCCCCACGGTGATTTCTGTCTCGGACTCTATGGTTATCTTCCTTCCCCACCATTCACGGGGCGACATGGGAGTTGGTTCCCTTTCGGATTTCTGGATCTCACAATCGGAGAAGATTTTGAGGCCGGGCTTTTTGACACCTTTATTGTTAACCCACGGCTCGGGAAAGATCATGTACGGGACGTCTTCCCCTTGGCGGACAAAATAACCATTCAACGTCTTGCGGTAAGGCCTTAGATTAGGAACTTCATAACGACGGCCTTCTTTATGAGCTCGGGCCTTTTCGTTCTTGATCGCTTGCTCTTGTTTCAAGTCTTCTTTGGAAGGCTCATACCCCAAACCGAAGGTGTTCTTGACAAATGGGACTTGCACGGGATGTAGGATTCCTTGTTGATATTTCCCTAAGCCTAAACCAGGGAAGTAGTCCATATTCCTCATCATGCGGAGGACTTTGTGATTGCTGGGGGTCCATGATCTGTTTCCCCCTTCCTTGTCGATGGCGTTGATTGAGACGCCGGAGAGAGTGGAGTCTGGTAGACCATGCTGAACTTGGTGGACGGGCTCACCTTTTCTGTGGATAGTGATGTTTTCAGCCATTACGGTTACTATTTCATCACCATTTCGGATCTTGACACATTGGTGGAGAGTTGACGGTACGGCATTAGCACTATGAATCCATGGTCGACCCAACAGTAAGTTGAACGAGGCCAGGATATCAAGCACTTGGAATGGAACGGACATGACCATGCTCCCAAACTCAATGTCTATTTCGATCATACCCATGACTGTACGGGCGGTGCTGTCATAACCTCGGATTACTTAAGTAGAAGGCTTCAAATCAGAGTCTTTAAGCCCCAGTATGCCCATGATCCTACCAGGCATGAGATTGAGTGCGGAACCACCGTCCACTAAGACTCTTGAGACGGGCCTCCCCCTTGCTCGTACTTTGAGGTAAATAGCTTCGTTGTGGTCGGAACCAAACGGTGGAAGGTCCATATCGTCGAAGGTGATGACGTTGCTAAAATGAATGTGACCAATCATTGCCGTGAAGTCCTCGGGAGTAGTATCGGGAGAAACTGATGTATCATCGAGATTGCGGATGACAAGATCTCGGTGTTTCTTCGAGGATGCAATGAGGTCCCAAATAGAGATGTTGGCTTGGGTTTTCTTGAGTTGGACAAGTAGAGGATCTTCGGGAGCGTTGTGAGCTTGCGGCTTTTGAGAAGAGGAGCTCGGTGCGGAAGTGGAAGGGTTGCTTGCTATGACTCGACCGGATCGAGTTAGCATGTTGACGTTCCCATCTTGCTTCTTTTTCCTATTCTCTAGTACTTCCCTCATTACTTCATCATAAGTCACTACATAACAAGAATTGTCAAGTTTATTCATAACATTGGGCCCCCCATTCACAATTGGGATTGAATGGGTGGTCCCCTCAAGTTCTCCTATCTCTATTACATTGACATGCTCGTCATTAGCCACTACAAATTCTTTCTTATCTATGAGATCTTGAATGACATTGCGGAGAACGAAGCAATCCTCGGTGGTGTGGCCACTATATTGGTGGTAGCCACAATATTTGTGGTGAGCATGATTGGAGTTGATCGTCTTGGGTTGGTACCCTTGCACGGGTGTGACTTGACCCTTTGCCTTGAGGACCTCGAACACTTCGGTTTGAGTCATGCCTTGGAGAGGCGTGTAGACACGGTCACTTCGGGACTTCTTCCCTTGAGGTGGAGGAACCTTTTTGTAATTCCCCTTGTCAATAGTGACGGCGTTGACCGAGGCCTCTTTTGTGGAGTTGGAAGCGGCCTTGTAGCGGTAAGTAGGAGTGGTCTTCTTGATCTCCTTGAGCAAGTCATCCATGCGTACCCCCACCTCATACATTTGGGAGAAGTTGGAGTAGCAAGCCCCACTTAGGTGAGTGCGGAGATCAATCTTGAGACACTTGAGAAATATGTCCATTTGCTCTTTTGTGTTCGGCCTCTCAACAATTTCAGAGAGTTTGTCATTCCATCTCCTTGTGAAGTCGATGAAGGACTCATTGTCTCGTTGAGTAGTGTTCTCTAGCTCTTTCCTTGTGGGCCGGTGAGTGGTGTTGCCTTGGTATTGGTTCTTGAAGGCAAGCATGGCGGAGTCCCAATCAAGACGGACAGTGAGCGGGAGAGTAGCATACCAATCTTTTGCCGCCCCCTCGAGAGTGAGAGGAAAGCATTGAGCCATCACCTTGGGGGAGACCTTCTTTGGAACCATTGCCCAAATATAAGTCTCAATGTGAGCCATAGGACAAGAGTTGCCCTTGAATTTGCTTATGTCGGGCATCTTGAACTTATCGGGAAGAGCGGCCATAGTACTCATGAGGATGGATGATTGATAAAGGCTTGTGTCGGAGCCTTTCCCCATGTTGAGCCCATTGAATTTTTGGTCGATGTAGGCCATGATAGAATCCACCATTTTGGGCTCATTGTTCTCGGAACTTGGTTCCCCCATTTTCTTGGTGCGGGTGTTGACATAAGGACTCTTGAACAAACCCTCGGTCCATTCGGATTCATCATCATTGTTCTTGTTCTTTCCCTTGGCAAGGTTGGTGAGCTTTTCTTTCATTAGCTCCATTTCGGCCTCGTGGGCCTCCCTTTGGCTGTCGAGGTGGGATTGCCAAATGTCGTCTTTGCTTTGTGCCTCCTTGTTAAGGGTGGAGACTTGCTCTTGGAGGAGTTGGACCATAGTTGAGAGCTGTTCGAGAGACATGGTGTTGCTGCTGCCGGTCATGGTTGATGTTGGAGCTGTTGGAATGATCTCTTCACGGACTAACCGATTTGCTGAATCCCGGTAGACTTTGTAAGTACCAATTGAACCTATATTGCAGAAGAGGCCCTTGTCAGTCTTGAGTAACACTTGCGGTCCATGAAGAGGCTTAGAACACACAGTTGGGCACACGACTCGAACCACATAAGAAAAGACTCTTTTTTTTTTTTTTTATATAAGTCGGAGGGAATGAATCCCTTTTGGGGTTTCTAAGAAAATAATGGAATCGTCACACTAGTATATAGACCATCTCGCGGTCTCATATACTCATCGGATTCCATCGCGCTTGTGAATCCTACATGTATCGGGATTAAACTAAATTAATGTAGTAAAGCATACATGCGGGGACGGATTTTTATTGCGTCCCTTTCAACAAGTTGGCATGTATGATTTGAAGACATTAGTTTAGGGAAATCTCGGTACATGGAAACCGACTTGAGTCACGGAGTGTTAGACCCTAACTAGAATTTGTGTGGTTTGTGCTCGGCTTGAATATGAGGCTCAAAGGTCACCCCCGGCATGTAGTCTTGAACTACGCCACGGGCTGAGGTTTACCGCTTCGAAAGAGCCAAGGTCTGGTGGAGCTTGAAACTTTCTAGGACGGGCCTCGACGGGTTTGGGGTTGGACTTGTGCGACTCGATAGTGAGCAGTTCATAGGAATATGTGCATGTAGTGTGAGGTCTAACAAGTGACAAAAAATTTTTTTTTTTTTTTTTTTTTTTGAAAAGAAAGAAAAACACACAAAACACATAAGAACATAAAATTACAACTCCCGAATCACCCGTGTGACCGGTAAATAAAACACAAAATTAAAACAGTCCGAGGGTTCAATTCTGTTCTGATGCAGGCAACTGTGCCCACACCCCACTGTACTGCTCGGTCACTGAAACCTGTTTCTGTTCTGGGAATCAACCCAGAAGCGTGCGCCTCTGAGTTCTGATGTGGGACGCGCGCGCATGGCGCAATGCTTATGGGAGGCGCGCGCTTCTGGGGCACACCTGTCAGAATGTCAGACTTTAGACTCAGGGGATTGCCCTGGTCCCATGTTCATATTGTAACCCCTGCAGAAGTGATTAGTGCAGAATAACAGAAGAAGAAGATGAAGAATATGAAGAAGTGGGCGATTCTGGTTCTTGATGCGGGATGCGCGCGCCTTAGGCTTAAAAGGCCAGACGCGCGCGCCTCCCCCATCAGGAAATAGAATGCCCAGAAAAGATGTAGATTTTGATCAGAATGCAAGTTTAACCCTCAAAAAAACTCCCCAGCAGAGTCGCCACTGTAGATACCCCGGGGGAACCACGGCTTTAGGCTAGAGCGGTGAATTATCCTAGGATGTCTAACTTGTTTTTAGAGTCGCCACCTATGTTTTGAGGAACATAAGAAAAACCTATTGATTGTAGCCTGAGTTTGATTACGAAAACAGAGATTCTTTGTTTTGAGGTTCGGGGGTTAGATTACGAGATGGGAAGTACCGAAACACCCATCTCGCCCAACTTAAGTTGGTCTTGCTTGATCAAAATCTACATGAATGAAAATGTTCTTCTTCTTCTTCTTTAAGTCATAAAAAAAAGGGGGTTTAAAATAGGATTTGGAATGTAGGATATAACTCCTTAACCAACCTCAATGAGATGAGGTGATCATTAGAGTCATGTCCCAAAATGATTTGGGTGATTACACATTTGATTAGAGTAAAAGAGAGAGAGGAGATGAAGTAGAAAAGAAAGGAAAAGATGGACTTTTACCTACAATTTGAAGAACTTCAAATGTTGCTTGATGAGATCCTTGGAGAACCTTTAGAAAGTGACTCTTTTTGTCTAGTTTTTGATGATTTTTCTGATCTCTTTTCGGATGATTTTCGATCCTTGAAAATGGAGGTAAAGAGAGGTTTTTATAGGTGAAAGAGGGGTGTTTTTGGTGCCAAAACTCAGTCACCAAGAAATCCTTCCCGGGCAAAATCCTGTAAATTGAGCAAGGGAGGGAATCCTGGCCAGAAATCTGTAACTGACGCCCAGAGGCGCGCGCTTCCTGCTTTGGGGGCGGGAGGCGCGCGCGCCTGGCTCCTAGTGTCGGAGGCGCGCGACTCAGAGAAGGCAATTTTGACAGAATGGACTAGAAAGTCAGCCCTGTCATTCAGTTTAGTCCCTAGACTTAACGAGGTCAGTCAGGAACATAACGGAAGTGACAGAAACTAACAAGAAACACTTAAAATGGGGAGAAACACAAGATCAAATGTGCAATCGGGGTGAGCGGTCCGAGGCGGGGTGTCTACAAATAGTAGGGTATATCATTCTATATCACTTTGTCACATGCCAAGTTTGCACGTACATATTCATATCACGTTTAACACATTAAAGTGTCTATCACGATACCCTTACTATCAAATAGAGCCCAATAACTTAGACTCTAATTACGTAGAAGAATAGGTCACATCATACCTAGTCACAGTCATATCTCACGTATATGTATCGTTAATAATCGAATACATTTTCCAACACATATTGTGTTCTGTAGTTGTTCTTACTAACTTAAATCATAGTATTCACGATTATATGAATTATCTTCATATTACACTAGTCCCTATTTTCTTTAGGAACCCATTTCAAGACAAGATATCTTCTTTATTCTTTATATACTTTATTGAGTATATACACGATTAAAACCAATCACTAGCACTTTAGTGTTTGTTTATAACACTTACAATACACACGTATCAAATTCAAGTATGTAGTAGAGTTAATCATTCTCTATCTAGTTCCATATCCCAACTCTTTTGGTTATTCATACCATGTATCAAGTAATCAAGAAGTAACATTCTATCAAGTAAATATATGCAAGATTTGCATATACACATCAAGACTCTTTCAAGTTTATTACCATACACATATATTGGTATCAAGGCACGTACAAGATTTTATAATCTTATATTCAAGTCTTAATCCAATTATTTGGATGTTCAAGTCATGTACAAGATTTTATTGTCTTATACTTCAAGTTACTGTCTCATCTTAAGACATTCAAGACATATACAAGATTTTATCATCTTATATCCAAGTTCTCAATCCATTTCTTTGGATGGTTAAACATGTACAAGAGTTAATTATCTTATACTTCAAGTTCAAGCTAGGAAGATGAATTATACATCTTTCACGTATTATTTTCCAATCCTTTTCTTAGGACATTCAAGCTCAAGACATTAGTTGGTGCCCCTAAAGTACACAAACATTAACTTCAAGACACATAAACGAGTTACTACTCTTATACTCAAGTTATCATTTAATTATGATTCAAGTCCACATTTCATTTGTTCACAAGGGACTATTTTTCAGTACTAGAGTGTTCTACAACACTCATCTAGGCCATCTAGGGTAGTACCCTAAACCTAGACCAAGAATACTTCGAGTTCAAATTAAGTAAATGAGCTATACAACTCATACTTACAAGTTCATAGCACTTTCAATACATAAAGAAGAGTTCTTCCTTTTATACTCAAGTTCTCATTTTAATTTAATGAGTAATCATGTTCAAGACTCACTTCTGATACCCCTAAGGTGTCACAACACTTGCTAGGACATCTTATCTTAAGGCTATATGCCTTAGGAGGTATAAACTTTCATTTCAATTTAGATTTAAAACACTTTTGTTGAAACAGGGGACCGGGCGGGCGCTGTTCTAGCACTTTTGAAACCCAAAACTTCTGTTGAAAAGGGCGGGCGCTCAAGGGACCACCAGGCGGGCGCCTGGTACAATTTTCAGCAAACATCAAATTTCTTTTCCAGACTTAGAATTCTCCGTCCTGAGCGTAGGAGTATACTTTTACTCACAATTTAACATTACCCAGGACATATAATAAGCTTAAATCACTTATTTCAATTACACTTTCTTATTTCAACAGAGACTTTTATACTTACAAATTCTCCGTCTCAAGTGTAGGAGTATAAACCCACTAACACTTTCTAACATTCAAGAGTGCATTTTAACATGCTCAGAACACTTCTATAGGGACACTTTATTAATTTATCACCGTCCCACAAGTAATAGAATAATTTTCTTTTATTCCAATTAAATATTTCACCGTCCCAAAAGTATAAGTATAATTTTCTAATATACTAATATAATCATCTAGGGATACTTCCATTCATTTTCCCGTACCACAAATAATGGTACAATTTTTCTAATAATATTTAAATCAAGTTACTATTTTACCGTCTCACGAATAGGAGTATAATTTTTCAATACTTTTCAAGTCATTCCCATGTGCAAGGCTATTCCTTCTTGTTTATTATACGAATACTCCCTTCGTCCCAAATTTACAAGTATCACGAAAATTGCCCAAAACACAATTTTAACAAGAACAAGTATCGGGAATAACATATATGCATGTTATTACAAGTAAGGGGGAGTCAATAGCTTACCTAGTCCGAAATCAAGTTGACCCAAATTAATTTCTGTTCGGCAGGAAACGCTCTATTCAGCGCCACGAATATTTATCCGGGATTAAAATCACGAACAGAGGGATAATTAATCGCGAGGAGTCGAGAATAGGGTAAACTTTAACTTTCTCTCTGAGACACAGAGAAAGTACGAGAAGAATCAAGAATGAAATGCCTTTCTCAGGCAAACAAACACTTTATACTAACAAGTTTCAAAAATTGCTCTCTGGCCCCTCAGGTTTTAACTTTGACAAAAAGGCCCCTAAACTTTCAACTTTGACATTTAACCACCTTAATTTTCTAAAGTAGTTAAATAATTAACTCAAATAAAATAGCATATAAAAATGCTATTCAAGAATTTAACAAGCAAGTCAAGAATTTAACAAGAATTAGGACGGGCGTTACATTAATTACCTTAGATGACTCGGTAATCAAGTTAGTTTGGAACTAACAACGGATTTGATATTGATTCATGAGCGACATTTGATGTTTAAAGTGCTATGTCTTAATATCAAATGGAAAAATTCTCAAACTCTAAAGGTTAATAAGGACAAGGATTTAAGATAAAGGCAAGACAAAAGTTGTCAAACCTAAATAAAATATTTGTGGCTAAACCTAAAATCCAAAGGATGTAATTTGTACCTTGGCAATAGGATTGACCGTTGGTGAAATTACAATTTGAATTAAAAGATCAAAAGGAAGGGTAGTTCGACTACCACTTCAAGTATTTATGTTAAAATTTCTACTTGTAAAGGTAAAGATTAACCTATGTGACAATAATGATGCAATGGTTGCAACATTAATCATAGGAACTTGCGAAGTGTCTTTACCTAATAAGTTCATATTTGTTTTGAACAAATGGTGCTATGTTCTTATTTTAAGTAGAAATATTATTTTGGTTTCTTCATTAGAAGATTATGGATATTTCTTATTTCGAATAAGAAAGTGTTCCATTAAATATGATTTGCCTTATTGTATTGCTAATCATATAATGGGACTTAATATCCTTATCTTGGAAGAACAAAATAATGAGCATAACGTAAATAATGGAAATCTAAATATAAGGATGTAATCGTTACATTCTTAAAAAGCATTAATGTCTATATCAAATGATAAGAAACACATATCTAAAAATCCATGGGATGGACTTTTAAATTCATATTATTTCGAATCATATGATAGATGTGAATCTTAGAAATTGATCAAGATATCTTTTACTAATAGTAGTAAGAGGAAGTACTCTTTTGAACTTATACATTTTGATGTATGTAGTTTATTAAAGTACAATGCTAGAAAGGATTTCAACACCTCATGGCAAAAGTATTGATGTACTCTGATTAGATCAAAGTAATAAATATTTGAGCCTTGGACTCGATGAGAATTCTGCAGAAAGTCTGCAATTTAAGAAAAACAGAATCTGGAAACAGCAGCCGTACGGATGATGTTCCAGAAGTTTACAGATTGTCTCTAAAACACAGTTTTTTCGTCTCATAATAAGTCAAACTGATCTTTAATTATCCTTATGGATTATGTCCTGGAAACAGCTGCGATTACACTAAATTGAGATTCATCTAAGGAGGTTCGTTATACCATATAAGATATGGAATGAAAGAAAACTTGGTTTGTCTTTCATAAAGATTTGTGATGTGATATTTTTGAGAAAAGTATTGTCTTGGACAAAATCACACCTAAATCTAATAAATGTGTCACGACCCCGAAATATAGGCTCTCTATTTTATTAGTAATTAAATGATTTTTATTTAATTATTTGCTTATTTATTTATTTAAATTATTATTTATTTAAATAATTATGTGTGCAATTTATGTGTTATAATGATTGTGCCTAGCATTTTATTCGCTTTATTTGGGCTAGTGTAGAAGTGTTGGGTCTTAATTGTTAGTATGGAGTAGTGTGTGTGTGTAGTGTGAGAGAGGGGGCCTAAGTGTAATGTTTTTTGAATTATTTCCCCTACTTCCCCTCTCCTCCCTCACCTTCTCCCTCATTCTTCTTCATTCCCAGCATTCTTCTCTCTCTCCCTCTCAAAAAGGTAAACATTCTTCTCCTTCTTCTCTCTTCTTTTCTCCTTCTTCCTCTCATCTTCTCTCATTTCTTAAAACGTAAACGTTGTTTAGATCGTCGCTAGGATCGCGTAGAGTCAAAAATATTCAAATTCCGTCAACTTTGAGAAAAATCAAGTAAGTTACTTTTTCCCCCATTTTGATGCTAAATGTTCATATCATGTTCATGTGATGTTGGATGTGTTATTTTTGAAGTTTGATTGAGTTTTGAATTTAATTTGAATTTATTTGAGTTCTTGGGGAGAAAATGGTGATTTTGGAATGTTGGGTTTTGGTTCTTGGTTTGGGTTGATAAATGGTGTGTTAAGGTCCCCTTTTTGGGTTAAGTGATGTTTGGGTACCTTGGAAATCTAGTGGGGAGTGTTGTGATTTGAATGTTTATGGTTTTGGTATGAGAATGGCAAAGAAATGTGAAGAACCCAGCTGCAGAATTTTCCCTAGTCCGTAGACCAGGCGCCCGCCTGGGCTGGACCAGGCGCCCGCCTACATACCAGTTTCTAAATGCCAGACTTACTGGACATTCAAGCGCCCGCCTGCCCCCTTTCCAGGCGCCCCGCCCGCCCCTGTTCCAGGAATTGACCTTTTTGCTTGGTTTAAGACTTAAGGCTTAACTAGTTTAGGTTTATTGCTTCTAATTAACTTAAGATAACACCGTGAAACTTATTTGATTGGATTTTATTCTTTTGTGAATAAATATGATATGGAATTTATTTAAGTACCGTTTTGGGAATGTTGGTTCATCCTTGATGCGTTGTTTGGATTGGTTTACCTTTGTGGTAATTTAATTGGAATGGTTCCCTACTTTGGAACCTTAAGTTGTTTCTTTCATGCTAAACTATTGTTACTTAGCATTTAATTAGAAGCCCAGCTGGCATATTTGTTTCATCGGGCGATGGAAATATTATAATGGCAAAGTCAAGTCCATTATAATGTTGACCATTGTTTTTCCCTTACTATACCCCTTCTCCAGATTGGCCTTGGAAAGGATAAGTCAGCGTTCCTTTGTGAATGCATCTGGCTAACGGGTATGACTTTGTGTCATGGTCCTTGTCCTTTGTGACACTTTTATGATTTGGTTCCGGTACCGGGGTTTTCTCTTCGGCTTTCATGCCATTATGAAGATGTTGATTGGTTGATTATTGAAGCTGCGCAGCGATCCTTTATTTGGATGTTCCGTTTGGAAAACCTGGCTATATCCTTTTTTATGTGTTTATTTCCGCTGCTATCTGTTATACGATAATTGCGATGTGCTATGTATATTATTTATCATTGCTTATTGCTTATTGCTTATTGCATCATAGCATGTCATGTAGTTGCATTAGTAACTATTGAGATTTATCTCACCCCGTTTCCTTCATCTTTGTTTTTCCTTAACCCCCCCCCCCAGGTGCTAAGGAATAGTCTCGCTGATCACGAGAACGAGGACGTCGAGTGTTGGATCCGTTCTTTTGGGGAAAGTTGTATAGGTTGGTTTACATTATATCAATGTGTAACCTTTTTGGGATAATTGTACCGAATATTTGACGTCATTAGGATTTTGTATAATTGTATTTCTTGTTAGCATAAATTTGTGGAAGTTTATGATAAGTTGTATTTGGTTTTTATCAAACTCGATTTGTAAAACTTTGGATTATCACTTTTGGTACTAAATGGAATCTTTAACTTCGGTATTTTGGAGTTTATTGTTAGAGTCGACGTCCAGATCGCGGTCCCGGGGCCCGCGGGGGTCGGGGGTCGCGACAGTTGTGGTATCAGAGCTATGGCATTAGCTCTATGTATAAGTCTAGGTGGATTAGTATGACCTAGGTGGGTAGTAGAGTGCGGAGTGATTAATGGTTGATGTCTTATGCAGGTATTGTTCTCAATGTCTGGAAGAAGAAACAGAGGAGGTGCTAGTGGGCACAGAATCCGAATGAAACAAGGGAAGAAGCACGTGCCATGTTTCAAGGCATGTTTGAGGCGGCCATGAAGGCCATTCATGATCAAGGTCCGAGGGTAGAACAAGCACCACCCCGTTATGGTTTGGAGCAATTCTTGAAGCTGAAGCCGATTGAATTCAATGGGGAACCCGATGTCAGGAAGGCCGAGTTGTGGATTGAGTCTATGGAGAAGATTTACGATGTGTTTGGGTGTTCGGATGAGGACAAGGTCCGGTTTGTGGCTTACAAGCTTGTGGAGCCGCCGAGCATTGGTGGAAGGGAGGGCGTTAAAGCTACTTGGGATGATACTCACACAGTTTGCGTGGGAGTTGTTCGTTGCGTAAGTTCAGAGAGCATTTCATTCCGGCTGTTGATCAAAAACCGAAAGGAGATCGAGCTGCTCAACTTGGAACAAGGATTGTTGTCTATAGCACAATACTCGGCTAAGTTCATAGAATTAGCCGGTATTGCGACTATTTGGTGAGGACCGAGGAACAAAAGGCTATGAGATTTATTCGGGGATTGAAGACCTCCATCCGTACTCAACTGATTGCTCAACGGATAGTGACTTTCAAGATGCGGTGGACCGAGCCTATTTGATAGAGCAAGATATTGGGGAGCATAAAAGGAAGACTGAGGTAGCTAATCCGATTAAGCAAGAGCGCAGAGCAAGTCACAACCGAGGATCGATAACCGAGGTAACTTTTGGGGGACAATCTCAGTCCGAGGGCAACCGATCCTAAGGAACCCGGGTACCACTTCCGGGAACCAAGGGAGCCAAATTAGAACGCCTTGTACCTTTTGTCAAAAGGTCGGCCATTCGGAGGATAGGTGTTGGAAAAAGCAAGGCAAGTGCATCAATTGTGGTGAAATGGGGCACTTTGGCGAGAGAATTGCACGAGGCACCGAGGACAGTCTCCGGGTCAGGGGTTAGTATTAATCAGGGTCAGAAAAGGGTGTTACCGGGAGCCCAAAGTTCAGGGGAGGTTTATCCATGAATCACAACAGCTACCGATGATCCATCCGTTATTGGAGGTATTGTTTCTGTATCTAATGTGAGCGCACGAGCGTTAGTAGATCCAGGATCATCTCATTCATACATTTCTGTGCAATTTGCCTCTATGTTAAATGCTGCATTTGAGTCTTTACCGTACGTGCTAGAGGTGTCGACCCCTAATAGGAGAATGCTTGATTTCTGATCGAGTCTTTCGTGATTGTGACGTGGTTATTGTGTTCGAAGTCCTTTGTGCGGATTTGGTAGTTCTTCCTATCCAAGACTTTGATGTCATTTTGGGTATGGATTGGTTGAGCAAGTTTCACGTATTCTGTTGATTGCCGTAAGAAAATTGTTACTTTTTTCTATTCCTGATGTGCCTAAGTTTGTGTTTGAGGCTAAGTCTCTGAGTAGAAGGTTTCGCTTAATTTCTTTTATGAAAGCGAGGCGATTATTGCATAGTGGTTGTGAGGGGTATTTGGCTAGTGTTCTTGATACTAGGAAAGAATCCCCTAGTTTTGATAGTGTTCGGTAGTTCGGGAGTTTCCCGATGTTTTCTCTACCGAGTATGAGATGCCTCCCGATCGTGAGATTGAGTTTTGTATAGATCTGTTGCCGGGTACGGCTCCGATTTCGAAAGCACCTTATAGGTTAGCTCCCGCAGAGTTTAAAAGAATTAAAGTTTCAGTTGCAAGAGTTGCTTGATCGAGGGTTTATCCGCCCTAGTGTTTCCCCGTGGGGAGCACGGTTTTATTCGTGCGGAAGAAGACGGTTCCTTGAGATTGTGTATAGATTACCGGAAGTTGAATCAGGTTACGGTGAAGAATAAGTATCCTCTACCGCATATTGATGATTTATTTGATCAGCTACAAGGATCCGTGGTTTTTCTCTAAGCTTGATTTGAGGAGTGGGTACCATCAATTGAAGGTTCGATCGGAGGATATTCCGAAGACTGCTTTTCGCACTCGTTATGGTCATTATGAGTTCTTGGTTATGCCGTTTGGGTTGACTAACGCGCGGCCGTATTTATGGATTTGATGAACCGGATTTTCCACCCTTATCTTGATTCGTTTGTGGTGGTTTTCATCGACGACATTCTTGTTTATTCGAAATCTCGAGAGGAGCATGAACAGCACTTGAGGACAGTTTTATCCGTTCTTGCGAGGGAGAATTATTTGCGAAGTTTAGTAAATGCGAGTTTTGGCTCGAGAAGGTGTCATTTCTGGGTCATGTTATTTCGAAAGATGGGATTTCTGTGGATCCGTCTAAGATTGAGGCCATAGTGGATTGGAAGAGACCCGAGTCAGTGACAGAGATTAGAAGCTTTCTTGGTTTAGCCGGTTATTACCGAAGGTTTATTAAAGGGTTTTCGAGGATTGCTACTCCGATGACTCAGTTAACCCGGAAGAACGTTCCGTTTGTGTGGACCGAGAAATGTGGCAAGAGTTTCGAGGAATTGAAGAAGAGGTTGACTACCGCACCGATCTTGACTTTGCCTAATGGGAGTGATGGCCTAGTGATTTACAGTGATGCTTCGAAAGAGGGTTTGGGGTTGTGTGTTGATGCAGAATGGAAAGTAATTGCGTATGCTTGAGGAAGTTGACCCGAGTGAACAGAATTACCCGACTCATGATATGGAGTTAGCGGCTATTGTCTTTGCGTTGCACAAGTGGAAGCACTATCTTTATGGGGCGAAGTTTGAGATTTTTACGGATCACAAAAGTTTGAAGTACCTTTTCTCCCAGAAAGAGTTGAACAACCGACAGCGCCGATGGATGGAATTGTTGAAGGACTATGATTGTACGATTTCTTATCATCCGGGGAAGGCGAATGTGGTAGCCGATGCGATTAGTAGAAAGTCTTATGTGGCTTCGATGATGGTTCGTGAATGGAAAATGCTTGAGGATGTTCGAGATTGGTCTCCTCGTGAATCGAGACATGGGGCTATTTTTGCGAATATTAGGGTGTCTCCGACCCTAGTTCAGAGAATAAAGGAAGCTCAGAAAGAAGATCCCGAGTTAGTGAGAAGATAATGGGTAAATTGAAGGAAAAGAATTTCGAGGATTTTTCTTTGAGTTCGAGTGGAGTTTTGACTTTCCGTGGTCGTTTGTGTGTTCCGGATGTTGATGGAATTAAAAAGAGATTTCTTGATGAGGGTCACAAATCGAGATATACTATTCATCCGGGTAGTACGAAGATGTATCAAGATTTGAAGCAACAATTTTGGTGGATTAATATGAAAAGGGAAATAGCCGAGTTTGTATCGAGGTGTTTAACGTGTCAGCAGGTCAAAGCCGAGCATCAGAGACCCGCGGGATTGCTTCAGCCGTTAGAGATTCCCGAGTGGAAATGGGAGCATGTGACTATGGATTTCGTTACGGGACTGCCTCGTACCCGTAGGAAGTATGACAGTGTTTGGGTAATAGTGGACAGATTGACTAAGAGCGCCCATTTCTTGCCTATTGACATCAGGTATTCGATGGAGAAGCTTGCGACCCTTTATATTGATGAGATTGTTAGATTGCATGGGGTTCCGGTTAGCATTGTGTCAGATCGAGACCCGAGGTTTACTTCTAGATTCTGGAAGGTGTTTCAAGAAGCTTTGGGTACAGATTTGCGATTCAGTACAGCTTTTCATCCTCAAACCGATGGTCAATCCGAGAGGACTATTCAGATTTTGGAGGATATGTTGCGAGCTTGTGCGATAGACTTTTCCGATTCTTGGGATTCGCACCTACCGTTAGTGGAGTTCTCTTACAACAACAGTTATCAGGCTAGTATCGAGATGGCACCGTTTGAGGCTTTGTATGGAAGGAAGTGTAGATCGCCTATTTGTTGGGATGAGGTTGGTGAAGCGAAAGTTTGGGTATTGATTTGCTTCGGGATTCAGTTGAAAAAGTTAAAGTTATCCGGGATAGATTGAAGACAGCCCAGAGTCGACATAAGAGCTACGCAGATAACCGAAGGCGAGATCTTAGTTTTCAGGTTGGTGATTTGGTATTCTTGAAAGTGTCTCCGAAGGTGGGTATCCGTCGTTTTGGGAAGAAAGGCAAATTGGCTCCGAGGTTTATTGGTCCGTTTGAGATTTTGGGAAAGGTTGGACTTCTAGCGTATCGTCTTGCGTTACCGCCATCTTTGGACCGGTTGCACAACGTTTTCCACGTTTCTATGCTTCGGAAGTATGTTCATGATCCGTCTCACGTGTTACCGAGGATACCGGAGGATATTGAGCCAGATATGTCTTATGAGGAACGACGGTTCGGATCTTAGATTCTAAAGTTCAAGAGTTGAGGAGCAAGAGAACTGCGTTGGTTCGAGTTCTTTGGAGGAATCATAACATTGAGGAGTCGACTTGGGAGCTTCGTGATGAGATCGAGAGGAAATTTCCTTGGCTTTTTGTTTAAGGTAAGTCTCGTTAAAATTCGGGTCGAATTTTCTTTAAGGGGGAGTGAATGTCACGACCCGAAATATAGGCTCTCTATTTTATTAGTAATTAAATGATTTTTATTTAATTATTTGCTTATTTATTTATTTAAATTATTATTTATTTAAATAATTATGTGTGCAATTTATGTGTTATAATGATTGTGCCTAGCATTTTATTCGAGTTATTTGGGCTAGTGTAGAAGTGTTGGGTCTTAATTGTTAGTATGGAGTGTGTGTGTGTAGTGTGAGAGAGGGGGCTAAGTGTAATGTTTGAATTATTTCCCCTACTTCCCCTCTCCTCCCTCACCTTCTCCCTCATTCTTCTTCATTCCCAGCATTCTTCTCTCTCTCCCTCTCAAAAAGGTAAACATTCTTCTCCTTCTTCTCTCTTCATTTTCTCCTTCTTCCTCTCATCTTCTCTCATTTCTTAAAACGTAAACGTTGTTTAGATCGTCGCTAGGATCGCGTAGAGTCAAAAATATTCAAATTCCGTCAACTTTGAGAAAAATCAAGTAAGTTACTTTTCCCCCATTTTGATGCTAAAATGTTCATATCATGTTCATGTGATGTTGGATGTGTTATTTTTGAAGTTTGATTGAGTTTTGAATTTAATTTGAATTTATTTGAGTTCTTGGGAGAAAATGGTGATTTTGGAATGTTGGGTTTTGGTTCTTGGTTTGGGTTGATAAATGGTGTGTTAAGGTCCCCTTTTTGGGTTAAGTGATGTTTGGGTACCTTGGAAATCTAGTGGGGAGTGTTGATTTTGAATGTTTATGGTTTTGGTATGAGAATGGCAAAGAAATGTGAAGAACCCAGCTGCAGAATTTTCCCCAGTCCGTAGACCAGGCGCCCGCCTGGGCTGGACCAGGCGCCCGCCTACATACCAGTTTCTAAATGCCAGACTTACTGGACATTCAAGCGCCCGCCTGCCCCCTTTCCAGGCGCCCGCCCGCCCCTGTTCCAGGAATTGACCTTTTTGCTTGGTTTAAGACTTAAGGCTTAACTAGTTTAGGTTTATTGCTTCTAATTAACTTAAGATAACACCGTGGAACACTTATTTGATTGGATTTTATTCTTTTGTGAATAAATATGATATGGAATTTATTTAAGTACCGTTTTGGGAATGTTGGTTCATCCTTGATGCGTTGTTCGGATTGGTTTACCTTTGTGGTAATTTAATTGGAATGGTTCCCTACTTTGGAACCTTAAGTTGTTCTTTCATGCTAAACTATTGTTACTTAGCATTTAATTAGAAGCCCAGCTGGCATATTTGTTTCATCGGGCGATGGAAAAGATTATAATGGCAAAGCCAAGTCCATTATAATGTTGACCATTGTTTTGCCCTTACTATACCCCTTCTCCAGATTGGCCTTGGAAAGGATAAGTCAGCGTTCCTTTGTGAATGCATCTGGCTAACGGCATGACTTTGTGTCATGGTCCTTGTCCTTTGTGACACTTTTATGATTTGGTTCCGGTACCGGGGTTTTCTCTTCGGCTTTCATGCCATTATGAAGATGTTGATTGGTTGATTATTGAAGCTGCGCAGCGATCCTTTATTTGGATGTTCCGGTTTGGAAAACCTTGGCTATATCCTTTGTTATGTGTTTATTTCCGCTGCTATCTGTTATACGATAATTGCGATGTGCTATGTTATATTTATCATTGCTTATTGCTTATTGCATCATAGCATGTCATGTAGTTGCATTAGTAACTTATTGAGATTTATCTCACCCCGTTTCTTTCATCTTTGTTTTTCCTTAACCCCCCCCCCCCAGGTGCTAAGGAATAGTCTCGCTGATCACCGAGAACGAGGACGTCGAGTGTGGATCCGTTCTTTTGGGGAAAGTTGTATAGGTTGGTTTACATTATATCAATGTGTAACCTTTTGGGGATAATTGTACCGAATATTGACGTCATTAGGATTTTGTATAATTGTATTCTTGTTAGCATAAACTTGTGGAAGTTTATGATAAGTTGTATTTGGTTTTTATCAAACTCGATTTTGTAAAACTTTGGATTATCACTTTTGGTACTAAATGGAATCTTTAACTTCGGTATTTTGGAGTTTATTGTTAGAGTCGACGTCCAGATCGCGGTCCCGGGGCCCGCGGGGTCCGGGGTCGCGACAAAATGTATTTTATGGGATATCTTAATGACATTAATTTTACACTCTTTAGAGTACAAATCGTTTGTTACTCTAAATAGTACTTTCTAGATAAATTGTTTATCTCTAAAGAACTAGTGGGAGTAAAATGTATCTCGAAGAGTTCGAGACCCAGAAAAATGACATAGAACCTAAGATGAAAGTTGAATAAAGTTTCACAAGGAGTTGTGGAAATTCGTTCAAGTATACACAAGAAATTTGCATAATTGATAGGATACTATCTATAACAAGAAATATTTATTTCTCGTAATAGAAAGTAATAGGGAAGATATCATTGCGAATGATTGACCTATTACCTATCAAAATGCAATGTCCGCTCCGGATTTAGATCAATGACTTGGAGTCATAAAATCTAAAAGTGTATATTGATTAAGCAAGACTAATTGAGAAAAAATTAATTCATAATGTCGATTATGATGAAACTTTATCACCTGTAGTCATGCTTAATATTATTAGAATTCTTATTGTCATGACTTCATATTTTGAATATGTAATATGACAGATGGATGTCAAAACTACATTCCTTAATAGGAACTTACATTAGGATGTGTTTGATACAACCTAAAAGTTTTGATTGATCTATAAAATTCTAATAAAATATACAAGTTGCAGAAATTCATGAGATGGATTGAAGCAAACTATTTGGGAGTGAAATTTCATCTTGATATAGTATTCAAAGAGTTTGAATTCATCAAGGATGAGACTTGTGATTACAATAAATTTAGTGGGAGCGTAATTTTATTCATAGTCTAATATATATATGGTTGATATATAAATCATTTTGAAAGAGTTTCTAAATGAAAGACTTGGATAAAAGCCACCTATATCATTCGAATTTAGATTTATGAACATAAATCTAAAACGTTGTTTGGTTAAAGTCAAAGTACTAATATTGACAATATAGTGAAAGGTTCACTATGCAAGACTCTTGGAGAGGTCACTTGCAAAAGTCTAATGGCATTAATCTTTGCAAGATTTAAGACTAATGAGCAAGAGTACATGATTAGGATTCCATATGCTTCGGCAATTGGATCTATCGTGTAAGCCATGTTAATATACTAAGACCGGATGTCTCGTATACTTGGAGTATGATGAGATAATACCAATTGGATCCTAGTGAAAGTCACTAGTTAAGAAACATCCTTAAGTACTTTAGAAGAACTAAAGGATGCGTTCTTGATCTTTGATGGAATGAAAGATGATCTTATAATAGTTACATAGATGCATTCTTATAAACCAACAAAGATAAATATTGCAGTATAAATACATGTTTATGTTTACGTCTAATAATGGTCTTAGAAGAGTTCTAAATGGACCATTACTATTCTACAAAAGGGTTGAGTATCTAGTGGCATGAGATGAAACTAGAAAAATGTTAAGATTAAGATTCTAATTAGTAAACTAGAAATAGTTTCTAGTGTCACTAATTTAATGTACCTTCATTGTGTCAATAATCATTATTACACAAGTCAAGGGACTAATATCTTATCTAGACATATACTCAGACATTTCTATCTTACTTGAGAAATCGTCAAATATGGGAGATGTCAAAATATGCAAAATACCTTATGATAATAACAAGGGTAACTATCCTACATAAGCTCGTTTGCAATTATGATGGAGATCATAACTAAGCTCAATGGGTATTGGATACGCGTTGATTGGGCCTAGTGCAAGTAGGAGATTGTTGGATATTATGCCCTAGGCCCTTGAGAAGGCCTATGCGTTATATCATAGCTTAATTGTTATAGAGATAACAAACCCGATTATTATATCTTTTGCATGTTTATTATAATAATCATTGTCCCTAGCACTTATGAAGGGCTAGCATGAGTTTGATAGATAATCATATGATGATTATAGCGCATAGGATGCGGATTAAACTTGTGGGTACATGTTGGAGAACAAGTACTGGATAGACCCGTTATGAGATTTATGTCATGGTCAAATGTCATAATTAAATCTCATAATAGTTATATCATTTATCCTTAGACCTTAGATTATCATAGTCTTCCACATGATGAACATTATGTTTGACGTACTCAAACGCTACCCCTAATCGGGTGGTTATAAAGGCTACGATTGGCATAATCGGATTCTTGTAGGGAAGAATGATAAGTCAAGATGGGATTTGTCCCTCTCTCAAGAGAGATATCTGCTTGGCCACTCGATGAGTGAGATTGATAATAGTGTACGGCCGTACCCAAATAAATTGAAGCGTTCAATGTTATTTGCTCATATTAATCTACTCGGGATCGAGAAAGCATTGGACAACATAAGTTGACGTGGACCATGACTTATGTCCAATATGATATCGTGTGACAAAGGGATTGTGATATGTTCTATAAGGTTACTTTGGGCTTTCAAAGTTATACTATTTGGGTAGTCATAATGGCTTGCTAGAGTCCGCTTATGATTTACGAGGTCTTCGGACTCGTTGCCAACATAGTATAATCCTATTGGGTCACACACGCAGAACGGATCTTACTTGCATGAAAAACGAGAAAACGGGGAATTGGAAAAACCAGCCGTACGGATGGTTTGGACTAGCCGTACGGATGGTTTGTCCGCTGACGAGTTTTTGTCAGATTTCTTTCTGGGAAAGGAATCCTTTAACCTGATGGAATTAGGTTTCTCCCAGTATATATTCTGTGTTCTCTTCAGCCGAAACTAAGCTTAGGCATTGATTTTGGAAATCAACAAGAGTTTCTTGGAGAGAGAAAAACACATATTATACTTAGGTTATTGAGGTTTGGTTTTTGCTCATCATCAAACCATAATAATCAAAGGGAGATTGAAGAATGGTTCTTCAACCATGTTTTTCAAGCCTAAGGATCTAGCAGTCAAATCAAGAAGCGTTCTTGAGTCCGTTCGATGTGTGGATACTGATAGAGGGTGTTTGCGTTTGCACCTTAAAGTCTGAGTTCATGGATTCGATCTTCAAGGGTATATTTCTTTCATCTTGTATTTAATTTAATCAACATGCACGGATCTGGGCTCTTGGGTGTTTGATTTATATGTTTAATTCCGCTGCGCATGATGCATCAAAACCCAACATGTAGAAGCTTGAATTACATGTTGTTGCTCGCTGCCCAAACCAACTGACTAGCTGGGGATTATTTTGTGCAAGTTCTCGGATGGGTCTTGGTTACCACGGGCCTTCTTTTCATGAACCCAAAAATCCACACTGCTGGGGAATGATGCCAATAACCAAAGACAACCTTTGATGGTGCTATATCTTGTCGAGCCTTTTGCAATCCCAAAGTTGACTCGGTGGGGATTGACTTACTGAGGAGACCCAATGTAGAACTTGTGCAGTTGTCTTTCTTAGAGGCCGGAGATCTCCATTTCTCTTTCCCTTCTCTCTCTCACTCTCTCATTTTTTTTATGACACGCCCTGTTTTTTGCCTAGACCGCCCTTTCGGGTTTTCAATCTAGCGGGCATCTCTTTTGCGTCTTCATTTTTTACTCGATTAATGAGGAAGTGTGCATTGACTCTGGCTGAGGAGATAAGACATGTGATTTTGTGGTGGAGACCTTTTGTCACTTAAGATGAGTGACATTGACTCGACTAGGGAAGTGTCCCTAGTATTGACTTCATGTATGTATATTTTTTGAATGACTCACGAAGGTAAGTAAGTCATTAAGAGAGAAGAGAAAGAAAGCCCCAGTTTGATTGCAAGAAACTGGGAGTATCGCAGAAAGAAGAGAAACCCCTAGACTCGACAAGGAACGGATAGCGATTCCAAATCTAAGAAAGTTGTTCAATCTTTTGGTGATTAATTCATTGGCAAATGAATCGTACAAAGATTTCTTAACAAGTTCGAGAGGAAGGACGATCACCATAACGCGCTAGGGCTAAACATATCTTCTTTCTTACATGAGACCGTACCCGAAGGTTGCTTACGTTCCTCCAGTGTAGAGGCTCAGGTCACCGTAGTTCTTGTGGATGCTCCATTCGCAGTGATGAATTGTTGCTTCTTCGTGATTGTTGTCGATGTTGCTTCGTCCTTCGTTTGGTGGAATAATGTTGTTGTTGTGAACTTCTTTGAATGTAGGGGGATTTTTTTTTTTTTTTTTTTTTGCTCTAACTTTTGCCTAGGTTGATTTGAGGATTCAAACTAGCGAGGTCTTTTTTTTTTTTAATCCCCTTTTGAAAACTTTGCTTCATGATCGTTGCTCCACCTTTCTTTGTCTTGATTTCGTCGTTGTTGATGTCTTCGTTGTTGATGCCGTCGTTGATGTTTAGCCCCTAGGCGTTCAAGCGATGGCCTTCATTCCAAAACTTGTTTAGACATTTTTTCATCATTTTGCCAAGAATTAGATTGAACAACTTGGAAGAGTGTATGAGGACAAGAACGACTTTTATTTGATAATGTGACTTGACTCAAAATTTCACATAAATTGGACAAAAAAAAACTTAATGCACACTTAAGAGGACTTTGACTCTTTCTTTTTTTTTTTTTTTTTTTTAATTCCTACTACTAGGTAGGGAAAGAGAAACAGAGATTGCTGTTGTAGTCCCCATTGTCGTTGTAGCCTTCCTTGCGGCATAATCTCTTGTTGAGACCCTATTTCAAATCTGAACCCCTTCCTTGATGAGTTCTTGCATGTTGCCATTCTCTAACTGTTGTTCTTCACCCACGGTAAATTCATCATTGTCAATCAAGTCTTGTATGATGTTGCGGATGGAGAAGCAATCCTCGGTGAGGTGACCGCTGCATAGGTGATAGTCACACCACTTATGGTGGGCATGGTTGCGACGTAATGGTTGTGGTTGCTTGTACCCTTGGAGAGGAGAAACTTGTCCCTTGGTTTTGAGAGCTTCGTAGGCCTCGGTGATGGTCATGCCATTGAGAGGGGTATAGACACGGTCGTTGGTGGCACCTTTGTGACTTTTGAGGGATGAGCCACTTGAGCGTGCTTTACCGTGGACCTTTGCCTTGCTGTCGGTGAGCCCTTGCAAACGAGCCTTAAGTTCGGACACTTCTTCCTTGTGAATTTTCCTCTCGGGATCAAGACGGTCTTGCCACAAATCATCCTTGCGGCGGGCATCCCAGACAAGTCTATCCATTTGTTCCCCCATGGCTCTTATTATGTTGAAGAGCCTTTCGTTGGATACGGAGATGTTCTCACCCTTGTTGTCGTTGCTGTTGGAAGCCATTGGACCTATTGAGTGAACATGGTCGATCTTAGGTTGGCCCCATAAACATATTTTGAGTAAAATAATTAACCCACAAACAAAGGAAAAGACTCAACCACATAAGAAAAATGACTCTTTTTTTTTTTTTTATTTATTTACAAAGTCGGAAGGACGTGGTCCTTTTTGGGGTTTCTAGAAAAAATAGTGGAATCGTCACACTAGTATACAGACCTTCTCGCTATCCCATATACTCATCGGATTCCACCACGCTTGTGAATCCTACATATGTCGGGATTAAAATAAATTAATGTAGTAAAGCATACATGCGGGGACGGATTTTTTATTTGCGTCCATTATGACCACTTGGGGATGGATTTTTATTTCGTCCATAACAACGAGTGGCATGTATGATTTGAAGACATTAGTTTAGGGAAATCTCGGCACATGGAAACCGACTTGAGTCACGGAGTGTTAGACCCTAACTAGAATTGTGTGGTTTGTGCTCGGCTAAAGAGAGGCTTAAAGGTCACCCCGTCATGTAGTCGTGAACTACGCCACGGGCTGATGTTTACCGCTTCGGAAGAGTCAAGGTCGAGTGGAGCTTGAAACTTCCTAGGACGGGCCTCGACGGGTTTGGGGTTGGACTTGTTCGACTCGATAGTGAGCAGTTAATAGTAATTATGTGCGCGTAGTGTGAGGTCCATCACGTGACAAAAATATTTTTTTTTTTGAAAAGAAAAGCTAAAAACACATAAGCACGTAAATTACAACTCCCGAATCACCCGTGTGACCGGTAAAATAAAACAGAGAATTAAAAGATGGTTTTGTGCAGGCCCAGTGCCCATACTGTCAAAACTGCTCTGTTCTGGAAAGTTGCCCAGACGCGCGCGCTTTATGCTGTGAGGATGGGAGGCGCGCGCCTTAGGCACTATAGGGCAGAGGCGCCCGCTTCTGGGCAGTACCTGCAAATTCATGGGTTCAAGGGACTGCCTTGACCCTAAATAAAAACACTTTTCCCCTGCAGAAAATGTTAGCACAATAACATGAAATTTGAAGGACAAGATGAGAGGCGGGCGATTCTGATGGTGAAGGTGGGATGCGCGCGCCTTAGGCCAAGAAGGCCAGAGGCGCACGCGTCTCAACTTTTTCCACCAGAATGCCCAGAAAACTGTAAAAAGAACACCAAAAATGAAAAACGTAAGTTTAAGCCTCTAAGTCCCCAGCGGAGTCGCCACTGTAGATACCCCGGGAAAACTCCGCTTGGCTAGAGCGGTGAATTATCCTAGGATGTCTAATTGATTTTAAGAGTCGCCACCTATGTTTTAAAGGAACATAAGAAAAACCTAAAACGAACCAATTTTATATACGAAATCAGAGATTCGGGAAAAAATGGATTCGGGGGTTAGGTGACGGAGTGGGAAGTGCCTAAACACCCACTCCGCCCCGCTTACGCGGGTCTTGCTACTTTTGGTGTTCTAATGCATGAGAAAGTCCTTCGATTAAATAAATAGTGCTAACAATTATAACGGAAAGAAAAGGGGAAAATAAAAGAGAATAAAAAAAAGAATTGTTTTTATTTATTAATTTATGCTAAAGATTACATGTAACAATTATACTAAACAATTACATTAAAAAATGGAAAGGGAATTAAAGTAGAGATTGAGATGTAGGGAGATAACCTTGACCAACTTTAATGTAATAAAGTGGCCATTTGATCATGTCCCATTTGATGGGGATTGCATACATCTAAAAAGACATAAATAAAATAGAAGAAGAAGTGTACCTTTAGAAACGAGGACTTCAAACTTTTGACTTGGAGTTGTTGTAGAGAAATTGTTGTGTAGAAATTTGTGAAGAGTTTAGTTGCTAGAACTCTTGTTGGGGAAATTTGTGTAGGGAGAATGGTGTAGAGTTTATGTAGGGAGAAAGTTCAAAGTTCAAGGTCCCCTTCTAAGGTAAAAATGAGGGGTTTAAATAGGTAGATAAAAGAGGAAAATGTGGTCTTTCAACCAATAGAAAAATAAAGAGAAATAAAAGAAATAAAAGAAAATCAAATAATAAATAAAAGAAATATTTAGTTTTTGGGAAAAAGCTAAAAATATGGGATTGAGAGGTTACAAAATAAAAAAGAGTTAATGCTAGATTAAGACATGTGATAAAAAGATGTTTTTGATTCTAAGAATGGAGGGAAAAGGCTGCAATCCGTAACAGTCAAAGTGGGAAGCGCGCGAGTCCGGCCTATTGGACCAAACACGCGCGCGCCCCATGACCATTACGGGAGGCACCCGCGGGTGAAAATAACAGAATGACTCTAAAAGTTAACTCTGTTATGCAGTTTAGTCCAAAACTAACGGAATCAGTTAGGAACTTAACGGAAGTAACATAAATTAACAAAAACAAGTTAAATAAAAATACTATGTATGCAATCGGGGTGAGAGGTCCAAAGCGGGTGTCTACAGATCGTGCTAGAAACCTGCCTACGTATTACTCGAAAGGAAATCAGACCAAACGTAGTTCGACTCCAAAAACACGCAAAAACGGTCATTTGAGGTATTTTGAAAATCATTTTGAAAGCAATACTGCGGTAAGTAAAGTTTAGAGTTTAGAGAGTAACCCATACTGAGGAATCAATGTCCTTGACCAATTCTGAATATACCCTGTTGTTGATGACGAATCGTCCTCGGTTTGTTGATGACATAGTGACCATAGAGGGCTTATTTTTGTGCCTTAGTGACACAAGGTACTTCGGTACCGGAATAACCACAGAAATGCTTACTTTATGCCTTAGTGACCGTAGGGTGTCTTCGGTGCCGAAATGACCATAGAGGTGCTTATATTATGCCTCAATGGCCATAGGGTGTCTTCGGTGCCAGAGTGACCATACATGTGCTTACTTTTATGCCTTGATGACCATACGGGTGCTTTGATGCCAGAGTGACCATAAAGGTGCTTACTTTTATGCCTTGATGACCATACGAGTGCTTTGATGCCGGAGTAACCATAGAGGTGCTTACTTTTGTGCCTCAATGACCACATGGTGTCTTTAGATGAAGGTTCCATGGTGCCAGAATGACCATAAGGTGCTTATTTTATGCCTTAATAACCATAAGGTGTCTTTGGTGTCAGAGTAACCATAGAGGTGCTTATTTTTGTGCCTCAATGACTACAAGGTGTCTTTGGTGCCAGAGTAACCATAGAGGTGCTTATTTTTGTGCATCGAGAGCTATAAGATTAAGTAGAATTCGTGGACGATTTTTTTTTAAGGAGGGAAGATTGTGATTTTTTGACATTTATAGAATTAGTTTTCGGGGTGATACATGAACCTTATTTTCTCTTTTAAATAATGTAAAAGTTTAGTGAGATCATTGTGACAAATAGTAATTGAGTGAAAACATTACCTAGGGTTTATCTTTTCACATTGGGTGTTGTTATACACAACCGTAAAACTTGTGAATACATCCGTAATTATGCATTACAGTGTTGTATCATCTAAAATTTCAAGTATATTACGGGTGTTTATAACAACACCCTTTCACATTCTGCTACAAATTTGATTTTCCCCAATTTTAACCCTCCACGGGCCACCACCATGCTACACATCCCAATGACCCCGATTTCCTTCTAGGGTTTACGAAATTCAACTTTTTCATCACCCAATGGGCTCCCTAACATTCATCAGCAATCGCAAACGTGTACACTTCGATCAACATTTAACTCAATCAGCAAATCCGAGTCTCCCTTCATACGTAATTTCAAATATTCTCACGTTTTTAAGAAGCCCAAAATTTCGAATTCATCGATGAATGATAGAGCTATCAGCTCGAGAAGTGTAGTTTCAAGACTTCAATTGTATCCTGCCTTTAAGCAGAAGATTGAGCGGGAAGTTCATGCACCTACAAGGGACAGGTTGGAAGAGATTGCTGCAAAATATAGGGAATTGGATGGGAAAGTTGTGATTGAGGAGAAACCTAGTTCTTTGCCGATGGTAGCTTCGGATTTGACTGATGGGAAATTGTTGGAATCATTGTACATTTCTGCTATAAAGTATGATGATAAGTTGAGTATATTGAAGAATCAAATTAAGGAGAAAGAGAAGTTGTTGGAGACATTTCAGCTGTTGCGCCCTGCTAAGAAACAAGTGGTTAGATGTTTATCTTTTCTTGTGTTGAAATTGATATATGCTTATTCTTAGTGATTGTTAGGTTATTTTTATTAATTAAATTGGCCATTTGTTGTTCAGTATTCCGGTAAGCTTTATTGTTGAAATTTTCAGGATGTAAGTAGTGAGCCCTTCTTGCCGCTTAAAGAGGATGAAGAGACTGAGGTTGCTCGTGCTTTATCTAATGCCTCTCGGTACAGTTTTAATATATTTTAGACTAAAATATGAGTAAAAGGAGGGTATAACCTAGTTACATTTGAGGTAATTTGTTATCGAAGGTGCTTCTTGTAATCTTTTGAGGTTCAACTTTTGCAGGAAGAAGGTTTTGGTCACTCATGAGAACTCTAATATTCAAATTACTGGAGAACTATTGCAGGGTTTAAAACCACGTGAATGGTTGAACGGTGAGGTGACTTTTTTTCTACATTTTGTATCTTTTCATTGATTCAATCTAATACTTAAATGGATGATCTTGTACACTTTCTTGTTTGATAGATTATTAGCGTGCATCTCGAGCTATTGAATGGCTCCAAAGAACTGCGTTTTAAATAGAGTGACTAGCGCTTGCACGCCTTTTGTGACGAGGAAGAGTTTGATAAACACTGAGGATATTTGTCGTTGGCCCCTAGGCAAATGGCTGGAATCTTGCTCTTTTATTTTCCAAATTAATTTTCATATAATTGAAAATAATCTCTGGAAAATAAAAGGCGCAATTGCCAACCGAGTCGTGATTGCCAACTGTGTCTTTTATAACCAGGCACATTTTTGGTAAGAGCAATGCTAGGGGCACAAAATAATGTCACAAAATCTTGCTCACACAATGAGGTGTCGATATTTTATTGGTTGCATCGATAATGGACCCGCCACACTCTAATTAAAAACACCAATAAAATCATTACACCTAGGATTTTGTGAGCAAGATTTTGTGAGTTTTTTAGTATTATTCTTTTGGTAAATAATTTTTCAACTATGTCAGTTTGGTACATAATTTAATAAAGCCAATTTTGAAAAAAAGTTCCTGTGAGTCGTATTTACTCTCTAGTTGCTGCACCATTATGAAAACCCTCATTTATTGATCTAAAATTATTTTTCGAGGTTCATTCGTACTAACATACAATACAATGGGGGTATATAATTAGACATACAAACTTAGGGTGATGTCTGAACGGATGTCTGAATGTATTGGTAGGTGTTGAGAACATGTTCTTCTTTACAAAAAACTTGATTTTAGGGCTTGTGAAATGTAAGTGTTTTTTAAATGTGAAACTAGCTTATGATGCAAAGCATATACTGTCATAATCTTTAACTAAGGCTCCTTTTTTTTTTTTTTTTTTTTTTTATGAGAAACTAGCTTACTATGTGTAAATCGGATTAAAATTTAGAAGTTTGTTCCCTTTTGTTGATTGGCAGGTGTCAATAAATTTTAACGACGAGAAAATTCAACTTGAAGATTATGTGTTTTCGTTGAAGAGCATGGTTGGGATGACTACTCTGACTGAGGCGGTAGGCATTGGCCGAGGGAGGCAAGATCTTACGGGTGCCTCCATACCTATTTGTCCCGAGGTGCCTACTGGAAAAGTCTGTTCTGCCCTCAGTCCCAACGAAATTGTTAAGATATTAACAGGGGATTATAAGCTCAGCAAAGCCCGGTCCACTGATTTGTTCTGGGAAGCTGTGTGGCCTATTTTGGTCAACATAGGATGGAAGGAAACATGGTCTAGTAGCCATAATTTTGCTTCAAGTTCAAAGCAATCTCATGTCTTTTTTGCCCCTGGTGTTCTGATATCGTCCTCGAGGAAAACAATGGTCAAAGGGCAACATTATTTTGATTCCATCATGGATGTTCTGAATTTGATTGCTTCTAATCCCGGAATTCTTGATCTTGATAAAAAAGAGGATGAAGAAAAGGAGAAAGACTTGCCTGAGGATTTTTCAAGAAAGTTGACCTCGTTAAGCCAATCTGGAGAAGATAACGAGAATGTTAAGAAGTTAACGAGGTCAAGATCTGAGAATGTTAAAAGGAACGATCTCAAAGCAGAAACCTCATCAGATCATAGGAATGGGTCCAAGAACCCGAATGCTGGTAATGCCCAAGAAGCATGTAACCAAGAAGCATCCGGTCAAGGCTTGGTCAATTTGACCGACCCAAGTTCAGATACTCTGGAAAGACGTGAGAATGTCCGCTCTTCTCAAGTCAAGTTGTCTGCTGCCACCAGTTCTTCACTGGCTAGTTCAATGGAGAGCTTTGAAGAATGGGCTCAGGTCAACGAACCTAATGACCGGCCTCTTCTTGATCTGAACTTACCAGCAGAAGAGGTTGACTTTGACTGCGTTGACTTTATGACAGAAGTAGCCGATCCCCAAAATACCCCTACTGAACATTGTGAACCCATGGCTGGAGCTGAGCCGGTCAATACTGAGGAGGAGCATGTCAACCTGAATTCAAGACGACATAGCTTAAGAAATAGACCGCCTACTACAAGGGCCCTTGAAGCTTTTGCCCAGGGGTTCTGTCAGTAAACAGTAGGAAGGTTAGAGGGGAAACTTCTCGCTCGAGATCAAGAAACTCTCAAGAGGAGGGTGGGGGTAGTGGGGTTTGTACAAGTGAGGCTGCTAATGGTACAAGCAGCAGCATGTCTAGGAATGGAGAGATTTGAGTTAGTCCCCTCCCAAACAGGTCTGAAACAAGCCAAGGTGATGTTAGTTTGTGTTATAGAAGGATGTTACCAGGCCCTAACGTTGACAATAAACGATGTAAGTTCTTGTGGTATTCTTGTTCATATAGGTCTGTCTACAACGGAATACGAAACGTAATAAAACAAGAGATTTGACAAATGTCAAAAATCAAGAATTTTTGTCGGATTTCTTTTTTGAAGATTGAAGTTCTTGGTTGTGGTATGGCATGGCATGGCATGGAATGGCCTGATAACCAAACTTGAGAGAAGAAGAATGGTAATGGAGACCAATGGTCTGTAAAAGGTTTTTGATTCAGTATAGAACATTTTACTTACATTTTTTTTTTTTTTTTTTTGGGGGGGGGGGGGGGGGGGGTGTTAGGGGCCAATGTTGTTACTGAAATGCTCTCTATGTGTTACTTACTACCTTTGTGGAGTAAAGGAGTTTTAGTTTGACTTTTAGGGTCAACTTGACAAATTTTTCTGATGAATCTGATATGAACATCAACTTGTTTTCACAATAGTTGCAGTGTTTGTAATCAAGCAAGAACAAAACATCATTTGCATATTCTAAGTTTGCGAAATGCCAATCATGAATCGTCATCTGGGTTTCATTTTTCAATATTGAAGTTCTTGGTTGTGGCATGGAATGTCATGGCTTGGCCTGTTAACCAAGCATGAGAAGAAGACGAAATGGCTTCTGAGCAGTGCAGTGACTGCATTACTATAGTACAAGCAATGTACAGTCATGGTATTTCTAAACAGCTGTCTTGGGTTTCTACAAAGCTAATGCATTGGCTAAAATTGTTGGGGACAGGGGGGACAGGACACTGGGATGTGCTAGTTGCTGGTGTAGGGGTTTCTGCCATTATGTTTAGAAATAAAAATTCAACTATTCCGTTAACTTCTGTTGGAAGAATTACATCATTATTGATAAACAAAGCATATAGTAATTGTAAACTGAAGTAGAATATAAAAACAATGTAACCAAACTAATGAAATATGTGGTTAATCGAATTGTGTCCGAGCTGTGTTAGACACTCTCTTTAAGACAAATTCGTCCCCTCATCTTTATGTGTTTGAGGTGATTCACGGACATTCGTCTCCCAAGATAGAACACGCGAACCGAAGCTCTTCTAGCACACTTGAATTAGTAATTATACATGTTTGAGTGCAAAACAGAGAGTGGAGATTTTAAATAGTGAAAATCTCGAGTAAAACTTATTTTACACTCGCTTTAGTGTAGAACTTGTTTTCATCCCTTTATGTAAAACAGTCTCCTAATGTAAAACAAGTTTTACACGTTTCTTAGTGTAAAACAGGTTTTTCATAAGACTTGACTCTTTTAAATATCAACGGAAACGTGCCTCTAACGACGACTTAATTATACATGTTTTCTACGAATTTCGAAATGGATTTTGAATAATCAAAATACAGTTTAATGTTGGAACAATTATATACCCCTGAATGCCACACTCATATTTAGTAAAGGATTGAGGAAGAGATGAAGCGGAAGCGTTAGGAATATACCTGTTGAATCCATGTTGATATCTTTCGGGATAATATAGATGAAGAAGAATATGTAGGAAAATGATCTTCTAAATGATAATGTCTCTTAAACTCACGATGTCTTCTTAGCAATAATGAAGATTTATTTAGTATGAGAGAATAAGAAATCAAGTAGTCTCTAGGGTTGATGGAAGACCCTTTATATAGGAGACAAGGTGACATTTCACTTAGGGACCACACCCTTTCAAGCCACCCTTTCAAGCTTGATGATGTTGTATTACCCTTTTGCCCATCACAATTAGATAATTATACATCAAAAGGAATTCTACACATTTTATTATTGTTGACTATACTTTATATTAATATCATAGACATGATTTTATTTATGGAAGTGCTAAATAATTTGTGTTGCAAGCCATAATGATCTAACAATCTCCCACTTGGGTTGCAAAACAAATTTCTTCCTTTTAAATCATGAATATAACATAAATGACAACCCTTATGTGCACTTTGTTGTCATCTATAACAATCTCGTCCATTAGCCATATAAGTATAGGACTAAAGGGGCAGTCGTTGTAATTGATTCGCAACTAAACCCACTATAATCACATATACAAATTTTAACTAAATGACATAGATCAAAAGTATAGATGTGTAGCATGGAACATAATGAATATATACATATTCTCCAACTAGTCCAACTTTAACTAAATGAGATCAAAACTTTAAAATAAAGAACAATAAATTGAAGAAACAACACAAACTCCCACTATATTAAATGTTATCAAAAGTTGTTACACCATATGAGCAACATGCTCGTGAAACACTAAAGGTGATAACGCCTTAGTAAACGGATCCGCTAACATAGAGTTTGTACCAATAAGTTGTATTTCTATTTGTTCTTTTTGTACCCTCTCTCTTACAACAAGAAATTTAATGTCAATGTGTTTAGACTTTGACGAGCTCTTGTTATTGTTGGAGTACAAGACCGCTGCCCTATTGTCACAATATAGCTTAATAGGTCTTTCGACGCTATCGACAATACGCAGTCCCTTAGTGAATTTATGCAGCCATATAGCTTGATTGGATGCCTCGAAACAAGCAACGTACTCGGCTTCCATGGTGGAGGAAGTAACGAGTGTTTGTTTGGCACTTCTCCAAGAAATTGCTCCATCGGCTAATGTAAAGACATACCCAGACGTTGATTTACGGCTGTCTTGGCATCCAGCAAAGTCGGAATCGGAATACCCAACGATCTCAAGATTATCCGACTTTGAATATGTAAGCATGTAGTCCTTGGTGTTTTGTAAATACCGCATCACTCTTTTGGCTGCGACCCAATGTTCTCTCCCCGGATTGCTTTGGTATCTACCAAGCATCCCAACAATATAAGCTAAGTCTGGACGAGTACAGACTTGAGCATACATTAAGCTTCCTACTGCTGATGCATAAGGGATATTTTCCATATACTTAGTTTCAAAATTGTTTTTGGGACATTGACTTAGACTGAATTTATCTCCTTTAGAAACAGGGGTGTCATGTGGTTTACAGTTTTGCATGCTAAACCTTTGTAATACCTTCTCTATATAGGACTTTTGTGATAATCCTAAAGTACCTCGTGAGCGATCACGGTGTATTTGAATTCCTAATACAAAAGATGCCTCACCAAGATCTTTCATTTCAAATTTGTTTGAAAGAAATTTCTTAGTTTCTTTTAGAAGGTTTATATCATTACTAGCTAGCAAAATATCATCCACATATAAGACTAAGAATATAAACTTACTCCCACTGAACTTATGGTATATACAATCTTCACCAATATTCATTTCAAAGCCAAATGAAATAATTACTTGGTTAAATTTGAGATACCATTGACGGGAAGCTTGCTTGAGCCCATAAATGGATTTCTTAAGTTTACAAACTAAATGATTAGTTTGTTCCAAAACATCCACCATTTCTGGTTTCTTCATATAGATGGTTTCCTCAATGTCTCCATTGAGAAAAGCTGTCTTAACATCCATTTGATGAAGCTCAAGGTCATAATGTGCTACTAATGCCATAATGATCCCAAAGGAGTTTTTAGAAGATACCGGAGAGAATGTTTCTTTGTAATCAATACCTTCCTTTTGAGTGAAACCTTTAGCAACAAGACGAGCCTTATGTCTCTCCACATTACCTTGTGAATCCTTTTTGGTTTTAAATATCCATTTACAACCAATAGGTTTCACATCCTTCGGTAATGGGACAAGATCCCAAACGTCGTTGTCTTTCATAGATTTCAACTCTTCATTAATGGCATTGATCCACTCATGAGAATTAGGACTATTAATGGCTTGATGGAAGGTGAGAGGCTCATCTCCCACTAAACCTAAGTGTCCTTCATTCTCGGCTAGATACACCTCATAATCACCCGAGATGGAACTTCTTCTTACTCTATTTGATCTTCTTAAAGGCACCGGTTCTTCCTCATTTTGAGGTTGTTGAATTTCCTCATTTTGATCAACATTTTCATGTTGTTCAATATTTATAGGGGAGTCAATATTTTGAATTTGTTCCTCTTGAATTTCAGGTACAAGTACTTGATTTTCGATTGGAACTACTAAGGGAAGAGGTATAGAAATGGATTCCTCCTCTTCCTTAAATTCAAAATTATTATTCCTAATTTCCCCTCTAAACTCAACATCCTCAAAAAACCTAGCATTTCCCTTTTCAAAAAACGTTCTAGATTTCGGGTTGTAAAATTTATAGCCCCTTGATCTCTCGGTATACCCTACAAAGTAGCAACTAACTGTCTTAGCGTCCAGTTTTCCTTCGTTAGGCCTATAAGGCCTAGCTTCTGCTGGACAACCCCAAACATGAAGATGATTTAAGGACGGTTTCTTATTCGTCCATAATTCATACTGGATTTTATTGTTAGTAGCCTTAGAGGGAGCCCTATTGAGAAGATAAGTTGCGGTTTTTAAAGCATCGCCCCATAATGAGTGAGGTAAAGAAGTATTAGAAACCATACTTCTTACCATTTCCTGAAGGGTTCTATTACGTCTCTCAGCTACACCATTCATACTAGGCGAACCCGGCATAGTGTAGTGAGGGACAATCCCACACTCTTCTAAGTAGCGAGCAAAAGGACCCGGACGTTGTTCTCCCGAACCGTCATTCCGACCATAGTATTCACCACCACGATCGGATCTAACGTTCTTAATAGTCTTACCTAGTTGATTTTCAACTTCGGTCTTAAAAGACTTGAAAACGTCCAATGATTGAGACTTTTCATGAAGTAAATAAATGTATCCATATCGAGAGTAGTCGTCTATGAACGTAATAAAGTATTGTTGACCATTCCAAGAAGGAGTAGGAAATGGCCCACAAATATCCGTATGTATTAGTTCTAAGACGCTTGATGCTCTCGAGGATATTTTTCTTTTCAAGTTTGTAAACTTTCCTTTTAGGCATTCAATGCAAAAGTCCTTTTCAGGAACATCAAGTTTATTTATGATTCCTTCTGACACACGCTTATCAATTCTCCTTTTAGAGATATGACCCAAACGCCTATGCCATAAGGTATAAGAATTTTCACTTGAAAACTTTCGCTTCTTAGATTTAGTTTCATTATTATGGGACTCATTGATTGTTTGAGTAGTGTTAAGCAAATAAAGATTATCACTACTCGATAAAGTACTAGTACCAACAATAATGGAATTGAAATATAAATCACATCTATTATTACCAAATGAACAAGAGTAACCCTCTTTGTCCAAAACAGTGATAGATATTAAATTCCTTCTAAACGAAGGTACAATAAAAGTATTATTTAATACAAAATAATATCCTGTACTTAAGAACAATCTAAAGGTTCCAATGCCTATGACTTCTACCGGGTTCCCAGCTCCCATATAGATGAATCTTTCATCCTCGCTAGGTCTTCGGTAATTCAGGCAACCCTGCATAGACATACTAATGTGAGTTGTTGCACCAGAATCCAACCACCATGTATATGAAGGAATTGAAACTAAATTAGCCTCAGTACAAACAAGACCAAATGACATACCTTTCTTAGCACGCCAAGCGTGATACTTAGGGCAGTCATACTTCATGTGCGTAGGGTCCTTGCAAAAGAAGCACTTCTTTTCCTTACGATCATCAGATGATCCTGTTGGGTATGTTTATTATAAACCACTCCTATTACCTTAATTTGATTGATCCCATAACCTAATTTTACTCTTTGTGGACTTTAGGATATATTGTAAGAAGTACTTGTACTTCATTTAGAATAAGTCCACTTTATAGTTGAATAGGCTTAGCAGATTAGGACTCAATTTTTTCTAAGTCTAGAAAAATGAGGTAGGTCCATTGCCTACCGCATGTAACCTACCGCATGACCAAGGTGCCGCATTCTCTATGCTTGCCGCAGATAACCTTGCCGCATGGTTTCATTCTACCGCGTGAATCTCTACCGCATGGAACCTTGGTTGAAGAAACTCAAGTTTGTTCAAACTTAACCATGGTCACACGTGTGTCCTTACCTTGGTTAGTTTAGAACGTTGCAAATTCAAATTTCAAATTTGAATACAACTGTCATCATAGTACAGTTGGACCACCATGACTCTGCAACAAAAGGACAACTCAGAATGAGCTCCAATTAGAAATCAACAGCTCATTGTCCTCCAAACTTGCCCTCCAAGAATTCAAACGGCTAGTTTTTCCTTCAAGGCTATAAATAGTCCTTGTGTTCTTCATTGAACTCACGCTGAGATTCTAAGAGAGAAATTGCTGTTGAAATTCTTGGTGATTGAAGATCATACTCAAGATTTCCAGAATCCTTTGAATCTTCAAGCACTCAACCTTAAAGTCTTCAACAAATCTCCAGCAACCTTCAAGATCAAATCTCAAGCCTCTCAACACAAGATTCATTAGGCTCTAAAATCATATAGATTTCAAAGAGCTCTTGATTCTTACACACACTCACCCCGATTGATCAATCACATAGATTGAATCATTAGGGATACACTGGTCTAAGTCTAGGATTGTTTTTCATAGAAAATAGGAGTTAATTCAGTTCTTCATCTTTGTAATCTGTACTCAAAAGAATTAATACATCCTCCATTCAAAATCCAAGACTGACCATCTTGGTAAAGGACGTAGATCTTTTAACAGATCGAACCTTTCCAAATCATTGTGTCATTTACTTACTGCACTTTACCTTTCTGCAAATTTACTTTAAGTCTTGTTCATCTTGTTCATATTGTTCTTCACTTGTTCATATTAATCTTGTTTGTCTTTTAGTGTTTGATCTTTCAGATTTAAGAACAAGTGTGAATTGTGTTTGTTTGTCTACCTCATTGCCTAAGTTAAAATCTGACCAACTTATCATTTACCAAAAATCTCTAAGACACAATTTTCAATCTTTCAACCTACCTCACCTTAACCTACCGCACTACCTACCGTATATACACCTACCGCAGATCTGCCTACCGCAAAATCAAACCTACCGCATTGAACTTATCAAAACCAACTCTTATCTTGTTTCAACGAAAACTTCCGCTGTGCATTTTACACTTGACCGTGTGGTTTTTATCTACCGCAAGATTCAAGTGTAAGCATAAAGGTTGAATTTTGAAAAAGGGTTGAAATTTTAAATAGGCTATTCACCCCCCCCTCTAGCCTCTTTTCATACCCTTGTTGTGTCTCTGGGACCAACAAGTGGTATCAGAGCAAACACCTTTATAAAACTTCTGTTTTTCAAGCTTAACAGCTTGGGTGCCGATTCAAAATGGCAAGTCAGAAAACTATGGCAACGGTTAACTTCACTCACGTTCCAGCGTTCGACGAAGATAATTTTGACGTATGGAAGCACAGCATTCTGACTCAGTTCTACTCCATGGACGAGCAACTTGGTGATTGTCTAACCATTGGACCATACTTCCCAATGAAAGCTAATCCGGATCCAGAAACCAATGGTGCAAATCCGACTATCAAGAAACCAAAAGCTGAATGGACCGATGAAGAGAAAAGACTGGTTGGAATGGATGTGAAAGCAAAAAGTATACTTCTAAGTACCTTGAGTACGTCACAGCGTCGACAGATCATGGAATGTTCTACTGCAAAAGAACTTTGGGATGCAATTGAAGATTACATCGAAGGAGATCAAGCTTGCAAGGAAAGCAAAAAGTTTGCAATTCAAAGAAGATTCAACAACTTTGCTAAGATCCCCGGTGAATCTCTAAGAGCCACTTATGATCGTTATTGTAAGATCGTAAGTACTTATACAGCACTCGGAAAGAAGCTTACCAAGAAAGAAATCAATGTTAATTTTCTTGCCGCTCTTAGTTCGCAATATCTACACAAAGGAAATACTCTTGAAGATACCAAGCTACTAGATGACATGTCTCTCAGAAGCCTCTATGCCAACCTCAAGGTCTTTGATATCAAGCTTAACAACATTGCTGAAATGGAAGGAAAAACAAAGAGCTTATCGTTGGTTGCTCAAAAGGAAGAAGTGATCGAGGAAGAAGATCCAAAAATCTCCACATCAGACTTACTTGATATGGATGATGATGATTTTGCTATGTTCGTGAAAAGATTCCAAAAGTTCAGAAAGACAGCAAGACCCGGATCAACAAGCAAAGCTCCAACAAGGTTTTCAAGGAGCAGCCCTTCAAAGAAGAAAGAGAACTTCAACTTCTCTAAGAAGAAAGAAGATCTTGTTTGTTTTAATTGCAGGAAACCAGGTCACTTCGCATCAGAATGTCCCATTCCCAAGTATGAGTATATGAAGAAGAAAAGTAACTTTACTCCAAGGTATTCAAAGCAAAAGGGAATGGTGGCTGAAGAAGACTCTACCTCAAAAGAGTTAGCTACTTGGATAGAGTCAGACTCTGATGAAAGCGATGAGGATTCTGAAGAAGGTCACATTTGTTTGGTCGTCCAGTCCGATGATGAGGATGATAATAAAAGTCGTCGCTCACCAAATGCAAAACCTAAACGGATAAGTTATACGGCCGATGAACTTGCTGAAAAAGGATTCCTAACTCCGGTTCAAAAGAATGGTGATCTTCTATTTTCAAGATGTGATGTTAGTGCAGCAAAGAAGGCTCTACTAAACCCCAAAGTGAAGGAAGTTCTGTCTACCACACCTCAAGTCAAGTTTGACATTTCTCCCGATGAACAAGAAAAGATGTTTGCAAAAGCTGAACAGGTAATTAGTAAATTCTCTGGCATGAAGGAAGCTTTAGCACTTTCAACTGAAGAAATTTCCCAGCTCAAGACGGAGAAATCTCTACTAAGATCTGAACTCACCCTCCTTAAGGAGCAGATCAAGAGCATGACTCCTCTTACTGATCGAAACCGTTTCTTAGAAGAACAAAATGCTATATTTAAAGTTAAAAACGATGAATTGGTTGCTGAGATAAATGACTTGAAAAAGATCACTAATGAGTGGACCAATTCTCGTGTCACTATGGAACAAATCTTAGAATCCCAAAAGCCTAGTGGTGATAAGGAAGGCTTAGGATTTCAAACTAATGACAACTTTAAATGTGCATCTTGTTGTGAAAGAGATGAGAAATTTACCCCGCAAACTTTGGAAGGGTCAAAGGCTAAACATCATGTTTCAAAGGGTGTAGGACAAGAACCAAAGAAGAAACTAGAGTTCAACTATGTCTATCCTAAGAAACAAACTGGCAAGGCAAAGATGAAAGGTATTGCCATGGATGAACCTACCGCAGAGGCTTCCTCTAGCAAGGTAGATGGCGCTCCCTACCGCATTATCCTGTCGCGAGGTCAATCGACCGCACCAAGGAAGATAGCGACCGCAAGGAAGCCATCGACCGCAAGTGGCAGCAAGGCAGCAAAGTTCAAAAGGATGAATTTTGTTAAGGAGACCTCATCCATACCAGTAAATGATGTTGTGCTCAAAACTTCAACGAAGTTTGTTAAAACTCAGTTGGGTGGCTTCCACCATTGTTCTGTGTGTGATGGTTATGGTCACAAGGCTGCTGAATGTCTTTTGAGATTCACACCCAATCCCAGAAAGAGTAACCCTCCTTCTGTGAGACAGGTGTGGGTCGTCAAAATTTGCTAACCCTTTGGACCCATAAGAATAAAAAGGGGACCTTGTTCTTAAATGTCTATTTTGTAGGTCCTCTGCTTAATGGCTGGACTCTACAAGGATAGATCAAGTTTATGGTATCTCGATAGTGGCTGTTCAAGGCACATGACCGGAGATATCAACTTATTGGAAGATGTCCGTGAAGAAAAAGGGCCATCAGTAACCTTCGGAGATAATAACAAAGGAAAGACTGTAGGATATGGAGTCATTCGTAAAGGAAAAATCACCATCCAAGAAGTCTCTCTAGTTATTGGACTACAACACAATCTACTCTCAATATCTCAGTTCTGCGACAAAGGATTGCAATGCCACTTCACTTCAAATTTCTGTCTCATCAAAGATGGCATATCCGGCGTCACTTTGCTCAAAGGGATTCGTAAGAAAAATGTTTATGTTGTTGATTTTAATTCATCTTGCATTTCTTCTAATCTCTGTTTTGTAGCAAAGAATGTTAGTGAAAATAGTTGGCTGTGGCATAAAAGACTAAGTCACTTAAACTTCAAGTATCTCTCCAAGATTGGTTGAGAAAATCTAGTTCGTGGTCTACCCAAAGTAGCTGATCACCACGATGAGAAGTGCACAGCATGTCAACTAGGCAAACAACCAAAAGCGTCTTTCTCCAGCAAGACGACACCTTCAACTTCTAGATGTTTGCAACTACTTCATATGGACCTGTTTGGACCTGTTTCTACCGCAAGTATTGGAGGAAATAGATATTCCTTAGTTGTGGTAGATGACTACTCAAGATATACGTCGGTCGAGATGATGAGCTCCAAAGATGATTGTTATGACATTTTGACCGCACTCCTTAGACAGCTCCAAACACAAAAAGAAGATGACATCGTTAGTGTTCGATCCGACAACGGTACAGAATTCAAGAACAACGGTGTTGCTCAATACTGTGATGATCATGGTATTGACCACAACTTCTCTGCTGCTGGAGTTCCACAACAAAACGGTGTAGTGGAAAGAAAGAATAGAACGTTGATAGAGGCCGGAAAGACAATGATTGCTGAAGCAAAGCTACCTCAATACTTTTGGGCTGAAGCCGTCAACACAGCATGCTTCACTCAAAATAGATCCCTCATCAACAAGACCTACAACAAAACTCCTTATGAACTTTGGAGAGGAAGAACCCCCAACATAGCATACTTCAAGATATTTGGATGCAAATGCTTCATTCTCTACAACGGTAAAGAACATCGAGGTAAATTTGCTCCTAAGGCCGATGAAGGTATATTTATTGGGTATGCTAAACACTCAAAAGCTTTTCGTGTATTTAATAAAACCACTCTTAAGATAGTTGAATCTGTCCATGTTACTTTTGATGAACATTCTCTTCTTGAGCCACATATGGCTCCAAATGTTGCTGATGATTTTGTTGAGATAAATGAGACAGGTACAACTCAACCACAAAATCAATCAACTCAAGGAAACCCATCTACCTCAACTGCACCTCCATCTACCTCATATGAAGCACCAGAAGTTGCCTCATCTGCTGCTACCTCAAATGGAGTTGAAGTTGAGACACCCATAAATGTTGAAGAACCTATCCCTTAAATTACTTATGATTGGGATGGCACAAATGATGTACCTCTAGAAGATTTACAACCACCATCAACTCAACCAGATATACCTCAAGAAGTTCGTGAGGTTAGAGACCACCCAATTCAGAATATCATTGGTGACTTGCATTCTGGTGTTCGAACAAGAAGATCAAACTCTGATGCACTGACCGCATTTATATCTCAAGTTGAACCCAAGAAAGTTGATGAAGCACTCCAAGACTCAAGTTGGGTTGTTGCTATGCAAGAAGAGCTCAACCAATTTGAAAGATGCAAAGTTTGGACCTTAGTTCCAAGGCCACAAGATCAAGGAGTGATTGGTACAAAGTGGGTATTCCGAAACAAGATGGACGAGAATGGAAGCATCACAAGGAACAAAGCAAGGTTGGTTGCACAAGGATATAGACAAGAAGAAGGCATTGATTATGATGAAACATTTGCCCCCGTTGCAAGACTCGAAGCTATAAGAATATTCTTAGCTTATGCCTCTTACAAAAGATTCAAGCTATATCAAATGGATGTGAAGAGTCCATTCCTCAACGGTGAACTTCAAGAAACAGTCTTTGTTGCTTAACCACCCGGATTTGAAGACCCCAAATTTCCAAATCATGTCTACAAACTCCGTAAAGCTTTATATGGACTCAAACAAGCTCCACGAGCATGGAATCTTCCTCAACCAAGCCAAGTACACTAGAGATCTCATCAAGAAATTTGGACTTGAAAATGCAAAGGCATACGACACTCCTATGGCTACTGGTAACAAGCTTGATAAAGACTTGAAAGGTAAGAAGGTTGATCAAACCTTATATCGAGGTATGATTGGCTCTCTCCTATACTTAACTGCTAGTAGGCCAGATATCATGTTTAGTGTTTGCGTTTGTGCCCGTTATCAAGCTGATCCTAGAGAGGCACATCTTATTGCTGTTAAACAAATTATTCGATATCTATCTGGGACTATTAACCTTGGACTTTGGTACTCCAAAGATTCAACTTTTGATCTTATAGAATACTCAGATGCAGATTATGCAGCATGTACCATCGACAGGAAAAGCACGAGTGGAACTTGTCATTTCCTTGGAAATCGACTAGTTTCATGGGCAAGCAAGAAACAAGCCTCAGTCTCTGTATCTACCACAGAAGCTGAATATATAGCTGCTGGAAGCTGCTGCTGCCAAGTGCTGTGGATGAAGCAACAATTGGTTGACTACGAAATCAAAGAAGAAAATTGTCCAATCTTTTGTGACAATACATCTACCATTGCTGTCTCCAACAACCCTGTCATGCATTCCAAGACCAAACACATTGATATAAAATACCACTTTCTCAAGGATCATGTGGAAAAAGGTAATATCCATCTAGAGTATGTGAGTACTGATGATCAAATTGCAGATATTCTCACCAAAGCTCTCGACTTCAAGAGATTTAGGTATCTAAGAGGAGAAATGGGTATGCTTGAACTTTAACTCAAACTTGTCCATACAGATTTCTTGTACTAATGTTTGTCAAAAGTTCAAAATCAAGATAGGCACACGGCAGACATAGCACGGTCAAGCAAATACCATTGATTTTTCAATCCCACACTTGACCTCACCTCCAGTTTGCCGCATCATTCAAATGTTGCCGCACATTTCTCTGCCGCATAATATCTGTTACCTCATTGAAATACTTCATCGCAAAAGCTAAACCAAGCAAGGTAAAGACCTCAATCGACCGCACATGTCACAGTCGACCTCACAGTTACCGCACAAGGACCCCAGGTAAGTCATTCTAACTTAGAGATATTTAGGATGTTTCAGTCATATCTACCTCAAGGGCATTAAGGTAACTTCCTCTTTTCCCTCGTTCTATTTAATTCAAATATTTTGGAGCATTAAATTTTATTCCTTAAAATTATTTATGAGCCGTCATTAGGCTATTGACATGACACCTAGTAACCTCGCATTTAATTCGATCAGACATCCCTAGGTCACATCCGTACCTTTTGCAGAGTTAACCCTCCATCTTCCCATCATCTGACCTCTGCAAACCACCCTCCACCTCAAACCGTTCCACTTCCTTTTTATGCTCCACCACTCTCTGCATTTCACCTTTTCAGAAAATCATCTCTCTCTCTAAAACCTCTCTCTAAAACTATCGTTCATCTCACTCTCGATTCACCTCTATATAATGTCTAAACATCAATCCAAGAAATCTTCCAAGTCAACTGAATCCAGAGACGAAATTCCTAGTTCTATTCCATCTCAATCCGTTCCTCCAGTCGTAGTTATGGTATGAACTTCTTGAATCTCGTATATCTTTGGGTTGATTGTTTATTGTAACTTATATGTAGTTAAAACTTTGGGTTGATTGTTTATTCTTGGTTCTAGTTACTATATCTGTAGATTGCATAAGATTTCATCCAGGTTTGTTGAATTCGATTGAGCCAAATGGGTTTTTAAATTTTTTTTTCGGTATTCCAATACTTTCCCCTTTCAAATTTCTGATTTTAATGTTGTTTGTTTCTTGAAATTGATATGATTGTGTGTCTTTATTTGCATTTCCGACTCTATCTATGGCATTTTTGTTGAGGTTCAGTCAATTTCTGGGTATCTGGGTTTAGTTCGACCTATGGTGTTCTTGGTGTTCCTCTTAAGTGTTCTTCGTGTTCTTGACGAATTAACCTTTTTTTGATCCTTGTTAATTTACTTGCTTTTGATATTTGTGTTTCTGCCCTATTCACATTTTGATCTCGTATTGGTCTAACACCTCAATGTTTGCGGTATTGTTGTTAACTTCTCTGCCTACCGCAGCCTTTTGTTACCGTGCGTCACTTGACCGCACAATCATTGCTTTACACTCTTGTCAAGTGACCGCACGACCTACCTCGTTTTCTAAACTTTAAATTTTGCTTTGTTTCAGGACCTAAACCATTTCATTCCCGGGATAGTCATTGACCATGCAGATCTCAAGAAGGATGCAATTGGCCGCAATATCTTGGGTCGCATGCACAAATCTGGAATTCTCCCTCTCTTTACCTTTTCTCAAGAATTTCATCTCCCCGCTTTTGTTGACGAATTCTTCAGTTCGGCTGTTGAAATGGAAAGTCCAGAAGAGCCTGCCGAACATCCTAAATTCCTTAAAGCCACTGTTATGGGAATCCAATTGGCCTTTGATGCTAGTGACATTGCCCATGCCGTGGGAATCAAGAAAAGCAAGGATTTTGATACTATTTCACGGCAGGAGACCCTTAGTCTGGCTAAGAAACTAGCAGGCACGGCAGACATTCTCAAAATACAGCGTAAGGATGTTGGTGAAATAATGTACCATATTGGCCATCTGGTAGACCATGCTTTATTATGCAAGACTGGCAATCATGCCAACTTTACTCACACTCAATGGATGATCTCTGCTGCTATTTATCTTGGCAAGCGATTAGATTGGGGTCAAATCATGTATGACATCCTGCGAGCCAATATTCTCTCTTATAAGGATGCGGCTGATGAAGGCGAGACCAAGTACCGCACGAACAGTAGGTTGATTTCCTACTTGATGAGTCACACAATCAGAATTAGGGAATTGTATGAGCAGAACAAGAATTATAAGGTTCCAATTCCTACCTCAAAAGACTTCTGCCGCAAATCTATGAAGACCAATTACCGTAGTAATTTTGGAGATGAGATGTACCGCTCCTATCTTCTGAGAGATCCTATTGAAGAATACATCCCTCCCAAATACTCTAAGAGAGGTCAAGCAAATCTTGGTGATAGAATGGTTAGTGATGTGGAGGCTGCCGAATTTGAACAAGACCGCAAGAATGCTGCCGAAATGAAGGCACGTGAAAAGGGTAAGAATGTTGAACTCCCCTCTCCTCCAACTTCGGTTAAAGGCAAAGAGAAGGTTGGGGAACCGACAAGGAAGTCAAAACCAGTTTCCCAGGGCATCAAGATTGCACCTACCGCACCTGTTCGTCCTGCCGCTCCAAAACCTCCAAAATCTAAAGTTATTCCTACTGCACCTCAAATGTCTCCTTCCCCATCCCCTGAACCTCAACCAAAATCCAAAGTCTCTAAATCCCACTCTTCCAAACCTGCCGCGCCAAAACAACCCTATGTTGTCCCTCAATCTACCGTGCCTTCCCTTAAATCCAAACCTTCTATATCCCTCAAAACAGCACCAAGTAAGGGGGAGTCGTTTGACAAGAAAAGATCTCATACCCCTAGCCTTGTCAAAGTCTCCAAAAAGGCTAAGGTGGCTAAGCAACCTTCACCTGAGGTAATCTCCCCAACCCTTTCATCTGACGAGGAAATAGTGGTTGCCCCTCCCAAAATTTCAAAGAATTTTGTTCTGGATGCCCAAGAGGCTGATATGGAAGAAGTGAGTGGCTCTGAGAATGAGGATGATGCTGCCGCAGAAGAGGATGAGCAGTCTGAAGATGACACTGAAAGTGAAAAAGAGGAACAGGCTGTTGAGAAGCCTATTGACAAGGGATTGGTTGATGAGAGTTCTGAGGAAGAACATGGAGATTCTGCCGCAAGTGTCAAGTCTGCCGCAGAAAAGGATATGGATGTTGAAAATGTTGAAGAAGATATTGCTCCTGAGAAGATGAGTTCTTTTGTTGTTGTTGAAGATGTTGATGATGATGAGCCAATATCACCAAGGGTTACTGTTTCTGAGCAACATGTTGAAATTCCTCCTACCGCAGTTCCTGACCCTGCCGTGCCCACCCCTTTGAACGTTCAACCTGAGGCTGCCGCATCATCCACTGCTGAGCTCCTTGCCGCAGTTAAACTTTTGACTCAGATGCAGGCAGACACCCAGTCACAAGTTGATTCTCTAGTGTCTAGTATGGTGGCACTTCGAGAGGAGGTTATTGAGTTAAAATCTGATCAAGCCACTTTGAAGCGAGATGTTGCCGCACTTCCCTCCGAAATGATTGCGACCATTAAGGGGGAGAGTGTTGTGATAACAAAGGCTGTGAAGGACATCATCGGCAGAACAACTAGCACCTCTACCGCTCCTCCACCTCCTACCGCAGCTGATATTTCTTCACTCACTCTTGCCGCGCTCAAAGATGCGCTCAGAAAACAAACTGATTACATTAGTAATAGTGTTGTTAGTGGGGTTGAGGCGGCAAGCAAAGAGCTTTCAAAGTCAATGAATGATGATAAACTCGAAGTCAAGGATGAGTTGGGAAAGGAGCTGAAGAAGTTGAAATCTTCTCTAAAAGAGGAAATAATGGTTCAAACAAATACCGCTCTTCTTTCGGTTGCTGAAAAATTTACTCCCAAGATTACCACGATGACTGAAGCAATGAAGGTTCAAACCAACCGTATTGAGATCAACAACGTCAGAATTGAAGGACAATCTACCAAGATTGACCTCCTATCCAACCGCATCAATACGGTAATGAACAGGCTTAATCGACAAGGCGTGATTCAAGCTGCGCAGGAAGCTTTTCAACCTCCTGAAGCAGGTCACGGCAATGTTCAAGCTCACGGTGAAGAGGAAGAAGAAGATGGAGTCACTGCTCCAGTCATGATTCCAGGATTGAATATCCCAGCTTACCGCTTTCCTCTTGCCGCAAAATTCATTGAAGACCTCATTGATGTTGACCGTATTTGATCTGACCGCATGTGGTCATGAAAATTTGATGTTTAAAACAATCTTACTTTTATGTTTTTATTCTGGGTTTGTAAAACAATATTTCTCTTTTGTGATCCTTATACTCCTGCTGCCTTAATGATTATTACTTGGAGTATGTTATTGTGTTTGATGCATTTCTATTCCTCAGTATTCATTTTTTAAAATGTTTCAAATATTATTTCTATCTTCTAGGATTAGTAAATTGTTTTTTCTTTTTAGGACGATAGAAATCTATGACATTGGCTCAGAGTGTGCATTGACTTGGGACATGATATTTAATAAAATATTTATTCTTGAAAACATGTTTTTACCAAGTACAATGAATTAGCCTTTGTTATAGTAGGTAATGGTCTCAATCAAATAGGGGGAGATTGTTGGGTATGTTTATTATAAACCACTCCTATTACCTTAATTTGATTGATCCCATAACCTAATTTTACTCTTTGTGGACTTTAGGATATATTGTAAGAAGTACTTGTACTTCATTTAGAATAAGTCCACTTTATAGTTGAATAGGCTTAGCAGATTAGGACTCAATTTTTTCTAAGTCTGGAAAAATGAGGTAGGTCCATTGCCTACCGCATGTAACCTACCGCATGACCAAGGTGCCGCATTCTCTATGCTTGTCGCAGATAACCTTGCCGCATGGTTTCATTCTACCGCGTGAATCTCTACCGCATGGAACCTTGGTTGAAGAAACTCAAGTTTGTTCAAACTTAACCATGGTCACACGTGTGTCCTTACCTTGGTTAGTTTAGAACGTTGCAAATTCAAATTTCAAATTTGAATACAACTGTCATCATAGTACAGTTGGACCACCATGACTCTGCAACAAAAGGACAACTCAGAATGAGCTCCAATTAGAAATCAACAGCTCATTGTCCTCCAAACTTGCCCTCCAAGAATTCAAACGGCTAGTTTTTCCTTCAAGGCTATAAATAGTCCTTGTGTTCTTCATTGAACTCACGCTGAGATTCTAAGAGAGAAATTGCTGTTGAAATTCTTGGTGATTGAAGATCATACTCAAGATTTCCAGAATCCTTTGAATCTTCAAGCACTCAACCTTAAAGTCTTCAACAAATCTCCAGCAACCTTCAAGATCAAATCTCAAGCCTCTCAACACAAGATTCATTAGGCTCTAAAATCATATAGATTTCAAAGAGCTCTTGATTCTTACACACACTCACCCCGATTGATCAATCACATAGATTGAATCATTAGGGATACACTGGTCTAAGTCTAGGATTGTTTTTCATAGAAAATAGGAGTTAATTCAGTTCTTCATCTTTGTAATCTGTACTCAAAAGAATTAATACATCCTCCATTCAAAATCCAAGACTGACCATCTTGGTAAAGGACGTAGATCTTTTAACAGATCGAACCTTTCCAAATCATTGTGTCATTTACTTACTGCACTTTACCTTTCTGCAAATTTACTTTAAGTCTTGTTCATCTTGTTCATATTGTTCTTCACTTGTTCATATTAATCTTGTTTGTCTTTTAGTGTTTGATCTTTCAGATTTAAGAACAAGTGTGAATTGTGTTTGTTTGTCTACCTCATTGCCTAAGTTAAAATCTGACCAACTTATCATTTACCAAAAATCTCTAAGACACAAATTTTCAATCTTTCAACCTACCTCACCTTAACCTACCGCACTACCTACCGTATATACACCTACCGCAGATCTGCCTACCGCAAAATCAAACCTACCGCATTGAACTTATCAAAACCAACTCTTATCTTGTTTCAACGAAAACTTCCGTTGTGCATTTTACACTTGACCGTGTGGTTTTTATCTACCGCAAGATTCAAGTGTAAGCATAAAGGTTGAATTTTGAAAAAGGGTTGAAATTTTAAATAGGCTATTCACCCCCCCCCCCTCTAGCCTCTTTTCATACCCTTGTTGTGTCTCTGGGACCAACAGATCCTTTAGGCTTCTTATTGCTTGTTACCGCAATTTCCTTCCCTCTTCTATTAGTCCCATGAGAAGAGGTGGATGCTAAACGAGCACCTTCAATTTTAGGTTGCTTCAACCTATCTTCCTCTTGAGTCACATGTGAGATTAATTCATTAATATCCCACTTGTCTTTCTGACAATTATAGGTCACCTCAAAGTTGTTGGTAGTGGTGCCTTAGGCACGTTTAATAAACGTTGTGATTGTTATCATTTATTTCATATCAATAAAGAGATGTTTTGATTATTATTGTTGTTCATGTTTACTTATAATAATCCCCGTCACTAGTACTTGTTAAGCACTAGTATAAAGGCTAAATGGTCATGGGATGATCATGTTAGATTTATGGGTACTTGTTTGGAACAAGGTACTGGACATGACCCGCTCTATGAGATTTATGTCATGGTCTATGTCATACATATATCTCATATTAGTTATGTCATTTGAATCCTTAGACATGAAGTTATTATAGTCTTCCACTTGATGAACATTATGTTTGACATATTCAAACGCTACTTTTAACAGAGTAGTTATAAAGGGTATGATTGGCATAATCGGAATCCCGTTGGGAAGAATAATAAGCTAAATGGATTTGTCCCTCCTCGGAGAGATGTCAAGCTTGGGCCACTCGTAGGAATGATGTTGATGAAATGTTCGGCCGGACTCAGATGAATTGATTGGATCAATGTCATTTGGATTATCAACATATTTGGAATCGAGAAAGTATTGAACAAAACAAGTTGACCGTTTGACCATGACTTGTGTTCAATGACATCGTGGACAAAGGGATTGTGACATATTCTAAGAGGAATGCGAACTTGTATCTAGTTATACTATTTGGGTAGGTATGACGGTTTGCTAGAACCTAATCATATCTTATGGGATCATGTTTGAGCTCATTGCCAACTTAGTATAATCCTAGAGGGTCACACACAATAGAACGAATCTTTAAGAGGGACTATATTGGAATTTTGGAAATTCTGGACATTCTGAGAAGTGTGCGACCGCACAGTATGGACTGGGCGGCCGCACAACTATCTCAGTTTTGTACCAGTTTTGCTTCAGATAGTTGTGCGACCGCACAGATGGTTTTGGGCGGCCGCACAGTGCTGTCGGGTGGCAGATTCCTAATTTGATTTGGAAACGAATTTTGGAAGGATTTTGACACAAGTTTCCTATTTGGAATAGGTCATACTTATGTATAAAAGACCAAATTCGGCCAGCACTCTAGGCCAATGATTTTGTGAGTCTCAAAGAGTTTGAGAGAGGGTTTATTTTGTTCCAAGACATTCTTGGTTGAGGAACAAAATAATACACAAAATAAATTCTATATAGTTCTTTTGATTGTGAAAAAGTGTTTCACAATTTGGTCTAGCAACCAAGATCAAAGAAGCTACTTTGATGTTCGTTCGAAGTGTGGATACCGCTAGAGGGTGAAAATCATCATCTTCAAAGTTCGTGTTCAAGCTTTGTGATCGTGATCAAGTCTTCAAACCTCCACCAAAGACCAAGAGAATTTGATAGCCATCAAGGGTTAGTTTATTCCTTTATTCTTATGTTGTATTTGATTTAATCGTATGAACGGATCCATGGCTTTGGGTTTCAAAATTTTAAATGCTAAATTCCGCTGCGCATGTTTGATCGAAACCCAACAGTGGTATCAGAGCCCCGTTCATGTTGATTAATTCAATACTTGGATCATGTTATGTGTATATAAATTGTTTATGTGCCTTGCATGATATGAATATTGGAATATGTGATGTTTATGTGTTATGTGATTTTATGTGGTTTATTGTTTTACAACTTTAATCGCACGATTCAATCGCAATAAATAAATTATGGTGGATTCAGAATTGTTGGTTATTAATTTTTGATTGGATCAAAGTTTTAATAATCGGGGAAAAACAATTTTGAGACAAAATTTTCGAACTTAAAATTCTGCACATTCTGATTGAACTGGGCGACCGCACGGAAGATACTGGGCGGCCGCACGGTTTTTGGGCGACCGCACAGGTAATTTGGGCGGCCGCACGCCAAGATCAGAATGTCTGATTTTGCTCAAAAATCAGAATTTGGAATTTTCGAAAGGTTCAACAAAACCAGTAACAGAACCAATCCAGACCTGCTGATCTGGAATGGGTTTTGGGTAGTTGGTTTGTGTGTGGATCTTGGGGTTTGATTTTCCTATTTGTTTTAGTCTTGTGATTCTAAGATTAGTTCAAGTTTTGGATGGCTAATCTGCGTTCATCGAGATTGTGTTTCCCAAAATTGATCGCAATCAAAGTTTCAAAGATAAAACGAAGTTAGAATTATGAAAAGTTCATAATTGCTAAAATTGAGAAACAAAGTTCTTGATTCAAAGTTTGGAGATCCATGTGGAATTGTGAATGCAATTGGCCTACGTTCATCGAGACCATCTATTGCTTAGTTTCGGCCACATGGACTACTTTCTTGGTTTCTTGAATTAGTGCGGGATTGTGGTTGCCTAATGGCTTAGTTCGACCGCACTTCTTGTTGTCTTGATTCGGAAATAATAACCGAAGTTGAAATAGTCTCATCCTCATAATTATAGAGAAACTAATGACATATAAATATCATGCTTAAATTAATGAGATTAATTTAGTGGCTAAACTTGATGCGTAACATGTTTATATTATGTGCTCATAAATGTGTTATATGCTACATGTGATGAACCTTCAAAGAAAGTTTTAAGTCTTTTATTGCCATGCCATGATTAAAACACTTGTTAGTACATGAGTGATTTTAATGTAGATTCGCCCTAGCGAGGTGCATTAAATTTATTTATGCATGAGCAAGATAGATAATGTGGGCACGCCCTAGCGGGACACATTAACTATGCGTTTAAAATGGTTAGACTTAATTGGGCGTCAAAACAGTTTTGGGCCTAGGCAAAGATGAGGTTTAACATGTTTTTTTGAAATTGGATTTCTTAAAGAATCTCATAAAAGGAACTAAGAGTCATATGAGATATGATTGACAAGAGTTGTCTACCTAATTAATTTGATTTTGTGTAATCCGCCTTAGCGGACTTGTAATTAAATTAAAGTTGGATCTTAACCCATTTAAATTATATTATACATTGGATGTATATGAAGGTTATATAATTTAGTGGGAGTATTTTGTTTGAAAAATACATTATTTATCTCTTTAATGAAGATCGGTACTTATTAAATTTTGGAAATTTTTGCATATTTGTAGATAATGACTAATAACACTCAATCAATGTCGTTGCGATCGATCCTTGAGAAGGATAAGCTCGAAGAGAATGGTACCAACTTTATGGATTGGATCCGTAGCATAAGAATTGTTCTTAGGCAAGAAGATAAGTTGTACATTCTCGATTGGCCTCTCCCTGCTGAACCACCGCCTACTGCCCCTAGGGTAGAAAGAGACAATTACAAGAAACATCGTAATGATTCTAGAGATGTAAGTTGTCTCATGCTTGCTGCTATGTGTTCAAAACTCCAACAAAGTTTGGAACATTTGGAAGCCTATGAGATAGGCGTGGAGTTGAGAACCATGTTTCAAGAGCAAGCTAGGCAAGAGAGGTACAAGACCATTGTTGCATTCACTACTAGTAAAATGAATGAAGGGCAACAAGTGAGTCCTCACTTTCTTAAAATGAAAGGTTATGTAGAGCACCTTGAGAAACTTGGCTATCCAATCCCATTGGAGCTAGCCACGGATCTCATTCTTAATTCATTGCCTAAAAGTTATAATCAGTTTGTGATGAATTATAACATGCATGGAATGGATAAGAATCTCTCTGAGTTGCATGGGATGCTCAAAACTGCAGAGATGAAAATTGTGGAGAAAGGTTCTCCCGTGCTCTTGGTTCATGATGGGAAGAAGCCTGGTGCCAAAGGCAAGGGTAAGGCAAAAGTTGTCAAACCCAAGATAAGCAAGGCAAAGGTTGCCAAGGCTTCTGAGGCAAAACCCGATACACAAAAGGATGCAATTTGTTTCCATTGTCAAGAAATTGGTCATTGGAAACGTAATTGCAAGGCTTTCTTGGAAGAGCAAAAGAAGAAGAAGAGCAGTAAGGCTGCGTCGACTTCAGGTATCTATATGATAGATATTCTCCTTTCTACCACTGATTCTTGGGTATTGGATATCGGATGTGGTTCTCACATTTGTCTAAATGTGCAGGGACTAAAGAATAGGAGACTGCTTAAAGAAGGTGAAGTAGATCTACGCGTGGGGAATGGAGCAAGAGTTGATGCATTAGCCGTAGGGACTTATGAAGTCACTTTACCTTCCGGATTAATTCTTGTCTTGAACAATTGTTATTATGTTCCGGATTTAAGCAGAAATATTATTTCAATTTCTTGTTTGGATAATGAAGGTTTTAAGTTTCTTATTGAGAATAAGAAATTTTCTATTTATTTAAATGATGTGCTTTATGGTATTGCTAATTCATTTAATGGCCTTTATATCTTGGATGTCAAGAATGAAAATAATGTCTATCATGTAAATAAGAAATCTAAACCTAATGATGTAAATCATACTTATTTGTGGCATTGCCGTCTTGGTCATATTAATGAGAAGCGTATCTCAAAACTCCATGGGGACGGACTTTTAGGTTCATGTGACCTCGAGTCATATGATACTTGTGAGTCGTGTCTTATTGGAAAAATGACTAAGACACCTTTTACCAAGTTAGGTGAAAGGGCAAGCGACTTATTGGGGTTGATACATTCCGATGTATGCGGACCATTAGTAGCAATGCTAGGGGAGGATTTCAATACTTCATAACCTTCACTGATGATTATAGTAGATTTGGGTATGTTTACCTAATGAAACATAAAAGTGAAGCATTTGAGATATTTAGAATATTTCAAAATGAAGTAGAAAAACAACTTGGCAAAAGTATTAAAGCACTTCGATCAGATCGTGGTGGTGAATACTTAAGTCAAGAATTTGATGATCATCTAAAGAATTGTGGAATAGTTTCACAATTGACTCCGCCCGGAACACCACAATGGAATGGTGTGTCTGAGAGGAGAAATCGGACTTTGTTAGACATGGTTCGATCAATGATGAGTCAAGTTGATCTTCCAATATCCTTTTGGGGTTACGCCCTAGAAACCGCTGCTTTCACACTAAATCAAGTTCCAACTAAATCGGTTCCAAAGACTCCATATGAGATGTGGAGTGGAAAGAAACCTAGTTTATCTTTCATGAGGATTTGGGGTTGCGAAGTTTATGTCAAGAGACTTATTTCTGACAAACTAGCACACAAATCTGATAAATGTATTTTCGTGGGATATCCTAAGGAAACTAAAGGATATTACTTTTACAACCGAGAGGACAACAAAGTGTTTGTTGCCCGAACTGGTGTCTTTCTAGAGAAAGAGTTTCTCTCCAAAGAAGTCAGTGGGAGTAAAATAAATCTTGAAGAAATTCGAGACCCAGAAAATAACATTGAACCAATAGTGGAACAAGAACAAGAACCACAAGGAGTTGTGGAACCTGTTCATAATACACAAGCATCTCACAGATCTAGTAGGTTACGATCCGAGCCTGAGAGATATGGATTTCTCGTAACGGATAGCAATGAGGTAGAAATCATTGAGAATGATGAACCGTCAACCTACCAAGAGGCGATGTCTTCTCCTGATTCGGACAAGTGGCTTGGAGCCATGGAATCCGAATTGCAATCCATGCAAGACAATCAAGTTTGGAATTTGATTGATGCACCCGAAGGTGTAAAAACCATAGGATGCAAATGGGTCTTCAAGAAGAAGACTGACATGGATGGGAAGGTGCATACTTACAAAGCTAGGCTTGTAGCGAAGGGTTATAGGCAAGTTCATGGTATTGACTATGATGAGACCTTTTCACCCGTAGCAATGATCAAGTCTATAAGAATTTTGCTTGCCATTGCCGCATATCATGACTATGAAATATGGCAGATGGACGTCAAAACCGCTTTCCTGAATGGAAAACTCCAAGAGGATGTGTATATGACACAACCAGAAGGTTTTGAACAAGATTCTAAGGTATGCAAATTGCAGAGATCCATCTATGGATTAAAGCAAGCTTCTAGGAGTTGGAATCTCCGTTTTGATGAATCGGTCAAAGAGTTTGGTTTCATCAAGAACGAAGATGAGCCTTGTGTATACAAGAAGATTAGTGGGAGCATAGTGCTATTCCTTATTTTATATGTGGATGACATATTGCTCATTGGAAACGACATTCCTACACTTCAGTCTGTGAAGACTTGGTTAGGAAAGTGCTTCGCAATGAAAGATATGGGTGAAGCCGCATATATACTTGGCATTAAGATCTATAGAGATAGATCAAGGAGGCTACTTGGTTTAAGCCAAAGTACATACATTGACAAGGTCATTAGAAGATTCCGTATGGAAAATTCTAAGAGAGGCACCTTGCCCGTGTTACATGGAGTTTCTCTAAGCAAGACTCAGTGTCCTAAGACAAAAGATGAGCGTGAGAAAATGAATGATGTTCCATATGCTTCGGCAATTGGGTCCATCATGTATGCCATGATTTGTACTAGGCCGGATGTGTCTTATGCTTTGAGCATGACAAGTAGATACCAATCCGACCCTGGCGAAAATCACTGGATAGCTGTAAAAGCGATTCTTAAGTACTTGAGAAGAACTAAAGACTCGTTTTTGGTCTATGGAGGAATGGAAGATGATCTCGTTGTAAATGCTTACACGGATGCAAGCTTCCAAACTGACAAAGATGATAGCCGATCGCAATCAGGTTTTGTGTTTATGTTAAATGGTGGAGCTGTAAGCTGGAAGAGTTCCAAGCAAAGTACAACCGCTGATTCTACAACAGAAGCTGAGTATATTGCTGCATCAGATGCTGCAAAAGAAGCTGTTTGGATTAAGAAGTTCATAACTGAACTTGGAGTGGTTCCTAGCATTGCTAATCCAATAGACCTTTATTGCGATAATAATGGTGCTATTGCTCAAGCAAAGGAACCAAGAGCACATCAGAAATCCAAACACATACTTAGGCGTTTTCATATCATTCGAGAGATCGTTGATAGGGGAGACGTAAATATATGCAGAGTACCTACTGATGATAATGTTGCGGACCCGCTAACAAAGGGACTTCCACAAGCTAAACATGATGGTCATGTTAGGTCCATGGGTATTAGATACATGGGAGATTGGGCCTAGGGCAAGTGGGAGATTGTTGGTAGTGGTGCCCTAGGCACGTTTAATAAACGTTGTGATTGTTATCATTTATTTCATATCAATAAAGAGATGTTTTGATTATTATTGTTGTTCATGTTTACTTATAATAATCCCCGTCCCTAGTACTTGTTAAGCACTAGTATAAAGGCTAAATGGTCATGGGATGATCATGTTAGATTTATGGGTACTTGTTTGGAACAAGGTACTGGATATGACCCGCTCTATGAGATTTATGTCATGGTCTATGTCATACATATATCTCATATTAGTTATGTCATTTGAATCCTTAGACATGAAGTTATTATAGTCTTCCACTTGATGAACATTATGTTTGACATATTCAAACGCTACTTTTAACAGAGTAGTTATAAAGGGTATGATTGGCATAATCGGAATCCCGTTGGGAAGAATAATAAGCTAAATGGATTTGTCCCTCCTCGGAGAGATGTCAAGCTTGGGCCACTCGTAGGAATGATGTTGATGAAATGTTCGGCCGGACTCAGATGAATTGATTGGATCAATGTCATTTGGATTATCAACATATTTGGAATCGAGAAAGTATTGAACAAAACAAGTTGACCGTTTGACCATGACTTGTGTTCAATGACATCGTGGACAAAGGGATTGTGACATATTCTAAGAGGAATGCGAACTTGTATCTAGTTATACTATTTGGGTAGGTATGACGGTTTGCTAGAACCTAATCATATCTTATGGGATCATGTTTGAGCTCATTGCCAACTTAGTATAATCCTAGAGGGTCACACACAATAGAACGAATCTTTAAGAGGGACTATATTGGAATTTTGGAAATTCTGGACATTCTGAGAAGTGTGCGACCGCACAGTATGGACTGGGCGGCCGCACAACTATCTCAGTTTTGTACCAGTTTTGCTTCAGATAGTTGTGCGACCGCACAGATGGTTTTGGGCGGCCGCACAGTGCTGTCGGGTGGCAGATTCCTAATTTGATTTGGAAACGAATTTTGGAAGGATTTTGACACAAGTTTCCTATTTGGAATAGGTCATACTTGTGTATAAAAGACCAAATTCGGCCAGCACTCTAGGCCAATGATTTTGTGAGTCTCAAAGAGTTTGAGAGAGGGTTTATTTTGTTCCAAGACATTCTTGGTTGAGGAACAAAATAATACACAAAATAAATTCTATATAGTTCTTTTGATTGTGAAAAAGTGTTTCACAATTTGGTCTAGCAACCAAGATCAAAGAAGCTACTTTGATGTTCGTTCGAAGTGTGGATACCGCTAGAGGGTGAAAATCATCATCTTCAAAGTTCGTGTTCAAGCTTTGTGATCGTGATCAAGTCTTCAAACCTCCACCAAAGACCAAGAGAATTTGATAGCCATCAAGGGTTAGTTTATTCCTTTATTCTTATGTTGTATTTGATTTAATCGTATGAACGGATCCATGGCTTTGGGTTTCAAAATTTTAAATGCTAAATTCCGCTGCGCATGTTTGATCGAAACCCAACAAAAGTGACCAAACTGAGGAGGAAGAGAAATCAACACTAAATGGATGAGAAGATCTTCCGATATCTCTAACTTAAGTCCTTTTAGTTTAGTTGATAAGTGAAGCATTTCTAAAATATACTCCCTTAAGTTCCCGGTACCCTTGTACTTCATGGAAACAAGCTTTCTTAAACAAGAACTTGTTTCCGAATTTTCGCTTTTGGCAAAGCGCCGTTCAAGGGTCTCAAGAAAGGTTTTAGCATCAACGTCCTCGGGGACACTGTTAAGAAATGCCTCCGGGACGACATTTTTCATGATCATAAGACTTACGCGATTAGAGCGTTTCCACTTCTCAGAGTTCAAGCGGTCCTCAGCGGTGCTATCTTCACTAAGAGGAAGAGGAATAGGCTCCCTAAATGCGAGGTCTATGTCCATGCAGCCCAAGATCATAGTAATTTTGTTTTTCCAAATTTTAAAGTTTGTCCCATTAAGCATAGAAATTGTGCTCATCGCAGCAGTAATAGAAGAAGCGTTAAGTAAATCTGGGAATCGAGAACAAGAATGAATGCAAAACAATAATAAGTAACTACATTATGAATTAAAAAATTAATTATATCAAATGAAATCCATCAATAAAGCAATTAACATGACATCAAAACTAATCTTTGGATTGCGAATTGACTCATAAATAATTACTTTAGATGACAAGTAATTTGAACAATATTTGATTAAATGCTTAATCTTCCTTTGGGTAGTCTTAAGCATTTAATAAAATTACTAAATGTTCATTTTATATGTCATCACATGAATGCTTAAGACTTTCTTAGTACGTGGCGTTGTTCAACCTTAGTCGTTCCACCAATCCGTTCGGATGGTTGAGGAGACCAGTCAAGGTTTCCAGCCTGATATACCATCGTTAGTCAAATGTCAAAATCTTCTTTGAAAAATTCAAGTCATTCATATCTTAAACATTCAACACTTTAATAATTTTGCATTTAAATAACGTTAATCACTTAGGTGATAATATTATTTAAATAATGAATAAAATTATTTAAGCATATAATTAATCCAAGCTTTAAGGTTTGAAAAATGAATGTATTGTTCCAAAAAAAAATAAAAAAATTGTGCAAAATTCAATTCTGATTTTTCTTGCGGCACACTTTGCACGACCGTGCTAAAAAATGATGCACGACCGTGCCAAAATTATCCGACAATGCATGTTTTCACGGTACAAAGAGCACGGCCGTGCTAAAACAAAGACACGACCGTGCCAAACGAACCGGTCCGACCGGTTTAAACAAGACACCCGTCCGGACCAGCACTATTCAGACGCACCTGTTCAAGAAATGCATGCGCACGACCGTGCCAAACAAAGGGCACGACCGTGCCAAAAAAAAAAAAAAAAATCTGCACTTCTTTGATTTTTGTCCAAATTTTCCAAAAGGCATTTAATAACAAGTAGATCTACATGGTATGTACTTAAAACATAAAATCATGTTATTTAAGGATAATCTTGTTTTAAATTTAATGGAATCAAGTGGGTAGATCCACATGGTATGCACAAGACATAAAACCATGTTATGAAGGGATAGTCACACTTGAATCATTGAGTTTTAATGAACAAAACTTTCAAACCATTTTTCTTAATTTAAGATGAAGATCATTAGTACTTTATAAGAGTCCCTAATCAACATCAAAACCTTATGATTCAACAAGGAAAATGAATCAAAGTAAAGCATGAAAGCTTTCTTTAAAGAACTCAACTCAAACTAAAAATGAGCGGGGCTCTGATACCAATTGTTGAAACAATTATATACCCCTGAATGCCACACTCATATTTAGTAAAAGATTGAGGAAGAGATGAAGCGGAAGCGTTAGGAATATACCTGTTGAATCCATGTTGATATCTTTCGGGAGAATATAGATGAAGAAGAATATGTAGGATAATGATCTTCTAAATGATAATGTCTCTTAAACTCACAATGTCTTCTTAGCAATAATGAAGATTTATTTAGTATGAGAGAATAAGAAATCAAGTAGTCTCTAGGGTTGATGGAAGACCCTTTATATAGGAGACAAGGTGACATTTCACTTAGGGACCACACCTTTTCAAGCCACCCTTTCAAGCTTGATGATGTTGTATTACCCTTTTGCCCATCACAATTAGATAATTATACATCTAAAGGAATTCTACACATTTTATTATTGTTGACTATACTTTATATTAATATCATAGACATGATTTTATTTATGGAAGTGCTAAATAATTTGTGTTGCAAGCCATAATGATCTAACATTTAAAACGACTGCGTTTTAAGTTGTTTGAGAGAAGCCGTTCGATCTTGTCGGGCAACATGTGCAAATCCACACTAGATGCTGGAGCGCTGAAGCAAACTCAACGCCGGAGGGGTTCGAAATCCATCATAATTGGGAAAGTTGTATTTTGGTCACTAAACTATAGCATTTTTCAAAAGTTCTCTTTGAACTATTATTTTTCAAAATGTTTACTAAACTTTCATAATTTCCAAAATGTGCTCATTCCATTAATAATTTTGCTAAGAAATTGTAACGACCCAAACTTTCCAACAATAATAATTATTCATAAACCAAGAAATCCCAAACGTCAAACATAATTCAAATCCAACGTTCAAAAGCAACGGCTAGTATAATCTAACCACAATTCAAAATAGTGCGGAAGCGTAACTAACATTTAAATTCTAACGGCTAGTACATCCCACTAGCTCAACATAAAAACATAAAAGTATCTTAAACCCTTCGTTTGACCACCGACTGCCCTTCCTTGCAATCCTTCTAGGTCCTTAATATTTACCTGGGAAAAATAATAGGAGAAGGGGTGAGCGAACAATGCTCAGTAAGTTCATACGGTATCTCTCCGGGTACTAAGGAGAGATGACCGAAAGAACGGAGCCAAAATAATATCTTCAATGAAAGGCTAAAATCGATAATCTTAACTGTACATATACGAAAGCACATTTATTAAGTTAAAGGAGTTATGGCCCTAATACAAGTCCGTCAATTCCATAGTTTCATTCATCACCTTTTCAGGGTGTTACACCTTTTCAGGGTGTCGAGGGACCTTACACCTTCTCACGGTGCTCCCTCTTAAGTTCGATCATGATCATTAAGCCACTTCATCAAGTAGCATTTACGTCTAATTCTTTTCTCTCAAATTAGACTATCTTAATTAGCCCTTTTCAATCAGACTAATTCTAGCTAAGCCCTTTTCAATCAGACTAAGCTAACTATACCTGTTCCAATTAGATATAGCAATGTTCCACAAAGCATTCTAGGTACAAGAATACTTAAAGCAAATTCAATTTTCTTTGATACCCTATGAACAACACATATCATGGGTAAGATAGTTCAGAAGACGTTCAAGTCATAAGATTTCAAATGCTACGGCCATAAGTAGCTACACTTGAAAGAATTAAAGGGATCCTATTTAAAAAGGATGATATTCAAATACTTTAAGGAACGTAATCCCTTACCTTGGCTTTGCGTTAATCCTCTTAGCAAACCTTGCGCAAGAATCTACAATCATGCACAAAATATTTCTTAGGACAAGTAATACTACTTTACTCCGTCCCCAAATTACTTTACTTTACTTTCTTAACCTTATGAGTTTATGTTATTAAACCCCTTATTAAGGTTAATAGTCAATTTAGGGTTTGTTCTACCCATTAATTGTATTCCCAAAATACCCTCTTTGATTTACTAAAATACCCCTAGGGTTTCAATGCCTCCAATCTCAATTATTATGTTTTAGGATTTCATCAATCGCATGAAAACACTATTCCCAGCTCAGTTTACTATTCACAACGTAAATTACTATTCACAGCGTAAATTACTATTCATCACAGATTACTATTCACAACTTTTTAAACTCAGATTACTATTCACAGCACTCTTAATCCCAAGTTACTATTCATCGCAGCGCATAAACACACACAAACTGCACGCATATAACACACACACACACTGATTACACCTTTAAACACACACACACTGCACGCATATAACACACACACACTGATTACACCTTTAAACACACACACACTGCACGCACATCATACAACCTTGATTCCATAATTTTATAAACCCTAGTTCATCATAGGTTAGGGTTTCCAATCCAATTTCAATACTATCTAGGTGATGAAACGGAGAATCGAAGTTTAGAGTTTAGGGTTCAATACCTTAGATCGCTTTCCTCCCTTTTTCTCTTCTTCTTCTTCTTCTTCTTCTTCTTCTTCTCTTCTCCGGCTTCTCTCGCTCTCGGCAACTCCTCCAGTCGCCGCCTCCCTCTCTTTTTCTTCCCGTTCTATTCCTTTGTGGTATAATAATAACACTAGGGAATTAAGAAGGGTTTATATACTCTAGGGTTCTCAATACCCTAAAAAAAAAAGATTCCTAATTTGTATTGGGTTTTGACTTTACTTGGGCCCACTATGTCCAATACTTACTCCTTAATTATTTGAGCCCAAATATAAATAAAAGTGTTTTAAAAAAATATAAATAAATAAATTAAGGCCAAAGGCCGGATATTACATTCTTTCCTCCTTAAAAGAGTTTGGTCCACCAAACTAAACGTACCTTAATTCGAAAATATCACGGGGTATGCCTCTCGCATCTCGCTCTCGAGCTCCCACGTAGCTTCCCTTTCGGTATGATTGCTCCATTGAACTTTCACATAAGGGATCACTCTCTTCCTAAGGATTTGATCCTTCCGATCCACAATCTTTATGGGTTCTTCGTCGTAAGTCAAATTAGCACGAACTCTTAGTTGTTTATACTCGATCGCATGACTCGGATCAGGAATGTACTTCCTTAACATCGACACATGGAACACATTGTGCACTCCAGCTAGCGCAGGCGGTGAATCTAACTTGTAAGCTACCATCCCAACTCGTTCCAAAATCTCGAATGGTCCCACGTATCTTGGACTTAACTTCCCTCGAATACCGAACCTCATAACTCCCTTAGTTGGTGATATCTTCAGGAATACATGGTCGCCCAACTGAAATTCCAAATCTCGCCTTCGACGATCGGCATACGACTTTTGTCGACTTTCCGCGGTCAACAACCACTTTCGAATTTGTTGTACTTTATCCGCGGTTACTTGAACAAGTTCCGGTCCAGTTAATTTCCTCTCACCAATTTCATCCCAGCAAGTCGGTGATCTACACTTTCTCCCATATAAGGCCTCGTACGGTGCCATCCCGATACTAGCATGATAACTATTGTTATATGTAAATTCTACTAGCGTCAGATGTTCATCCCATGTCCCTTGCCAGTCCAATGACGTAGCTCTCAACATATCTTCTAGAGTCTGAATGGTCCTTTCTGACTGCCCATCCGTCTGTGGGTGAAAAGCGGTACTCATTGCTAACTCCGTACCCAATGCTTGTTGTAGACTCTTCCAGAATTTCGATGTAAACCTTGCATCTCGATCGCACACTATCGAAATAGGGATCCCATGCAATCTCACAATTTCATCAATGTATAGCTTGGCCAATTTCTCCAATGAATCATTTACCTTAATTGCTAGGAAGTGGGCCGACTTCGTAAGCCTATCAACAATAACCCAAATTGCATTGTAGCCCTTCAACGTCTTTAGTAATCCTACCACCAAATCCATAGCTATATGTTCCCACTTCCACTCCGGAATAGGTAACGACTGTAGTAACCCTGCCGGTCTCTGGTGCTCACTTTTCACCTGTTGACATACTCAGCACTTTGATACAACCTCGGCTATATCTCCTTTCATATTGTCCCACCAGAACGACTCTCTTAAGTTTCTATACATCTTCGTACTTCCAGGATGCACTGAGAATCTCGAACAATGAGCCTCCTTTAAGATCTCCCCCTTGATATCTTTATTATCTGGCACACATATTCTAGATTGGTACCTTAAGATTCCGTCTTCTCCCACATGAAAGTCTTTTGCCTTCCCTTTAGCGATACTCTCATGCATTTTCATTATTTCTTCGTCACTCCCTTGTGCTCCTTTAGTTCTAACCATAAGCGTTGGCTGAGCACTCATTTGAGCCAAATAACCCTTCAATTGCACTTCCATGCTTGAAATCTCACTGCGGTTCCACGCACTTTCCTCCTTAAAATTTAGCATCACTAGCGTTCCATAGTTCTTTCTACTAAACGCGTCTGCTACTTTATTAACTTTCCCAGGGTGGTACAAAATCGTACAATCACAATCTTTCAGTAATTCCAACCATCTTCTTTGTCGCATATTAAGCTCTTTCTGGGTGAATATGTACTTAAGGCTCTTATGATCCGTATAAATCTGACATGTCACCCCATACAAGTAGTGCCTCCATATATTCAAAGCAAACACCACTGCAGCTAACTCTAGATCATGGGTTGGATAATTCTCCTCATGGTTCTTCAATTGTCTAGATGCATAAACTATAACCTTATCATTCTGCATAAATATGCAGCCTAGTCCTTTAAGTGAAGCATCACTATATATCACAAATCCATCTGTTCCTGACGGTGACGCAAGGACTGGTGCGGACACCAATCGTCGCTTCAATTCCTCAAACTCCATTCACATTCTTCTGACCAAAATAAACTTTGCTCCTTTCTGAGTTAATCTCGTTAATGGCACTGACAACTTTGAGAAACCTTCTACGAATCTCCTATAGTAGCCAGCTAGACCTAAGAAACTTCTTATTACACTAACCGAAGTTGGTCTTTCCCAATTCACAATAGCTTCTATTTTTATTGGATCCACAGCAATTCCATCCTTTGACACCACATGTCCTTAGAATGCCACTTTCTCCATCCAAAACTCGCACTTCTTGAATTTAGCATATAACTTTTGCTCTCTTAAAATCTGCAGTACTAACCTTAATGCTCTTCATGTTCTTCCTTGGTCCTCGAATACACCAAGATATCATCAATGAATACAATCACACACATATCCAGAGACTTCTGAAATATCCTATTCATGAGTTCCATAAACGCTGCCGGTGCGTTAGTCAACCCAAACGGCATTACTACAACTCATAATGACCATCCCTTGTTCTAAAGGCCGTCTTAGATATGTCTTCCTTCTTTACTCTCAGTTGATGATAACCAGACCTCAAATCTATCTTCGAGAAATAGCACGCTCCACAAGTTGGTCAAACAAATCATCTATTCTTGGTAACGGATATTGGTTCCTCACCGTCACACGGTTCAATTCACGATAGTCGATACATAACCTCATCGACCCATCCTTCTTCTTTACAAATAATACCGGTGCACCCCATAGTAACACACTCGACCTAATCAAACCCTTATCCAACAACTCTTGTAGTTGCTCCTTCAATTCCTCTAATTCTGCCGGAGCCATTCTATACGGCGCCTTCGATATTGGTGAAGTCTCTGGTACCAAATCGATAGAAAATTCTACTTCTCTTTATAGAGGTATTCCCGGTAAATCCTCAGGAAACACGTCCTTGAAATCTCTAATCACAGAAAGTGATTCTATGGTTACTTCCTTCTTGCGCGTATCACCAATGTACGCCAATAATCCTTCACATCCTTTCTTTAAAAGCTTACGAGCCTTCATTACCGATATAAGGTTCGATCGGGTTCTAGGTTTCGTTCCTTGAGAACATCACCCTTTTCTAGATAGTAATCTGAAGTGGACTTCTTTCTTTAAAACAATCCACATGGGCATGGTATGCAGCCAACTAGTCCATTCCCAAGATTACATCAAATTCTTCGATGTCCTAAACTAATGAGATCAACCTCAAGTTCTTTCCCGTCCAATTTAAAAAGGACACTTCCTAGATACAGACGTAATAGAAATCGATTCTCTAGTTTGAATATCCATAACTAAAGAATTCTCTAACGCCTCAGGAATTAAATTCATATTCTTAGCCAAGCAATCATTTGGCACTTCTTATCAGAACGCTTGCCCTTTGGCGTCGTTCTTATTACCATCATTTCTATTGCCGTAGCCTTTACTCTAGTGCTTACTTATACTACCTCCCTTTTCACGATCGTCAGCAACCTTCCGCTTATTATTGTTCCCATCGCGGTCCCAGCTTCCTTTAGATTCAGTCGACTCTTTCTCAGTTGACTCTTCTTCTCTTCTCGCTTACTGCGATACATGTCTGATTCTTTCTCCACTATCCTTGTCCTATCCAACACTTGATCATAGGTTGGTAGCATTAATGGAGTGATTCTATATCGGATTCGGTCGCTCAAACCAGCTTCAAAATTTCTTCCTTTTCGCGCTTCATCATTGAAGAACGTTGGGGGAAATTCTAGTAATCCGGTGGATCTAGCACCATAGTCGTCCATCGTCATACTTCCTTGAGTTAGCATCATAAATTCAGCCACTCTGGCGTTTCGAACACTCGCCGGATAATATGATACTATCATTAGTATCATGAATACGAAACTTTTTCACGCATTCTCATACTATAGATCGTCTCCACAGACTAACATTCAATTTATAGGTCATTCACTAGACAACTGGTCGTTTCCACAGACCATCACTACCTTCATTAGTCAACTTTACTAGGCTTATTGGTCGCTTCGTTAGACCATTACTATCTTCATTGGTCATTTCAATAGCTCATCATCACTTTCATTAGTCGTTTCAATAGACTATTCTTACTTGTTCCATGTTAACTCGCACCTTTAACACTACTACTCGCCAATACAAGCATCGTTACTATGCTTAATACTTTCACATAAAAAGGCCGTCCCCAAATGACGCAATTTTTTACAAAAGGTCGGTTTACTAGATCTCTGGTTGTTTCAATAGACCAATTTTGCTTAGGGAAGTCATTTCACTAGACTTTACTCATTAATCATAAGCGATTCACTAGACCTACTCTCATTCACACTTAGCCGTCTCACTAAGCCAATTACTCTTATACTTAACCGTTTCAATAGGTTATTTTATTCTTGTTTCGATCATTTTACTAGACCAAAACTAATTTCACTTGGCCGTTTCAATAAGCCAATTAATACTTTCATTGATCGTTTCAATAGACCTTTATCACTTCCATTGGTCGATTCAATAGACCATTATTACCTTAGTAAGTCGTTTTACTAGACTTGGACTTAAATTCACAGGTCGATCTACTAGACCCACTATCGTTTGTACTTGGCCATTTCAATAGGTCAATTATACTCATTGTCTTTTCACTTGACCAATCCTTCCTTGTTCTAAATAGTTCACACGCTATAAACTTAAGAACAAAACAATTAACAAGCCTACTTGCTTAAATAATTCATAATTTTTATTACGAGGATCTTCTTGGAATAAAGTCAACAAAACTCTAGTATTTTTCTCTAAACTAGAAATAACCATCATTACTATAGATAGAATTAACTCGATGCTCCACTTTTTCAATCATGGAATATCACTTTCCTAGACCTTCCCCTAGGCCTTCCACTTCACACCTTTGGAGCCTTCTTAGATCCTCTTGGTCTTCCTCTGGACCTACGAACTGGTACCATTGGTGGTTCATCATCAATAATTTCAATTGGATTAGCTTTATTGCTTCCAAGGTTGATATCTACTTCCTCGATTTCATCATCAGCTACTAATTCTTCCTCATTTGGTGCTTCATTACCTATAAGTGTGGTCGGTTTAAGCTCTCTAGCCTTTTCTTCCTTGAACTTTTCCAGTTCATAATACCATTGATAGGCCTCTTCTCTGACCTCATGGTAGTCCCTATCATTTTGACTCATAGTCTCTTTTACTTCTTCTAACTATCTGCTAGAACCTAGCCGAGCCTTCCTATCTCGCATCTATTTTCCCAATGCAAGACTCACCTTGACCTTTTCATCTTTTACTTCTCCTTTCAGCTTCAAGATTTTGAGTACATACTTCTGGATCACTCTTTGCTTAACCATTCTATACTTCAAGTTCATTTTCAAGTTTCTTCTATATCCATCCATAACCTCGATTAAGTCATAACCAGTATCAGTGTCATATAACTTAATGATATAAGACCACAGTCATCATTTGCATAAGTAACTTATAGGATTAACGTTCTATTGTAACCCTTCAAGTTTCACTTTCCAAGTGTTCACTTATATTCCTCTACATTTCTCGAGGAGTCTTATCTTAGGTTCTTTCCTAAAATAGTAAGTTTACTTCAATAGAAAGTTTCTTGAAATAGAAAGTTTCCTTAAATAGAAAGTTTGACTTCAAGCAACCCTAGTCTTCCTAGAACGCTCAAATCAAACCTATTCAATATCAGAGTTCCTATCATTTAAGCTCTAATCCCATAGCTCTGATACCAACTGTAACGACCCAAACTTTCCAACAATAATAATTATTCATAAACCAAGAAATCCCAAACGTCAAACATAATTCAAATCCAACGTTCAAAAGCAACGGCTAGTATAATCTAACCACAATTCAAAATAGTGCGGAAGCGTAACTAACATTTAAATTCTAACGGCTAGTACATCCCACTAGCTCAACATAAAAACATAAAAGTATCTTAAACCCTTCGTTTGACCACCGACTGCCCTTCCTTGCAATCCTTCTAGGTCCTTAATCTTTACCTGGGAAAAATAATAGGAGAAGGGGTGAGCGAACAATGCTCAGTAAGTTCATACGGGATCTCTCCGGGTACTAAGGAGAGATGACCGAAAGAACGGAGCCAAAATAGTATCTTCAATGAAAGGCTAAAATCGATAATCTTAACTGTACATATACGAAAGCACAGTTATTAAGTTCAAGGAGTTATGGCCCTAATACAAGTCCGTCAATTCCATAGTTTCATTCATCACCTTTTCAGGGTGTTACACCTTTTCAGGGTGTCGAGGGACCTTACACCTTCTCACGGTGCTCCCTCTTAAGTTCGATCATGATCATTAAGCCACTTCATCAAGTAGCGTTTGCGTCTAATTCTTTTCTCTCAAATTAGACTATCTTAATTAGCCCTTTTCAATCAGACTAATTCTAGCTAAGCCATTTTCAATAAGACTAAGCTAACTATACCTGTTCCAATTAGATATAGCAATGTTCCACAAAGCATTCTAGGTACAAGAATACTTAAAGCAAATTCAATTTTCTTTGATACCCTATGAACAACACATATCATAGGTAAGATAGTTCAAAAGACGTTCAAGTCATAAGATTTCAAATGCTACGGCCATAAGTAGCTACACTTGAAAGAATTAAAGGGATCCTATTTAAAAAGGATGATATTCAAATACTTTAAGGAACGTAATCCCTTACCTTGGCTTTGCGTTAATCCTCTTAGCAAACCTTGCGCAAGAATCTACAATCATGCACAAAATATTTCTTAGGACAAGTAATACTACTTTACTCCGTCCCCAAATTACTTTACTTTACTTTCTTAACCTTATGAGTATATGTTCTTAAACCCCTTATTAAGGTTAATAGTCAATTTATGGTTTGTTCTACACATTAATTGTATTCCCAAAATACCCTCTTTGATTTACTAAAATACCCCTAGGGTTTCAATGCCTCCAATCTCAATTATTATGTTTTAGGATTTCATCAATCGCATGAAAACACTATTCCCAGCTCAGTTTACTATTCACAGCGTAAATTACTATTCACAGCGTAAATTACTATTCATCGCAGATTACTATTCACAGCTTTTTAAACTCAGATTACTATTCACAGCATTCTTAATCCCAAGTTACTATTCATCGCAGCGCATAAACACACACAAACTGCACGCATATAACACACACACACACACTGATTACACCTTTAAACACACACACACTGATTACACCTTTAAACACACACACACTGCACGCACATCATACAACCTTGATTCCATAATTTTATAAACCCTAGTTCATCATAGGCTAGGGTTTCCAATCCAATTTCAATACTATCTAGGTGATGAAACGGAGAATCGAAGTTTAGAGTTTAGGGTTCAATACCTTAGATCGCTTTCCTCCCTTTTTCTCTTCTTCTTCTTCTTCTTCTTCTTCTTCTTCTTCTTCTCTTCTCCGGCTTCTCTCTCTCTCGGCAACTCCTCCAGTCGCCGCCTCCCTCTCTTTTTCTTCCCGCTCTATTCCTTTGTGGTATAATAATAATACTAGGGAATTAAGAAGGGTTTATATACTCTAGGGTTCTCAATACCCTAAAAAAAAAAAAAGATTCCTAATTTGTATTGGGTTTTGACTTTACTTGGGCCCACTAAGTCTAATACTTACTCCTTAATTATTTGAGCCCAAATATAAATAAAAGTGTTTTAAAAAAATATAAATAAATAAATTAAGGCCAAAGGCCGGATATTACAGAAATTGACAAAATTTAGCCACGTGACTAATTTTAGTTAAGTTTTCAACAAATATGTTAATATTGTTAACATGTATGCTGAAAACAAAAAATTAATTAGTGTCTAATGTTATTAGTTCATAGTTTATAGGAAATATTACAAATGAATTCCTCCAAAAAATTATTAATCATAGATCGTATTTAATGAAATTAGTTAAATGCGGATATGTGGCTAATTTCATTCGATATTCGGTGCAATTATTGACAAAGTGAGCATATTTTGAAAAGTTTAAAAATTCAGAGAAAATATTTTGATAAAATAAAATTTAGTGAGATTTGGAAAAAAAAAAACTTGAGTTCACAAGTGGTTTCTTTTCCTTCACAATTCAGAAGTACAGTAATCACTGTCGCACTCTCTCCCTCGCACACAGGCACAGACTGTCACAAAATTTAGTCTATAAAATAATGTGTCAAAATTTTATTAGTGTTTTTAATTAAAATGTGTCATCATAACCAATAAAATATTGACAACCTCATTTTGTATCCAATATTTTCCGAACTTTTTTGTGCCCCTCCCGTTGACCCGTGTAATCCTTCAGCTCTCACAAGAATTCCATTCAATCCCCTTAAAACAGTCACTCAAAACCCTAATTCCATCTGTCTCTCTATCCAGTGAATCATAAACTAGGGTTATCTTTTCAGATTCTGCCACAAATTTCATTTCCCCCAATTTTAACCCTCCACCACCGCCCACCACCATGCTAATGACTCCCATTTTCTTCTAGGGTTTACGAAATTCAACTTTTTCATCACCCAATGGGCGTCCTATCATTCATCTGCAATCGCAATCGTGTAGACTTGGATCAACATTCAACTCAATCAGCAAATTCCAGTCTCCCTCCATACGGAATTTCAATTATTCTCACGTTTAATTCTTTAAGCTATGGTGGAAAAGGGGAGGAGGTGATTGATGTTGATGAAGAGGGTCAAAATGAGAATGTTGTGGTTGAGGGAGGCTCTAGTTTAGAGCTGAGAAATAGGGGAAAGGAAGAGATTGCTGCAAAATATAGGGAATTGGATGGGAATGTTGTGATTGAGGAAAAACCTAGTTCTTTGTCGATGGTAGCTTCGGATTTGGCTGATGGGAAATTGTTGGAAAAACCTAGTTCATTGTACATTTCTGCTAAAAAGCATGATGATAAGTTGAAAGAGAAGTTATTGAAGACAATTCAGCTGTTGGGCTCCACTAAGAAACAAGTGGTTTGATTTTTATCTTTTCTTGTACTGAAAATGATATATGCTTATTCTTAGTGATTACTCCCTCCGTCCCAAAATGATCTTCCTGTTTGCCATTTTCCATTGTCCCCAAAAGTTCTTCTCATTTCTACAATTTTGGCTTAAAAGTGCATAAACAAAACATGACTAGTGAAACAAGTGTTCATCTCCTTAAAAAGTTTGAATAGTCAATTGTGAAGCTCATTTTGGGACGGAGGGAGTATTAGGTTATCTTTATTGGTTAAATTGGCCATTTGTTATTCATATTTCGGTAAACTTTATTGTTTGAAATTTTACAGGATGTAAGTAGTGAGGCCTTCTTGCCGCTTAAAGAGGATGAAGAGACTGAGGTTACTCGTGCTTTGTGTAATACCTCCCGGGTACGATTTTGGTGCATGAATATAGACAAAAATATGAGTAAAAGGAGGGTATAACCTAGTTACATTTGAAGTAAATTGTTATTGAAGGTGCTTCTTGTAATCTTTTGAGGTTTAACTTTTGCAGGAAAAAGGTTTTGGTCACTCATGAGAACTCTAATATTCAAATTACTGGAGAACTTTTGCAGTGTTTAAAATCATGTGAATGGTTGAACGATGAGGTGACCTTTTTTCTGCAATTTTTAGCTATTTAATCTACTACTTAAGTGGGTGATCTTGAAGTGCAGACTTTCTTGTTTGATAGATTATTAGCGTGTATCTCGAGCTTTTGAATGGCTCCAAAGTCTGTGTTTAAATAGAGTGACTAGTGCTTCCACGCCTTTTGTGACGAGGAAGAGTTTGATAAACACTGTGAGGATATTTGTCGTTGGCCCCTACGCAAGTGGCTGGAATCTTGCTCTTTCATATTCCAAATTAATTTCATATTTATGAAAATAATCTTTGGAAAATAAAAGGCTCAATTGACAACCGCGTCGTGATTGCCAACTGTGTCTTTTATAACCTGGCACATTTTTGGTAAATATTTTTTGAACTAGTTGCTGCACCATTATGAACACCCTCATTTATTGACCTAAAATTATTGCTCAAGGTTCCTTCGTACTAACGTACAAAAAACTTGGGGGTATATAAACGCATACACAAACTTAGGGTGACATCTGAACGCATGTCTGAATGTATTGGTAGGTGTTGAGAACATGTGCTTCTTTGAAAAAAAGTATGAAGCGAAAATCAGATGGTTATCGAAGGATATTTTGGTCATTGAGACAATCTTGTTTACATAATAAACGAGATTTAAAAATTGTCGCAGTGGAGCTGCAACTTCTTTACTTGAGCAACTCCATTTGTCAACATTAAAAGCCATTTTGCCAGTCATTTTAATTTATATAAATAAAATAAAATTAAAGATATTGCCAATCTAATGCAGATTGAGTCACGGGAAAAAACAATCTGTTAAATAGAAAAAGTATCAACAACAACAACAACAACAAACAACAACGACAAAGCCTTAGTCCCAATATAATTTGGGGTCGGCTAACATGAATCCTCATATGTCATCATGAAAAAAAGGTGAGAAAAAAAAAATAGAAAATGAAAAGAAGAGAAGAAAAAAATAGAATAAAAATAGTGAAAATAAAAGAACAAATAAATAATAGATAGGGAAAATGGAAATAATAATAATGATTAAATTAAAGTAAAAAGTCAACCCCCATCACCCACATGAATTTTTGTCCTCGACTCCGACCTCTTCAAAGCCATATTTTCATCAAATCTAAGTAAACTCATATCATTTTTAATCAATATAATCCAAGTTTGCTTGGGTCTTCCCTTACCCCTCGCCCTTTTATCACTTCTCCACTCTTCAGACTTTCTAACCAGTGTATCACTCCGTCTCACATGATCGAACCACCTTAGACGATTCTCCCTCATTTTATCCTCAATGGGCGCAACTCCTACTTTACTCCTAACTCTGTTACTTGGACTCTTCAAATATGTTGAAGTGCCCGTGTCCGACACGACACCCTGACACCTGATTTTTCATTCGGATACGACAAGAAAAATTTGAAAGAAAAAAGGAGTGAGTTGACTTCATTTATAAAGATTTTACAAATTTTAATGTTGATTTGCTTAATTATACAATATATCTTAGTAAAAAAGGAGTGACTTGACTTCATTTATAAGTAAAGTATAAATAGTCTATTTATACTATTTTGGTTTGTCCTGAAATAATGCTCGTATCCCCGTACCCGTGTCCAAATTTAGGACGGTGTCCCAGTGTTCAAAATTATTAAGAAAATTGTATCCGACACTAGGATCCGTATCCGTGTCGGATCCCAGATACCGTGTCCAGGTAACATAGACTCCTAATCACCTCATTCATTAATCAATTATTTCTTGTATACCCATACATCCATCATAGCATACGCATCTCTGCTACATTCATTTTATGAATGTGGCACTATTCATCCTATGAACGTGACACTGTTTCACGACTTAACATTCAGTGTCATAAAGCAGTGCCAGCGTGATTGCTATGCGGTAGAATTTTCCCTTTAATCTTGGGGCAATGCCCGGATCACATAAAAACCCTGTGCCACTTTTCCACTTCAACCAACTTGCTTTAATCCTATGAGCCACATGTCCATCCAATTGTACTTCATTCTTTTAGATAATAGATCCAAGACAGCGAAAAAAACTCAGAAGCTTGGACAATCTTTCTATCGAATGTGAATGTGATCACCACTGTCTCCCTCCCTGCTTCCGATTCTCCTAAACTTACACTCCAAATTCAGTCTTGCTTCTACTCAGTCTAAAACCTCGAGATTCTAAAGTGTGTCTCCACAACTTCAGTTTAATTTTAACATCTTCTTTTGTCTCATCAAATCAGAACAATATCATCTGCGACAGACATACCTATTATATAATTATGAATGAAAACAAGCAACAAAACGATATAAAGCATTGATAAATTGTCGGTGAGGGGTGTACAGTATTCAGCAATTAATCGACAGGTAATGTAGAAGAAAATAACTAAACATCTACGCTACATTACCATGCATAGAGTAAATCCACAAGTTCACACTTGCTAAACTTGTTTGATCAAGCCTAATCACTTGTCGTATTATATGTGGTCTATACATTTAAGGATTGTAATATGTGAAATTTTTATGTGCAAATATAAAGCATATATTGAGTGATAAAGTTGAAATTTAAAGTGTCAGTCGATGCAATACTTTAAAATGCCTTGTTGTGCATTAATTGTGCACATTGGCATGTATGTGATACAAATGTAGAACACCTATTTGGTAGTGTTTTAGGTCTTAATAGATCTACAATGCATACGCTCCACTATATGTTAATTCCTTCCTTTAAAAGATGAAATCACTTTTTGATCAATAAATTAGACAATTTGACTTTCAATCGTCAAATATAAAATCTAAGAGTCTATCCGTCAATTAATTCAATTCAATTTATACACATACCCACCCCTAGCAAATCCACTTTTAGAGAAAAATATATACGTAAATACATACATACACACAACTTTATAATCAACAATTTTTTTTTTCCGTAAATAAAATTGTAATTTAATTTCAACTGTTGCAAATTAATACTTTTATCCTCAAGTAATTTAATTCAAAATTCTATTTAAGAGATAGAAATTTCACGTTTTATGATTTAGTTGGTACTCCCTCCGTTCCAAAACACCTTGCATCATTCTTCTTCGATACAAGAATCAATGAGCGAATATTATATTCAAAAGTATTGTGAGAGGGAAAGAAGTTGTAAGTACGACAAGTGAGCATAGTTGTTAAAGGCGAAAGGCGGGAGGTGGGCGATACGTACCTGGAAAAGGGCGAAAGGCGAGGCGGGCGAAAGGCGAGCAAGGCGGAAAATTAGAACAAAAAATTATTAAATATTATATTTCTACTTATTATGGTATCCTAACATAATTTCGACCTCAAAAGTGAGGATTATAGGATTGATGTTTAAAAGAAAATAAAATTAAAAATGATGCTTGGAATCTAGATTGAAGAAGAAGAAAAAAATTAAACAAGGGGAGGTAGCAAAATAGAAAACGACAAAAAACTGGAATTAAGTAGAAAAAAGATAGCGATTATAAATTAAACGAAAGAATTGGGAATAAAGAAGGAAATACAGAAAAATATGAAATCGACGCAGAGAGTTCAGAGTTTGTGTAGTCGAGTTCGTTGAAGAGTGTCGTCGTCGTTGGAGGGTTCTTGTCGTAGCTGCGAAGATTGCGGTAAGTATTATCGACTTCTTGGTTCTTATCGTTTGGAATTTAAGGCTAGATTTTACAAAGGGGCACCTCACTTACCTACATTGACGAGGTTTCCTTAATAAAAACACTCGACAAAGCCAATTTGCGCCTACCGCGTCTCTCGCTTTCGCTTCTATTCAAACAGCATATGACGTTGTCCAATAAGGTCATCGACTGACCGTCTGATTTCACAAAGGCGAAAGGCGGCCAACCCTCTAAGGCGCCAATATGGCGAGGCGGGCGAGGCGGGCGGACGCCTTTAACAACTATGCAAGTGAGGTAAGATTTATAAGTGGAACCAACAATTAAGTGTGTATGACACCTAGTTACCGGGAACTCCCAACCCTCCCCTTCGTCCCACGTCTCGAGAACACGCGTCCCGGGTTCACAAGGGAACTCGACCCAAAGTACTCAAGCAATCGTACCGGAAAATAAACTTTCAGCAACATAGAATCTTGTTTGCATATAAAATCTTTTATGGTTATCCACCTTTACATTATAGTCTTTTATCTCCCTAACAATATATCTATAAGCAAGTGTGTGTGTATATATGTTAATATATTCAACTTAGTGAAATGTTTCCAATAAAGAGCGTACCACGTTCCCAGTTGATCCTACCCCCAAGCGTACCCAAAATTTACTAAGTCACGTTCCTCTTTCCCGTACCCGTCCCACGTCCAGAAACGTCCTACGTTCCTAGTAACTATGGTATGACAAACACAGTAGGAAAAATTAAAAAAAAAATAATAATAATTGAACTTTTAAAGAAAGGGGACTTACCAATGGGACGCCCAAAAGGGAAATTTGTAAAAAAATATTTTGGGACGGAGAGAGTACTTTTTTCGTAAAAATCTTTTAGGCCTTGAAAGTTAACTTTTTACCCTTAGACTCCCTCCGTCCCGATATAAGGTTCCTAGTTTGACTTTGCACGGGAATTAAGAAAAAGTAAATGTTGTGAGTGTGAAAAGTTAAATATGAGAGAGAACGTGGGTAGGGAGTTTTGTTGTGAGAATGACAAGTAGGTCCCGTTGTTCATTTGACGTAATAAAGTCAAGTAAGGACGTTAATTGGGACAGACAAGAAAGGAAAGTGAGAATGTTAAAGCGGTGGGACAGACGGAGTATATGCTATTCCATAGTGTGCCCAAACTTAAAATTAGTAAAAATCAAATGATGTACATAAATTGCCTGCCTGATTAAAAAAATTCTTATTTTAGTACTAAAGGGGTTCATATATATTAGCACAAAATTCGGTGAATCCAATACATATTCTGCTTCCGAATAAAGTAAAAGTAAATTTTAACCAAAAGATTGTAGCCTCTCATAGTCTCAGATCAAAACGCGGAACAGGAGATGGACGTAACATTGAAATGTCCGCTGACAGGTGCTAATCATTCATCGACATGTAATCAGTATGTGACACGCGCCGACTAGAGAGTACAACTACTAAGTAATAGAGTGTACAACTACACGCGCTAAACTCTGCAACTATAAAATCAAGCCATCACATCTCTCTAGTCCCATAAACTAACCAACCCTCTCTCTCACACACACACACAAAACTCTCCAACTATAATAAGGACTTGGTATATTTATACTCCTCTCTCTCTCTCTCTCCTCCCGACCAACCTCTGTTTCTCACTCTAAATTAGCGACTACGAGTCTTCCATTCTTCCTCTCTCGCTCTCCTCCTCCCTCCCTCCTCCCCCCTCTCTCTTTTAGCAGGTATGCCTGAGACTCCTTCCTTTACACACACAGTACACACACATGTGTATTCATACACATGTGTATTCATATGTATGTATTTGTTTGTATCTGTGTAAGTACAGCTTTTATGTATATAATATATGTTCACGTTTTGTTTGTTTTGCATCTAAAATCTCATCTATTTTGACGCATATCCATGGAAATCCATTTCCCATGTCTTTCTAGTTTGATTGTTTAATTTGTGTGAAATGGATGGGATCCCATCGTGTGAGTTTTCAAAATCAAGACTGAATCAAGTTGGTTTGTGGGAAATTTCTGGGTTTTTTTGTTTCTTATTTTTTGTGGGTATGTTTTTTTTTTAATTGGACCTTGAATGCTGTTTGGTTTCTTTATGATTATAATGGATTTGAGTTTGGGTTTATTGTGTTCGATGTGGGTTTATTTGTTTTCCGCTTTTTTTTTTTTTTTTTTTTTTGATATTTTCTTGTTTATTGAATGTGGTTGTGTTCAAGTTCAAGACTTGGATTTTGGGTTTTGTTTTACTTGATAATTCTGTACAGTGATTGAATTTACTAGGATCTGTTCTTTTTTTTTTTTTGTGGGTGTTTGCAGGGCTATTTTGTTAATTCACCGTTTATCTGTGGGAGTCAAAGATTATTTGTTGCTTTTGCAGTGCAATTCAATAATTTAATCAGATGTTTTTTTTTAAAAAAATGAACATGATAAGTATTTTTCCTTTCTGACTTTTCTGCACTCTTTCTAGGTTTTGATAAATGCAGCTGAATTTTTCCCAAAATATTAAATTCAGCTGAAATACTTGTGCATATATAGATACATTGTATGCATTCGCCTTCAGTTATAGGTTTCTAATTCGATTTGTTATATTCAAGCAATCGATTTGTTATATTCGAGCAATCCGCTTTTCATTTTTCCTTTATGAACAATTTATTTACCATGAAGATTTGCAAGGTTTGTTTAGCTGAGGTCCAATGTTTTGATTGATACCAGCAGTAAAGTTGACCTGCCTTATTCCTTCAATCTTTCAAATATTATTTTCCTTGAATTAATTTTGTTTTCCGAACAGTTCAGGTTCTTGTAAAATGTACTATCCTAAGTGAAAAAGTCTATAATGTTCAGGAAATTTATTTCATTCCATTAATGATTTAAGCTAAATCGAGTCTCCTGTTTGGTTGATCAGTTAAAATTCCAAATACCTTTTTGATTTTATTTTGTTGGGTTATTTGCATATTGGTAACTTGAGTTTGTCAAAATTTGCAATCCCCAACCTAAAATTTCAATTTTGCAAATTGGTTTCCTAAGTTTGTCAATTTTTTGCAATGTGGTGAATAAACTAACTTTTCGTTAATTTTTTGATAGACCTAAACACATTTGCAACACACATAACTTTTTAAAAGGGCAATCTGATCAATTTTCGGACCTAAACACATTTGCAATGTGGTAATTGAGATGCACACCTCCGAAAATTGACAAGATTGCCCTTTTAAAAGTCGTGTGCGTTGCACATGTGTTTAGGTCTCTCAAAAAATTAACGAAAAGTTAGTTTATTAACCACATTGCAAAAATTTGACATACTTAGGTAACCAATTTACAAAAATAAACTTTTAGGTTGGGGATTACAAAATTAAGAAATACTCTAGGTTACCAATCTGCAAATTATCCTATTTTGTTTGATTTACTGAGGTTATTATTATTTTATTTTTTTTTGCAGATGGATTCAAGTGGAATGGATCAAAATGGGAATAATAGTGATGACATGTCTTCTGAGCCATCAGTTTCTTTAAATAAATATACAAAGGGTGTGTATGGAGAGCCAGTGAAATCACCTCGCATTGGCACACAATATCAAGTTGAAATTCCAGCCCTTATGTCAATATCACAATATCGGTCATACAGAAGGGACCCATTTGATGAAGAAAACAAGGGCGGACCTAGCAACTTTGTAATGGGATTACCCATATCGATTATATGGGTAAATCAAGAAGTTAGACCCGGAAAAAACAGAAAAGTTGAGTTTTTGATTGATTCAAAGAGAAGTACGGGATCGGAACATAATGTTAAAGATAAAAAAGATGAGATCAAGGGCTTTCTAGTTCCCGGTTTGTCTTGTGATTCATGGTGCGAAACTGAAAAGGCTAGTTTCATGCTTGGTTTGTATATTTTCGGGAAGAATTTTGTTAAAGTTAAAAATTTTGTGGAGACCAAAAAAATGGGAGAAATACTATTTTGTTATTATGGGAAGTTTTACCAGACTTTTGAAAAACGGAGATGGTTAGGTTGCCTAAAAGGTAAAACCAGAAAGTGCGGTTTGGGTGAAATATTGTTTGATGGATTGAGGCAACAAGAATTGCTATCTCGTTTGGCTCAAGGGATACCAGAAGAACTTCAGAATGATTTGATGCAGGTACTTCATTAATTCTTTCAATTGTTTGATTGAAATTCGCTTATGTTTTCCATATCTTTTTTTTTCTTCACGCTTTGTTTAGAGTATGTTTAAGGTTATATGAAAAAATATATATTATATTTTGATTGGGTGACAATTAGAATATTTCTTTAGCTTCTACATTCTGGAGATTGATGATCTTCTGATTCCAATTGGTTGGCAGCTTATGATGAAGTTTGCTTATACTGTCATAATATTTAATTATTGCTTTTTTCTTTGATGAGAAACTAGCTTACGATGTGGAAATCAAATTAAGTTTTTGAGGTTTGTTCCGTTTTGTTGATTGGCAGGTGTCGAGGATTTTTAACGACAAGAAAATTGAACTTGAAGATTATGTCTTTTCATTGAAGATCTTGGTTGGGATGACCACTCTGTTTGAGGCGGTGGGAATTGGCCGTGGGAGGCACGATCTTACGGGTGCCTCCATACCTATTTGTCGTGAGGTTCCAATTGGAAAAGATTGTTCTTCCCTCAGTCCCGAAGAAATCATTAAAATTTTAACAGGGGATCATAGGCTAAGCAAAGCCCGGTCCACTGATTTGTTTTGGGAAGCTGTGTGGCCTATTTTGGTCAACAAAGGATGGACGAAAACATGGTCTAGCAGCCATAATTTTGCTTCATGTTCAAAGCAATCTCATGTCTATTTAGTCCCTGGTGTTCCGAAATCGTCCTCGAGGAGAGAATTGGTCAAAGGGGAACATTATTTTGATTCTGTCGTGGATGTACTGAATTTGATCGCTTCTAATCCCGGAATTCTTGATCTTGATAAAAAAGAGGATGAAGAAAAGGAGAAAGACTTGCCTGAGGAAGTTTCTAGAAAGCTGACCTCGTTAAGCCATTCTGGAGAAGATAACGAGAATGTTAAGAAGTTAACGAGGTCAAGATCTGAGAATGTTAAAAGGAAAGATCTTGAAGCGGAAACCTCATCAGATCACGGGAATGGGTCCAAGAACCCCAATGTTGGTAATGCCCATATCGCCCCTGTAGCAAAACGGCCTAGGAGATTGACTGCATGTAACCAAGAAGCATCCGGTCAAGGCTTGGTCAATTTGACCGACCCAAGTTCAGATACTCTGGAAAAACGTGAGAATGTCCGCTCTTCTCAAGTTAAGTTGTCTGCCACCAATTCTCTGGCTAGTTCAATGGAGAGCTTCGAAGAACGGGCTCAGGTCAATGAACCTAATGACCAGCCTCTTTTTGATCTCAACTTACCAGCAGAGGAGGTTGACTATGACTACGTTGACTTTGACTGCGTTGACTTTATGGCTGAAGTAGCTGATCCCCAAAATGCCCCTACTGAACATGCTGAACCCATGGCTGGAGCTGAGCCGGTCAATACTGAGGAGGAGCAAGTCAGCCTTAATTCAAGGCGACAGCTTAAGAAATAGACTGCCTACTACAAGGGCCCTGGAAGCTATTGCTCATGGCTTCTTGTCGGTAAACAGTAGGAGGGGTAGAGGGGAATCTTCTCGCTCGAGATCAAGAAGCTCTCAAGAGGAGGGTAGGGGTAGTGGGCTTGGTACAAGCGATGATGCTAATGGTACAAGCAGCAACATTTCTGCGAATGGAGAGATTTGAGTTAATCCCCTTACCAAACATAGAAGGATGTTACCGGCCTACCGGGCCCCAACTTTGACCAGAAACGATGCAAGTTCTTGATGTGTTCTTGTTCATAACGATAATTGTACAAAGTAATAATCCGTAGTAAAACATTGAAAAATGTAAAAGTGAAGTTTTATTGTTGGATTTCATTTTTGAAGATTGGAGTTCTTGGTTGTGGCATGGCATGGAATGGCCTGTTAACCAAACCTGAGGGAAGAAGAATGGTAATGGAGAACAGTGGTCTGTATAAGAGCATCCACAATGGGAGCTTTTTAAGAGGTTTTTATTTTCATGAAAAAGCTCTTTACCATTGTGGAGTTTTTGAAAAAGCTCCTTACTAAGGAGTAGCTCTTTCCACAAAGAGCTCTTTCCATGAGCTCTTTCATTAACTTTTCACTAATTACCCATACTAGTCATTAAATTTTAAGAGCTCTACCATTGTGGAAAAAACTTTGAGGTTTTTTTATTTATTGACTTGGCATGTGAAAATCATGAAAAGGCAACTTGAAAAAGCTCTACCACTGTGGATGCTCTAAGGTTGTTGATTCAGTTGCTGGATGAAGAATAAAACATTTTTTTTTTAAGGTTGGGGGTTGGGTGGGGGGGGGGGGGAGGTTGTTGGGGTCTCGGGATGTTGTACAAACCGAGCTGGCTCGAGCTCGGCTCGTGAAAGCTCGAGGTGTTGCTCGAGTCGAGCTCGAACCGATTGTCAAGCTCGTTTTGTTATCGAGCCGACCGTGTTCGACTCGTTTAGCTCGTTAAAAGCTCGAGATCGGCTCGATAAGCTCGTTAACCTTGAATTTTGGTTATCGAACGGCTTGAACTCGGCTCGGTAAGCTAGTCAAAAACATATTTCTATAGGAAAAAAGCCTAAACTCGATCTCAGCTCGTTAAAACTCGAGTTGTTCGCGAGCAGCTCGTGAGCTCGTTTCGACTCGAGCTCGAACAAACAAGTGGGCTCGAGCTCGATAAGTTTTAATCGAGCTCGGCACCCCAAAGCTCGACTCGGCTCAACCTCACAACCCTATTGGGTCAATGTTGTTACTGAAATGTTCTTGTTGTGTAAACAAGCAATAAGAACAAAACATCAATCAAGTGTTGTAGTTGAAATTTCAAGTGCCAAGTGCTAGCCGTTTCAAGTGCCAAGTGCTAGCCGCAACTCTTTAAAGGAGTTTTAGTTTGACTTTTATGGAGTATAGGAGCCTTAGTTTGACTTTTTGGGTGAACTTGACCATTTTTCTAATGAATCTGATATGAACATCAACTTGTTTTCACAATAGTTGCGGTGAATGTAAACAAGCAAGAAGAAAACATCAATATAGTGTTGTTAAAATTTCAAGTGCCAAATGTTAGTAGGAACTCTTTAAATCTATACTTATACTTATAGTATTTTAATGTTGGTGAAACCGATCATGAGAATGACACATAAGCCACAAATAGGTTTATCTATATTTAGAGGATGCCATGTAATATGACATTTGCAATCATGAAGACTTTTGGTATTCTCATATCTAAGTTAAAATAAGAGGTAATAACCATAGATATGTAAGTGGGTAATTCATATAAAATAAGGATATAAATAGGTATATATTGAATCATTTTCTCTTTATGGTGATTTTATAAGAAGAGAATGATACATAATAGAACATATACTAATGGATGCATTAAATTAAGAAGTGACTTTTTAGTATCAACTAATATCATTAAGAAGTGTCTTTGAAATCTAAGGTTAGATTCATCATGAATTAATTTTTTTATGTTACAAATCTTAAAGGGAGATGAATGAGTAGTTGATTTTGGATTATCAAAAGTATTTTATTTATGAATCAAATTAAATTAAAAATTAAAATATCTAATAAATATATGTTCATATAATAAGTCCTAAAAGATGATAAGTCTTTATTTATGCAACAAGTCTTTTGAAATCAAATGTTATACTCATCATGAAATAATTCTTTATTTATGTAACAAGTCTTTAAAGGACATGAATTATTAGATGAGTTAAGTCATTGAAATTGTTCATGAACTAAAATAAATTGTATTCCAAAAAACAACATATTATTCAAAGCCAATGAATTATGATGAAATACTTAAAGTTTTAAGTATCAATTGTAGATTATCAATACTCACAAGTTAGTAGAACTTTCACATTTAAATATTACTACAAAATTATGAAAACCTAACAGTTATTTATCAAATAGTACTTTTAAGCTCACACCTCTACCAAAAAGGCATCCTCCTCATTTTAGATTCAAGGATAATTTCATTGTTCATAGTTTTCTATACATAAATAAAGTCAAGGTGAATAAGACGACGCAACAATTTATCAACGCTCCATATCAATAATATAGTATATCGTATTTCAACATTTCATGCATCATATGCTAACTATTGCATTTGTTATCATATTAATTTTTGTAGGTATACATTCAAAAGAAATTGCTAAGAAAAATCGTGCTATGAAGCGTGCTTATCTAATGACGAAAAACAAAGCAAATTCCAAATTTACACGCGAAAGAAGATATAGAAAACATAACGGAAGGTCTTCGTTGCTGCTGGGACGGTTTCAAACTCAAACAATTGATATTAAAAAATTAGCTCAGAAGTTAAGTTATTTTCGTGTTACACTAAATACTTTTTTCACTAATATTTAGTATGCAAATAATAAGAAAATATATATGGTTATATCATATAGGGAGTGGTTAATGCCACTACTTTTTTTTACTTTTCCACTACAATTTTTTTGGTTAGACTAATTTGTCCTTGGATGTTTTAATGAGTAACTGAATCATTTTATAATACCAAATATACCCTCCATATATAGGCGTGATTGATAATCAGGCTCCTTCCAAAACCCGAGTTCGGATTATATGTTGCGTTCAACACCGAGTTGCTCTCAATCTGCGCCTCTTGTCTATCATTCAAATCAAAGTTTGCAAGGATCTGAATTAAACAAGAAAAAATTACCACCTAGTCCCTTATCCTAAGTCAAACTACCACCAAGGACAAGTGAATATTTTTGTTTACCACCTAGTCTAACAGCTGAAAATATGTTACCATAGGGTCGATGCTTACTTTCAAATGACACAATTACCCCTTGACCCAAACAAAATCATTGTCCCCTCCCCTCTCCGCTCATTTGACACATACGCACAGAATCTCACTTTCTCCCTCCCCAATCTCTCCGGCGATCCCCTTACCCAATCTCTCCGGCGACCCTTTACCCAATCTCTCCGGTGACCCACTCTCATCCTTCACCTCCGGCAACTGCCTCCAATCCATCACCTCCGGCAACCCCCATGCCATCATCCACCTCTTTGCCGTCGATTCATATGCCCTAGCCCGATCTTCAGCTCTTTGTAAGCCGATCGACCAAGATCTGCTCGTTGTAGGTCATCTTTTCAGGTAAACAAACCAGATCTAGTTATCTTTCCCGGTGATCTACTTTCTCTCTCTTCTCTTCAATCGCTAGACACCATTCCTCCCCCCACCTTCGGCGACCCAACCCCTCCCCTAACCCCGACGACCCTTCCCCTAAGCAAACGACTACAACAACGTCCCCAGAGAAGGAGTAAATGTTTTCTGCAGATCTGCTACTTCTCCGTCACCGGCGCACTGCTCCTTCTCCGTCACCGGTGAGTTTCTTCCTCCAAAGCAACAGCAAAAATGTCCCTTAGCTGTTTCTAATCACCACTGCTTTTGCTCTCCGACCGACTCAAACAAAATACAGATATGTGACAACTCCGGCAAACAAAATTTAGATCTGTGACAATTCCGACAATCATTAACGAGAGAAGTAGGATTAACATTATTCAGAATGTCGTCTATAATTGTGGGTAAGCACATTAGAAAACCTGTCTGCTTCGAGCTTTTTTCTACGTGATTGACTTTGGCCAATCACAATCCTAGTTTTTGGTTATTGTATGATCCATTTCGAACTTATAAATTCATTTATTTTTTAGGTTTATAGCTGATCTATGTGTGGTTCATATAAATTCAATTGTTTTTGGTGTTGGCTTTGAATGTAAATGAGATTTTTTTGTTGATGGATTGATTTGGTTTGCTAAGTTCACAGTTATTGTTGGAACAAGTGCGAGAAATTTGGGAATTTTTCAGTTGTATATTATAACAACTGTGAATTTTTCAGTTGTATACTAGAACAATTGTGAACTTGTTTTTGGATCATTGTGAACTTGTTCTAGGAACAACTGCGAACTTGATCTTGGAACAAAATGTAAACTTGTTCTGAAAAAAAAAACCAGCGAACTTGTTCTTGGAACTTATTTTGGGAACAATTGTGAACATATTTTTGAAATAACTGTGAACTTGTTCTTTCAAAAAAGTGTAATTTTTTTTTTTGAAAAATGTGAATTGTTCTTTGGAACTTGTTTTTGGAACAACTGTAAACTTGTTTTGGACCAATTGTGAACTTGTTCTAGGAACAACTGCGAACTTGATCTTTGGAACAAAATTGTGAACTAAAAACAGTGAACTTGTTCTTGGAACAATTGTGAACTTTTTCTTTAAAAAAACTGTAATTTTTTTTTTCGAAAAATGTGAATTGTTCTTAGAAACTTGTTTTTGGAACAACTGTAAACTTGTTTTTGGATCAACCGTGAACTTGTTCTAGGAACAACTGCGAACTTGATCTTGGAACAAAATTGTGAACTTGTTCTTGAAAAAAAAAACAGTAAACTTGTTCTTGGAACTTGTTATGGGAACAATTGTGCACTTGTTATGGGAACAATTGTGAACTTGTTCTTTAAAAAACCTGTAATTGTTTTTTCAAAGAATGTGAATTGTTCTTAGGAACTTGTTTTTGGAACAACTGTGAAATTACTGATTAGTTCACAGTTGTTTGGTCGCCGGAGTTGGTGGTTATCGGAGTCGATCGTATTCTTTGTAGTTTTGTTGACAACTGTGAACTTACTGATTAGTTCACAGTTGTTTGGTCGCCGGAGTCGATCGTGTTCTTGGTAGTTTAGTTGACAACTGTGAACTTACTGATTAGTTCACAGTTGTTTGGTCGCCGGAGTTAGTGGTTGCCGGAGTCGATCGTGTTCTTAGTAGTTTTGTTGAGAACTATGAACTTACTGATTAATTCACAGTTGTTTGGTGGCCGGAGTCGATTGTGTTCTTAGTAGTTTAGTTGACAACTGTGAACTTACTGATTAGTTCACAGTTGTTTGGTCGCCGGAGTTGTTTAGTTGACAATTGAGAACTTACTGATATGTTCTCAGTTGTTTGATCACCGGAGATGGTGGTAGTCGGAAAAATAGTCGCCGTATGTGGTCGCTGGAAAATGGTGGCCGGAAAGATCGCCGGAAAATGGTCGCCGGAGGTGGTCGTCGGAAAATAGTCACTGGAGGTGGTCGGCGAAAAATAGCCGTTGGAGGTGGTCGCCGGAAAATGGTCACCGGGAAATGGTGGCCGGAGGTGGTCGCCGGAAAATGGCGGCCGGAGGTGGTCGCTAGAAAACGGTCGCCGTATAATGGTGGCTGGAGGTGGTCCCCGGAAAATATTCGCCGGAGGTGGTCGCCGGAAAATGGTCACTGGAAAATGGTGGTCGCCGGAGGTGGTGGGGATTGGTGGACAAAAGTGGTTATGGTGGCTGTGGAGAGAAAGTACAATGATGTGGAGAGGGACATTCATGTAATTTCATGTTATTTAGTAAGGGCATGAGTGTCCTTCTAACAAACTATGGACTAGGTGGTAAAATATGAAATTCCTTGTTTTTGGTGGTAGTTTCCATTAAGATGAGGGACTATATGGTAGTTGCCCCATTAAACAACTAAAAGGTACAATTGAAATTCTGAATTTCTTCTAATTAAAAGAACTGGATTCTTGATTTGAAAAGTTTGTTTTGATATGCATGTTCCGTCATGTGTAGATATGTTTTGCCTCCTTTTTGGTGCCATGACTATTTTCACTGATATTTGTTCTTAATTTCTGTACATCTTTATGTACAACTTGCTTCATGTTTTTATTACATTGATGAGAGCTATTTTAATCATGTATTTGTTGAAAAATAATTCTTGATGTCAGGACAATATAATGGAACTACAATAAGGAGAGAGCAAAATATGTGAAGGACTTCCCTTTTTCGAGTGCGCTGTAGCTAACGGTAGTACTCAAGAGATGTTGGGGAAGAATAACAATGGAGAACTTTTTTAATAAGACTGTTTCACTAGTAAAATCAGTATATTTGAGTTTCTTTTTATGATTTATTTCTCTCTTTTAATGTTGATTTTATGTTAATGAAATTAAAATTGTGTAGCTTTTGATTGTTTTTTGTGTATTTTTATTGAATTTTATCATTGTTGAATGAAATGTTAATCATATCTTATATAATGTTGACTTTTTTCATTTTTAGTTCATTCCAAAATAATTATTGCATTTTTTTTAATATGGTACAATCATTGTACAATTATATAATGCACAAGTTTAAAGAACATTGAAAAATAAAACTACGTTTTTTTTATGAAACGAAAGACTATTTAAATTCATAATTGTATTAATAATAAAACATGACCAGAGAAGACAAAATCTTAAATGGGGTAATCTTGGAATTTACTTCAGTTTTATAATTGGTAGGTTATAATGAGGGCAATTGTGTCAAAATAATTAATTAATGTTGTTTAATCATTAGTGATGTAGTGGAAAAGTAAAAAAACGTAGTGGCATTAGCCCCTCCCTATCATATATCTTAATATATTTTGATAAAATATATACTCCCTCCGTCCCAGAGTAAAAGTCTCATTTTCCTTTTTGGTTCGTCCCAGAGTAAGAGTCTCATTCTTAAAATGGCAAAGAATCTTTATTATTCACCCCGCTCATTCTCTTTCCTATTTTACTTTTATACTCACAACACCAATCAATTCACTATTCTCTCCCACTCATTCTCTCTCATACTTTACTTTTACACTCACAACATTTACATCACATCCAATATTTATTAATAAGCGTGCAAATTGGGGGTGAGACTCTTACTCCGGGACGGAGGGAGTACTACTTTAGTATTGTAATGATTATTTTTAGTAATTCCTCTAAAAGAAACCGCTAAAGAGAATCAGACTATTAGACGTGTGCATATCATGAGAAAAAAACAATCGACACTTTTAAATTACGAAGGGAGAAGGATGTAACAAACATCTCGAAAGATGGATTGACAACTCTTTTCGGCCGATCAAATTTGAAGTCAAGTCTCTTTCATATAACTAAAGTCTCTTGCAAAGTTTGAGAATAATATTCCTAATAAAATTTTGGTCGTTAAACACGCACACGAGTCACGACACATATATATATGTGAATAGATATATACACACACATTAAAGTTAGGAAAAAGTGCACCAAAAATCACCAAACTCTTCACTTTTTGTGGATTTGATCACCAAACTCATTTTCGTTGCAAGCAACACATCCAACTCTTTTTTTTTGCATCCATAGCCACTGTTACTAACTCCGTTATTTTTTTTCCTGTTAAATGGTCATGTGCAACACATGTGACTAAATTTGAAGGGGTGCTTTAGGTAGTTCAGTATACATTTATTTTCAAAAGTTGAATATCAAATAGGTCCCTGACTTAGTGATAATATCTCATATAAGTCACTAAACCTTTTTTTTTACTTAAGCTAGTGATGATATTTATTTTATCTTTTTCGACTTAGTCATCTTCCATTAATTCAAGATTATTTTCATGTTAATCTCTATCACCAATCTCCCATCATCTCACCATCACATTCGTCTCCACACCACCACAAAAAACAACATTAACAAAATCACAGTGAATTACATATTTCAAACTCTAATACTCAAACATCAATGTATCCTCCAAAATCCCCAAATTGTAACGACACCCCATCTCCTCCCCCACCCCTTGCGGCAACCTAAAAACCTTCATCAGTTCACACTCTCAAGACACCCAAAAAATTCAATCTTTTTGAAATCCCCCAACAATCAATTAAAATTAGTAACACCCAGTTGAGAAAAAATAAGTATTTCACTTGCAGAAGTAGAATTCCTCCAGTAAAGATGAACAAAAATATAGCTTCTATTTCTTTCTAGATGCCTTGACCATTCATTGTTTTAAGTTTGACCTGCTCCTTTATGAATTGAAGTACCGAATAATTTCAGGGATAAGAGGGGCGGGGGAAGAATGGCGTGTTAAGAAGATAGGAAGGGGAGGGGAATTACCGGAGAAGAAGGTTGGGTAGAAACGGCGGTTAGAGTAGGAGAAGAGGGGAGACAGATTGAGAGAGAGAGAGAGAGAGAGAGAGAGAGAGAGAGAGAGAGAGAGAGGCGACAGAGAGAGGAGAAAACCGAGAGAGAGAGAAGGCGGAGAGAGGAAGCGAAGAGTCCAGATTGGATCATCGAAGGTACTCCCCAATCTCCCTAATCTTTTCTCTTTCGTTTGAATCATTAGTTTAATGATTTAGAAACCCTAAAGTTGTTGGGTTTTGAGGGTCCATGCGCAGCGGAAGACGGCAATAGAAAATCAACAAAACCCTAAGCCCCAAGATCCATTCATGATGATTAAATTAATAAGAAGATGAATTTAGAATACTAACCATGTTGTGTGTTTAAAATTTTCGGATCTTCAAATCTTCAAGTCTTCAAGCTTTATGATTTGATCTCCTCGTTCTTCGCATTCTTCGGATCAGGATCACAGGAACACGAACTCGAGATGCTAAAGGAAGCACCATCTATGTTTATCCACACGCGAACGAATATCTAGAACCATTCTAGATCTGGATTGCTAGATCCCATCATTATAAAACACACTTTTCTAATCTTTAAAGGCTATATGAATTTTGGTGTTCTTGAGCTTTTGATTCTCAATCCTGGCTCAAGAATATATTTCTCAAACATATGTATTACCCTTGAATAATGGCTGGTGAAAGAGGATTATTTATACTAAAAAATCATTAACCCTTAAGGACCCTTAAGACCTAATCCCGCACCCTAATTATTCTGCTGTAAATCTGGCCCAGTCACAAACTGGCACGGTCATGTTCACAAACTGGCACGGTCGTGCCAAAGGGGGCGAATGTTCATAACATTCTGGCATGATCGTGCTCACAAATCGGCACGGCCGTGCTCGCCAGAAATTCAGCCTTTTGCCTTTTCTTGATTCGTTCTTTTGTGTGTGACCCCATAAGATTATATTAAGTTGGCAATGAGTCAAACCAAGGTCAAACCCATAAGTCATGAGCGGACTCTAGCAAGCCATCATGACTACCTAATTAATATAACTTAACGAAGTTCGTTTATCCTCTTAGAACATATCACAATCCTTTTGTCACGCGATATCATATTTAGTATAAGCCACGGTCTAAGTCAACTTAAGTGCCCAATGCTTTCTCGATTCTAAGTTGATTGATTATGAGCAAATGACATTTGAACACATCAATTCATTTGGGCATGGCCATGCACTATCATCAATCTCACTCTCGAGTGGCCAAGCTTGATATCTCTCTTTGAGACAAAGAGGGACAGCATTCCATCTCGACTTATCATTCTTCCCTACAAGAATCTGACTGTGCCAATCGTAGCCTTTATAACTACCTGGTTAAGGGTTGTGCACGTGTGTGAGAGACAAGATCTAGGTGACAAAGATAAAATAGAGAGTTTTTTTTTTTGAAAGTAAAACAAAAACATGCAATGGCCGGGCCAAGTGGCTGCCTACATTTCCCTCTTGTGGAGGAACTTAGGCCGTCGTAGTTCACACATAAGGCAAACACATGTAAAGCAAGGAATGAAACAATTGGCAAGTACTCCTGCAAAACAAAGGTTAGCCTTATAATATATGGGGAGTTTCTTCGTCGTTAAGAAGGTCCCAAGACTTAGAAACAGAGGGGAGAGCAGATCTGAAACCCTGTATACGTGTTTCAACCGAGCAAAAATCCTTTTTCAATCCAGGGAATCAGATCAGCCGAGCAGAACTGAGATGTCTCGTACGAGACAAGGGATCCCTCGTACGAGGCATCTCAGCTGAGGAACAAATTACGGTACAAAATGCAGAATTTTGAAACAACGATGATTTCTTTCGACGCAAGTCTAACCCACTTACTGTGATCGTCCCCAGCGGAGTCGCCACTGTTTGCGCGTGAGGTTTTCCTTCGAGGAACGTTTTCGTCCTTCGATTTACCTTTTTGTTGATTTGAGAGTCGCCACCATGTTGTTGTCAGAACACAGACCGGGATGTCTGGATTCGGGGGTTAAGTTATGAATTGGGAAGGTCAAGGAGAACCCAATTCACCCAATCAAGGATTGGTCTTGCTAAGAAATCATCATCATCATTTCAAAATCATGCATTCATGTACCAAAAAGAAAAATAAACAAACAAATAAATAATTGCTTATTTATTTGGGATGTCGGATCATGTGCTTCAAGACCATTTCCATGGATTGGAGAGGAATCTAGGCTGATCCTTTAATGGAGTCACACTACTTTAAAACAAAGAAGGAGATGAGAAGATAGAAAGCAGAGATTTTACCTAAGCGTTTTCTTCAAGAATCCTATGGATGGCCTTTACTAAAGGCCTTGATCTTCCAAATTTTGTGGGTATCAGAAAGGGGCTGATTATGAGAGCTTCTTTGATCAGATTTGGAGTCTAGAGTTGACCATTAATTCACCATTAGTCATTCTAGCCAAGAACAACTATATTTATAGCGGTTTTGGACCTAGGGTTTTGGCCAAGAAGGTAAGTTGAGGTGGGAATCCAAGACTTGATTCTCACAGAGGTATATTTGGACTCTAGGACCGTCCATGGGATTTTCCCCGGATTTCTTAAGTGTTTGCCAAGAAATGGGGTTAAGATTAACAAGGAAACTGACCAAAACAAGACTGTCAAGGGGAGATACCTCGTACGAGACATCAATGTCTCGTATGATACATCCATGTGCTGGAATCACATTTTTTCCCTCTGCAGCAGTTTTAATGTTCATTTTGGCCCCTAACTAACAGAGCCAGTCAGAAACTTAACGAAACATGTCCAACTTAACGATTTTTGACCCAAATCAAAGGTGAGACACAGAAGTAGTGTGATTATAAATGAACGTCCAAAATGGGGTGTCTACACCATGCGAACACATCCACGTACTCCTTGAGTAGTTCAATCAGTGCTTCCCTTTCGGCTCCGTTAAAGAAGCTTCAAATCTGTGTTTCTTTTGGCTCGGCTTCGGTTCCCAAATTCACACACGTTAGCACCTCATCGGCAGCTTGGGCTCGAGTTTCCTTTTGATTAATAACCTGTTCTGAAATCTCTCTTATGTGCTCATCATTTATTGTGTCTGTGTCTGCCTCTTCTAATGAATCATTATTAACTAAGTGTACATCATTAGGTTGATTATTAGTTAATTTATCAGTTAAAAGAGTGGCTATGGAGGGATACTCAGAAAGGTCGAGGGTTTCATTCATAGAGAAAGGGAATATAGCGTTTGCGACAAGGTCATTGTCTTCAGACATGAGGTCGTAAGACTTAGATGAAGAACATATTATGAATATATGAATATTATGAAGAATATATGAATAAACATGCTAAGAACATGAATATTATGGATCTAAACTAAGAACATGGCAAGAACATGAAGAAAAAGTTAGAAAACTTACCTATTTTGGCAAGAACTAATCTTGGATCTTCTTAGGAACTTTGAGGATGTTCTTGGATGCTTGAATTCCTTGTTTTGAGAGCAAATTCGTCACTTGGGAGCTAGAATTAGGATGCGGATCCTTAATATAAGGCAAGGGAGGCCTTTATATAGTAAACTGACTAAGAGATCTGACGGCTGAGATCATCTGAGGCAAACATGGCCGCCTGGCCAAGGGAGAATGTGGCCGCGTGGCCAGGGTTGAATGTGGCCGAGTGGCCAAGGTTCCTGGCTGACGTGATTTTCAAGCTAGGGTTTATTCTGATTTATGGAAACCCTATTTTGGCCATTTTTGGGATATTCTAGAATATGGAGCTATATTTTGGGAATCCGGGACAAGTCTTTGCAAGGTTTCTAATTTCAATAAAGCCCTTGTATATTTGGGAAAACCCTAATAAACTAATTTTCAGATCGGGTACTAACAGAGCTATGTATCCATGGTCGCCCCAAAAGTAAATTGAATAAAGCGGGGACATCGAGTACTTGGAACGGGACAGACATAACCATGCTCCTAAATTCAATGTTCACTTCTAGCATTCCCATGACTATGCGGGTGGTGCTTTCGTATCCTCGGATCACTTGGCTAGAGGGCTGCAAATCCGAATTTTTAAGCCCCAATAAGCCCATGATTCGGCTAGGCATTAAGTTGAGTGCGGAACCACCGTCAACCAAAACCCTTGAGATTGGTCTCCCTGTTACTGTTACTTTAAGATAGATGGCCTCATTGTGTTTGGACCCAAATGGTGGGAGGTCCATATCGGCAAATGTGATGATACTTCCAAAGTGTATGTAGCCTATCATAGCAGTAAGGTCTTCGGGAGTTGTGTCGGGAGAGATTGATGTGTCGTCGAAGTTGCTGATGACGAGGTATCGATGCTTCTTTGAAGATGCGATGAGGTCCTAAATGGATATGTTTGCTTGAGTCTTCTTGAGTTGAACTAATAAAGGATCTTCGGGCGTGTCGCGAGTTTGCGACCTTGGAGAAGAGGTGCTTGCCGCATAAGTATTGGGATAGCTTGCTATGACCCTGCTGGATCGAGTTAGCATGTTGACGCTCCCGTCTTGCTTCTTTTTCCTATTCTCTAAGACTTCCCTCATTATCTCATCATAAGTCACAACATAACAACAATTGTCAATTTCATTCATAGCATTAGAACCCTCATTCACAATATGAATTGAATGAGTGGTCCCCTCAATCCCGCCTAGCTCTATTACATGACCCTCACCCTCACTAGGAACTATGAACTCCTTCTTGTCAATGAGGTTTTGGACGATGTTACGGAGGTTAAAACATTCTTCGGTAACATGGCCACTATGCTGATGATAACCACACCACTTATGATGGGCATGGTTGGCGGTAGTCATTTTGGGCTTGTATCCTTGTAGAGGAGTAATTTTCCCTTTGATATTGAGAGCCTCAAAATCCTTGGCTAGAGTCATGCCTTGGAGATGAGTGTAGACACGATCATTTTGGAACCTTTTGCCTTGGGGCGGAGGGACTTTGTTGTAGCTTCCTTTGTCGGTGGTGACAGCATTGATGGAGGCGTCTTTTGTTGAATTAGAGGCGGCTTTGTAGCAGAATCTTGGAGTGGTCTTCTTGACCTCTTTGAGCAAGTCATTAATCCGGACCCCCGCTTCATACATTTAAGCAAAATCAGAGTAGCAAGCCCTACTTAGGTAGGTATGGAGATCAATTTTGAGACACTTGAGGAAGATGTCCATTTTCTCCTTTGTATTGAGCCTTTCCACTATCTTGCCAAGTTTATTATTCCACCTTCTTGTAAAGTCAATAAAGGACTTATTGTCCCTTCGAGTGGTACTTTCAAGCTCCTTCTTTGTTGGGCAGTGAGTAGTGTTGCCTTGATATTGAGTTTTGAAGGAAAGCATGGCGGCGTCCCAATCAAGACGGATGGTGAGTGGGAGAGTTGCATACCAATCCTTTCCGGCCCCCTCGAGTGTAAGTAGAATGCATTGTGCGATCACCTTTGGGGAGACTTTCTTTGGAACCATGGCCCATATGTAAGTTTCAATGTGAGCCATAGGGCAAGAGTTTCCTTTGAACTTGCTGATGTCGGGCATCTTGAACTTGTCGGGGAGAGCGGCCTTTGTGCTCATGAGAATTGATGACTGATAAGGCTTGTGTCAGAGCCTTTCCCCAAATTGAGCCCATTGAAGCGTTGGTCGATGTACGCCATGATTGAGTCGATCATTTTGTGATCTTTGTTTTCGGTGCTAGGTTCTCCCACCTTCTTGTTGCGGACACTAACATAGGGGCTTTCAAACAAACCATTGGTCCACTCAGATTCCTCGGTGTCATCCGTATTCTTTCCTTTGGAAAGCTTGATGAGTTTAGCTTTCATTTGGTCCATTTCGGCTTCATGAGCCTCCCTTTTATTTTCTAGGTGGGCTTGCCAAAAGTCATTTTTGTTTTGAGCCTCCTTGTTGAGAGTGGAGACTTGCTCTTGGAGATATTAGACCAAAGCGGAGAGTTGTTCGAGGGACATGGTGTTGTTGGCGTTAGAGTCATTTCCAGAAGGACCGGCCATTGATGCTGTTGGAGTTGTCGGAGTGATTAATTCGCGAACCAGCCGGTTTATTGAGTCTCGGTAAATGCGGTGAGTACCAATCGGACCTAAATTGAAGAAAAGGCCCTTGTCAGTCTTGAGTAACACTTTCGGTACATGGAGAGGCTTGAACACACAATGGGCACACGACTCAAACAACATAAAGAAAAATACTTTTTTTTTATTAAGTCGGTGGAACGGGGTCCCTTTTGGGGTTTGTAACGACCCGAAAACCCGTATCTATTTTCTTAGTAATAAATATTTATTTATTTATTTAATTATGTGTGCATTTTGTGTTTCATAATACTTTATGTCTAGCAATTTAATTGATCATTTGTGCTAGTGTAGAGTTAGTAAGTCTTAGTGGATGGTGGGGAGTATGGGTTTAATTGTTCTTGGTAGTAGTAGAAGGGCCTAGGTGTAGCATTTTGATTTAATAATCATCCTACTCCTCCCTCCTCCTCCCTCCTCACTCAATCACCAAACACACACACACATAGTGAAATTACTCCCTCTCTCTTCCTCTCCCTCTCCATTGTTAAAGAAAAGGTAAGAAAAGCTCCTCCCTCTCTCCTCCTTTTGGTCATCTTTTATTCATCTTTTCTTATTACTCATTTTATGAAAAATGTTTAGATTGTCGCTAGGATCGTGTAGAGCTAAGAAAATTCGAATTCCGTCATCTTTGATAAATTCCAAGTAAGTTACTAAATCCCCCTATTTATGCTTAAAATTCATCATGTATGTTGTATGTGTTGATATATGGGTTTATGTTCTTGTTTTAGAAATTTATACTTGAAATTGTGCAAGAACTCATATGAAATTGATTTGGAAGCCATGGAAGAAATTGTTGTTCTTGAAGTGATTTGTGAAGATTAGGTGATGGATTGTTGGATTGGGATGATGAGTTATATGTTGTTTGATATATTTGGAGTTAAATGGGGTTTTAATGGAGTTAGAATTGGTTTGGGTCGAGCTCCACAATGGTGGGGAGGTATAAGGGTTGTTATATCAGGATTTAGGACAAAAGGAGTGAAATTCGGGTGTATTTTGGGGTCTGGGCGGTCGCCCACTTAGTTTTGGGCGACCTCCCACTAAATCAGCCTCATTTAGCTTGGTAACAGGGTTCCGGGCGCTCGCCCACTCAATTCCGGGCGCTCGCCCACTTTTTCCAGAATTTAGGTCGATCTTCTGGAGGCCATAACTTCTTCGTCCGGACTCCGTTTTAGGCGTGTAAACTATCATTTCGAAGCTCTCTTCGAGTACTACAATATGGGATAGGTTTTTCAGTTAAGTTATAAGTTTTATACTTCAGGATTTTATTGGGTGTTTGAGGTTAAGAGGAGTTGTATCGATCCATTGTGATCAAGTTTTGCAAATCCAATTGAGTGACTTTGTTGAGTTGTTATGATCATCTTTGTGATATAAGTGAGGATTTCATACTTTGAGACCCATTAATTGAAAGTTATTTTACTGATCGAATTGATTTTAGGATAAGACTTAGTCTAGGTTTTAGCTGATATCCTATAGTAGCTAGAGGATTGTTTTGGAACACTAAAGTGTTGGGTTTGGTCCGTATGTGATCATGTATGAATAGGTTTACCCTTTTGGGTTCGTTTGGGGTGTTGAGAATTGGTTCGTTTATGAACGGATGTAAAGCATGATATGGTGATTGGGTACCTGTGGTTTTGATTAGCTTATTTATGGTGTATTCATTCGGACTTCCTATTTGGAGTTTTAGGTGTAAAAATATAGGGAGTTGATAGTCTTAGTACATCTTCATGAGTAAACGTTTAGGGAAATTTTGGTAATAGTCATTGTACTATTTGTGAGCGACCGTTTGGGTTGTGCTCTTTATGAGTAACTTGTGAGTATCATCTTTAGGATGTGTTTGATATGTGACTTATCTTGGAGTCATCAAGTTTTAATGGTCAATGTTGTTGGACTCTTTTATGAGAAACTTCTTGTGTTCATTGTTGTTGAACTCTTCATGAGTAATCGTTTGCATCTTTATGGTGATTAATTGGTATGGTTCCCTAATTTGGAATCATTAATTGTTTACTGAGCTAGTGTTATTTTTTAGCGTTTATTTGAAAGCCCAGGTGGCATTTGTGGTTGTGTCGGGCGATGGGGAAGATTATAATGGCAACGAGCCGAGTCCATTATAATGTGATCCATTGTTTTGCCCTTATTTTTCCTCTTCCAGATTGGCCTTGGTTGGGATGAGCTAGCTTCCTTCGGAAGTAGTCTAGCTAACTTTTTAGGTTTTGACTTTGTGTCATCTCCCCTGTCCTTTGTGACATGTTACATTGTTATGGTTCCGGTACCGGGGTTTTCTCTTAAGCTATTATGCTACTACGAAGATGGTTTGATTGGTTGATTGATTGATTGGTCGGTTCTGACCGGGGTTCTCTTTAGCTGTTATGCTGCTATTGTGATTGGTTGATCGGTTGAAGCTGCGCAGCGATTGTTCTATCAGTTTGGTGAAACCTTGGCTCGGTATCCTTTGTAACGTGTTTATTTCAGTCTTATGTGCTGCATGATGAGTTAGTCGTTATTTCCAACTGGTATGGGACAGTTGGCGATAGGGAGCTTTCTCATTTGTTGTTGTGTGATTTACTTGTTCAGTTATACCGTTGATTTGCATGATATTATGCCATGTAGCTGCATTAGTAACTTACTGAGATTTTATCTCACCCCATTTCTTTTTATCTTTATTGTTTTCCTTAACCCCCCCCAGGGGAGCAAGTGGTAGCGTTATGAGGTCCGTTGTAGCGGGAAATCTTCTGAGCAGGTTGACCTTCTTTGGGGTAGTTGATCTTCGGAGTTCTTATGTATCATTGTAGCGGGATTTGTGGTCGTTTAGTGTTATGTAACTATTATTATCTTTTGGGTATTATATTATATTAAGTGTTCTTGCTTCCGCGTTGTATTTAGTCTCCGAGTTATAATCTCATTGAGGTGCCGTGTGATGGTTTTGGTTTTATAGTTGAATTCACGTGCCCGGTTTGGTATTTAGCATTTGAGGAGATGTTTATTATGTAAATTTTATGATTATGGATTTTTGAATTTTTCGGGGCGTGACAGTTGGTATCAGAGCAATGGATTTAGATCTTGAAGGAGAATAAGAACTCTGATATTGAATAGGTTTCAATACTTGGGTATTATAACTTTGAGCGGTTTCGGAAACTAAGTTTTCTTGAAAGATGAGGTTAAGGTAGAAGTTGGTTGAGTTATGAGTCGTGATATTGACGTCGAGTATTTCTTCTCTTGTGGTATATCAAGTATAGATTGGTGTTAATAGTGTTGGTCCCCTTGGGGTTAGTTGGTTTGGGAATCGAGAGTGCAAGTTTTGATGGCTCGGGCATATCTATTTCGTAAAGTGGACAACGTTTCGTGCTATGTTCGCATGTTTGTTATCATTCATTGATTCATGTTGAGGTGTATTCTCGAATGGGGAACTACGTGATTGCTACTGGTATATATAGGGTGATTAGTTATGTCACCTATGCGAGATATTGATGAGTTAAGTGGTATGGTTTAGCTTTCCATGTGTTACGCATTTCTTGTGTGCCATCGATAGGTGATGAATAATTCTATATTAGCGTGTTTGACTTGTTTAGGATCATACTAAGTATATATATAATGTTCAGGTTCTATATTGAAAATCAGAAAATCTTCATTATAAGGTTGTGCTGGGAATTTAGCTTATTCAGTTGGCAATACTAATGTTGAAGGCTTGAGTATAATCTATAGTGGGTGCGATATGTCGCTTGACCAATAAGGAACTTGGGTTATATGATGAGTTGATATGGGCTATAATACTGATAGGTGAATCAGTGATCATATAGTATTGGTTGGGTTAAAAGAGTTAAAGATTCAATTTGAAAATTTCTTGATAGGAGATTTTTCTTTACTTTTAGTACATCTACGTGAGTGCATCGGAATTGTTTAGTATGAGGAAATTTATAGTTTATTAGGAGTGATATTAAGAAGTTGAGTTATGATACTTCTTGGAATCATTTTAGTACATGACTGGAGTTGAGTTAAAGCAATATGAGTTATGAGTATATATTGTGAGTTATAATCATTAATGATGGTAAGCGCGTTAAGTTAAAGGACTAAACATATTTTGAGAAGGTGAGAATTCCTCGAACAATATTAAAGGCATTTTGGATTTTAGTTAAATAGTTGTTCCATGATTCTGAATCTTTTCTTTGTGACGTTTCTCGTTCAGATTAAGGATGTGTAAAGGAAGTTGGGTATAGATACTTGGGCATATTAAAGGATGCTATGATTTTGTATTTGGTCAGTTGAAATGTTATTCGCTAATTGGATTATTATGTTGGTAACACTGTTGAGCATAAGTAATATTGGGTTAATAAATGTATACGTGAAAGACTAAATTGGGTTAGCCATTGAAGATTTAGAAATTGTTAAAATTCATTTGGGTATATAAGCACGGATTATTAATTTAAATGGGAGTTAGAAGAAATCTTTTGAAGATAAAATTTGGATTGTTTTGCGGACTACTGAGTACTTGGAACTGTTTTAAACTTTCAAGGATTGGAGTAATGTAATGATAATAATTTTGGTATTAACGTAGTTTCGTGGTTTGGGCTGGTATCACTGTTATCTTAAAAGGTGTGATCAGTGTTATGTTTTCTTGGAGATATGTTAAGTTTTCCATTATAGTGAAAATTGATAAATCCATTACCTCTAGTGATGCTTCCAAATAGAGATGGAGGTACGCAACGATTTTGGGCAATAAAGTAGCTGTACATGCTTCGAGGATTAACGCTTAATAAATGGAACTACCTATGACTTGGGATTGGTTGTGGTTTTATTGATATCGCCTTAGCAAGATATAGTTGTTTTTATGGGACCAAGTTTAGAAATGATGTTAATAGGTTATCAATGTTGGATAATCATATGTTCTTCGACAAGATAAATGTGAATTAATACAAGTAGTTTGAGAAATTCAAAGATTATGACTGTATTATGTTTTATCTCATGAGGAAGTGAGTGTGGTAGTGGAATCTCATTTGATCGGATAGTTGATGACGGTAAATTTTTTTGAGTATATCATTGAGTCATTGGGTGACAATAATCGTTAACCCTATTCCTTCTTTTATTTGTTCGGGTAGTAGTATGATTACTTGGGATGATGTCTAGATCGTCAATGCGTACGGATGAACCGGAAAAGTAAAATTTATGGATGTTGATGATTTAAGGGTTGATGGTGAGCGTAATGCTAATTAGGATCAAATCAGCTATGTTTCATAATTGGTGATCAAGTGATAGTCGTAGGAATTTGAAATCTCGGATGAAAGAAGAAGTTGAATTTAGAATGTTTAATATGAGTATACCTGAGATATGTATGTGATTAATATATGTTGGTTTATTTGAGTCATGGAGACTATGTCTGAAAAATTTTGATAGGTACTCGATTGAGGTTATGAGTGCTATATGAGAATTGATATTTTGTCGCCTCGTTATGACCGCGTGTTGTGAATTTTGATGAGTGAATTCGTGGGCGAATTCTTTTTAAGGAGGGTAGATTGTAACGACCCGAAAACCCGTATCTATTTTCTTAGTAATAAATATTTATTTATTTAATTATGTGTGCATTTTGTGTTTCATAATACTTTATGTCTAGCACTTTAATTGATCATTTGTGCTAGTGTAGAGTTAGTAAGTCTTAGTGGATGGTGGGGAGTATGGGTTTAATTGTTCTTGGTAGTAGTAGAAGGGCCTAGGTGTAACATTTTGATTTAATAATCATCCTACTCCTCCCTCCTCCTCCCTCCTCACTCAATCACCAAACGCACACACACATAGTGAAATTACTCCCTCTCTCTTCCTCTCCCTCTCCATTGTTAAAGAAAAGGTAAGAAAAGCTCCTCCCTCTCTCCTCCTTTTGGTCATCTTTTATTCATCTTTTCTTATTACTCCTTTTATGAAAAATGTTTAGATCGTCGCTAGGATCGTGTAGAGCTAAGAAAATTCGAATTCCGTCATCTTTGATAAATTCCAAGTAAGTTACTAAATCCCCCTATTTATGCTTAAAATTCATCATGTATGTTGTATGTGTTGATATATGGGTTTATGTTCTTGTTTTAGAAATTTATACTTGAAATTGTGCAAGAACTCATATGAACTTGATTTTGGAAGCCATGGAAGAAATTGTTGTTCTTGAAGTGATTTGTGAAGATTAGGTGATGGATTGTTGGATTGGGATGACGAGTTATGTGTTGTTTGATATATTTGGAGTTAAATGGGGTTTTAATGGAGTTAGAATTGGTTTGGGTCGAGCTCCACAATGGTGGGGAGGTATAAGGGTTGTTATATCAGGATTTAGGACAAAAGGAGTGAAATTTGGGTGTATTTTGGGGTCTGGGCGGTCGCCCACTTAGTTTTGGGCGACCTCCCACTAAATCAGCCTCATTTAGCTTGGTAACAGGGTTCCGGGCGCTCGCCCACTCAATTCCGGGCGCTCGTCCACTTTTTCCAGAATTTAGGTCGATCTTCCGGAGGCCATAACTTCTTCGCTCGGACTCCGTTTTAGGCATGTAAACTATCGATTCGAAGCTCTCTTTGAGTACTACAAGATGGGATAGGTTGTTCAGTTAAGTTATAAGTTTTATACTTCGGGATTTTATTGGGTGTTTGAGGTTAAGAGGAGTTGTATCGATCCATTGTGATCAAGTTTTGCAAATCCAATTGAGTGACTTTGTTGAGTTGTTATGATCATCTTTGTGATATAAGTGAGAATTTCATACTTTGAGACCCTTTAATTGAAAGTTATTTTACTGATCGAATTGATTTTAGGATAAGACTTGGTCTAGGTTTTAGCTGATATCCTATAGTACCTAGAGGGTTGTACTGGAACACTAAAGTGTTGGGTTTGGTCCGTATGTGATCATGTATGAATAGGTTTAACCTTTTGGGTTCGTTTGGGGTGTTGAGAATTGGTTCGTTTATGAACTGATGTAAAGCGTGATATGGTGATTGGGTACCTGTGGTTTTGATTAGCTTCTTTATGGTGTATTCATTCGGACTTCCTATTTGGAGTTCTAGGTGTAAAATATAGGGAGTTGATAGTCTTAGTACATCTTCATGAGTAAACGTTTAGGGAAATTTTGGTAATAGTCATTGTACTATTTGTGAGCGACCGTTTGGGTTGTGCTCTTTATGAGTAACTTGTGAGTATCATCTTTAGGATGTGTTTGATATGTGCCTTATCTTGGATTCATCAAGTTTTAATGGTAAATGTTGTTGGACTCTTTTATGAGAAACTTCTTGTGTTCATTGTTGCTGAACTCTTCATGAGTAATCGTTTGCATCTTTATGGTGATTAATTGGTATGGTTTCCTACTTTGGAATCATTAATTGTTTTCCGAGCTAGTGTTATTTCTTAGCGTTTATTTGAAAGCCCAGCTGGCATTTGTGGTTGTGTCGGGCGATGGGGAAGATTATAATGGCAACGAGCCGAGTCCATTATAATGTGATCCATTGTTTTGCCCTTATTTTTCCTCTTCCAGATTGGCCTTGGTTGGGATGAGCTAGCTTCCTTCGGAAGTAGTCTAGCTAACTTTTTGGGTTTTGACTTTGTGTCATCTCCCCTGTCCTTTGTGACATGTTACATTGTTATGGTTCCGGTACCGGGGTTTTCTCTTAAGCTATTATGCTACTACGAAGATGGTTTGATTGGTTGATTGATTGATTGGTCGGTTCTGACCGGGGTTCTCTTCAGCTGTTATGCTGCTATTGTTGATTGGTTGATCGGTTGAAGCTGCGCAGCGATTGTTCTATCAGTTTGGTGAAACCTTGGCTCGGTATCCTTTGTAACGTGTTTATTTCAGTCTTATGTGCTGCATGATGAGTTAGTCGTTATTTCCAACTGGTATGGGACAGTTGGCGATAGGGAGCTTTCTCATTTGTTGTTATGTGATTTACTTGTTCAATTATACCGTTGATTTGCATGATATTATGCCATGTAGCTGCATTAGTAACTTACTGAGATTTTATCTCACCCCGTTTCTTTTTATCTTTATTGTTTTCCTTAACCCCCCTAGGGAAGCAAGTGGTAGCGTTATGAGGTCCGTTGTAGCGGGAAATCTTCTGAGAAGGTTGACCTTCTTTGGGGTAGTTGATCTTCGGAGTTCTTATGTATCATTGTAGCGGGATTTGTGGTCGTTTAGTGTTATGTAACTATTATTATCTTTTGGGTATTATATTATATTAAGTGTTCTTTATTCCGCGTTGTATTTAGTCTCCGAGTTATAATCTCGTTGAGGTGTCATGTGATGGTTTTGGTTTTATAGTTGAATTCACATGCCCGGTTTGGTATTTAGCATTTGAGGAGATGTTTATTATGTAAATTTTATGATTATGGATTTTTGAATTTTTCGGGGCGTGACAGGGTTTCTAAGAAAAAAAGTGGAATTGTCACACTAGTATATAGACCTTCTCACGGTCCCATATACTCATCGGATTCCACCACGTTTGTGAGTCTTAAACGTGGTGGGATTAAACTAAATTAATGTAGTAAAGCATACATGCGGGGATGGATTTTTATTTTGCCCATAATAACCAATTGTTCCTTTTGGAAACGACATGTAGGATTTGATAACATTAGTTTATGTATGATTTGAAAACATTAGTTTAGGGAAATCTAGGCACATGAAAACCGACTTGGTCACAGAGTGTTAGACCCTAACTAGAATGTGTTGGCTTGTGCTCGGCTAAAGAGAGGCTTAAAGGTCACCCCCGACATGTAGTCGTGAACTACGCCACGGGGTGAGGTTTACTGCTTCAGAAGAGTCAAGGTCGAGTGGAGCTTGAAACTTCCTAGGACGGGCCTCGACGGGTTTGGGGTTATGGACTTTGTGCGACTCGATAGTGAGGAATTCATAGGAGTTTAGTGCACGTAGTGTGAGGTCAAACACATGTGACAAAACAATCTTTTTAAAAGAAAAGAAAAGCAAATAAGCACATATTTACAACTTTTGAATCATCCGTGTGACTAATAAAAATTGAACAGAAATTAAAACAGTTATGCGCAAGCAACTGTCCCACACACCATCATTCTGACCTGTTCTGGACTCTGTTCATGTTCTGGAAAACTGCCCAGAAGTGTGCGCCTCTGGAATGCATGAAGGTAAGCGCGCGCATTGCACCTACTAACTGAGAGGCTCCTGCTTCTGGGAAAGACCTATCAGACATTTGGACTCAGGGGATTGCCCTAGTCCTGAATATGCTTTGGAACCCCTGCAGAAGTGTTTAGCACAGAAAAGAAAAATAGGAAGAACACACAGGAAGCGGGCGCTTTTGGTAACCGATGTGAGACGCGCACACCTTAGGCCAGGAAGGCCAGAGGCGCACGCTTCCCAACATCAGGAACCAGAATGCCCAGAAAGCAATGTAGAATATGAACAGAACGCAAGTTTAACCCTCAAACATCCCCAGTAGAGTCGCCACTGTAGATACCCCGATGCGAGCGGGGCGATCCCACCGCTGCGTTAAGGCTTCATTTTTTAATGTTTTTGTTAGAGTCGCCACCTATGTTTTAGTGGAACATAAGAAAAACCTAATAATGTCCTATGTTTTATTTATGAAAACCAGAGATTCGTGTATATGAGGTTTGAAGGTTAGGTTACAAATTGAGAAGTACTTAAACACCCATTTAGCCCAACTACTGTTGGTCTTGCTTGTTCATAGTCTACATGATAAAAAAAACGTGTTCTTCCTATACTTTGAAAATAAGTTTTAAGGGGTTTGAAAGAGGTTGGAATGTGGGGATATAAATCCTTGGCCAACTTCAATGTAATGAAGTAGCCTTTGGTGTCATGTCCTAAAATGGTTTGGGTTGATTTCACACTTTGATAAAGATGAAAGAAATAGAGATGAATAGAGAGAAAGGGAAAAGTAGGAAAGTACCTAAACTTTAAGTACTTCCTTGGAAAATGCTTAAAATCCTTTTGAGAGAGTTTTTGGTATAGTTTTCTTATCTTCAAAATGTCCTCCCTTGAAATGGTGGGGAAGGGGGTTTTTATAGGTGAAAAGAGGATGTTTTTTGTGCCAAAATAGAGTCAACAAGGAGGGAATTCCTGGGCAAAATCATGTAAATTGAGCAAGGGAGGGATTCTTGGAGAGAATCTGTAACTGACGCCCAGAAGCGCGCGCCTCCGGCCTTTAGGGCGGAAGGCACACGCGTCTGACCACAAAGGGCAGAGGCGCCTGACTCTGAAAAGGAAATTTTGACAGAATAGACTGGAAAGTTAGAACTGTTATTCAGTTTAGCCCCTGTACTTAACAGAGTCAGTCAGGAACTTAACGGAAGCAACAAAAACTAACGAAAAACACTTAAAACAAGAAGAAACACAAAATCAAATGTGCAATCAGGGTGAGCGGTACAAGGTGGGGTGTCTACACACATGCCTTCCCTAACTATTGTATTGATGTTTAGAGTGATTACAAGTTCAGACTTATGGAGATATTACAGAGAGACAAAGCGTGAAAGAGTGTGTGTTTGTGTTTCTATATAACCCTTTAAGTAAGTAAGAAAAGATTAAAAATTTCCTAACTAACTAGGCTATAAATCCGGACATTATCTTTCCTCCAAGAATCTTCATTGGACTTGGTCTATACTCGTTGAGATAAGTGTTTTTGACCACGTTTTTACTTGATCCATAGACCTGCAAATAAAATAACTTTTCACAGTAAACATTATTAATTTTACCTTTTTTCAGGGAGCAAGATGTCTTCATGTTGGCATAGATCAAGATGTCGTCATCTGTAATTTACCCATAACATCGGGTGCCACAAATTAAATGAATACTGAACCGAACTCCTTCTCCGGATCGGATCATACTCAGTTAAAGATATAGTTACTGTTGGTAATGCTTCTAAGCTACAAATGCAATGGTAATTCTGATGTTCTTATCAACAATCATTCTTTTCACCTTTGTATTATGTTGTATGTTGCTCGCATTCATCGACCTTTATATCCATCCAACAATTTCCTAAGGGTAATAATTGTTTCTTTCAATTTGACTCTTGTTGTTTTCTTGCTAAGGACAATCAGATGAAGGTGATCCTTATATTTCTGACACTGACAGTACGCTGTCTTTACGTACGCGGTCTTTATAATCTTTGTTTCAATTTAGAGCCTTCTGATAGTCTTAACACTAATTAATGAACGATCAAGTCAAGATACCCGACATCCTTTCTTGGGTCATCCTTCATCTCCAGTTTGCAAATTTTTTTGTCGACAATCTAATTTTCCTTAAATAGTAAATTTTAGGAACATCATTGGTGTCATTGCCTCATTGGTGTCCTTTAGTGTAGTCTAGTAACTTACCCATTTAATATAAAAAATTTAATGCTTTGCATCCGCTTGATATATATGCTTCATATAGATATTTGGGGCCTGTCCCGATTAATTTTCTGAATGATTTTTGCTATTATCTCTCTATCGTTGATGACTTCTCTCGTTTTGTGTGATTTTTTCATATGACGCATAATTCTAGTGTTACACTACTTTTGTCTACCTTTAAAACAATGATTGAAAACCAATTATCTCATAGGATTTTTGCCATACACATGGTTAAGACCATTCAAACTAACAGTAGTGAGTTTACTAGTCTGGTTTTTGTCAACTATTTTCAATACGTAGGCATTAAACATTAAATCACATGTCCCTACACCCCTCAACAAAATGGTGTAGTGGAGCTCAAACATCTTCGCTAGATTTGCATATTAGACTACATTAGACTACAACAATGTGCCTATTTATATGCTTCATACACTAGTGTAATACGTTCTAGAACCTCATCCAATTCTACTTAAAATTATCAGTTTAACTTGTTATAACTGAAATATTGCAATTATTCTGAGGCTCATCACATCATTGAAACTGAACGTAAACCATGCATTAACTTTTAACAATATTGTCCTCAAAGGAGTGGCCCAGTAGTAAAGCCAAGTCTCAAGATTTGTGACGGCTAGGGTTTGATCCCTTTCTTAGCCTCCCTGCCAGGGGCGGATCTATGAAGGAACGGGCGGGGGCGACGGCCCCCACAAAATTTCAAAAATAAAATAAAATAAAAAATTTGTTATTTACAGAATTTATATGTCGCGACCCCGGACCCCGCGGGCCCCGGGACCGCGAGCTGGACGTCGACTCTAAAACCAAAACTCAAAATACCGAAGTTAAAAATTTCATTTGATACCAAAAGGTGATAATCTAAAGTTTTACAAAACCAAGTTTGATAAAGACTGAATACAACAATCATAAACTTCCACAAGTTTATGGCCAACAAAATAAAAATATACAATTCTTAGTGACGTCATTGTTTGGTACAAATACCCCAAAATGGTTACACATTTACATAATGTAAACCAACCTATATCGACTTTCCCCAAAAGAATGTTTCCACACTCGACGTCCTCTTTCTCGTGATCAGCGAGACTATTCCTTAGCACCTGGGGGGGGGTTAAGGAAAAACAAAGATAAAAGGAAAGGGGGTGAGATAAATCTCAATAAGTTACTAATGCAACTACATGACATGCTATGATGCAATAAGCAATAAACAATAATAATTATCACATAGCACATAGCAATTATCATATAACAGATAGCAGCGGAAATAAACACATAACAAAGGATATAGCCAAGGTTTTCCAAACCGGTACATCCAAATAAAGGATCGCTGCGCAGCTTCAATAATCAACAAATCGTCATCTTCATAATAGCATGAAAGCCGAAGAGAAAACCCCGGTACCGGAACCAATAACCATAAAAGAAGTGTCACAAGGGACGGGAGACATGCCACAAAGTCATGCTCCAAGTAAAGCTAAAATGCACACAAAGGAGCTAGCTCTTCTCACATCCAAGGCCAATCTGGAGGAGGGTAATAATGGGGCAAAACAATGGTCAACATCACAATGGACTTGGCCGTGCCATCATAATGTTTCGCATCGCCCAAACACACACAAAATACCAGCTGGACTTTCACGTAAAGGCTAAGTAATAAAATACTAGCACGATAAACAACAAAGGATTCCAAAGTAGGGAATCATACCAAGAAGTCACCAAGAAAGTGAAATGAACTAACAATAACCCATTAAGGTGCTCTAATAATTTACACAATAATAACACCAATCCCTTATCACATTTGATCACAAAGGATCCAGTTAACTCAAGCACACAAGCAAAACTATTCACTCATCTCGAAGAGCTCAAGGAGAGCTTTAAAATGATAGTTTATTCGCCTCAAACGGAGTTCGGATGAGAAAGTTATGGAGGAAACAATTTTAGAAGAAAAGGGAAGAATATATCAGATTTCTAGCTTGGCACGACCGTGCCTAAGAAAGTGGCACGACCGTGCCAAACATTTCGAGAGGGAAGGTGATTTTTGGCGCGACCGTGCCTAAGAGAGTGGCACGACCGTGCCAATCAAGACGGGAGGAAAGGGAATTGTTGCACGACCGTGCCAAATAAAGGAGCACGACCGTGCCAACCATTACGAGTGGGAAAATGAATATGGCACGACCGTGCCAAATAAAGGAGCACGACCGTGCCAGATGATCAAAGCCCAGATTCTTCCTGGGTTTACAATTTTCGAACCAAAACACAACCTTCACTAAAGTTATCAAAATCAAAGCTTCCCAATACATTTCTAAAGCTCCTAAACAACATCCAACCTAAAGGGAACCTAAATAACACCCTTTAATCATCCAAACCAACACCAAATCCCCACATTCAAGATTTCACCATTTTTACCCAAAAAACTCAAATAAATTCAAAATAAATTCTAAACACAACCAAACTTCAAATATAACACATCAAACATCATATAAGCATGAGATGAACATTTTAGCATCAAAATGGGGGAAAAGTAACTTACTTGAAAATTCTCAAAGTTGACGGAATTCAATTCTTTTTGACTCTACGCGATCCTAGCGACGATCTAAACACGTTTCACGTTTTAAGAAATGAATAATAATGAGAGGAAGAAGGAGTAAATGAAGAGAGAAGGAAGAGGAAGAAACTTACCTTTTTCTACTTTGAAGAGAGAGAGAAATGCTGAGAAGGGAGGGAGTAGGGTGAGGGAGATGGAGTGTAAGAGGGAGAAGGAGGTGTAGGGAGGTGAGGGGAGTAATTTAAAACTTACACAAAGACCCCCTCCTCAATACTACCCAACTCAAAACTTCCCACTAACAACTAAGACCCAATAAAATGCTAGGCATAAATTATTATAACACATAAATTGCACACATAGTATTCAAATAAGTAATAATTTAAATAAATAATTAAGCAAATAATTAAATAAAAATCATTTAATTACTAATAAAATAGAGCCTATATTTCGGGTCGTGACATTCACTCCCCCTTAAAGAAAATTCGACCCGAATTTTAACGAGACTTACCTTAAACAAAGAGCCACGGAAATTTCCTCTCGATCTCATCACGAAGCTCCCACGTCGACTCCTCGATATTGTGATTCCTCCAAAGAACTCGAACCAACGCAATACTCTTGCTCCTCAACTCTTGGACTTTAGAATCAAGAATCCGAACCGGTCGCTCCTCATAAGACATATCGGGCTCAATATCCTCCGGTATCCTCGGTAACACATGAGACGGATCATGAACGTACTTCCGAAGCATAGAAACGTGGAAAACGTTGTGCAACCGGTCTAAGGATGGCGGTAACGCGAGTCGATACGCAAGAAGTCCAACCTTTCCCAAAATCTCAAACGGACCAATAAACTTCGGAGCCAATTTGCCTTTCTTCCCAAACCTACGAATACCCACCTTTGGAGACACTTTCAAGAACACCAAATCACCAATCTGAAAACTAAGATCTCACCTTCGGTTATCTGCATAGCTCTTATGTCGACTCTGGGCTGCCTTCAATCTATCCCGTATAACTTTGACTTTCTCAACCGAATCCTGAAGCAAATCAATACCCACGATCTTCGCTTCACCAACCTCATCCTAACAAATAGGTGATCGACATTTCCTTCCATACAAAGCCTCAAACGGTGCCATCTCGATACTAGCCTGATAACTGTTGTTGTAAGAGAACTCCACTAACGGTAGGTGCGAATCCCAAGAATCGGAGAAGTCTATCGAACAAGCTCGCAACATATCCTCCAAAATCTGAATAGTCCTCTCGGATTGACCGTCGGTCTGAGGATGAAAAGCCGTACTGAATCGCAAATCTGTACCCAAAGCTTCCTGAAACGCCTTCCAGAATCTAGAAGTAAACCTCGGGTCTCGATCTGACACAATGCTAACCGGAACCCCATGCAATCTAACGATCTCATCAATATAAAGGGTCGCAAGCTTCTCCATCGAATATTTGATGTCAATAGGCAAGAAATGGGCGCTCTTGGTCAATCTATCCACTATTACCCAAACACTGTCATACTTCCTACGGGTACGAGGCAGTCCCGTAATGAAATCCATAGTCATATGCTCCCATTTCCACTCGGGAATCGCTAACGGATGAAGCAATCCCGCGGGTCTCTGATGCTCGGCTTTGACCTGCTGACACGTTAAACACCTCGAAACATACTCGGCTATTTCCCTTTTCATATTAATCCACCAAAATTGTTGCTTCAAATCCTGATACATCTTCGTACTACCCGGATGAATAGTGTACCTCTATTTATGACCCTCATCAAGAATTCTCTGTTTAATTCCATCAACATCAGGAACACACAATCTTCCACGGAAAGTCAACACTCCACTCGAACTAATAGAAAAATCCTCGAAGTTCTTTTCCTTCAATTTACCCATTATCTTCACCAACTCGGGATCTTCTTTCTGAGCTTCCTTTATCCTCTGAATTAGAGTCGGAGACACCCTAATATTCGCAAAAATAGCCCCATGTCTCGATTCACGAGGAGACCAATCTCGAACATCCTCAAGCATTTTCCACTCCTGGACCATCATCGAAGCCACATAAGATTTTCTACTAATCGCATCGGCTACCACATTCGCCTTTCCCGGGTGATAAGAAATCGTACAATCATAATCCTTCAACAATTCCATCCATCGGCGCTGTCGGTTGTTCAATTCCTTCTGAGAGAATAGGTACTTCAAACTTTTGTGATCCGTAAAAATCTCAAACTTCGCTCCATAAAGGTAGTGCTTCCATTTGTGCAACGCAAATACAATAGCCGCTAACTCCATATCATGAGTGGGGTAATTCTGTTCACTAGGGGTCAACTTCCTCGAAGCATACGCGATTACTTTCCCATTCTGCATCAACACACAACCCAAACCCTCTTTCGAAGCATCACTATAAATCACTAGACCATCGCTCCCATTAGGCAAAGTCAAGATCGGTGCGGTAGTCAACCTATTCTTCAATTCCTCGAAACTCTTGTCACATTTCTCGGTCCACACAAACGGAACATTCTTCCGGGTTAACTGAGTCATCGGAGTAGCAATCCTCGAAAACCCTTCAATAAACCTTCTGTAATAACCGGCTAAACCAAGAAAGCTTCTAATCTCTGTCACTGACTCGGGTCTCTTCCAATCCACTATAGCTTCAATCTTTGACGGATCCACAGAAATCCCATCTTTCGAAATAACATGACCCAGAAATGACACCTTCTCGAGCCAAAATTCGCATTTGCTAAACTTCGCAAATAATTTCTCCCTCGCAAGAACGGATAAAACAGTCCTCAAATGCTGCTCATGCTCATCTCGAGATTTCGAATAAACAAGAATGTCGTCGATGAAAACCACCACGAACGAATCAAGATAGGGATGGAAAATCCGGTTCATAAAATCCATAAATACGGCCGGCGCGTTAGTCAACCCAAACGGCATAACCAAGAACTCATAATGACCGTAACGAGTGCGAAAAGCAGTCTTCGGAATATCCTCCGATCGAACTTTCAACTGATGGTACCCACTCCTTAAATCAAGCTTAGAGAAAACCACGGACCCTTGAAGTTGATCAAACAAATCATCAATATGCGGTAGAGGATACTTGTTCTTCACCGTAACCTGATTCAACTTCCGGTAATCGATGCACAATCTCAGCGAACCATCTTTCTTCCGCACGAACAAAACCGGTGCTCCCTACGGGGAAACACTAGGGCGGATAAACCCTCGATCAAGCAACTCTTGCAACTGAACCTTTAATTCCTTCAACTCAGCGGGAGCTAACCTATAAGGCGCTTTCGAAATCGGAGCCGTACCCGGCAAAAGGTCTATACAAAACTCAATCTCACGATCGGGAGGCATCTCATACTCGGTAGAGAAAACATCGGGAAATTCCCGAACTACCCGAACACTATCCAAATTAGGGGATTCTTTCCTAGTATCAAGAACACTAGCCAAATACCCCTCACAACCACTATGCAATAATCGTCTCGCTTTCATAAAAGAAATTAAGCGAACCTTCCTACTCAGAGGACTAGCCTCAAAAACAAACTTAGGCACATCAGGAATAGAAAAAGTAACAGTTTTCTTACGGCAATCAACAGAAGCATGAAACTTGCTCAACCAATCCATACCCAAAATGACATCATAGTCTTGGATAAGAAGAACCACCAAATTCGCACAAAGGACTCGACCACAAATAACCACATCACAAGCACGAAAGACTCGATCAGAAATCAAGCAATCTCCTATAGGGGTCGACACCTCTAGCACGTACGGTAAAGACTCGAATGCAGCATTTAATAGAGAAGCAAATTGCACAGAAATGTATGAATGAGATGATCCTGGATCTACTAACGCTCGTGCGCTCACATTAGACACAGAAACAATACCTCCAATAACGGATGGATCATCGGTAGCTTGTTGTTGATTCATGGCAAATATCTTTCCTTGAATTTTGGGCTTCCCAGCGGCATCCCTTTTCTGACCCTGATTAGTACCAACTCCTGACCCGGATGCTTGTCGTCTACCTCTTGGGCAATCTTTTACAAAGTGACCCATTTGACCACAATTGGTGCACCTTCCTTGCTTCTTCCAACAACGGTCTTCAGAATGACCTTCCTTTTGACAATACGAACAAAGCCTCCTAACTTGGCTCCCTTGGTTCCCGGAAGTGGTACCCGGGATCCTTGGGATCGGTTTCCCTCGGAACTGAGATTGTCCCCCAAAGTTACCTCGATTATCGGAACGGTGCTGTGGTTGAGACTTAGCATGGCTTCCCGGTTTACCCGTACCCGCAACCTCGGTTTTCCTTTTGTGCTCCCCAATATCCTGCTCTATCAAATAGGCTCGGTCCACCGCATCTTGGAAAGTCACAATCCGTTGAGCAATAAGTTGAGTACGGATGGAGGTCTTCAATCCCCGAATGAATCTAATAGCCTTTTGTTCCTCGGTCCTCACCAAATAGTCACAATACCAGGCTAATTCTATGAACTTAACCAAGTATTGTGCTATAGACAACACCCCTTGCTCTAGGTTGAGTAGCTCGATCTCCTTTCGGTTTTGATCAACAACCGGAATGAAATGCTCCTTGAATTTGTGCACAAACAACTCCCACGCATACACCGTGTGAGTATCATCCCAAGTAGCTTTAATACCTTTCCACCAATGCTCGGCGGCTCCCACAAGCTTGTAAGCCGCAAACCGGACATTGTCCTCATCCGAACACCCAAATACATCATAAATCTTCTCCATCGACTCAATCCACAATTCAGCCTTCCTTACATCGGGTTCCCCATTGAATTCAACCGGTTTCAACTTCAGAAATTGCTCCAATCCATAACGGGGTGGTGCTTGTTCTACCCTCGGACCTTGATCATGTATGGCCTTCATGGCCGCCTCGAACATGCCTTGAAACATGGCACGCGCTTCTTCCCTTGTATCATTCTGATTTGCATTACCGGTACTACCTTCACCACTCCTTCTACGAACCATTGTAAACAAGTACCTGCATAAAACATCAACCGTTAATCACTCCGCACACTACTACCCACCTAGGTCATACTAATCCACCTAGACTTATACATAGAGCTAATGCCATAGCTCTGATACCAACTGTCGCGACCCCGGACCCCGCGGGCCCCGGGACCGCGAGCTGGACGTCGACTCTAAAACCAAAACTCAAAATACCGAAGTTAAAAATTCCATTTGATACCAAAAGGTGATAATCTAAAGTTTTACAAAACCAAGTTTGATAAAGACTGAATACAACAATCATAAACTTCCACAAGTTTATGCCCAACACAATAAAAATATACAATTCTTAGTGACGTCATTGTTTGGTACAAATACCCCAAAATGGTTACACATTTACATAATGTAAACCAACCTATATCGAATTTCCCCAAAAGAATGTTTGCACACTCGACGTCCTCTTTCTCGTGATCAGCGAGACTATTCCTTAGCACCTGGGGGGGGGGTTAAGGAAAAACAAAGATAAAAGGAAAGGGGGTGAGATAAATCTCAATAAGTTACTAATGCAACTACATGACATGCTATGATGCAATAAGCAATAAACAATAATAATTATCACATAGCACATAGCAATTATCATATAACAGATAGCAACGGAAATAAACACATAACAAAGGATATAGCCAAGGTTTTCCAAACCGGTACATCCAAATAAAGGATCACTGCGCAGCTTCAATAATCAACAAATCTTCATCTTCATAATAGCATGAAAGCCGAAGAGAAAACCCCGGTACCGGAACCAATAACCATAAAAGAAGTGTCACAAGGGACGGGAGACATGCCACAAAGTCATGCTCCAAGTAAAGCTAAAATGCACACAAAGGAGCTAGCTCTTCTCACATCCAAGGCCAATCTGGAGGAGGGTAATAATGGGGAAAAACAATGGTCAACATCACAATGGACTTGGCCGTGCCATCATAATGTTTCGCATCGCCCAAACACACACAAATACCAGCTGGACTTTCACGTAAAGGCTAAGTAATAAAATACTAGCACGATAAACAACAAAGGATTCCAAAGTAGGGAATCATACCAAGAAGTCACCAAGAAAGTGAAATGAACTAACAATAACCCATTAAGGTGCTCTAATAATTTACACAATAATAACACCAATCCCTTATCACATTTGATCACAAAGGATCCAGTTAACTCAAGCACACAAGCAAAACTATTCACTCATCTTGAAGAGCTCAAGGAGAGCTTTAAAATGATAGTTTATTCGCCTCAAACGGAGTTCGGATGAGAAAGTTATGGAGGAAACAATTTTAGAAGAAAAGGGAAGAATATATCAGATTTCTAGCTTGGCACGACCGTGCCTAAGAAAGTGGCACGACCGTGCCAAACATTTCGAGAGGGAAGGTGATTTTTGGCGCGACCGTGCCTAAGAGAGTGGCACGACCGTGCCAATCAAGACGGGAGGAAAGGGAATTGTTGGACGACCGTTCCAAATAAAGGAGCACGACCGTGCCAACCATTACGAGTGGGAAAATGAATATGGCACGACCGTGCCAAAAAAAGGAGCACGACCGTGCCAGATGATCAAAGCCCAGATTCTTCCTGGGTTTTCAATTTTCGAACCAAAACACAACCTTTGTCACGACCCGAAATATAGGCTCTATTTTATTAGTAATTAAATGATTTTATTTAATTATTTGCTTATTTATTTATTTAAATTATTATTTATTTAAATAATTATGTGTGCAACTTATGTGTTATAATATTTATGCCTAGCATTTTATTTGAGTTATTTGGGCTAGTGTGGAAGTGTTGAGTCTTAATTGTTAGTAGGGAGTGTAGTGTTTGTGTGTGTAGTGTGAGAGAGGGGGCCTAAGTGTAAGTTTTTAAAATAAACCCCCTACTCCCTCCCTACACCTTCCCTCACCTCCATCTCCCTCACACTCCTCCCTCCCATCTCTCAGCACTCTTCTCTCTCTCTCTCAAAAGGTAAACATTTTCTCTTCTCTACCTTCTCTCTTCATTTACTCCTTCTTCCTCTCATCTTCTCTCATTTCTTAAAACGTAAACATTGTTTAGATCGTCGATAGGATCGCGTAGACTCAAAAAGATTTGAAATCCATCAACTTTGAGAAAATTCAAGTAAGTTACTTTTCCCCCATTTAAATGCTAAAATGTTCATATCATGTTTATATGATAATTAATGTGTTATATTTGAAGTTTGGTTGAGTTTGCAATTTATTTGAAATTTATTTGGGTTTTTGATCAAAAATGGTGATTTTGGAATGTTGGTTTGATTCTTTGTTTTGGGTTGATGAATGGTATATTGGAGTCCCCACCCTAGTTATAAATGGTTTTGGTACATTAGTATATGAGTTGAGAGTTGGGATTTTGGTTAAATGTGTTTTGGGTTGAAAATGGAAGAACCCATGTTGTTCTTCCCGATTTCTGGCGATTTCGGCATGTTGGGCGACCGCACAACCCAACGTGGGCGGCCGCACAGATCTCTGAAAAATTTACATTTTGTTAAATTGTGTGACTAAAGAATGCGTTGTGCTCCAATTCTTGGGTGTCCTCCTAGTTGACCCTAGTGATCATTGTAGTACACTTTGGTGATAGAATTGGGTCCTTTGTGATCAAGTTTGTGTTTGAAATCCGTTGATTGTTATTTTGGACTTCGAAGCACCTTTATTGTGTATTGTTGGTTCATTTCATCTTCTTGGTGATTACTTGGCATGATTCCCTACTTTGGAATCCTTTGTTGTTTATCGTGCTAGTATTTTATTACTTAGCCTTTACGTGAAAGTCCAGCTGGTATTTTGTGTGTGTTTGGGCGATGCGAAACATTATGATGGCACGGCCAAGTCCATTGTGATGTTGACCATTGTTTTGCCCATTATTACCCTCCTCCAGATTGGCCTTGGATGTGAGAAGAGCTAGCTCCTTTGTGTGCATTTTAGCTTCTTGGAGCATGACTTTGTGGCATGTCTCCCGTCCCTTGTGACACTTCTTTTATGGTCATTGGTTCCGGTACCGGGGTTTTCTCTTCGGCTTTCATGCTATATGAAGATGATGATTTGTTGACTATTGAAGCTGCGCAGCGATCCTTTATTTGGATGTTCCGGTTTGGAAACCTTGGCTATATCCTTTGTTATGTGTTTATTTCCGCTGCTATCTGTTATATGATAATTGTTATGTGCTATGTGATAATTATTATTGTTTATTGCTTATTGCATCATAGCATGTCATGTAGTTTCATTAGTAACTTATTGAGATTTATCTCACCCCCTTTCCTTTTATCTTTGTTTTTCCTTAACCCCCCCCCCCCAGGTGCTAAGGAATAGTCTCGCTGATCACGAGAAAGAGGACGTCGAGTGTGGAAACATTCTTTTGGGGAAGGTTGTATAGGTTGGTTTACATTATATAAATGTGTAACCTTTTGGGGTATTTATACCGAACAATGACGTCGTTAAGGATTTGATATTTGTATTTTATTGAGCATAAACTTGTGGAAGTTTATGATAGTTGTAATTGGTTTTTGTCAAACTCGGTTTTGTAAAACTTTGGTTCATCACCTTTTGGTGCTAAATGAAATTTTTAACTTCGGTATTTTGGAGTTTATTGTTAGAGTCGACGTCCAGCTCGCGGTCCCGGGGCCCGCGGGGTCCGGGGTCGCGACAGTTGGTATCAGAGCTATGGCATTAGCTCTATGTATAAGTCTAGGTGGATTAGTATGACCTAGGTGGGTAGTAGTGTGCGGAGTGATTAACGGTTGATGTTTTATGCAGGTAATTGTTCTCAATGTCTGGAAGAAGAAACAGAGGAGGTGCTAGTGGGGCACAGAATCAGAATGATACAAGGGATGAAGCCCGTGCCATGTTTCAAGGCATGTTTGAGGCGGCCATGAAGGCCATTCATGATCAAGGTCCGAGGTAGAACAAGCACCACCCCCGTTATGGTTTGGAGCAATTCTTGAAGTTGATAACGGTTGAATTCAATGGGGAACCCGATGTTCGGAAAGCTGAGTTATGGATTGAGTCTATGGAAAAGATTTATGATGTGTTTGGGTGTTCGGATGAGGACAAGGTCCGGTTCGCGGCTTACAGGCTTGTGGGAGCCGCCGAGCATTGGTGGAAGGGTGTTAAAGCTACTTGGGATGATACTCGCACAGTGTATGCGTGGGAGTTGTTCGTTCGTAAGTTCAGAGAGCATTTCATTCCGGTTGTTGATCAAAACGAAAGGAGATCGAGCTACTCAACTTGGAGCAAGGATTGTTGTCTATAGCACAATACTCGGCTAAGTTCATAGAATTAGCCCGGTATTACGACTACTTGGTGAGGACCGAGGAACAAAAGGCTATGAGATTCATTCGGGGATTGAAGACCTCCATCCGTACTCAACTTATTGCTCAACGGATTGTGACGTTCCAAGATGCGGTGGACGAGCCTATTTGATAGAGCAAGATATTGGGGAGCATAAGAGGAAGACCGAGGTGGCAACCCGAGTAAGCAAGGAGCGCTGAGCAAGTACAACCAAGGATTGAAAATCGAGGTAACTTTGGGGGACATCTCAGTCCGAGGGCAACAAAACCCAAGGAACCCGGGTACCACTTCCGGGAACCAAGGGAGCCAATTAGGAGCTTTGTTCGTATTGTCAAAGGAAGGCCATTCTGAAGACCGTTGTTGGAAGAAGAAAGGAAGGTGCACCAATTGTGGTCAAATGGGTCACTTTGTAAAGGATTGCCCGAGAGGTAGAGGTCAACCATCCGGGTCAGGAGTTGGTAATAATCAAGGTCAGAAAAGGGATGTTGCCGGAAACCCAAAGTCCAAGGGAAAGTGTTTGCAATGAATCAGCAACAAGCTACCGATGATCCATCCGTTATTGGAGGTATTGTTTCTGTGTCTAATGTGAGCGCGCGAGCGTTAGTAGATCCAGATCATCTCATTCATACATTTCTGTGCAATTTGCTTCTATGTTAAATGCTGCATTCGAGTCTTTACCGTACGTGCTAGAGGTGTCGACCCCTATAGGAGAATGCTTGATTTCTGATCGAGTATTTCGTGCTTGTGATGTGGTTATTTGTGGTCGAGTCCTTTGTGCGGATTTGGTAGTTCTTCTATCCAAAGACTTTGATGTCATTTTGGGTATGGATTGGTTGAGCAAGTTTCATGCTTCAGTTGATTGCCGTAAGAAAACTGTTACTTTTTCTATTCCCGATGTGCCTAAGTTTGTGTTTGAGGCTAGTCCTCTGAGTAGGAAGTTCGCTTAATTTCTTTTATGAAAGCGAGAAAATTATTGCATAGTGGTTGTGAGGGGTATTTGGCTAGTGTTCTTGATACTAGGAAAGAATCCCCTAGTTTGGATAGTGTTCGGGTAGTTCGGGAATTTCCCGATGTTTTCTCTACCGAGTATGAGATGCCTCCCGATCGTGAGATTGAGTTTTGTATAGATCTTTTGCCGGGTACGACTCCGATTTCGAAAGCGCCTATAGGTTAGCTCCCGCAGAGTTGAAGGAATTGAAGGTTCAGCTGCAAGAGTTGCTTGATCGAGGGTTTATCTGCCCTAGTGTTTCCCCGTGGGAGCACCGGTTTTGTTCGTGCGGAAGAAAGATGTTCCTTGAGATTGTGCATAGATTACCGAAGTTGAATCAGGTTACGGTGAAGAATAAGTATCCCTACCGCATATTGATGATTTGTTCGATCAGCTTCAAGGATCCGTGGTTTTCTCTAAGCTTGACTTGAGGAGTGGGTACCATCAGTTGATGGTTCGATTGGAGGATATTCCGAAGACTGCTTTTCGCACTCGTTACGGTCATTATGAGTTCTTGGTTATGCCGTTTGGGTTGACGAACGCGCCGGCCGTATTTATGGATTTGATGAACCGAGTTTTCCATCCCTATCTTGATTCGTTCGTGGTGGTTTTCATCGACGACATTCTTGTTTATTCGAAATCTCGAGATGAGCATGAGCAGCACTTGAGGACAGTTTTATCCGTTCTTGCGAGGGAGAAATTATTTGCGAAGTTTAGTAAATGCGAATTTTGGCTCGAGAAGGTGTCATTTCTGGGTCATGTTATTTCGAAAGATGGGATTTCTGTGGATCCGTCAAAGATTGAAGCTATAGTGGATTGGAAGAGACCCGAGTCAGTGACCGAGATACGTAGTTTTCTGGGTTTAGCCGGTTATTACAGAAGGTTTATTGAAGGTTTTCGAGGATCGCTACTCCGATGACGCAGTTGACCCGAAAGAACGTTCCGTTTGTGTGGACCGAGAAATGTGGCAAGAGTTTCGAGGAATTAAAGAAGAGGTTGACTACCGCACCGATCTTGACCTTGCCTAATGGGAGCGATGGCCTAGTGATTTACAGTGATGCTTCGAAAGAGGGTTTGGGTTGTGTGTTGATGCAGAATGGGAAAGTAATTGCGTATGCTTCGAGGAAGTTGACCCCGAGTGAGCAGAATTACCCGACTCATGATATGGAGTTAGCGGCTATTGTCTTTGCGTTGCATAAGTGGAAGCACTACCTTTATGGGCGAAGTTTGAGATTTTTACCGATCACAAGAGTTTGAAGTACCTTTTCTCCCAGAAGGAATTGAACAACCGACAGCGCCGATGTGGAATTGTTGAAGGATTATGATTGCACGATTCTTATCATCCGGGGAAGGCGAATGTGGTAGCCGATGCGATTAGTAGAAAGTCTTATGTGGCTTCGATGATGGTTCGTGAATGGAAATGCTTGAGGATGTTCGAGATTGGTCTCCTCGTGAATCGAGACATGGGGCTATTTTTGCGAATATTAAGGTATCTCCGACCCTAATTCAGAGGATAAAGGAAGCTCAGAAAGAGGTCCGAGTTGATGAAGATAATGGGTAAATTGAAAGAAAAGAACTTCGAGGATTTTTCTATGAGCTCGAGTGGAGTTTTGACTTTCCGTGGTCGTTTGTGTGTTCCGGATGTTGATGGAATTAAACAGAGAGTTCTTGATGAGGGCCACAGATCGAGATATACTATTCATCCGGGTAGTACGAAGATGTATCAAGATTTGAAGCAACAATTTTGGTGGATTAATATGAAAAGAGAAATAGCGGAGTATGTATCGAAGTGTTTAACGTGTCAGCAGGTCAAAGCCGAGCATCAGAGACCCGCGGGATTGCTTCAGCCGTTAGAGATTCCCGAGTGGAAATGGGAGCATGTGACTATGTATTTCGTTACGGGACTGCCTCGTACCCGTAGGAAGTATGACAGTGTTTGGGTAATAGTGGACAGATTGACCAAGAGCGCTCATTTCTTGCCTATTGATATCAGATATTCGATGGAAAAGCTTACGACCCTTTATATTGATGAGATTGTTAGATTGCATGGAGTTCCGGTTAGTATTGTATCAGATCGAGACCCGAGGTTTACTTCTAGATTCTGGAAGGCATTTCAGGAAGCTTTGGGTACAGAATTGCGATTCAGTACTGCTTTTCATCCTCAGACCGACGGTCAATCCGAGAGGACTATTCAGATCTTGGAGGATATGTTGCGAGCTTGTGCGATAGACTTTTCTGATTCTTGGGATTCGCACCTACCGTTAGTGGAATTCTCTTACAACAACAGTTATCAGGCTAGTATCGAGATGGCACCGTTTGAGGCCTTGTATGGAAGGAAATGTAGATCGCCTATTTGTTGGGATGAGGTTGGTGAAGCGAAAGTTTTGGGTATTGATTTGCTTCAGGATTCGGTTGAGAAGGTTAAAGTTATCCGGGATAGATTGAAGACAGCCCAGAGTCGTCATAAGAGCTACGCAGATAACCGAAGGCGAGACCTTAGATTTCAGACCGGTGATTTGGTATTCTTGAAGGTATCTCCGAAGGTGGGTATTCGTAGATTTGGGAAGAAAGGCAAGTTGGCTCCGAGGTTTGTTGGTCCGTTTGAGGTTTTGGGAAAGGTTGGACTTCTAGCGTATCGTCTTGCGTTACCGCCATCTTTGGACCGGTTACACAACGTTTTTCACGTTTCTATGCTTCGGAAGTACGTTCATGATCCGTCTCACGTGTTACCGAGGATACCGGAGGATATTGAGCCCGATATGTCTTATGAGGAACGACCGGTTCGGATCTTAGATTCTAAAGTTCAAGAGTTGAGGAGCAAGAGCATTGCGTTGGTTCGAGTTCTTTGGAGGAATCATAACATCGAGGAGTCGACGTGGGAGCTTCGTGATGAGATCGAGAGGAAATTTCCGTGGCTTTTTGTTTGAGGTGAGTCTCGTTAAAATTCGGGTCGAATTTTCTTTAAGGGGGAGTGAATGTCACGACCCGAAATATAGGCTCTATTTTATTAGTAATTAAATGATTTTATTTAATTATTTTCTTATTTATTTATTTAAATTATTATTTATTTAAATAATTATGTGTGCAACTTATGTATTATAATATTTATGCCTAGCATTTTATTCGAGTTATTTGGGCTAGTGTGGAAGTGTTGAGTCTTAATTGTTAGTAGGGAGTGTAGTGTTTGTGTGTGTAGTGTGAGAGAGGGGGCCTAAGTGTAAGTTTTTAAAATAAACACCCTACTCCCTCCCTACACCTTCCCTCACCTCCATCTCCCTCACACTCCTCCCTCCCATCTCTCAGCACTCTTCTCTCTCTCTCTCAAAAGGTAAACATTTTCTCTTCTCTACCTTCTCTCTTCATTTACTCCTTCTTCCTCTCATCTTCTCTCATTTCTTAAAACGTAAACATTGTTTAGATCGTCGATAGGATCGCGTAGACTCAAAAAGATTTGAAATCCATCAACTTTGAGAAAATTCAAGTAAGTTACTTTTCCCCCATTTAAATGCTAAAATGTTCATATCATGTTTATATGATGATTAATGTGTTATATTTGAAGTTTGGTTGAGTTTGCAATTTATTTGAAATTTATTTGGGTTTTTGATCAAAAATGGTGATTTTGGAATGTTGGGTTTGATTCTTTGTTTTGGGTTGATGAATGGTATATTGGAGTCCCCACCCTAGTTATAAATGGTTTTGGTACATTAGTATATGTGTTGAGAGTTGGGATTTTGGTTAAATGTGTTTTGGGTTGAAAATGGAAGAACCCATGTTGTTCTTCCCGATTTCTGGCGATTTCGGCATGTTGGGCGACCGCACAACCCAACGTGGGCGGCCGCACAGATCTCTGAAAAATTTACATTTTGTTAAATTGTGTGACTAAAGAATGCGTTGTGCTCCAATTCTTGGGTGTCCTCCTAGTTGACCCTAGTGATCATTGTAGTACACTTTGGTGATAGAATTGGGTCCTTTGTGATCAAGTTTGTGTTTGAAATCCGTTGATTGTTATTTTGGACTTCGAAGCACCTTTATTGTGTATTGTTGGTTCATTTCATCTTCTTGGTGATTACTTGGCATGATTCCCTACTTTGGAATCCTTTGTTGTTTATCGTGCTAGTATTTTATTACTTAGCCTTACATGAAAGTCCAGCTGGTATTTTGTGTGTGTTTGGGCGATGCGAAACATTATGATGGCACGGCCAAGTCCATTGTGATGTTGACCATTGTTTTGCCCCATTATTACCCTCCTCCAGATTGGCCTTGGATGTGAGAAGAGCTAGCTCCTTTGTGTGCATTTTAGCTTCTTGGAGCATGACTTTGTGGCATGTCTCCCGTCCCTTGTGACACTTCTTTTATGGTCATTGGTTCCGGTACCGGGGTTTTCTCTTCGGCTTTCATGCTATTATGAAAATGATGATTTGTTGACTATTGAAGCTGCGCAGCGATCCTTTATTTGGATGTTCCGGTTTGGAAAACCTTGGCTATATCATTTGTTATGTGTTTATTTCCGCTGCTATCTGTTATATGATAATTGTTATGTGCTATGTGATAATTATTATTGTTTATTGCTTATTGCATCATAGCATGTCATGTAGTTGCATTAGTAACTTATTGAGATTTATCTCACCCCCTTTCCTTTTATCTTTGTTTTTCCTTAACCCCCCCCCCAGGTGCTAAGGAATAGTCTCGCTGATCACGAGAAATAGGACGTCGAGTGTGGAAACATTCTTTTGGGGAAGGTTGTATAGGTTGGTTTACATTATATAAATGTGTAACCTTTTGGGGTATTTGTACCGAACAATGACGTCGTTAAGGATTTGATATTTGTATTTTATTGATCATAAACTTGTGGAAGTTTATGATAGTTGTAATTGGTTTTTGTCAAACTCGGTTTTGTAAAACTTTGGTTCATCACCTTTTGGTGCTAAATGAAATTTTTAACTTCGGTATTTTGGAGTTTATTGTTAGAGTCGACGTCCAGCTCGTGGTCCCGGGGCCCGCGGGGTCCGGGGTCGCGACAACCTTCACTAAAGTTATCAAAATCAAAGCTTCCCAATACATTTCTAAAGCTCCTAAACAACATCCAACCTAAAGGGAACCTAAATAACACCCTTTAATCATCCAAACCAACACCAAATCCCCCACATTCAAGATTTCACCATTTTTACCCAAAAAACTCAAATAAATTCAAAATAAATTCTAAACACAACCAAACTTCAAATATAACACATCAAACATCATATAAGCATGAGATGAACATTTTAGCATCAAAATGGGGGAAAAGTAACTTACTTGAAAATTCTCAAAGTTGACGGAATTCAATTCTTTTTGACTCTACGCGATCCTAGCGACGATCTAAACACGTTTCACGTTTTAAGAAATGAATAATAATGAGAGGAAGAAGGAGTAAATGAAGAGAGAAGGAAGAGGAAGAAACTTACCTTTTTCTACTTTGAAGAGAGAGAGAAATGCTGAGAAGGGAGGGAGTAGGGTGAGGGAGATGGAGTGTAAGAGGGAGAAGGAGGTGTAGGGAGGTGAGGGGAGTAATTTAAAACTTACACAAAGACCCCCTCCTCAATACTACCCAACTCAAAACTTCCCACTAACAACTAAGACCCAATAAAATGCTAGGCATAAATTATTATAACACATAAATTGCACACATAGTATTCAAATAAGTAATAATTTAAATAAATAATTAAGCAAATAATTAAATAAAAATCATTTAATTACTAATAAAATAGAGCCTATATTTCGGGTCGTGACATTATATCTTAGTTGTTGATGTTTTTAAGTGTAAACTAAGCTTGCCTTGCTGGTAAGGCATGTTTTCTTGGCACATGTTGTGTCAGGGTTCGAACCACGGTAGTTACATATTTTCTCATTCAATTTTTTAAGAAACCCACAAACACCTTGCGTAATGTTTTCTTTTTTCTCATTAATTTTTTTTTATTAAACCCACAAACAACCTTGTGTAGAGTTTCAACTAAAATAGAATTAGTAAAAAATAAAGATAAAATTAAGGTTAAATTAAATTATGTTCATTTTTAAGAATAAAATTAAGGATGTTCTAACTACATTATATAATTATATAAATTATACACAATAATAACTAAAATTTAAAAAAAATTGAAAAATAGTTAATATCAACTAAATATTGATTTCGTGAAGTGCTTAAAAATTATAGTAAATATAAACACATATTTGTAATAATAATGAAAAAATTGCTATGAAAGATACTACATCTGTTCTCAAATTGAATGACTTTTTTTTGTTCCAAAATAAATGATATTTTGAAAATTTTCTTAAAATTTTTTTGTCTCTAATTTTTTCTTTAACTTTTTTCATAGTTCATTATATTTGAATAATGTCACACAATTTTTTTTTTGCCCCCACTGATCATTATTCCTGGATCCGCCACTGCGTCCCTGCACAAGCTTATAAATACAGGAAGTAGGGACGGATAGAGTATAGACACAAATGTTCCCACTCATCGTTTCGAAAGTATTTTACTTGTTGGAGTTAGAGAGCCTCCTAGTGAAACGGTTTACATTTTAGTCAAATTCATTGACGAATAAATGAAGTTACAGAAATAAAACTCACGATTAAAAAATTCACCCTGAGCACTTTCCACTCCAAAGATAGCACCTCAAGAGTGTCTTCACTTTTGATCTCGATTTAGATATTAATGAAAACTAATACCAATTGAAGGGAAGTCGAAAAGGGTGAATGATCCTTGAAATGTCATTATTGTGTGTTGTTATTAGGCTCTTCAGGTACAATCTGCCACTTTCTAACTCGTTGCTGAGCAAGAGATACCTGGCAATATGCGTACACGCAAAATAAGTGCTTTTACGTGGTCGTTTATGAATGGAAACTGCTGACGAAAATGAAAGGGTATTCTTGTCACCTGTTTCTCCCAATCAGTATAATAAGTAATATGAATAAGCACAAGAGTCTGAGCTAGAGTTCCGAACAACATCCCAAGCCAAACACCCTGCATAATAGATGATAGGTATAAACTTAAACACTTTCCATATCAGTGATTTATATATTTATAGTTAGCAATTTAAAAAGCTTAATGAATAATGTGAATCCCCTTATCACCATTTCAGATACAAATGAAAATTAAATGCAGAAGAAATGATATCAAGAAGTCAAGCTCACTTTTACTTGCATGTTGATTGCATAACCAAGAACTAGTCCAATGGGGATTCCAACCAAGTAATAGCATCCAATGTTAACATATGCTACAATTCCCTGCCTCCCTGCGCCAACCGCAACTCCTGCAAAACGTATAAGACACAAACCGAAAACATGCTTCGAAAAACACTACTATAAATAGAAAGGTGAAGAATTCATTAAAGAAGAAGCAAACATATTCGGTCTGTCCATAACAAACTGCCAATTTTATTTTGGGAACGGGATTTGAGAAAGTGTTTTAAAAGTAGATATTGTGAGTATAAAGTTGTGAGAATTATTAACCATAAATCTAGCCTGCAATATCCGAACTATATGCAAGGATATATATTATGTATATTAGATAGGATTTTATATTCAAATATTATGATTTACTAGGCTAATATAGATTAGGAACGAGTCTTACATACCATAGGAAGAGTTGTATATATAGTGTCTAACCTGTTAACCTAGGTATACGCTAGGCATAAGAGATTATGTCGCGACCCCGGACCCCGCGGGCCCCGGGACCGCGAGCTGGACGTCGACTCTAACGATAAACTCCAAAATACCGAAGTTAAAAATTTCATTTAGCACCAAAAGGTGATTAACCAAAGTTTTACAAAATCGAGTTTGATAAAAACCAAATACAACTTATCATAAACTTCCACAAGTTTATGCTAACAAGAATACAAATATACAAAATCCTAATGACGTCAATGTTGGGTACAAATATCCCCAAAAGGTTACACATTGATATAATGTAAACCAACCTATACAACTTTCCCCAAAAGAACGGATCCACCCTCGACGTCCTCTTTCTCGTGATCAGCGAGACTGTTCCTTAGCACCTGGGGGGGGGGGTTAAGGAAAAACAAAGATGAAAGGAAACGGGGTGAGATAAATCTCAATAAGTTACTAATGCAACTACATGACATGCTATGATGCAATAAGCAATAAACAATAATACTTATCACATAGCACATAACAATTATCATATGACAGATAGCAGCGGAAATAAACACATAACAAAGGATATAGCCAAGGTTTTCCAAACCGGAACATCCAAATAAAGGATCGCTGCGCAGCTTCAATAATCAACAAATCATCATCTTCATAATGGCATGAAAGCCGAAGAGAAAACCCCGGTACCGGAACCAATAACAAAATAATGTGCCACAAAGGGCGGAAGCCATGCCACAAAGTCATGCTCCAAACGTCTCAACCAAGGCCAATCTGGAAGAGGAAAATAAGGGCAAAACAATGGTCGACACCATAATGGACTTGGCCGTGCCATCACAATATCTCACATCGCCCGACACAACCACAAATACCAGCTGGACTTTCAAATAACTGCTAAGTAATAAAATACTAGCACGATAAACAACAAAGGATTCCAAAGTAGGGAATCATTCCAATTAAATCACCACAAAGGTAAACCAATACAAACCGCATCAAAGATGACCACATTCCCAAAATGATACTTAATCAAATTCCATATCACAATCGATCACAAGGGGATCATTCTCAAACAATAAAGTGTTCCACAACATTAACTTAAGTCAACTAGGGTGATACTTCGAGCCTAGATCGGGCTTGGACCTTAAAACAATTCAATAACAAAGAGGCTCAGAACAGCTGGTATGGGCGGTCGCCCATATCCAGTCTGGGCGGTCGCCCAAAACCCAACCCCAAGCCCAAAACCCACTGACTTCCTGGGCGGTCGCCTAACCCAAAAGTGGGCGGTCGCCTACTCACTTTGCTCAGATTCTCTGGATTAACTGATCTCATGGGCGGTCGCCCAAACCCATCATGGGCGGTCGCCCACGCACCCAGGTCGCCGGAAAACGGCCAAAACCAACTGGGTTTCTCCCAAATTTTCCACCCAACAACATAAATCAAACCCAAATGCTTCTAATAGGTATACTAAGATACCCAAACACCCTATACACCTAAAACAACTCATAAAACATCATTTAATCTACTCAATCCAAGGGATGATTCAACACCAAAACTTCACAAAATGGGATAAAATGCAAATCATCTCAAAATCAACCCAAGAAGCAAGAAATGGTAATCATAGTATCAACTAAGCATGGAATGAACATTTTTAGCAAAATGGGGGAAAAGTAACTTACTTGAATTTTCTCAAAGTTGATGGATTTCAAATCTTTTTGAGTCTACGCGATCCTAGCGACGATCTAAACACGTTTCACGTTTTAAGAAATGAGAGAGGATGAGAGGAAGAAGGAGAAAATTAAGAGAGAAGGAAAGAGAAAGAAAATGCTTACCTTTGCAATGAGAGAGGGAGAGAGAGAGAAGAGTGCTGGGAGGAGAAGAGAGTAGGGTGAGGGAGATGGGGTGTAAGAAGGAGAGGGTAGGAGTAGGGAGGGAGTAATTTGAAATGATACACCTAGCCCCCCCTTCCCTTACTAACTAGCTCAACTAAGATACTCTCCCTAACAATTAAGACCCAAATAAAATGCTAGGCATAAATATTATAACACATAAATTGCACACATAATTATTTAAATAGATAATAATTTAAATAAATAAATAAGCAATTAATTAAATAAAATCCTTTATTACTAATAAAATAGAGCCTATATTTCGGGTCGTGACATTCACTCCCCCTTAAAGAAAATTCGACCCGAATTTTAACGAGACTTACCTTAAACAAAAAGCCACGGAAATTTCCTCTCGATCTCAACACGAAGCTCCCACGTCGACTCCTCGATGTTATGATTCCTCCAAAGGACTCGAACCAACGCAATGCTCTTGCTCCTCAACTCTTGGACCTTGGAATCTAAAATCCGAACCGGTCGTTCCTCATAAGACATATCGGGCTCAATATCCTCCGGTATCCTCGGTAACACGTGAGACGGATCATGAACATACTTCCGAAGCATAGAAACGTGGAAAACGTTATGCAACCGGTCCAAAGATGACGGTAACGCGAGTCGATACGCAAGAAGTCCAACCCTTCCCAAGATCTCAAACGGGCCAATAAACCTCGGAGCCAATTTGCCTTTCTTCCCAAAACGACGGATACCCACCTTCGGAGATACCTTCAAGAATACCAAATCACCGGTCTGAAAACTAAGATCTCGTCTTCGGTTATCTGCGTAGCTCTTATGTCGACTCTGGGCTGTCTTCAATCGATCCCGGATAACCTTAACTTTCTCAACCGAATCCCGAAGCAAATCAATACCCAAAACTTTCGCTTCACCGACCTCATCCCAACAAATAGGCGATCTACACTTTCTTCCATACAAAGCCTCAAACGGTGCCATCTCGATACTAGCCTGATAACTGTTGTTGTAGGAGAATTCCACTAACGGTAGGTGCGAATCCCAAGAATCAGAAAAGTCTATCGCACACGCTCGCAACATATCCTCAAGAATCTGAATAGTCCTCTCGGATTGACCATCGGTCTGAGGATGAAAAGCTGTACTGAATCGCAAATCTGTACCCAAAGCTTCCTGAAACGCCTTCCAGAACCTAGAAGTAAACCTCGGGTCTCGATCTGACACAATGCTAACCGGAACCCCATGAAATCTAACAATCTCGTTGATATAAAGGGTCGCAAGCTTCTCCATCGAATATCTGATGTCAATAGGCAAGAAATGGGCGCTCTTGGTCAATCTATCCACTATTACCCAAACACTGTCAAACTTCCTACGGGTACGAGGCAGTCCCGTAACAAAATCCATAGTCACATGCTCCCATTTCCACTCGGGAATCTCTAACGGCTGAAGTAATCCCGCAGGTCTCTGATGCTCGGCTTTGACCTGCTGACACGTTAAACACTTCGAAACATACTCGGCTATTTCCCTCTTCATATTAATCCACCAAAATTGTTGCTTCAAATCCTGATACATCTTCGTACTACCCGGATGAATAGTATACCTCGATTTGTGACCCTCATCAAGAACTCTCTGTTTAATTCCATCAACATCCGGAACACACAAACGACCACGGAAAGTCAACACTTCACTCGGACTCAAAGAAAAATCCTCGAAATTCTTTTCTTTCAGTTTACCCATTATTTTCACCAACTCGGGATCCTCTTTCTGAGCTTCCTTTATCCTCTGAATTAGGGTCGGAGACACCCTAATATTCGCAAAAATAGCCCCATGTCTCGATTCACGAGGAGACCAATCTCGAACATCCTCTAGCATTTTCCATTCTCGGACCATCAACGAAGCCACATAAGACTTTCTACTAATCGCATCGGCTACCACATTCGCCTTTACCGGGTGATAAGAAATCGTACAATCATAGTCCTTCAACAATTCCATCCATCGGCGCTGTCGGTTGTTCAACTCTTTCTGAGAGAATAGGTACTTCAAACTCTTGTGATCCGTAAAAATTTCAAACTTCGCACCATAAAGATAGTGCTTCCACTTGTGCAACGCAAATACAATAGCCGCTAACTCCATATCATGAGTCGGGTAATTCTGTTCACTCGGGGTCAACTTCCTCGAAGCATACGCAATTACTTTCCCATTCTGCATCAACACACAACCCAAACCCTCTTTCGAAGCATCACTGTAAATCACTAGGCCATCGCTCCCATTAGGCAAAGTCAAGATCGGTGCGGTAGTCAACCTCTTCTTCAGTTCCTCGAAACTCTTGCCACATTTCTCGGTCCACACAAACGGAACATTCTTCCTGGTCAACTGAGTCATCGGAGTAGCGATCCTCGAAAACCCTTCAATAAACCTTCGGTAATAACCGGCTAAACCCAGAAAACTACGAATCTCGGTCACTGACTCGGGTCTCTTCCAATCCACTATAGCTTCAATCTTTGACGGATCCACAGAAATCCCATCTTTCGAAATAACATGACCCAGAAATGACACCTTCTCGAGCCAAAATTCGCATTTACTAAACTTCGCAAATAATTTCTCCCTCGCAAGAACGGATAAAACAGTCCTCAAATGCTGCTCGTGCTCATCTCGAGATTTCGAATAAACAAGAATGTCGTCGATGAAAACCACCACGAACGAATCAAGATAGGGATGGAAAACTTGGTTCATCAAATCCATAAATACGACCGGCGCGTTAGTCAACCCAAACGGCATAACCAAGAACTCATAATGACCATAACGAGTGCGAAAAGCAGTCTTCGGAATATCCTCCGATCGAACCTTCAACTGATGGTACCCACTCCTCAAATCAAGCTTAGAGAAAACCACGGACCCTTGAAGCTGATCAAATAAGTCATCAATATGCGGTAGAGGATACTTATTCTTCACCGTAACCTGATTCAACTTCCGGTAATCGATGCACAACCTCAACGAACCATCTTTCTTCCGCACAAATAAAACCGGTGCTCCCCACGGGGAAACACTAGGGCGGATAAACCCTCTATCAAGCAACTCTTGCAACTGAACCTTCAGTTCCTTCAACTCAGCGGGAGCTAGCCTATAAGGCGCTTTCGAAATCGGAGCCGTACCCGGCAAAAGGTCTATACAAAATTCAATCTCACGATCGGGAGGCATATCATACTCGGTAGAGAAAACATCGGGAAATTCCCTAACTACCCGAACACTATCAAAACTAGGGGATTCTTTCCTAGTATCAAGAACACTAGCCAAAAACCCCTCACAACCACTATGCAACAATCTTCTCGCTTTCATAAAAGAAATTAAGCGAACCTTCCTACTCAGAGGACAAGCCTCAAACACAAACTTAGGCACATCAGGAATAGAAAAAGTAACAGTTTTCTTACGGCAATCAACAGAAGCATGAAACTTGCTCAACCAATCCATACCCAAAATGACATCAAAGTCTTGGATAGGAAGAACTACCAAATCCGCACGAAGGACTCGACCACAAATAACCACATCACAAGCACGAAAGACTCGATCAGAAATCAAGCATTCTCCTATAGGGGTCGACACCTCTAGCACGTACGGTAAAGACTCGAATGCAGCATTTAACATAGAAGCAAATTGCACAGAAATGTATGAATGAGATGATCCTGGATCTACTAACGCTCGTGCGCTCACATTAGACACAGAAATAATACCTCCAATAACGGATGGATCATCGGTAGCTTGTTGTTGATTCATTGCAAACACTTTCCCTTGGACCTTGGGCTTTCCCGCAGCGTCCCTTTTCTGACCCTGAGGAGCCCCAGCTCCTACCCCCGATGGTTGAATCCTATTCCTCGGACAATCCCTTGCAAAATGACCCATTTAACCACAATTGGTGCACCTTCCCTGCTTCTTCCAACAGCGGTCTTCAGAATGACCTTCTTTTTGACAATACGAACAAAGCCTCCTAACTTGGCTCCCTTGGTTCCCGGAAGTGGTACCCGGGTTCCTTGGGGTCGGTTGCCCTCGGGACTGAGATTGTCCCCCAAAGTTACCTCGGTTATCGGAACGGTGCTGTGGCTTGCCTTGAGCTCCTTGCTTAATCGGATTAGCTACCTCAGTCTTCCTTTTATGCTCCCCAATGTCTTGCTCTATTAAGTAGGCTCGGTCCACCGCATCTTGGAAAGTCACGATCCGTTGAGCAATAAGTTGAGTGCGGATGGAGGTCTTCAGTCCCCGAATAAACCTCATAGCCTTTTGTTCCTCGGTCCTCACCAAATAGTCGCAATATCGGGCTAATTCTATGAACTTAGCCGAGTATTGTGCTATAGACAACACACCTTGCTCCAAGTTGAGTAGCTCGATCTCCTTGCGATTCTGATCAACAACCGGAATAAAATGCTCTCTGAACTTACGCACGAACAACTCCCACGCATACACTGTGTGAGTATCATCCCAAGTAGCTTTAACGCCCTTCCACCAATGCTCGGCGGCTCCCACAAGCTTGTAAGCCGCAAACCGGACCTTGTCCTCATCCGAACACCCAAACACATCGTAAATCTTCTCCATTGACTCAATCCATAACTCTGCTTTCCTTACATCGGGTTCCCCATTGAATTCAACCGGTTTCAGTTTCAAAAATTGCTCCAAACCATAACGGGGTGGTGCTTGTTCTACCCTCGGACCTTGATCATGTATGGCCTTCATGGCCGCCTCAAACATGCCTTGAAACATGGCACGGGCTTCATCCCTTGTATCATTCGGATTCTGTGCCCCACTAGCACCTCCTCTGTTTCTTCTTCCTGACATTGCGAATAATTACCTGCATAAGACATCAACCGTTAATCACTCCGCACACTACTACCCACCTAGGTCATACTAATCCACCTAGACTTATACATAGAGCTAATGCCATAGCTCTGATACCAACTGTCGCGACCCCGGACCCCGCGGGCCCCGGGACCGCGAGCTGGACGTCGACTCTAACGATAAACTCCTAAATACCGAAGTTAAAAATTTCATTTAGCACCAAAAGGTGATGAACCAAAGTTTTACAAAATCGAGTTTGATAAAAACCAAATACAACTTATCATAAACTTCCACAAGTTTATGCTAACAAGAATACAAATATACAAAATCCTAATGACGTCAATGTTGGGTACAAATATCCCCAAAAGGTTACACATTGATATAATGTAAACCAACCTATACAACTTTCCCCAAAAGAACGGATCCACCCTCGACGTCCTCTTTCTCGTGATCAGCGAGACTGTTCCTTAGCACCTGGGGGGGGGGGGGGTTAAGGAAAAACAAAGATGAAAGGAAACGGGGTGAGATAAATCTCAATAAGTTACTAATGCAACTACATGACATGCTATGATGCAATAAGCAATAAACAATAATACTTATCACATAGCACATAACAATTATCATATGACAGATAGCAGCGGAAATAAACACATAACAAAGGATATAGCCAAGGTTTTCCAAATCGGAACATCCAAATAAAGGATCGCTGCGCAGCTTCAATAATCAACAAATCATCATCTTCATAATGGCATGAAAGCCGAAGAGAAAACCCCGGTACCGGAACCAATAACAAAATAATGTGCCACAAAGGGCGGAAGCCATGCCACAAAGTCATGCTCCAAACGTCTCAACCAAGGCCAATCTGGAAGAGGAAAATAAGGGCAAAACAATGGTCGACACCATAATGGACTTGGCCGGTGCCATCACAATATCTCACATCGCCCGACACAACCACAAATACCAGCTGGACTTTCAAATAACTGCTAAGTAATAAAATACTAGCACGATAAACAACAAAGGATTCCAAAGTAGGGAATCATTCCAATTAAATCACCACAAAGGTAAACCAATACAAACCGCATCAAAGATGACCACATTCCCAAAATGATACTTAATCAAATTCCATATCACAATCGATCACAAGGGGATCATTCTCAAACAATAAAGTGTTCCACAACATTAACTTAAGTCAACTAGGGTGATACTTCGAGCCTAGATCGGGCTTGGACCTTAAAACAATTCAATAACAAAGAGGCTCAGAACAGCTGGTATGGGCGGTCGCCCATATCCAGTCTGGGCGGTCGCCCAAAACCCAACCCCAAGCCCAAAACCCACTGACTTCCTGGGCGGTCGCCTAACCCAAAAGTGGGCGGTCGCCTACTCACTTTGCTCAGATTCTCTGGATTAACTGATCTCATGGGCGGTCGCCCAAACCCATCATGGGCGGTCGCCCACGCACCCAGGTCGCCGGAAAACGGCCAAAACCAACTGGGTTTCTCCCAAATTTTCCACCCAACAACATAAATCAAACCCAAATGCTTCTAATAGGTATACTAAGATACCCAAACACCCTATACACCTAAAACAACTCATAAAACATCATTTAATCTACTCAATCCAAGGGATGATTCAACACCAAAACTTCACAAAATGGGATAAAATGCAAATCATCTCAAAATCAACCCAAGAAGCAAGAAATGGTAATCATAGTATCAACTAAGCATGGAATGAACATTTTTAGCAAAATGGGGGAAAAGTAACTTACTTGAATTTTCTCAAAGTTGATGGATTTCAAATCTTTTTGAGTCTACGCGATCCTAGCGACGATCTAAACACGTTTCACATTTTAAGAAATGAGAGAGGATGAGAGGAAGAAGGAGAAAATTAAGAGAGAAGGAAAGAGAAAGAAAATGCTTACCTTTGCAATGAGAGAGGGAGAGAGAGAGAAGAGTGCTGGGAGGAGAAGAGAGTAGGGTGAGGGAGATGGGGTGTAAGAAGGAGAGGGTAGGAGTAGGGAGGGAGTAATTTGAAATGATACACCTAGCCCCCCCTTCCCTTACTAACTAGCTCAACTAAGATACTCTCCCTAACAATTAAGACCCAAATAAAATGCTAGGCATAAATATTATAACACATAAATTGCACACATAATTATTTAAATAGATAATAATTTAAATAAATAAATAAGCAATTAATTAAATAAAATCCTTTATTACTAATAAAATAGAGCCTATATTTCGGGTCGTGACAGATTATCAAAGAGAGGGTTTTGGAGAAATAATTTCCTTGATAATCAAAACATTGTACATGACTCAATATAAATAAGTATTTACATAGACCTAAACTAATCTTGGAAACGTAGGACTCTAATCTTGGTAAAGATTGATATGTACAAATATACTGAGATAGGCTAAAATTATAGGATCCGATATCTTGTGATTGATATCTCAAGATCTTGGACAAGCCTTTTGTGAACACATCAGCTAATTGATCATCTGTTGAAACATACCGCAACTATAAAAAACCTTGAGTGACCAACTCACGAATAAAATGATAATCAATTTTGATGTGGCGAGTACGGGCATGAAACACGGGATTACGAGCTATGTAAATAGCTGACATGTTATCAAATAATAGCGTCGGAGAAGAGAAGGGATGCCGAAGTTCCCGGAAGAGATACGAGAACCAACATAGCTCAGCGGTGGTCGTGGCAATGGCGCGATACTTAGCTTCGCTACAAGAACGAGAAACTGTGGACTGTTTCTTTGCTGTCCAAGAGACGAGATTTGGATACATGCACCAGTAGTAGAACACCTATCATCAGGTTCACCCGCCCAATCAGCATCAGAATATGCGCAAATGGATAAGTGCGGAGAGCGATGAAAAGTGAGCCCGAGAGATAGTGTACCTTTGATAAAGCGAAGGATTCACTTCGCAGCAATAAGGTGAGTAGAACGAGGCTGATGCATAAACTGGCATACCTGATTTACTGAAAATGCAATATTGGGACCGGTAAGAGTGAGATACTGGAGACCTCCAACAAGACTGCGGTAAGTGGATGGGTCGGATACTGGCTCACCTTGAAGAGAAGACAATCGAGAGTGTGGTGCAGAGGGAGTAAAAGTTGGTTTACAATCAAACATGTTGAAATGATCAAGGAGATCAAGAGCATATCGCTTCTGACATAGCTGCAGAGTAGACTGGTCCCGAGAGGCCTCAAGACCTAAGAAGAAACTAAGATCACCAAGACGACGACTATCAAATTTACCACATGTGTCGTCAATGATAGAGGATACATCATCAGGAGAGGAGGCCGTCACAATAATATCATCTACGTACACTAGGATGACGATGGTGGAAGTGGAAGAGTGTCTGATAAAGAGGGACGAATCAGACTGACAATTGAAGAACTTGTGTCGAAGTAATAAATCATGAAGACGTTGAAACCATGCCTGAGGAGATTGTTTCAAGCCATAAAGAGCTTTATGCAGCTTACACACAGCCTCTGGACGAGACAGATCAGTAAAGCCAGGAGGTTGCTTCAATTCATGTATACCTCTTCGTGAAGAACCCCATTGAGAAATGCATTGTGAACATCCAATTGCTTAATGTTCCAAGAACGAGAATGAGCAACGGATAAAATTGTTTGTATGGTGGAAGGCTTCACAACAGGACTGAATGTCTAGTCATAATCGAGGCCATCTTGTTGAGTAAACCCTTGAGCAACCAATCAAGATTTATGGCACTCAATTGAGCCATCTGCCTTACGTTTGAACTTACAAATCCAACGACATCCTACCATATTCATCTGGGGTTGAAAAGGAACCAGGGACCAGGTATGGTTCTTCTGAAGCGCTGAAAGTTCCTCTTGCATTGCATCATGCCAGTGCAGAAATTTGGAAGTCTGTTTGAAGGTGCGTGGTTCATAAGAGAGTGGATCATTCTGAATGGCAACTAGTGCATAGGGAAAAGAGTGAGGTGATATAGCAACGTATAACTCAGAGAGTTTCTTGAACCGGAGAGGAGGAGTGGTCGAAGTTGCTGTGGTTAACGGAGAGTTAACGGAGGCAGAAGCTGAAGGAGTATTGGTGTGAACCAGAGATAAGGCGGGGGTTCCTGATGACAGCGGAGAGAATGAAGTGATGTCGGAGACATGCCGCTGAAGTACAGGGGTCATAGAGGCAACAAGATGAACTGCAGGAGTGTTTGGGTCCGGAGATGCCAGCTGGAACGGAACTGGGCTATTGGCAAAGATGGGCTATTGACCTGGCCCAGACGGAAAACGGACTGAGGAGGTAGAAGTGGGCCGAGTACTTGGAGAGATGTCCTTGGGCTGACCAATAGGAACCCATTGAGGTCCTAACCCATGTCCAATGGAAGAATATAAGTTGGACTCCAAATGCACATATGGTCCAAAAGCCGCATTATTAGGACCTGTGAGCAGTTTATTTGTACCACTATCTTGCCAAGGAAAATGAGATTCATCAAGAAGTATATGTCTAGATAAATAAACTTTGCCGTTTGTTAAATCTAAACAACGATAACCTTTATGACAATTATCATATCCAAGAAACATACAATGTGTTAATTTTGGCATAACTTTGTGGGCATTATTAGGAACGATGTGAGGAAAACAAGAACACCCAAAGACATTGAGAAAATGATAATCTGGTTGACGTTTCCCCAATTTTTGATAAGGAGAGACAAATTGATGTTGACGCATAGGAAGACGATTGATGAAATGAACGGCAGTGTTAAATGCTTCAAGCCAAAATTTGTATGGAACTTTAGCTTTAGCCATAATACATGATCCTGTTTCAACTATTTGACGTTGTTTACACTCGACTATGCCATTTTGTTAGGGGGTGTAAGGACAATTAATTTGGTGTTTAATGCCTTCTTTTAGGAGAAAAGAAATGAAAGCACGACCGGTAAATTCACCCCCTCATCAGTTTGTACCCTTTTAACAGTGTTAATGGCATAAATTCGATGGGATAGTTGTTTTTCAATCTGAGTTTTGAAATTAGCAAATATTTGTGTAACATCAGATTTGTGAGTCATAGGAAACAAGCAGACAAAACGAGAATAATCATCAACAATAGATAAGCAGAAACGAAATCCATTTAAAGAGATTTAAAGAGAAAACTGGAGCAGGGCCCCATACATCTAAATGTAACATATCCAAAGGATTCATAGCATTGAATGTTCTAGGGGAAAAGGGTAATTTGCTAGATTTCCCTAATGGACACAAATGCAACAATGTTGTTCATTTAACTTATGACTCATAGGAAGACTAAAATGATGACATAAAACTTTTAAAACTGGAGTAGATGGGTGACCCAAGCGGGCATGCCAAATATCATGACTTGAACGTTCACCAAGAAAGGCGACGGGATTATTCTGCGACTTGGAATTGAAAGAAAGCTGATATAAACCTCCAGAATTACTACCAGTAATGATAGTCTCCTTCGTGCGATTGTCCTTAACATGAAAACCACACGAGCCAAGTTCAAAGAATCTGTTATTATCCTTAGAAAATTGACGAATGGATACTAACAGTCAATGAATATGTGGGACATAAAGAATATTATGGAGAACAACTTATGGTTTTTAACAGAAATAGAAGAATTACCAATGCCAGATATCGTTAACTTAGAACCATTACCAACAGTGACTGTATTATTACCTGAATATGGATAATAGCCGGAGAAGGATGACGGATCTGTAGTCATGTGGTTTGTGGCTCTACTGTCAATAATAGGCGGGTCTGAATACATCATATAGGAAGCATTAGCATTGGTTGGACACTCCCTAGCACCATGCCCCACTTGATAACACCACTGACACGCAATGGGAGGTGAAGGAAGGAGACCAGAGCCACGGAAGGTTCCCCCTCGACCTGTTTGACCGTGACTATTTCTTCCCCAATTTTGTCCTCTGCCAAAACCACCAGAATTGTTGTAGTTCCCATTCCCCCGATTGCCGCCATAGCCTCGTCCCTGTCGATTGCTGTTGTTATTGTTTCTGTTCTGTCCTCCTCGCCCCCCACGGTTATTATTGCCACCACGTGTATGTCCACAACCACGACCATGGTCGGCAAAATTGGCTTCAGATTGGGTAGAAGGCGCCGGAGTCGAAGCAATTAGGGCAGATGATTGGGTCACCGGAGTGGCAAATTTCTGGAGAAGCATCTCTTCTTTTAACAATAGATCCGTCAAAACATCAAGAGTGAGAGGGTTTAAGGCATGAATCGCTGCAGCAGAGGTAAAGAATTCCTTGTACTCTTGCCCTAGGCCGCCACATATACGTTTAATGACGACAACATCATCAACTGGAGCTCCGGCAGCGGTGAGTGCATATGTAATTTGAGAGGTTTTCAATAAATAATTTGCAATGGAAGTGTCCGAATCTTTCAATAAATAATTTGCAATGAAAAACTGTATGATCATACAGTTTTTCTTTTAGGGTTTCAATTTGAAGCACAGAGGTTACCCCAAATTTATTAGCCAGTAGTACAGCCCAAGCTTCTGGTGCCGTCACACTGGAGTTAAGATACGGTTGAACCAAGGGCGTGACAGTGCCTTTGATCCAACCGCAGACCAAATCAGTGGCTGTTGTCCGGATAGTGTGTTGAGGGTTGGGAGATCCGTCAGCAAGAGTAGCTGCCGGTGCTTGGGGATTGATTACAAAAAGAAGATTCTGGGTTCGAAGAAGGGTTTTGAACAAGGTACTCCAATTAACGTAATTTTCTTTGGTTAAATAGGTTTGACCCATAATTGCGGTTGAGTTGTAGAATATGGGGAGAGAGTTTGAGAGAAAGTTACCAGCAGTGGTGCCGGAACCACCAGAGCCGGGGGTTTCGGGTTCTCCAGTCATGGTGGGCGAGAAACAGAGGGATAAGAAAGGTACGTCTATAGGACCGAGAATGATCAGACTGATACCATGTTAACCTAGGTATACGCTAGGCATAAGAGATTACCAAAGAGAGGGTTTTGGAGAAATAATTTCCTTGATAATCAAAACATTGTACATGACTCGATATATATAAGTATTTACATAGACCTAAACTAATCTTGGAAACGTGGGACTCTAATCTTGGTAAAGATTGATATGTACAAATATACTGAGATAGGCTAAAATTATGGGATCCAATATCTTGTGATTGATATCTCAAGATCTCGGCTAATATAACCTTGTACATATCAGATTATCACTTTGAGTGTGTTTTGGGGGAAACTAGTCCCTCCATAAGTTATAAAAAGTCATGTTTTTTACCCTTAAACCTTGAACCTGAAACCCTAAAATCTAAACCTAAAACCCCAAACCCTAAACCTTAAACCTTATAAAAACAAGACTTTTTATAACTTATGGAGGAACTAGTTTCCCCCAAATTTTTCTCTATCACTTTCTCTTTCTCTCCAAACACATGGATAAAGAAGTAATATAAAATTTCCAATGAGACACCAGAAATGGCAAATGGGTTTTCTTTTGTGGGACTGGGGGAGTATACCTGATAGGACCGGCTGGATGCTGTTCAGAAGTATCGATGTTGCTAATAGAGGTGATAAATCAGAAACTTCTGTGGCCACTTCATCGCTTTTGGTGAACATGTAAGCAAGATGGCCCCGAAAGAAGAAGAAAAATATGAATAGCATAAACCCAATGGCAAGTGATGTTAGTAGTATCATCACGATCGAGAACTTAGCAGCTTTCGAGCTTCCTCTTCCAAGCTCGTTTGATACCCTTACACTAAGACGATGCAAATTAATTTCCTTTGCAATCAGAAATAATTGGAGAGATCTAAATTTCTGAAAATCATAGTGGATTCTTGCCAGTATCAAAAACTATCTCAATGTATGCTTGAAAATGAACGTAGTGCGTACCTTGCTGCTGCTACGAACCCAAGGGCTATCATCATTTCCCAACCATTGATATTAAGGCTGCACGAGAGAGTGGATATCAAAAATAATTCTAAGACTCTAGGCCAGCACTACGAAATAATATTGTGGGGTGGTTTGGGAAAGCGGATATAAAGGGGAAAATGCTACCAGATGGCAAGAGCATCAATAGCGACCTCAGCATTCTTCATTTTTCCAGTCAACAGAACTAGAATAGTGTTGTACCATAATTCAAGACTGCAAAAGAAACTTAGAAGCTCAATGAATCAATAGTCTAGAATTAGTATAGTGTTGTTCCATGAACATTTTTAATGCTCTAGACTCTTATAGACAAGATTGAATCGCTTCACTTATCGATGCAATTTAATTATTTCCTTTTTCTTACTTTGTTGGAAAAATTGCATCAATGGTCACCCAAAGGATGAGTGGTTTTGATCACTCAACTAATTTTGCATTCAACAGCCGAAACTATAATTTATTTTAAATTTAATAGCCTAAACTAATTTTTTGGAGCGTTAGGGATCACTGGGCCTAACGACATCCATTATTTTCATGTTAAGTTGCAATGTGCATTACACGTGACAAAACTTTGAAGTGTACATTAGGAAACTAATGGTATAAGAATATAACTTCATTTATAACCCACATAAATTACCTCTCATTTATGTGACAAAGCCAGAACGAGCAGGAGAAAGATGACAGACTGGCAACAGGAGTGCAGAGGGGAGACTAGATTTGTGCTAAGAAACGAGATGCTGACCGGAGTTGAGGAGTTGCCAGATTTTTCTCAGATCTGGTGAGATTCAATCTTGGCTGGTGAAGGCGATGGGTTGGATTGATGCCATATTCTGGGATTGTGCTGGGACAAGACATAGAGTAAAGGGGTTGAGGTGTTACAGACAATGAACCTTCCTTCAAGTTAGAAGGAGAGAGATAAAGAGTGTTGCAGATGGAAAAGAAAGGGCGATAGAACTCGTATTTGATTGCAGGTGGCCGAGTTGAAGTGCTAGTCGGACTGTGGCATGGCTTTTCCCGATCGGAGAAGGAGAGAGAGACAGGCTAAGGATTTTGAATTGGGTTGGTATAATATTTTTGGGTTTTAATGGCCCTTTCAACTTGAAATTTTACACCTTAAAACCAAACATAATATTTTAATTTAAAATTTCACGACTTTCCATTTTTACCCTTAAAAATTTGTCACGTGTATGGCACATGTTTTTTTAACGCCAAAATATGAATGTCGTTGGGCGTAGTGATCACAGGAGCACAAAAAAATTAGTTCAGGCTATTGAATGCAAAAAATATGAGGTGAGCGATCAAAACCACTCATCGTGTATAGTTGGGTGGCTATAGATGCAATTTTTCCATAGATCATTTATCTTTAACTAAGAATCAGGCGCGACCTAACAGTGATTGATTTATCTTTATCTTCCGCTACGTCACATCACATGGCATCCATAATAGAAAGACCCTTCTTAATTCTCAGTTAAGTAGTACAAAACTGCAAAAACATACACTAGAATTTGCAAAAAAAATAATTACTTTCTCTGTCCCGGAATAAATGTCATAGTTGACAAGTCAATGCTTCTAAGCTTTTAGTTTTGTTTCCTTTATTTGCCCAATCTATTAATATGGCTTGAGTGACACTTGCAATGCTTGTGCCTATTAAAATGGCTAGTATAGAAAGATCACCAAACTTCACACCCTATTTTTGGTAAGACGACATTTATTTTGGGACAAACAAAATTGGAATGTAGGACATTTATTTCAGGACAAAGGGAGCAAGGAATTAAGCATACCAGATCATGATACCAGATGACATTGAGAGCTTAATGATAGGCCAGAGATCTCTAAACGCAAGTACCGAAAAACCCCTCCATGTTTCTTGACACCCTCCACAGAAAATGAACAGTAGTTGCCCAAAATTGGGAATCCAGTACGCCACAATTACTGAAATCATAGCGCCCATAATTCCAAAATCGTACTTGACTGTCAACAGCCATGACAGATAGACATGGACTGCAAGTGCGAATGCGGCCATATACGTAATCACTTTGTTCTTGCTCTGTGCTTGCAGGAACATCTGGCAGGTGTACGACACGAGGAAAGAAAACATTGCAGGGATGAAGAGGTATGAAATTTTTCCTGCCATGACAGCAACTGATTTGTCCTGTCCTAATGCTATGAGAACTGGGGTGGTGAATATAAAAACTGGTGAAAGAGATAATGCACATAGTGATAGGACTATCCATGACCTTTGGAGATATATGCCAAGCATCTGGTTTTGTTTTGCACCATAGGCTTGCCCACATAGGGTTTCTAATGCACTAGCCATTCCCAACTGCATAACGTTTGAATCAGAAATATTTTATCTACTCTTAAATGGAAGGCATTTTCGAAATAACTAATCGTACTTTAATAGTGGTTTTCTGCGTGGAAATGGTAAACTTAATCTCTTAGACATTTATCAGGGAAAAGAATAGGGAAAAAAGACAATTTAGGGTCCAAAGTTTAGGGGTTGTGTGTCAATCAGAGGCTGATATTCCAATTTTGTCAATTTAGGGTCCTAAGCTAACAAGATTAGTGAAATACCGCTTTTTGACAAAACTGCTAATACAATACATGGATGGTGAAAACCGGAGCTTCATTATAGGACATTGGGTTAAAAAAGTGATAGACCCCTTGGAATTGGTATACAACTCTTAAACGGTACTCCCTCCGTTTCATGTAAATTTGAGACTTATTTTCCTTTTCATCCGTTTCACCTCAATTGAGACTGCCCAAAATGGCAAACTTTTTAATATTTTATATTCACCCAACCCCACCCATTTAACCCCACTAAGTCTCTCTTTTCATTTTCCACCACTCATTTTATCCAACAAACACTACTATTTACCCCACTCATTCCCTCTCTTCATTTTCCACCACACATTCATTACTTTCTCTTAATTATTGTGCCCTTTTTTTTGTCTCAATTCACATGAAACGGAGGGAGTATTTATCAGGAAAAAGATAATTGAAACATAAACTAGTATTACACATCAACAGAAAAGCAAACTCCCAGATTCCTGCAGTCTGAGATAGGCTTAATTAGATTTTAATAATGGCATAGAAGAACTTACCATAATGCCATTGACAAACCTCAGAAGGACAGTGGAGACAAGAGCATAGGCAGCCAGCTCTGTAGCCCCGATATGACCAACAAATGCCTGACTAATAACCTGAACCCCAAACGTCGAGAATTTGGTAAACATAGCCGGACCAGCCACAACCCAAATTTTCTTCATCTCACTCCATACTTTGTCGTGGTGTTTTTCATCCCTCTCAACACCTTTTTCTGCTCCTTCCGTCTCACTTAGTAGCCTCTCACTCGTATTATCCTCCATTTATACAACAAATTTCTGCACGCACTAATAAACCAAAATAGCAAATTAATTACTGGACACTAAAACATGGTTGTCAGCAAGAAGAAGTTTGATATCAATAATCTATACATTATTGCCCCGTTTGAGAGATCCAGTAGTGCTTAACGGATTTCAGTTCATATTCCACAGAGAAAACGGGAATGTGAAAACCATGGAATCCGCAAAGAGATTGCAAATCAGTTCATGTTCCTTTGAGAGAAAGAAAAAGAATAAGGAATAAGAAAGAAACAAAAAATGGAAAAACTTACAGACAAATTATACAGGCTAGAAAACTACTACGAGTCATTTTCCTATTATGACCCATTTGCAAAATAATTGATCTAGCAGATTATTGTAAGAATTGAAGCAAAACCTTACAAACAGATTAAATGGTGGAATATTAGGAAAAGAAGAATTTTATGTGCTTTATGTATACCGTATTAAAACCACAGCTGCTAACCTTGTTAGTAGTACTTACAAAATTATATACATTCAAAGTTAATATGGACGCAAAAGGAAAAGCACTAACATGGAATATAGAGCCAAAAAGTAGCTAAAGGAAAAGCACTATATAATAGAATATAGACCAAAAGGTGGCTAAGTAATGGGAAGCATTTGCTTGGAGGAACTTTAGAAATCATACAGCATTTTTTAGGGTGTTGGGAAGAGTCGTCTGTCCAGAGATACTGACTACTGAGGGATGTTTGATAAAAATGCACCATTAGTCTTCCTACTTTAACCTCATCACAATATGGTCCCTAAGCTTCACTTATGTCACTACAAAAAAACTCTCTTATTGGGACAGCTAAGTGTCTCATTAAGTTGCCTTTAAATTGCCTATGAAACCGTCCCTAATTGTATTTGAAACACTAAGGATCTCATTAAGTTGGTGTCATGAATACTTTTAAGACGGTTAATTTAGTCTCTATTTTGCCAAAAATGTACTTGGTTGTGAAGTTTTTTAAGACTACTTTAGTTCCCGTCTCAACTAGTGTCCTTAATTGAACTCCCAACAACTTTTGGTGTCTCAAATTGAGGCACCAAAAGTTGAGACACTTTAGATTTCTGTCTCAATATATATGGTCTCTAAAAGTTATTTTTTCAGTAGTGTGTGTATTTTTTCTATGAATGCTTTGAAATAATTACCAACCTATGCAACGTACGTACAACCCTTTATTACATCAAATGTAATGTACCATCCATTAACATCATAATGAAACATACTTTTTAGAAGTGTTACAAATAATACAACGGGTAATTAAATTGGATAGTATGTTGCATTAAACTGTATTTAAATAATACAAAAATTGCATTGTTTGAATTATAAGAAAAACACATTGCATTAAGCTGTTTTTTCTTTTGAATGAAACGTTGCATTAAGTTGTTAATTCACAGTACATTGTATTGATTGTTAGTACATTGCATTGATTGTTACAAATGTGATAGTATGTCACATATGTTGGTCATTCACCAGTTATGCTTTTTGTAAGTTATGTTTTTTTAGAGAATCCTTTGGCAACAAGTCTAGCCTTATGTCTCTTGATGTTTCCTTGAGAGTCTTTCTTTGTATTAAAGACCAATTTAAATCTAATGGCTTTAAAACCATTAGGCAACTCGACAAGATCCCAGACTTTGTTAGATGCCATAAAAGGTAACAAAAGTGATATAACTCATGAAATGATAAAGGTCAAAGCGTCAATAGAAGCATTGCAAGAAACTTTTGCAAAGAAGTTAGAAAGTATCAGGTTGCTATGTCTATCCATACTTCAAGGCATGACTATCAGAATACCAAAGTAGAGGAGCTCATAAACTCAACTACTGGATCTCTCCAAGTAGTAGAGACCATAATCAATACACTGGAAGAGTCTGTGCAAAGAGTTCTTGGATTAGCTCACAGTGAGAGTTCAGCTCAAAATCTAGGTCGAGCTGGTGGTGGAGGCTTTGGGAACAAACATTCAAGATATGAAGCTGATGATGATGAAGAAGAGGGAAATGGCATTGATTTTCCAATCATGATTCCTGGATTGTTAACTCCATCCTACCGCTTACCAAAAGATCCCCTGAACTGACTGCATTCCTAATTCTATTGTGAACCACTTTTGTTTTTAAGGCTTGATGTTAGTTTTTTGAAAACAGTTTACTTATGCTTGTTTAAGTTTGGGTGTTTTGAAAAAAAAAAAAAAAAAACTATCTCTTCATTTGTACTCCTAAACTTATTGAGTTTTAATTTATCTTTTGGAGTATGAAGTTTTCTTATTAATGTTTGATGCATTTCTGTTTCTCATGTTCATTACTTTAAAATGCCTTAAACATATTTCTACTTCTAAGATTAGAACTTTATTTTCTTTTATAGGAAGTTAGAAATCTATGACATTGTCTTAAAGTGTGTACATTGACCTGAGACATGATCTTAATAATATAATTTCTTGAAACATGTTTTTACCAAGTACAATGAATTAGCATTTGTTATAATAGGTAATGGTCTCAATTAAATAGGGGAATATTGTTGGGTATACCTATTATAAACCACTCTTATTACATAAATTTAATTGATCCCATAACCTAATTCTATCTTTTATGGACTTTAGGGCATATTGTAAGAAGTTTTAAACTTCATTTAGTTAAGTCTATTTTTAGTGTACTTAAGCTTGAGTAGATAGGTGCTTCAAATTCAAAGTCAGGATTTCGCGGTCGAGTTCAGTCTCTTGGCCCAAAGTCGACCTCACCTAGCAAGGATTGCAAGCTTTCGCATATAGCAAGCTGTCGCATATCAGAAGCTTCCGCATCTTGTTTTTTGAGACTAAGAAAATGACAAATCTTGTAAGATTAACTGTGGTCGCACTTGTGTCCAAACCTTCGGTTAAATAATTCCGTTGCAGAATTCAAATTTCAAATTTGAATACGGCTGTTATTTCATGTATAAGGTGGTACACCTTATCCACTAACTTCTACAACAAGAAGACAACCAAGGACTGAGCTCCAATTACATATCAACAGCTCATTTTTCCTCAAAACTTATCTTCCAAGAAAATCAAATGGCTAGTTCTCTCATTAGGGCTATAAATAGACCTTGTATTATTGCTTTTGAATTCTTGGTGATTGAAGATCATACTCAAAATTTCCAAAATCTTTCTAATCTTCAAGCATTGAACCTTCAAATCTTCAAAGATCTCTAGAAACCTTCAACATCAAATCTTAAGACCTTATAACACAAAGATTCATTAAGCCCTAAATCATAGAGATTTCAAAGAGCTCTTGATTCTTAATCACACGCTCACCCCGATTCATCAATCACATAGATTGCATGATTAGGGATACACTGGTTTTAGTCTAGGATTTGAACTTCTTAGAAATAAGTTGTTGATCAAAAGCTTTACCTCTGTAATCTGTACTCAAGGATAATCAATATACCTACCATTCAAAATTCAAGACTAACTATCTTGTTGGACGTAGATCTTTTAACAGATCGAACATCTCCAAGTCTTGTGTCCATTTACTTACAGAACTTTACATTTCTGTAAATTTACTTTCAGCACTTGTTCTTATTGTTCATATTAATATTTGTTTGTCTCTTAGTGTTTGATATTTCCAGAGTTACAATCTCTGAGTGAATTGTGTTTCTATTTCCAATTACCTAAGTTACAATTCTGATTACTTATCTTTTTGCCACATAACCAAGACACTAACTTTCAATATCTCAACCATCTCTCAAGTCGACCGCACATAACTCGATCACACCTCATAAGTTCACCATATTGTTTGTTTCATTCATATATTCTTAGTTTTAAACAAAGGAAAAAATGCAAAAAAAAAACCTCAATTGGTCACTTTGTGCGACTTAGGTACCTTATGTCATTTTTGTTGCAAGAAAAATACCTCAACTGGTCAATTTGTGTAATGGAGATCACTAATACTAACTCCATCCATTTTTGGCCGTTAAGTATTCATGTGCAATGCACATGATGTTTTTAAAAAGGGGTAAAATTGTCAAAATAAAACCCTCTCTTCTTCTTTCATCTTCACCTGCAATGCTTTCCCCCTCCCCCACCCTCTTTCATGGCAGTCCTTCCATCCTTTCAAATCCTAAAAATCACCACCTAACTGAGTATACACAACATTTTAGATAAGAATTTGGATCTGGAAAATCAACTTCAATTCTTACCCCCAAACATCAACAAAATCAATTATTATCCAGAAGTGAACAAAGGGCAGAAAAATCACCCCCAAACCCGATCAAATCATTACCTAAATTAACCCAATCAAAATTGAAAATCCCATGGCCACCCACCCACCCTCCCCCAACCCAATCGTCCTTTCTAAATACTCCCTGAACGATGACCAAATCGTCCTCTTCTTCAAATTCCGACGACGAACTAAACATCAACGTTGACGTATTGAAGGATCCTAATTATTTCCGTTTGAGTCTGCCCAGTTCCCTCCTTCTAATTGAATGATGACCAAATCGTCCTCTTCTTCTAATTGAACGATGACCAAATCATCCTTTTCCAGTCTCTCCTCCTTCCGCCTCGATGGAAGATGCTTCTGACCTTTCATAAATCTGCCCAGTTCCCTCCCTTTTGAACACACACGCCTTGTTCGATATGCCCTTCCCACCCCCTTGCGTTGCAACTTCGCTCACCCCTACCACGTTTCTATTTTGATTTTAGATCTGGTTTTAAAATATGCTTCTGATTGATTTAAATTTTGAAAATTATTGTGTTTTGAAATACTAATGTTTAGTAGAAAGATTTATAAGATTCACTTTTGAATTCGTCAAAACTCGCAAATGAGAAGCACTGAGCCCGACTTCTGGATTAATTTTTATCTGGAAATTTTGTTTATCACATTCTTAATGGGGAGAACTCATGTTTCCTTGAAAAGATCAAAACATCACAGGGAGGAAGAAATCATGACTGGGTCTTTATCCTTGTTTTTTTGGGATCTATATAGTCTTTATATCATGAAAAAGCTTATGTGGGGGTGGGGTCAATTTTAGTGCAAGGAGGCAAGAGAATGGAGATGGAGTGGCCGGAGGCCAGAGAATGGAGGTGAAGTGGCCGACGGGGAAGAGATGGAGGAGGAGGGAAGAAGATGAAGGAGAAAAAAATATGCAAAATTACCCAGCTTTGTCAATTTTGGTATTCTTGTTGCTTTCCTGTTGTTGGGTCTTGGGGGAAATTAAAGAATTTTGGATTTCAGTGAAAGAAAGAAATTTGATTTGAGCAGTGAAAGATATAAATTTGTTTTGAATCTTACAAAGAAATTGTGGTTAGTGTCTTGATGAAAGGGGAATAAATGGTAATGGGTGGAGGAAATGGCCATTGAAGGTGAAGAAGATGAATTGGAGGGAAGAAGATGAAGGAGAGTGGGTGGAGATATTTTTAACTTATAAGTTTCCTATTTTACCCTTCAAAAAATGGCACATGGCCAGGCACATGGGTATTTAACGTCTAAATATTGACGGTGTTAGCCATAGTGACCTTCGCTACACAAAATGACCATATGAGGTACTATACCTACAACAAAAATGACATTAAGTACCAAACCTGCACAAAGTGACCAATTGAGGTATTTTTTTTACATTTTTTCCTTAAACAAACATTCAACTCCACGTTTTCTATCGTAAACTTGTGTTGTGCATTTTATTCTTGACCAAGTTGTTTTAAATTAACCACAAAATTCAAAGAGTAAGTCTTTAGTTGAATTTTGAAAAAAAATTGAAAAGTTAAATAGTCTATTCAACCCCCCACCTATTCTTTTTTAATACCCTTGTTGTGTCTTTGGGACCAAAAATTTGGAAAAAAATGGTGAATAAAATTGAAATTCTCAAAATACACTCGGATACACTTGGATTCAGTAGAATAAGTATCTACTGAATCCAACTTCAATGTCAAAATAAATATGGATTCAGTACATAAATTTCTACTAAATCTTAGATTCAGTAGATGAGTATCCACTGAATCCAAGTGCAATGTTCAAAATACACTTGGATTCAGTATTAAGTGCACATGGATTCATTACTGAGTTCGCATGGATTCACTTTAATTCAGTAGATACTTATATACTAAATTCATGAGTATGTTGAACATTGAACTAAGAGTCAGTACTAAATCCACTTAGATTTAGTATTGAATACATATGTATTTTGAAAATTGCACTTCGATTCAGTAGATATTTACCTACTAAATCCATGTGTGTTTTATACATTAACTTGCATTCAGTAGATATTTATCTACTAAATCCATGTGTGATTTGAACATTGATTTTGATTCAGTAGGTAGCTATCTACTGAATCCATGTGTGTTTTCAACATTGAACTTGGATTCAGTAGATACTTATTCTACTTAATTCAAGTGTATCCGAGTGTATTTGAGAATTTCACTATTATTCATCTTTTTTTTCCAAACCCTATCTTTAGGGATGTCATTCGATTTGCCTCGTCGAGAAAAATCACCGTTCAAGATTTTTTTTTTTTTGGACTTGTAAATATTGAGATATTTAATTTTGAAATTTGAGGGAAATTTGGATGATGACGTGGCGGCTGCTGGAAATTGAAGGTTAAATGGCATCCTAACCTCACAGTTCACATAAATTGCAAAAGTGTCACTGCTTCCTTTGTAGAAGCGACCTAATATAAGCCACTCACTCATTTCTAATCCGACGGGTGTAAATGGTTCATATGGTTCTCATTTTATTTTTGTTCCCATTTGAGCACCTTCCAATTGCAACAAAAATCACCCAACTTTTAGCCAATTGTGGATATCATACCTAAACTATTTTTCATTTCATTCCTTGCACTAAACTATTTTTTCGTTGAATGGGAGGTAACTCCTTCTAACAACTTCCACATTTTGACGTTAAATTGTCATGTGCGTTGCACATGACACAATGTTTAAGGGTAAAATAGAAAAATCATTATATTGTAAAGTAAAATAACATTTGTGGTTGAAAGTGTAATTTTGGAATAATGTCTTGAATGTGGATGTCTCAATTGATAAAGGGGTGAAAGTGTAATATTTTCAAAAATGAATTGATGTTTCAATTGCTAGTCAATGAAGCCATCTTCCTCACCACCATCCTCATCACCACCAGCCGCCTAAAACTACCACCCCCAGCCGCCTAAAACTACCACCTTCAATAATCATAACAAATTCCAAGTCGAACACAACAACCTCATAAAATCAAGTTCATTTCTATTATCAACAACACCTTCGGTCCTGAACTACCACATTCCAAAATTGAGTAATCTGCTTTTTCGCCCCTCGTACTATGGCCCCAACATCAATTTGACACTTGCACTACTTAAACACTAACTGTATGATGCGTACTGTTGTTTTAGAAACAAAATTAATCAATATTTCTAACACCAGTTAAATTTTTAATGGAGCAGTCTTATTAGGCAATTGTTGACTAGGTCAATGCTTACGTGGCTGCTGTCTGGATGTTGAGCTAGTTGTTTAATTTTGAAATATTTTCACTTTTCACCCTTCCTCAAATCACCATCAAAAAATTTGCACCCTCTGTCCTAGTAGAACCTTTAAAAAGAAATCTCGTGAAAATTACGACACCCCCAACCAACAACCACTTCCATTGATAACCACCACGATTTCACCTTCGTCAACCTGTAACACCACCAAAATAATCCATCTCTATCAACACCATCAATGGCTGCAAAATTCGATTGCGTGAATCAATAAAGCAACAAAATTTCCAAATTCGTACACAAATAAAAATTGACGACCGAAAAAATCTCCATTAAAATCTGATATCTGGGATCGAACAGAAAATAGAGACGAAGAGATCTGGAGTGATAAGTGAGAGACAAACATTTGGACAAGATTGACGAAATTTCCAATTGTCAAGGAAACAAATCTAAGATGAGAAGGTGAAAAGCGCTGGTCGAAGAAGATGTGGAGAGGCAAGGAGGGGAGACACTACTAGAATCAAAGTCTCTTCCCACGGAATGTTGCCGACGGAATAAAGATCGTCAGTAAATACCGATGGAAATTGACAGTTTCCTACGGAAATAATTTCCGACGGAATATCCGTCAGAAAATGCCGACGTATTAAATTTGTGGGGAAGTTCAGACGGATGAAAACCGTGGGTAAAGAGGCGGGCAAATGATTTCAAAAATTCCGTAAGGAAATAGCAAAAAGCGTGGGAACGGGGCCGACGGAATTGGGCCGTGGGAAATGGTCGACGGATAATCGGTCGAGATGAGGGGTTTTATACACCTTCACTGAAAACCCTAGCCGCATACATCATGTGTAGGTAAAAATAACTCCTCCTCTCTCACTTCCATTCTCTTTCATACGAGCCGCCTCTCTCCAGCCATAGCCATCTCCGGCTAACCATTCTTTCTATTCAGGTATATTCCTCTACTCTCTTTATCCATTTTTCTTTTGTATTGTTAAATAGATAATTGGATACTGTGATTGCTGTAACTTTATTCATGATTATTTATTTCAATTCAATTAAAATATGTTTCTCTATTCAATTTTGTTCTTAATTACTTCAATTTTTGAGGTTGATTCAGATTTTTCAAACCCCTTTGTGCTTATTCAGTCAAAAACACCTTTTACTGTATTTAATTTGCGTATTTCCCCATTTTTCCTTTTTATTTTAAAGCGGGTGGTTTCCTTGTGCATTTGACAATCCTGTCAATGCTTGAGCATTCTCTTGAGGCTAGTAACTTATCCCACCAATTTGAGTACAATAACTTCTAAAAAATCGTGCGTGTATAATTTCACTAGTTGTATTGAATAATTTTTTTATGGTTTTTTTTTAAATTTGACTTTGTCTTCTTTGGAATGTTTATCAAACAAAGATTATTTGTATTTTATCTTCTTATGATTTCAAAATAAATTTGTTTTGAGTTCAAAATAAAAATAGACGTTATATTTGTTTGGATAATTTATCACCTTTTCTCAATGTTCCTGAAGGCTGAAGATGATTCTAATGCAAATCAATTTAAGCATTTGGTTTGGAGCAGTCTTATTAGGCAATTGTTGACTAGGTCAATGCTTACGTGGCTGCTGTCTGGATGTTGAGCTAGTTGTTTATTTTTGAAATATTTTCACTTTTCACCCTTCCTCAAATCAATTTAATGCAAATCAATTCCGCGTGCAGAGAGCTCATCAGTATGCATGTTTATACAAGTTAAGAGGGTTTGCAAAAGTGGATTAGTGCAAGTTCATAGGGTTAGTTCAGTTCATGAGAATATATGGGTATGTAAATATTGTTAATCTATTACTATAATTTATTCATGTTTATAGACACATATCTATTTATCGTATTTATTTATTTATTTGATTTGATTTGTAGGGCACGTATACGAAAATGGCACGTGATAAAGCAACTTTTGAGGGAGTTGTTGACCCCGTTACTGCTCCAAATGTTCATATTCCCTTTCAAAAGGATACTTTGGGAGCTGCTGTCAAAGTTCTATGTTCTTAATCTACCATCGAGCTGTAGTGCTTCTTAATGTAATTATTATGGTTAGTAGTAGTTTAATGTAATAGGGACACACTAGAATAAAAATGTTATGTTTATTATTTTAAATGTGTGTTTGGATGATTTTAGTTTGAATTTTAATTTTAGTACATTATTAATATCTTTGCAGTATTTTGAATTTTTAATTTATTGTCATATAAATCGATTAATTATTTAAAAATGGATCAAGATTTTGTTTTTTCTTAAAATTAAAGTGCTGACGGAAAAACCGTCGGAAAATATGGATCATTTTCTTTTTAAAAGAATAAAATAATTAATGTCGACAGAAATTCCGTCAAGAATTTCCTCATTTTCCGGCGGATAAAAACCGTCAGTATTTACTGACGGTTATGTTGCTGACGGATTCATGCATTTGCTGATGGAATTTCCGTCGGGAATACCGACGGAATACTCCGTCGGAAATTACTTACCATTTTTTACCTACGGTTTTTTCCGTAAGAAGATTTATATTTATCGACGGAATTGCTACTTTACCGACGGTTTTTTCCGTCACCAAATTTAATTTTTCTAGTAGTGAGAGTAGGTGGGGTGGGGAGGGACGGTGGTGTGGATGGGAAGTGGAGGGCAGGGGCGGAATGGTGTTTTGGATATTATTCCCTATGCCCTTGAGAAAGGCCTATGCGTTACATCATAGCTTCATTGTTATAGAGATAACAAACCCGATTATTATATCTTTTGCATATTTATTATAATAATCATTGTCCCTGTCTTATGAAGAGCTAGAATGAGTTTAATGGATAATCATAAGATGCGGATTAAACTTATGGGTACTTGTTGGAGAACAAGGTACTGGATAGACCCGTTATGAGATTTATGTCATGGTCAAATATCATAATTAAATCTCATAATAGTCATACCATTTGAATCCTTAGACCTGAGATTGTCACGGTCTTCCACATGATGAACATTATGTTTGACGTACTCAAACGCTCCCTGTTAGGATTCTTTGTTAGTACACCCACTTGATTTGATTGATCCATGCCACGTGTCTTTTTATGGACTTTAGGAATCATGTAATGAAGTTATACTTCAATTTTTAGATAAGTCTATTTCTAGATTTTTATTTCTCTAGGCTAAGTTATGATCGGTTTGACCTCAGCGGTTTGGCTCTTCAACCGCATTCGTTGCCACTCGAACCGCCAGCATGGTGCCTCAACCCCTCATGAAAACCGCATGCTTAGTTTTCATGAAACCGCACTTTCAAGTTCATTCATGGAACCGCACATGCTACCTTGGCGGAACTGCAGATCATTAAATGAAGAATTCAAGTACTGTCATACATTCCTTGAGACAAACATTCTCTTTTCAACCGTAAAGGAATGATTTATGACTTGTCATATAACTTCAAGTTAACTTGACATATAACTTCAAGTTAACTTGGATTTCTGCAAGGAATGTCGGTTTTGTCCAGCAAATTCAAATGTTTACCGTTAGTCCTTTCTCTGCAACAAAGGACAATGTCAGGTGGTGGTGTGATGGATAAAAATCCAATGTGTAATAAAATACCTTGCAAGTGTACAAGTGCCGAAGCAGCAGTATACAAAAGTAATGGTCGAACCACAGAGACTTGAGTGAAAACAAGTATATTTAATAAATATTAAAGTATCCAGGGGTTTTTGTTTGAGAATATTTAACTAAACTACTAATGCAAGAATTTAAACTAATATTAAGAAAACAATTAAAAAGAATGATTTATAAAGATGACAAGGGATTCACGGATTGGATTCACAAATACATTCACTTTATGCTATGCTCATAATAATAAGATCATTCTCATTCTTGGATTTGTTCACTTTAGTAAGAATTGGGAAGGTTCGGTCGCCGGATTGCAATCCTTTTATTTCTTTTATATTATACTTTCCTCTAGGTCTACACAATATGCAAGAAATTCATGAAGCACTCAAGAACATATAAACCTAAATCATTTTCACTCCCGCTAGGTCCTCAATTGAATTTAATCATCAAAACAACGGTCAACGTATTATCATCCACGCTAGTGCAGTAATAAATACCCAATAATTCTAAATCCAATTTATATCTTAACATATAATTGAAACTAAAGAATTTAACATAAAGAATATTTTGATGAACAAGAATTAATATTGAATGGAAGAATTAAATCTATCGCATAAAGATCTAGTATTTGCTACTACCAATCCATGAATCTAGAAATTTAGCTACTCGTATTCATAACAAAAGAAACAAGAAAAATAATAAAGAACATCAAAACCTGGAATAAATTGATGAAAATCTTGATACAACTCTTGAATCCTTGAATAAAGTATGTATAAAATATTGTGGATGGAATATTATATTTATACTAGGGCTAAGGAGGTGTAAAAATTAGGAAAAACTTAGGATTCCTTGTTGAAAAAGGAGAAAATAAGTGCTGATGGCTGGAATTCCCCAGGAGCCCTTGGTATTTTTGGATTTCCAGAAAAGCCCTCCGAAAATTCCCCAAAGCTCCTCCAGAAATTCCAGAAAAGTCCTTGAAAATTTGTAAATTACTGAAAAGCCCATCATAATTTAGATAATTCCTCAAAGGTCCCTGAAAATTCCTCTAAGGTCCTTGATGGGCGCCTGCCCACTTTGAGAGTGGGCGCTCGCCCACTTGATCAGCCCTCTTGGCAATTCGGAGCTCAAATGTGTGATTTGTATTTTTTACGCGTAAACTTCCGGAAGCCATAACTTCTTCATACGAACTCCGATTTGGACGTGTAAACTACGTTGGAAAGATCTTTTCGAGTACTATCCAATGGAATTGATTGTTCAGAGGTCACATCTCTTTATCATTATGTTCTGGTCCGCTTTTTATCCTTCATTTCACGCTTTAGCATACATGAATCCGTACATTCGTCCGCTCCTTCCCTATACTCATAAATACTCCAAAAACCATCAAAACACCCAAGGTTGAGCATCTAATAAGTCATAGAAGTATAAGATTTAGATGGGTAAAAACACATCCATCAAATACCCCCAAACTTATCTTTTTCTCGTCCTCGAGTAAAACAAAACAAATATAAAACTATAAAACTACAAAAACTAAAAACAATAAAAACAAATATTTTTGGGATGTTCTCAATACATATTGGAGTTGTTAGCCAAAAGTCTCAGGGTTCCTCACACAAGTACCATCAAATAGGTACCATCATAGAACCAAATTGCAACACATACACACTACTAACTCGTTTGATTTTCCACCGCAGCATGATAGGATGAGTGATGTTGGTGATCAATGCGACCAAAATAAGATTAATTTATAGGATCACTTAAGTTAATGCTCTTATTCCACAAATGATGATGATGATACACGTAACCCAATCAAGGACACTCATAATCATGTATACACAGTTGTTAACCCGGTTACCGATATTGAAAGAACATATGGCATAAAGTTTTAAGCACAACAAATGTGCGAGGCTAGGTTCACGGTTACAAATGAAGGTAAGGACATACGAATTTAAGAAAGTGGACTAAGAAGTCTTCTACAATGTGTACATCCTCACAATATGTTAAACTCTCCGCTCACCCAATTCCCACACTGTCTCACCCCCAAACTTGAACTTTTATATAATTACATGGGGTGAGATATGATTCCCTATTTCTTGCGGCCTTTTCCAAATCATCACTTCAATACATTAAGGGGACAAGCTTTTTCTCTTTTTTTTTTTTGGAATTTCAACTTACACAAGACAAATGTGTGCTTATTTAACCACTTTGCACACTACTCAATGATAACAATATTTTTGTGCTTGCCCCTTCCTTTCATTACATGTACCATTTTCCATATCTTTGGCCATATACCAGAATTTCCCAAATCATTCTCCCAATTTCAAACCATAAATTCCCAGCATTCCCTAATCTACTTCCTCGTCAAGGTGAGTTTAACCTATTCTAAGTGCAAAAGGGTAGGAAATCGGGTATCAAAAGAAGGTGAACGGCGGTCTTTAATGTGCCATTCTTTCATCCATTACTAGGCTCAAACGGGTGTTCTAGCGATGATTTTATTTAAGTGACTAGATAGACAAAATAAGGCCAACAAAAGGGTTGAGAAAGAAATGCCATAAATACCGAATAACCTATTGACTTGTTATTGACAACCATGCAACGATGTTCTAGGGTCCCCGAACATACACCAAGTGATCCCATAAATTATTCTTAAGTTGATAACATGATCATGGAAAAAAAATGTAAGTGAGAGGTGGTGCAATCATGCCTTTAGTAGTGTTAATGCAGTCCCAACTCTAGGTTAAACAATAGCACCCATAATGGCTAATACAAACAAACCCTCGGATCATCACCGACCATGGCCAACATCCCAAAATATAAAGAGAACAATTTTAATTTTTCTATTTTCTTGGAGGATGACAACTATATACACTCCCCTATAAACCCACAAACTCGGAGAGATGCCTACCCCCAAACTCAAAACATGCTATGTCCTCATAGCATAAGGAATGAAAACATGCTTTGGGTTCAAAGGATGGCATGACACAACAAAACAATAAAAAGAAAGCAAAATAAATGTTACCTAGTTGGGTTGCCTCCCAATTAGCGCATTTGTTTAACGTCGTTAGACCGACGGTGGCCCCATTCCTATTTGGGGTGGAGATTGGCCACATTGACTCTGGCTTTTGCTTTTCTGCCTTTTGCCCACCTTAAGTGTTATCGTGCATGAATACCCACAATTGCCCACACATGTCACGACCCGAAAACTAGGCTCTATATTATTAGTAATAAATAATTATTATTTATTTATTTGCTCATTTATTCATTTAAATTATTATTTAATTAATGAATTATGTGTGCTTTGTATGTGTTATAATAATTTATGCCTAGCATTTTATTTGGGTCATTTGTGCTAGTGTAGTATTGTTGGGTCTTAATTGTTAGTTGGGAGTGTAGTTTGTGTTAGTAGATGGGGAGGGGGTCTAGTTGTAACTTTTTAAAATAAATTCCCTTACCTCCCTACTCCTTCCCTCACCTCCCCCATCCTCTCACTCCACCCCCCATTCCCATTTTCCCAGCCAACTCTCCCTCTCTCTCTAGCTTGGGGTAAGTTTTCTTCCTTTTACTTCTCTCTTCATTTTCTTCCTCTTCCTCTCATCTTCTCTCATTTCTTAAAACGTGAAATGTGTTTAGATCGTCGATAGGATCGTAGGAAGCCAAAAAGAATTGAAATCCATCAACTTTGAGAAAATCCAAGTAAGTTACTTTTCCCCCATTTTGATGTTAAAATGTTCATATCATGTTCATATAATGCTTTTATAGTTATATTTGAAGTTTGGATGAGGTTGCAATTTATTTAGAATTTATTTGGGTTTTTGATTAAAAATGGTGAAATCTTGAATGTTGGTTTGATTCTTGATTTTTGGTTGTTAAATGTTGTTTTAGGAGTCCTTTTAGACTTTTAAGTTGTTTTGGCACTTTAGTATATGAGTTGGGAGTTGAGATTTTGGGTGTTTTGTGTTTTGGGTTGAAAATGGAAGAACCCATGTTGTTCTTCCCGATTTCTGGCGATTCCGGCATGTTGGGCGACCGCACAAAACTTCCTGGGCGGCCGCGCATCTTTCTGAGAGTTTTTGTTCTTGTTTTGAGGCACTTTGGGCGACCGCACAACCCATCGTGGGCGGCCGCACAGATCTCTGAAAAATGTACATTTTGTTAAATTGTGTGATTGAAGAATGCGTTTTGATCCAAATCTTGGGGTCCCCCTAGTCGACCTTAGTGATCATTGTAGTACACTCTAGTGATAAAATTGGGTCCTTTGTGATCAAGTTTGTGTTTGAAATTAATTAAGTGTTAATTGGGACTTTGGAACATCTTTTGAGGTATTGTTGGTTTGACTTATCTTTGTGATGATCAATTGTGATCAAGTTTGTATTTGAGCATCTTGTGATGGGTTCGTGATTGTTCCAATCGGATTGATGTTGGATAAGACTTGGTCTAGGTTTTAGGTGATATCCTATAGCACCTAGAGGGTGGTTTTGGAACACTAAAATGTAGGGTTTAGTCCGGTCGTGATCATGTTCTAATAAGGGTAATCTTTTGGATTCGTTTGGGGTGTTTAGAGTTGGTTCGTTATGGACGGAGGTAAAGCGTGAATTGGCGATTGGTTACTTACGGTTTGATAAATCTTAAGGTGTATTCATTCTGATTTCCTACTTTGGAATTCCAGGTGTAAGAGATGGTTGAGTCCATGGTTCTAGTATATCTTTATGAGTAAATGTCTAGGGTCATTTTGGTATAGTAATTGCGCTAATTGTGAGCGACCGTTTGGGTTGTGCTCTTTATGAGTAACTTGTGAGTATCATATTTAGGATGTATTTGATACGTGCCTTGTCTTAGAATCATCTTGTTTTAATAATCAATGATGTTGTGCTCTTTATGAGAAATTCCGTTTATCGTTGTTGTGCTCTTTTATGAGAAACTTCTTGTGTTCGTTGTTGTTGAACTCTTTATGAGTAATCGTTTGCATCTTTATGGTGATTAATTGGTGTGGTTCCCTACTTTGGAATCCTTTGTTGTTTATCGTGCTAGTATTTTATTACTTAGCCTTTACGTGAAAGCCCAGCTGGCATTGTGTGTGTTTCGGGCGATGCGAACTATTATGATGGCACAAGCCAAGTCCATTATGATGTTGACCATTGTTTTGCCCAATTATTACCCTCCTCCAGATTGGCCTTGGATGTGAGAAGAGCTAGCTCCTTTGTGTGCATTTTAGCTTTACTTGGAGCATGACTTTGTGGCATGTCTCCCGTCCTTTGTGACACTTCATTCGGTTATTGGTTCCGGTACCGGGTTTCTCTTCGGCTTTCATGCTACTATGAAGATGGTTTGTTTGATTGATGGGTTGATGGGTCGCTTCTGACAGAGGGTTTTCTCTTCGAGCTTTCATGCTGCTATGAAGATGTGGATTGTTGATTATTGAAGCTGCGCAGCGACCTTTATTTGGTTATTCAGTTGGGTGAAACCTTGGCTATGTATCCACTTATGAGTGTTTATTTCAGCTTTATGTGTTGCATGATGAGCTGGTCGTTATTTCCAACCGGTATGGGACGGTTGGCGATAGGGAGCCTCTCATTTGTTGTTACATGCTTATTTATATGGTTGATTATTGGATGTTACTGTTTGACAGCATGTCACTTATTATTTCCGCTGCTATCTATCATGTTAATTGCTATTGGTCATTGCATATTAGCATGTCATGTAGTTGCATTAGTAACTTACTGAGATTTATTCTCACCCCGTTTCTTGTTTCAAATTGTTTTTCCTTAACCCCCCCCCCAGGAGGAAAAGGATTAGGATTCGCGGTTCGAGGAGGACGTCGAGAGGATTGAGATTTTGGGGCAGGTTGTTATAGATCGGTTTACATTATTTAAATGTATAACCTTTTGGGGATAGTTTTACCACTATTGACGTCATTAAGAATTGTAATATTTTGTATCTTTGGTGTGAGCTTGTGTTGCTTACACTAGTTGTTTTATGGTGTTGTTAAACTTGGATTTTCCAAACCTTGTATTAAAATCTTTTGGTTCAAAAATGGAATTTTTAACTTCTTTATTTTAGAGTTTTGGTTTTAAGTCGACGTCCAGCTCGCGTATCCCGGACCCGCGGGTTCGGGGTCGCGACAGTTGGTATCAGAGCCATGGTTTGGCTCTAAGTATAAGTCTAGGTGGACTAGTATGACCTAGGAGGGTAGTTGTGTTCGGAGTGAGTAACGGTTGATGTTTGATGCAGGTAATTGTTCTCAATGGCTAGAAGAGCTAGTGAAGTCATTAGTGGGACTCAGAATCTTAATGGTCTAAGGGATGAAAACCGTACAGTGCTTCAGGGCAGGTTTGAGGAGGCCGTGAAATCAATTCGTGACCAAGGACCGAGAGAGGAACATGTAGCACCTCCACGATATGGGTTGGAGAAGTTCTTAAAGTTGAAACCAAGTGAGTACGACGGTGAGCCGGATGTGAAGAAAGCCGAGCTATGGATAGAATCGATGGAGAAAATCTACGATGTCTTTGGTTGCACTGATGAGGATAGGGTTCTGTTTGCAGCTTATAAGCTCGTGGGAGCTGCGGAACATTGGTGGAAGGCACTGAAGACCAGTTGGGATGCGACTCTTGTACCATATCCTTGGGAGTGGTTCATGAGGAAATTCAAGAATCATTTTATCTCTCTAGTGGATCAAAACCGGAAGGAGATCGAGTTCCTCAGCTTGGAGCAAGGCATGATGTCAGTAGCACAGTACTCAGCTAAGTTCACAGAATTAGCCAGGTGTTGTGAATACCTTGTGCGGACCGAGGAGCAGAAAGCGATGAGATTGATCAGGGGTTTGAAGACAGCTATTAGGACTCAACTCTTAGCCCAAAGAATTCAACCTTTTCAGGATGCGGTGGATCGAGCCTACTTGATTGAGCAGGATATTGGGGAACACAAAAGGAAGACTGAGATGGTTAACCCGGGTAAGCAAGGGGGGCAGAGCGAGTCACAACAGCAACATTCGGATAACAGAGGTAATTTTGGAGTGCAAACTCGATTCAGAAGGCAACTTCAAGGGCAACCAACAGTAGGAAATCAAGGTTCTAATAAGGGTACACGAAATGGGAAAGTCTGCAGTTACTGTCAGAGGAAAGGACACTCAGAAGACAAGTGTTGGAAGAAGCAAGGAAAATGTGTGAAGTGTGGTCAGTTGGGACACTTCGTCAAAGATTGTCCGAGGTTTAGAGTTCAGTCATCGGGGACAGGAACTGGAATACCGCAGGGTCAGAAGAGGGATTCTTCGGGAAACCCTAAAAGTTCAGGGTAGGGTATTTGCGATCAAGCAGCACTCAACGGGTGATTCATCAGTTTCAGGAGGTATTAATTTTGTGTCGAGAGAGCGAGCGAGTGCATTTTAGGATCATCGCATTCTTATGTTTGTGTGCATTTAGTTGCATTTATTTCTCTTGAGTCTTTGACTTATGTGTTGTCAGTGTCTACTCCTATGGAGGAGTGTAGGATGTCTGATGGAGTCTTATGTGCGCATGTTGTGCTTAAAGGTAGAAATAACTTACCGCTAAATTAGCCATTTTGCTATTACAAGATTTTGATGTTACTATTGCTTTAATCTATTGTTGTAGGGGATTGTTATATTCTCCATTCCTAATTTCTTAAAACTGTTTGAGACCGTTCCTTTGGGTAGAGTTATACCTGTCTTTTCTTAATTGAAATCCGAGTATTTAACTTCGGTCAAATTGTTGGGTGTAATTATCATTGTAAGGTTTCTACTTTCTTCTAAATAGTACCTAGTGTTTGAGGAGAAGCTGGGGTTAAATTGGGGTGTTGTGGTACAAGGTTGTAATGCTAAAATTTAGATCATTTTCGGACTGTTGTGTATTCGTAATTATTTTAGGCTTTCAAGGATTGGAGTTTTATGACGATGATATTATGGCGTAGATTTAAGTGAACATTTTGTATTAAAATTTTGGGTTTATATTACACCTCTAGTTTAAGGTGCTACCTAGAGCGAGAGCACTATAATGGGAATCCTTAGAGATATAGCCTTTGGTGAATATTATGGGGATGGAAACATTTCTGTAGCTCTTCATGTATTAAAAAGCTAATTTAGCTCGAGATGGTAATGTTTTAAATTTCTGGGGAATAATACTAAGTACGCGATTTACAAATGGAAGTACCTTTGCGGTGTAGTTAAGGTTATGAATAAGGCGAGTTTGAGATACCTCGAGAATTATGTGTGGAAATAATTTGAATTCTTCGATTTTGAGTACGGATTTAGATTTGTAATGAAGTTAATGATGGAATGATTCGGTTCGAGAGGTGGTGTTATCGTAAGCATTATTTAAGGTTACCTTGTAGTGGGTTAGATTGGACAATTGAGGAAATTGAGAAATGACGGAACTATCGTATCCGTAGCTATTTGGTCTTTCGGGTAAGTCTCGTTAAAATTCGGGTCGAATTTTCTTTAAGGGGGAGTGAATGTCACGACCCGAAAACTAGGCTCTATATTATTAGTAATAAATAATTATTATTTATTTATTTGCTCATTTATTCATTTAAATTATTATTTAATTAATGAATTATGTGTGCTTTGTATGTGTTATAATAATTTATGCCTAGCATTTTATTTGGGTCATTTGTGCTAGTGTAGTATTGTTGGGTCTTAATTGTTAGTTGGGAGTGTAGTTTGTGTTAGTAGATGGGGAGGGGGTCTAGTTGTAACTTTTTAAAATAAATTCCCTCACCTCCCTACTCCTTCCCTCACCTCCCCCATCCTCTCACTCCACCCCCCATTCCCATTTTCCCAGCCAACTCTCCCTCTCTCTCTAGCTTGGGGTAAGTTTTCTTCCTTTTACTTCTCTCTTCATTTTCTTCCTCTTCCTCTCATCTTCTCTCATTTCTTAAAACGTGAAATGTGTTTAGATCGTCGATAGGATCGTAGGAAGCCAAAAAGAATTGAAATCCATCAACTTTGAGAAAATCCAAGTAAGTTACTTTTCCCCCATTTTGATGTTAAAATGTTCATATCATGTTCATATAATGCTTTTATAGTTATATTTGAAGTTTGGATGAGGTTGCAATTTATTTAGAATTTATTTGGGTTTTTGATTAAAAATGGTGAAATCTTGAATGTTGGTTTGATTCTTGATTTTTGGTTGTTAAATGTTGTTTTAGGAGTCCTTTTAGACTTATAAGTTGTTTTGGCACTTTAGTATATGAGTTGGGAGTTGAGATTTTGGGTGTTTTGTGTTTTGGGTTGAAAATGGAAGAACCCATGTTGTTCTTCCCGATTTCTGGCGATTCCGGCATGTTGGGCGACCGCACAAAACTTCCTGGGCGGCCGCGCATCTTTCTGAGAGTTTTTGTTCTTGTTTTGAGGCACTTTGGGCGACCGCACAACCCATCGTGGGCGGCCGCACAGATCTCTGAAAAATGTACATTTTGTTAAATTGTGTGATTGAAGAATGCGTTTTGATCCAAATCTTGGGGTCCCCCTAGTCGACCTTAGTGATCATTGTAGTACACTCTAGTGATAAAATTGGGTCCTTTGTGATCAAGTTTGTGTTTGAAATTAATTAAGTGTTAATTGGGACTTTGGAACATCTTTTGAGGTATTGTTGGTTTGACTTATCTTTGTGATGATCAATTGTGATCAAGTTTGTATTTGAGCATCTTGTGATGGGTTCGTGATTGTTCCAATCGGATTGATGTTGGATAAGACTTGGTCTAGGTTTTAGGTGATATCCTATAGCACCTAGAGGGTGGTTTTGGAACACTAAAATGTAGGGTTTAGTCCGGTCGTGATCATGTTCTAATAAGGGTAATCTTTTGGATTCGTTTGGGGTGTTTAGAGTTGGTTCGTTATGGACGGAGGTAAAGCGTGAATTGGCGATTGGTTACTTACGGTTTGATAAATCTTAAGGTGTATTCATTCTGATTTCCTACTTTGGAATTCCAGGTGTAAGAGATGGTTGAGTCCATGGTTCTAGTATATCTTTATGAGTAAATGTCTAGGGTCATTTTGGTATAGTAATTGCGCTAATTGTGAGCGACCGTTTGGGTTGTGCTCTTTATGAGTAACTTGTGAGTATCATATTTAGGATGTATTTGATACGTGCCTTGTCTTAGAATCATCTTGTTTTAATAATCAATGATGTTGTGCTCTTTATGAGAAATTCCGTTTATCGTTGTTGTGCTCTTTTATGAGAAACTTCTTGTGTTCGTTGTTGTTGAACTCTTTATGAGTAATCGTTTGCATCTTTATGGTGATTAATTGGTGTGGTTCCCTACTTTGGAATCCTTTGTTGTTTATCGTGCTAGTATTTTATTACTTAGCCTTTACGTGAAAGCCGAGCTGGCATTGTGTGTGTTTCGGGCGATGCGAAATATTATGATGGCACAAGCCAAGTCCATTATGATGTTGACCATTGTTTTGCCCAATTATTACCCTCCTCCAGATTGGCCTTGGATGTGAGAAGAGCTAGCTCCTTTGTGTGCATTTTAGCTTTACTTGGAGCATGACTTTGTGGCATGTCTCCCGTCCTTTGTGACACTTCATTCGGTTATTGGTTCCGGTACCGGGTTTCTCTTCGGCTTTCATGCTACTATGAAGATGGTTTGTTTGATTGATGGGTTGATGGGTCGCTTCTGACCGAGGGTTTTCTCTTCGAGCTTTCATGCTGCTATGAAGATGTGGATTGTTGATTATTGAAGCTGCGCAGCGACCATTATTTGGTTATTCAGTTGGGTGAAACCTTGGCTATGTATCCACTTATGAGTGTTTATTTCAGCTTTATGTGTTGCATGATGAGCTGGTCGTTATTTCCAACCGGTATGGGACGGTTGGCGATAGGGAGCCTCTCATTTGTTGTTACATGCTTATTTATATGGTTGATTATTGGATGTTACTGTTTGACAGCATGTCACTTATTATTTCCGCTGCTATCTATCATGTTAATTGCTATTGGTCATTGCATATTAGCATGTCATGTAGTTGCATTAGTAACTTACTGAGATTTATTCTCACCCCGTTTCTTGTTTCAAATTGTTTTTCCTTAACCCCCCCCCCAGGAGGAAAAGGATTAGGATTCGCGGTTCGAGGAGGACGTCGAGAGGATTGAGATTTTGGGGCAGGTTGTTATAGACCGGTTTACATTATTTAAATGTATAACCTTTTGGGGATAGTTTTACCACTATTGACGTCATTAAGAATTGTAATATTTTGTATCTTTGGTGTGAGCTTGTGGAGCTTACACTAGTTGTTTTATGGTGTTGTTAAACTTGGATTTTCCAAACCTTGTATTAAAATCTTTTGGTTCAAAAATGGAATTTTTAACTTCTTTATTTTAGAGTTTTGGTTTTAAGTCGACGTCCAGCTCGCGTATCCCGGACCCGCGGGTTCGGGGTCGCGACAACACATACTCTCCCTTTTTAATTAATTCTGGGAGAACCCATCGGATCTTTGAGGCTCCCTTGTGCTTTTTCTTTTTCACTTTTGGGATCTTTTCCTTCTTACTAGTACCTGTAGAACAAGAAGAAGCAAGAGTGGTACAAGATTTTATATGAGGCGCCGACTTCTCATTGAAGTGGCCTAGGGGGTGAAACGGGCCATCACTAGAATGGTTTTCATCAGCCTTATGGGATATGGCCATGGCTTGAACGTCCGCATTATCCCTAGTTTTCTCACAGCAATTCAACACACTCTCCAATTTCCCACTATCACTATCATGCCCTACATGCTCAGGTACGCACTCACCTACCTCATCCACAAAATTACATGAGTCCTCATCAATCGAAGGATGTTTAATGATGTCATGCACAGGGATCTCTAAATGTTCATTGCCCACACACATTGATAATGTCCCATTCCCCACATTAATTATTGTGTTGGTGGTCGCCATGAATGGTCGCCCAAGCAATATGGGAGATTCACGGTGATCGCCAACATTATTAACAGTTTCAAGAACGATGAAATCTACAGGGACAATCAACTTGCCTACTTGAACTAAAACATCCTCCACAATACCCAACGGTCGTCTAATGGAACGATCAGCAAGTTGAAGGGTCAATGTAGTGGGTTTTAGCTCAGGCAAGCCTAACTCAAGATACTTGTGATATGGCAATAAATTTATGCTAGCACCAAGATCTAACATCGCCTTCACCTTGGTAGAATCCCCCAAATTAATGGAAATTGTGAAACTTCCGGGGTCCTTTTGTTTAGGTGGGAGGTCTTGTCGAACCACAGCACTAGCACTCTCTCCCATGATCAATTTCTCCTCTTTCCCATACTTAGGTTTCCTGGAGTTAATTTCTTTGAAAAACTTGGCATAAGCAGGGATATTTTTTATCACATTCAACAACGGGAGATTAATATTAACTTTTGAAAACACCTCATATAACTCCGACATTTGTTTATTCAACTTGTGCCTCATAAAACTTCCAGGAAACGGCATAGGAGGTACATATGACTTGGGAGTGGGAGTCTCAGTATTAGAATTTTTTTCCATTCCATTTGTACCTTTATCAACAACATTACTCTCAAGAATCTTAACAGCAGGAGAAGATGTAGCGACATGGAGTACCTCATTATTTACCTGATTGCCATTATGTAGGACAGTAATGGCCATGGCTTGCTGCCCTTGACTTGGGAAAGTTCTCGGTTTATGTCCTTGCTGCCCTTCAGCTAGTTGACCAATTTTGGTCTCCAGCTTTTTGTTAACCGCATCTTGCTGCTTCTGTCGCTGCTCCATCATCATCCTCATCTGCTATTGCTCTTGCATCATTGACCTCATCATATCCTCCAAAGATTGCTTGGGTTTCTGCTCTGGATTCCCTTGTGGGGGAGGAGGATAGAGAGGTTTCTGTTGAAACTGGTTCCCTTGGTTATTCCTCCATGACAGATTCGGGTGATTCTTCCAATCCAGATTATAGGTGTTAGAATACATACCACCTTGATTCTGTCGTGGGGGATAACCTTGCATTGTATTGACCTGTTCAGAATCACACTGCGCAACAACTTGGCAAATATTAGTAGCATGAGTGTTAGGACCACAGTTAGCACAAAAATCAGATATAACATTAGCACTTGATGACCCCATATTCATGTTAAATTTCGCCAAATTTTGGTTCATCAAGGCTACCTGTCTAGCAAACTCATCTACACCACTTAATTCTTGCACTCCCCTAGGTTTCCCTCTAGAGCCTTTTTCTTAAGAATTGGCCCCTAACATCTCAAATAAATCTTGAGTTTCAGCAACAGTTTTGGCTCCTAAAAAGCCACCTGCTGCATTGTCGACCATAGCTTGGTCGGCTACAGTCAACCCCCCATAAAATGTTTGATGTAAAAGGGCCTCAGGAAAAGCATGATGGGGGCATTGCACTTGTAACATTTTAAATCTATCCCATGCCTCATGGAATGGCTCACCTTGATCTTGAGTAAATCCTATAATTTTCTGTCTAAAGGTGGCCAAAGTGGCATGTGGGAAAAATTTCTTAAGAAAAATATCGTGCAGCCCATCCCATGTGGTAATACTCCTAGCAAGAAGTAATAGTAGCCAAGTTTTGGCTGCCCCTTAAAGAGCAAAAGGGAAATATTTAAGCCTTAATTGTTCGTCAGTAACCCCCTCCTTGACTGGGAATCCCGACACAATCATCATATATTCTCTCAAAAAGTTTAAAGAATCCTCACCGAGAAGACCCTAGAACTTAGGCAACTGACTAAAATAATGGCCCTTTGCCTCATAGGTTTTAGCTGCATCAGTCAAGACAATGCACGACACCGATGTGTCGACCTTGGGCCTAGCATATTCTTTCATTAAAGGGTTAGCCATTACTACTTCAATTTCTTCTCCCTCGGTGGATGAAGTTTCTAATTCACTTAACACTACCTCTGCCTCGGTGACAGAAGTCTCAGATTCAGACTCACTAATAGAGGGAATGCCCCTATCAAGTCTATCAATATTATTGTTCAAAGGGACCAACTGGGGATCCAACGAACGTCTACCAAACATACACCGATTAAATGAACTTGTAAATCACAACAAGTCCCCGGCAGCGGCGCCAAAAACTTGATGGATAAAAATCCACTGTGTAATAAAATACCTTGCAAGTGTACAAGTGCCGAAGCAGCAGTATACAAAAGTAAGGGTCGAACCACAGAGACTTGAGTGAAAATAAGTATATTTAATTAATGTAAAAGTATCCAGGGGTTTTTGTTTGAGAATATTTAACTAAACTACTAATGCAAGAATTTAAACTAATATTAAGAAAACAATTAAAAAGAAGGATTTATCAAGGATGACAAGGGATTCACGGATTGGATTCACAAATACCTTCACTTTATGCTATGCTCATACTAATAAGATCAATCTCATTCTTGGGTATGTTCACTTTAGTAAGAATTGGGACGGTTCGGTCGCCGGATTGCAATCCTTTTATTTCTTTTATATTATACTTTCCGCTAGGTCTACACAATATGCAAGAAATTCATGAAGCACTCAAGAACATATAAACCTAAATCCTTTTGACTTCAGCTAGGTCCTCAATTGAATTTAATCATCAAAACAATGGTCAACGTATTATCACCCACGCTAGTGCAGTAATAAATACCCAATAATTCTAAAGCCAATTTATATCTTAACATATAATTGAAACTAAAGAATTTAACATGAAGAATATTTTGATGAACAAGAATTAATATTGAATGGAAGAATTAAATCTATAGCATAAAGATCTAGTATTTACTACTACCAATCCATGAATCTAGAAATTTAGCTACTCGTATTCATAACAAAAGAAACAAGAAAAATAATAAAGAACATCAAAACCTGGAATAAATTGATGAAAATCTTGATACAACTCTTGAATCCTTGAATAAAGTATGTATAAAATATTGTGGATGGAATGTTATATTTATACTAGGGCTAAGGAGGTGTAAAAATTAGGAAAAACTTAGGATTCCTTGTTGAAAAAGGAGAAAATAAGTTCTGATGGCCGGAATTCCCCAGGAGCCCTTGGTAATTTTGGGTTTCTAGAAAATCCCTCCGAAAACTCTCCAAAGGTCCTCCAAAAATTCCAGAAAAGTCCTTGAAAATTTGTAAATTACTGAAAAGCCCATCATAATTTGGATAATTCCTCAAAGTTCCCTGAAAAATTCCTCTAAGGTCCTTGATGGGCGCCTGCCCACTTTGAGAGTGGGCGCTCGCCCACTTGATCAGCCCTCTTGGCAATTCGGAGCTCAAATGTGTGATTTGTACTTTTTACGCGTAAACTTCCGGAGGCCATAACTTCTTCATACGAACTCCGATTTGGACGTGTAAACTATCGTTGGAAAGATATTTTTGAGTAATATCCAATGGAATTGATTGATCAGAGGTCATATCTCTTTATCATTATGTTATGGTCCACTTTTTATCCTTCATTTCACGCTTTAGCATACATGAATCCGTACATTCGTCCGCTCCTTCCCTATACTCATAAATACTCCAAAAACCATTAAAACACCCAAGGTTGAGCATCTAATAAGTCATAGAAGTATAATATTTTTATGGGTAAAAACACATCTGTCATGGTGCTACAACTACCTAGGACTACAAGACAAAACCAACGACGAAAATGACAGCTCAACCAATGGGATTTTGATAGCAGCTGTACCTTCCAAATTGGATTCAAATATTTGTTCAATGGTCACAAGGGTGCACTGCCTATAAATAGCCTTCATTTCTCAACAATGAAGGCTGCTGAGCTTTCAAGAGATAATATTCTCAAGTGTTCAAGTTTGCTTTGAAGATTTTACCCAGATATTCAAACCTTCAAAGATCTCCTTAGCAAACCTAGATTTCTTCATCAAGCTTCAAGCCAAACAACCATTCATACTCAGCCTTGTACACCCGAAGTTTTCAATTACTCAAACATCATTTAGATCATTAGAGCATTTGATTGCTTTCCACACACACACACCCGATTTGTATGATCACATAGATTATACACTTCGAATACACCGGTTGTTATAATAGCTTTGTTAGGTTAGATTGATTATTTAGAGTTTAGATTCTTCATTGTAATCTTGTAAAAGCTCCTCTAAATTAATACAAGTCTAGTAGCTATTAGAAAATCATAGACTAACCATCTAGGTAGAGGACGTAGTTCATTCAAGAACGAACCTCTTCAATTTATGTGTTTGATCTTTACTTTCTGTCTTGTTATTTATTTTTCTTGTTTGTTGTCTCTCAATTTGTTCATCTATGAAATGACTTTAAAAATGAATTGTGTTGTTCTTTGATCTTTGATCTTTAAGTTCAGATTATCTTGTGCATCATTGTGTTTTTCAACCCAGTCTAGCCGCCCATTATTTTACATATCCTCTTTGGCCAAACCGCAAACTCCGTTGTGCATTTTATCAGTTCGGTTCTAGTGCTTTGAACCGCAGTTGGCCAAACAGATAAGTACTCAGTTGAATTTTAAGGGTATTTTCAAAAACAATTGGACCGCTATTCACGCCCCCTCTAGCTGTTTTATACCCTTGTTGCCCTCTGGGACCAACACTACCCTTAACTGGGAATTTATAAAGGCTACGATTGGCATAATCAGATTCTTATAGGGAAGAATGATAAGTCAAGATGGGATTTACCCCTCTCTCAAGAGAGAAATCTGCTTGGCCACTCGATGAGTGAGGTTGATGATAGTGCATGGCCATACCCAAATGAATTGATGTGTTCAATGCCATTTGCTCATATCAATCTACTCAAGATCGAGAAAGCATTGGACAACATAAGTTGACGTGGACCATGAATTATGTCCAATATGATATTGCGTGACAAAGGGATTGTGATATGTTCTATAAGGTAACTTTAGACTTTCAAAGTTATACTAATTGGGTAGTCATAATGGCTTGCTAGAGTCCGCGTATGACTTACGGATTCTGACTTGTTCGGACTCGTTGCCAACTTAGTATAATCCTATTGGGTCACACACAATAGAACAGATTGAAAAAAAGCTGAAAAATCTCGGAATTTTGGATTCTGACCGTACGGCCAGGATGGTGGCGTACGGCTCCTATGGAGCCGTACGGCTTCCATGCCAGGCCTGGTCAGATCCTGCATTTTTCTTGATTGAAAAGGAATCTCGGGTCCAAAAGGAATTAGGTCAAACCTCTCATATAAAGGAGTTCCGGGTTTTACAGCCCCTAACCCTATGGATAACATAGGTTTTGGAAACCTACATCAATTGTTTGTGAAACATTAAAATATAGAGAGGTAGGATTATTAATTTGAGATCTATGATCATCAAATTCAATAAACGAAGAAGCAAGATAATTCCTACGAAGAAAGCGTTTCTTCATCAAGTCTTTAGATCTAGCAGTCGCATCAAGAAGGTGTTGTTGAGTCCGTTCGACGTGTGGATACCGATAGAGGCTATTTTCTTTAGCACCTTAAAGTCCGTGTTCATGAATGCGATCTTCAAGGGTTAGTTTTTTTCATCTTGTATATAATTTAATCAACTTGGACGGATCCGGGCTCATGGGTGTTTGATTTCAAGTTTTATTCCGCTGCGCATGGTGCATCAAAACTCAACAATGGTATCAGAGCCCCGTTCATCGTTGACTATTTTAATATATCATGTTTAAAATTGTTTAATTTGATTATATGATTTGCATAATAATAAGATGAATATATGATTGGGGTTTATGAGCATGAATATGGGGATTATGTGATTATTATATTGATGTGATCTATATGAATAATTTCATGTTAGGGTTATCAATAAATAATTGGATTATGATTATTGATAATTTAGATCCAACTTTTATATGTAATAAATTGGTTATTCATGATATTGATTAGATCCATTTAAATTCGTAATCTGTAAATTCGTGTTTATTTAATCTGATTAATGCATGAACATGATATTGAGATCGATTGAATTTAAAAATTCTGGAGTAAGGCACCGTACGGCGCCCTAGGGTTTCTTGGGCAGATTTATTTTGTTTTTTGGTTTTTTAATTGTTCTGTAAATCGTTTATAGAATTCGAATCAGGAACTGAATCTGGTTTCAGATGGCAGGTTTTCGAAACCGTGTTTTCTGAAATATGATTTAATCAAGAAAATTGCAGAAATCGGAATTCTGAAGAGTTCAGAATTGCTGTAGTCTACGAAATTGATAAGACAATAAAGGATATTGAAACAAGTTTATTGTTCTATACGGAATTGTGGTTGTCTTTTGGCTTAGTATCGGCCGTGTGGAATAATTACTTGGTTCTTGATCTTAGTATGGGATTGTGGTTGCCTTATGGCTTAGTTTAGACCGTGCGTTTTGTGCTCTCAATTTATAGATGTTCTGTGGAATCAAAAAGTTTCAGAATTTATCCCTATAAATAAAGTGCAAATTGTTTGCAGAGAAGGAAACTAAATTTGGATTGATTCATCGTAAGGGCCAATGGTAGGCTTACGCCTTGTTTCTGGACACATGATGAAATATCCAATCTGTTAATTGTTTATGAAATACCCTTGAGAAATAGAAAGACTACTTAAAAAGGGTAAAGATTAACCTATTTGTTGATAATGATGCAAAAGTTGCAACATTTATCATAAGGACTTGCGAAGTGTCTTTACCTAGTAGGTTCATATTTGTTTTGAACAAATGGTGTTATGTTCCTACTTTAAGTAGAAATATTATTTTGGTTTATTCATTGGAAGATAATGGATATTTCTTATTTTGAATAAGGAAGTGCCCTATTAAATATGATTTGCTTTATTGTATTGCTAATCATATAATGAGACTTTATATCCTTATCTTTGAAGAATAAAATAATAAGTATAACATAAATAATAGAAATCCAAATATGAGGATGTAATCGTTACATTCTTAAAAGCATTAATGTCTATACAAATAATAAGAAACACATATCTAAAATTCCATGGGACGGACTTTTAAATTCACATGATTTCGAATCATGTGATATATGTGAATCTTAAAAATTGATCAAGACACCTTTTACTAATAGTAGTGAGAGGAAGTACTCTTTTGAACTTATACATTTTGATGTATGTAGTTTATTAAAGTAACAATGCTAAAAAGGATTTCGATACCTCATGGCAAAAATATTAAAATACTCTGATCTGATCAAAGTAATGAATATTTGAGCCCTAGACTTTACGAAAATTCTGCAGAAGGTCTGTAGAATAAGAAAAAGAGATTCTAAAAACAAGAACCGTACGGCTGCAAACTAGGTGTACACCTAGGGATGAGCCGTACGGCTCCTGTTACAGAAATATGCAGAGTGTCTGTAAACTACTGTTTTTTGCCTCATAATAAGTCAAATTGATCTTTCATTAACCTTCTGGATTATGTGCTGGAAACAGATGCGCTTACACTAATTTGAGTTTCATCTAAGGAGGTTCGACATATACCATATTAAATATGGAATGAAAAAAAACCTAGTTTGTCTTTCATAAAGATTTGTGATGTGACATTTTTACGAAAAGTATTATCTTGGACAAAATCACACCTAAATCTAGTTAATGTATTTTCATGGGAAATCTTAAAGATATTAATTTTACGCCCTTTAGAGTACAAATCGTTTGTGGCTCAAATATAATACTTTCTAGATAAATCGTTTACTCTAAAGAACTAGTCCCAGTAAAATGAATCTCAAAGAGTTCGAGGCTTAGAAAATGACATAGAACCTAAGATGGAAGTTGAACAAAGTTTCACAAGGAGTTGTAGAAATTCGTTCAAAGTATACACAAGATATTTGCATATATGATAGGATACTATCTATAACAAGAAATATGATTTCTCGTAATAGAAAGTAATAAGGAAGATATCATTGAGAATGATTGGCCTATAACCTATCAAGATGCAATGTCCACTTCGGATTTTAGATCAATGACTTGGAGTCATGAAATCTAAAATGCAATCCATATATGATGTTGCAGAAATCCATGAGATGGATTGAAGCAAACTAATTGGACTGAAATTTTCATTTTGATGTAGTATTCAAAGAGTTTGAATTCATCAAAGATGAGACTTGTGATTACAATAAATTTAGTGGTAGCGTAACATAATTCCTAGTCTAATATATGTGGTTGACATATAATTCATTTTGAAAGAGTTTCTGAATGAAAGACTTGGATAAAGCCGCTTATATCTTTGGACTGATTTATGGAGATAAATCTAAAAGGATGATTGGTTGAAGTCAAAGTACTAATACAGACAAGATAGTGAAAAGTTCACTATGCAAGACTCTTAGAGAGGTTATTGCTCTTGACAACATTTAGTCTTATTGGAAGACTAATGAGCAAGAGTACATGATTAGGGTTCCATATGCTTTGGAAATTGGATCTATCATGTAAGCCATGTTAATGTACTAAGACTGGATGTCTCATATTGTAGACACCCCGCCTTGGACCGCTCACCCCGATTGCACACTTGATTTTGTGTTTATCCCTCTTTTAAGTGTTTTCTGTTATTTTCTGTTACTTTGGTTAAGTTCCAGACGGACTCCGTTAAGTCCCGGGACTAAACTGAATAACAGTTCTAACTTTCTAGTCCATTCTGTCAAAAATTGCTTCTCAGAGTCGCGCGCCTCCGCCCCTTGAGGCCAGATACGCGCGCCTTCCGCCGCCTAGGTGAGATGCGCGCGCTTCTGGGGCGTGTCAGTTACAGATTCTGTCCAAGAATCTCTCCCTTTCTCATTATACATGATTTTACCCGGGAAAGATTTTTTAGAGACTCCGTTTGGCTCCAAAAACAGTCCTTTTTTCAACTAGAAAAACCCCTCCAATCCATCATTGGAGGAGGACTTTGGACATCATTATTTTTAGACCTTTTACTCACTTCTTTCCTAGACTTTTTCTTGGGATTTCTTCAACTAAGTATTCAACCTCTTCTTCAAGGCTTGTCAAGAGGTTCTCTTTCAAGGATACTATAGGTAAATGTCTTAAGCATTTCTCCTCTTCTTCTTCTTCTTCTTTTTCAATCAAATGTGCAATCACCCAAAACCATTTGGGACATGACACCAACGGTCCTTTCATTACATTGAATTGGCCTAGGAGTCATCTCCCTACATTTTAACTTTAAAACCCCTATTTATCGTCATTTTAATAGGAAGAACGCATTTATCTTTAAAAGTGAATTATGAACAAACAAGACCGACGTTGCTCGGGCGAAATGGGTGTTTAAGTACTTCCCATTTCGTAACCTAACCCCCGAACCCCTCATCCCAAAGAATCTCTGTTTTTGTAAATCAAACTTAGGCTCATAAACATTAGGTTTTCTTACGTTCCTCAAAAACGTGGGTGGCGACTCTAAAACACAATTAGACATCCTAGGGTAATTCACGCGCTCTAGCCAAGCCGTGGTCCCCCCGGGGTATCTACAGTGGCGACTCCGCTGGGGATAGCTTGAGGGTTAAACTTGTGTTTCTGTTCATAATTCACTTTTCTGGGCATTCTGGAAATTGACATGGGAAGCGCGCGCCTCAGACCTTCATGGTCCAAAGCGCGCGCATCCCGCATCAAATTCCAGAATCGCCCGCCTTCCATGTGTTCTTCCTATTCTTCCTATTATTTCGTGCTAACAAACATTGCAGGGGTTCCATCACATAATCAGGACCAGGGCAATCCCCTGAGTCCATAAGTTTCTGATAATCTGACAGGTGAGCTCAGAAGCGGACGCCTCCCAGATACAATGCGCCAGGCGCGCGCTTCCCACAACGCTAGCCCGAGGCGCGTGCTTCTGGGCCAATTTCCAGGGCAAGAACAGGTTTCAGTGACTGAACAGAATAGTGGGGTGTGGGCACAGTTGCCTGCATCAGAACAGAATTGAACCCTTGGACTGTTTAATTTTGTGTTTTATTTACCGGTCACACGGGTGATTCGGGAGTTGTAATTTACGTGCTTATGTGTTTTTATCTTTTCTTTTCAAAAAAAGAAAATAAAAATAAAAATAAAAAAATTTGTCACGTGATGGACCTCACACTACATGCACATTACTCTTATAGGTCCGATTGGTACTCTCCGCATCTACAGAGATTCATCCAACAGGCTTGTCCGTGAACCGATCACTCCAACAGCTTCTACATCATCAATGGCCGGCAACTCCAGCACCAACAATGCCATGACTCTCGAACAGCTTTCTGCCATAGTTCAAGCACTCCAACAACAAGTCTCTATGTTGGTAGTGATGCCCTAGGCACGTTTAATAAACGTTGTAATTGTTATCATTTATTTCATATCAATAAAGAGATGTTTTGATTATTATTGTTGTTCATGTTTACTTATAATAATCTCCGTCCCTAGTACTTGTTAAGCACTAGTATAAAGGCTAAATGATCATGGGATGATCATGTTAGATTTATGGGTACTTGTTTGGAACAAGGTACTGGACATGACCCGCTGTATGAGATTTATGTCATGGTCTATGTCGTACATATATCTCATATTAGTTATGTCATTTGAACCCTTAGACATGAAGTTATTATAGTCTTCCACTTGATGAACATTGTGTTTGACATATTCAAACGCTACCTTAACACGGTAGTTATAAAGGGTATGATTGGCATAATCGGATTACCGTTGGGAAGAATAATAAGCTAAATGGATTTGTCCCTCCACGGAGAGATGTCAAGCTTAGGCCCCTCGAAGGAATGATGTTGATGAAATGTTCATGGATTGATTGGATCAATAGCATTTGAATTATCAACATATTCGGAATCGAGAAAGTATTGAACAAGACAAGTTGACTGTTTGACCATGACTTGTGTTCAATGACATCGTGGACAAAAGGATTGTGACATATTCTAAAGGAATGCGAACTTGTATCTAGTATACTATTTGGGTAGGTATGACGGTTTGCTAGAACCTAATCATATCTTATGGTTTCATGTTTGAGCCCATTGCCAACTTAGTATAATCCTAGAGGGTCACACACAATAGAACGAATCTTAAATAAAAGGACTGTATTGGAATTTCGGGTCGAAGGACCTCAAAGGAATTTTTGGAAAATTCTGGGTTTTCTGGTCAGCGAGCGGGCGCTCGGTAAGGGCCAGGCGGGCGCTTGGTCTAGGCGGCAGAATAATTCCTAATCTGATTTGGGAAGGTTTTTGACACAAGATTCCTATTTGGAATAGGTCTTAATTGTGTATAAAAAGCCAAGTTCGGCCAGACCATTAGCCCTAGTGTTTTGTGTGCCTCCAAAGAGTTTGAGAGAGTTATTATTTTGTTCCAAGACATCTTGGATTGAAGAACAAAATAATTCACAAAATAATTCCATATAGTTCTTTATTAAATTGTGAAAGTGTGCTTCATAATTGTTGGTCTAGCAACCAAGATCAAGAAGTTTCTTGATATTCGTTCGTGGTGTGGATACCGCTAGAGGGTGAATTTTATCATCTTCAAAGTTCGTGAATTTTGTCCGTGATAAAGTTTCAAGTTCTTCACCAAAATCAAAGCTAGAATTCATAGTCATCAAGGGTTAGTTTTTCCTCTATTCATTATGTTGTATTTGATTTAATCATATGAACAGATCCATGGCTTTGGGTTTCATAAAATTTTAAAATGCTTAATTCCGCTGCGCATGTGTCTACAAAACCCAACAGTGGTATCAGAGCCCCGTTCATGTTGATTAATTCAATACTTGGATCATGTTATGTGTATATAAATTGTTTATGTGCCTTGCATGATATGAATATTGGAATATATGATGTTTATGTGTTTTGTGATTTTATGTGGTTTATGGTTTTGCAACTTTAATCGCACTATTCAATCGCAATAAAAAATTATGGTGGATTCTGAATTATTTCGATTATTGATTTTTGATCAGATCAAAGTTTTAATAATTGGGGAAAAATAATTTTGAGACAAAATTTTTGAACTTTAAAATTCTGTACCATTCTGACCAAACAGGCGCCCGCTCGCTGGGGACCAGGCGGCCGCTTGCTTCAGGCTTGCTTCAGGCGCGCGCTCGGTCAATACCAGGCGGGCGCTCGCTCGTCAGAATTTGTTCTGATTTTGGTTAAAATCTGAATATGGAATTTTCGATAAATTCAACAAAACCAGTAACAGAACCAGTCCAGACTTGCTGATCTGGAATGGGTTTTAAGTAGTTGGTTTGTGTGTGGATTTTGGGGTTTGATTTTCCTATTTGTTTTAGTCTTGTGATTCCTAGATTGGTTCAAGTTTTGGATGGCTAATCTGCGTTCATCGAGATTGTGTTTCCCAAAATTGATCGCAATCAAAGTTTCAAAGATAAAACGAAGTTAGAATTATGAAGAGTTCATAATTGCTAAAATTGAGAAACAAAGTTCTTGATTCAATGATTGGAGATCCATGTGGAATTGTGAATGCAATTGGCCTACGTTCATCGAGACCATCTATTGCTTTGTTTCGGCCACATGGACTACTTTGTTGGTTTCTTGAATTAGTGCGGGATTGTGGTTGCCTAATGGCTTAGTTCGACCGCACTTCTTGTTGTCTTGATTTGGAGATAATAACCGAAGTTGAAATAGTCCCATCCTCATAATTATAGAGAAACTAATGACACATAAATATCATGCTTAAATTAATGGAGATTAATTTAGTGGCTAAACTTGATATGTAACATGTTTATATTATGTGCTCATAAATGTGTTATATGCTATATGTGATGAACCTTCAAAGAAAGTTTTAAGTCCTTCATTGCCATGCCATGATTAAAACACTTGTTTATACATGTGTAATCTTGATGTGGGTTCGCCTCCGCGAAGTGCATTAATTTTATTCATGTATGAGCAAGATGAGGTTCATTAATTTAATGTGGGCTTGCCTCCGCAAGGTGCATTAAATTGAATGGTTCCTATGCGTTTAAAATGGTTGGACTTAATTAGGCGTCAAAACAGTTTTGGGCCTAGGCAAAAGATGAGATTAAACATGCTTTTTGAAATTGGATTTCTCAAAGAATCTCATAAAAGGATCTAAGAATCATATGGGATATGATTGATATGATTGTCTACTTAATTAATTTAGTTTTGAGCAGTCCGCCTCCGTGGACTCAAAAGTTAAATTAAAGTTGGATCTTAGCCCAATTAAATTATATTATACATTGGATGTATATGAAGGTTATATAATTTAGTTGGAGTATTTTGTTGAAAAATACATTATTTATTTCTTTAATGAAAAATTGGTACTTATTAAATTTTGGAAATTTTGCATATTTGTAGATAATGACTAATAACACTCAATCAATGTCGTTGCGATCGATCCTTGAGAAGGATAAGCTCGAAGAGAATGATACTAACTTTATGGATTGGATCCGTAGCATAAGAATCGTTCTTAGGCAAGAAGATAAGTTGTACATTCTCGATAGGCCTCTCCCTGCTGAACCACCGCCTACTTCCCCTAGGGCAGAAAGAGACAATTACAAGAAACATCGTAATAATTCTAGAGATGTAAGTTGTCTCATGCTTGCTGCTATGTGCTCAAAACTCCAACAAAGTTTGGAACATTTGGAAGCCTATGAGATAGGCGTGGAGTTGAGAACCATGTTTCAAGAGCAAGCTAGGCAAGAGAGGTACAAGACCATTGTTGCATTCACTACTTATAAGATGAATGAAGGGAAACAAGTGAGTTCTCACTTTCTTAAAATGAAAGGTTATGTAGAGCACCTTGAGAAACTTGGCTATCCAATCCCATTGGAGCTAGCCACGGATCTCATTCTTAATTCATTGTCTAAAAGTTATAATCAGTTTGTGATGAATTATAACATGCATGGAATGGATAAGAGTCTCTCTGAGTTGCATGGGATGCTCAAAACTGCAGAAATGAAAATTGTGGAGGAAGGTTCTCCCGTGCTCTTGGTTCATGATGGGAAGAAGGCTAGTGCCAAAGGAAAGGGTAAGAAAGTTGTCAAACCCAAAATAAGCAAGGCAAAGGTTGCCAAGGCTTCTGAGGCAAAACCCGATTCACAAAAGGATGCAATCTGTTTCCATTGTCAAGAAATTGGTCATTGGAAGCGTAATTGCAAGGCTTTCTTGGAAGAGCAAAAGAAGAAGAAGGGCAGCAAGGCTGCGTCGACTTCAGGTATCTATATGATAGATATTCTCCTTTCTACCACTGATTCTTAGGTATTGGATACCGGATGTGGTTCTCACATTTGTCTAAATGTGCAGGGACTAAAGAATAGGAGACTGCTTAAAGAAGGTGAAGTAGATCTACGCGTGGGGAATGGAGCAAGAGTTGCTGCATTAGCCGTAGGGACTTATGAAGTCACTTTACCTTCCGGATTAATTCTTGTTTTGAAAAATTGTTATTATGTTCCGGATTTAAGCAGAAATATTATTTCAATTTCTTGTTTGGATAATGAAGGGTTTAAGTTTCTTATTGAGAATAAGAAATTTTCTATTTATTTAAATGATGTGCTTTATGGTATTGCTAATTCATTTAATGGCCTTTATATCTTGGATGTCAAGAATGAAAATAATGACAATGTCTATCATATAAATAAGAAATCTAAACCTAATGATGTAAATCATACTTATTTATGGCATTGCCGTCTCGGTCATATTAAGGAGAATCGTATCTCAAAACTCCATGGGGACGGACTTTTGGGTTCATGTGACTTAGAGTCATATGACACTTGTGAGTCGTGTCTTCTTGGAAAAATGACTAAGACACCTTTTACCAAGTTGGGTGAAAGGGCAAGCGACTTATTGGGGTTGATACATTCCGATGTATGCGGACCATTGAGTAGCAATGCTAGGGGAGGATTTCAATACTTCATAACCTTCACTAATGATTATAGTAGATTTGGGTACGTTTACCTAATAAAACATAAAAGTGAAGCATTTGAGATATTTAGAATATTTCAAAATGAAGTAGAAAAACAACTTGGCAAAAGTATTAAGGTACTTCGATCAGATCGAGGTGGAGAATACTTGAGTCAAGAATTTGATGATCATCTAAAGAATTGTGGAATAATTTCACAATTGACTCCACCCGGAACGCCACAATGGAATGGTGTGTCTGAGAGGAGAAATCGGACTTTGTTAGACATGGTTCGATCAATGATGAGTCAAGTTGATCTTCCAATATCCTTTTGGGGTTACGCTCTAGAAACCGCTGCGTTCACACTAAATCGTTTTCCAACTAAATCTGTTCAAAAGACTCCATATGAGATGTGGAGCGGAAAGAAAACTTGTTTATCTTTCATGAAGATTTGGGGTTGTGAAGCTTTTGTCAAAAGACTTATCTCAGACAAACTTGCACACAAATATGATAAATGTATTTTCGTGGGATATCCTAAGGAAACTAGAGGATATTACTTTTACAACCGTGAGGACAACAAAGTGTTTGTTGCCCGAACTGGTGTCTTTCTAGAGAAAGAGTTTCTCTCAAAAGAAATCAGTGAGAGTAAAATAAATCTTGAAGAAATTCGAGACCCAGAAAATAACATTGAACCAATAGTGGAACAAGAACAAGAACCACAAGGAGTTGTGGAACCTGTTCAAAATACACAAGCAACTCCCAGATCTAGTAGGATACGATCCGAGCCCGAGATGTCACGACCCAAAATCTAGGCTCTATTTTATTAGTAATAAATGATTATTATTTATTTATTTGCTTATTTATTTATTTAAATTATTATTTATTTAAATATTATGTGTGCATTTTATGTTTCATAATAATTATGCCTAGCATTTTAATTGAGACATTTTGGTTAGTGTGGTATTGTTGAGTCTTAATTGTTAGTAGGGAGTGTAGTATTGTGTTAGTAGAAGGGGAGGGGCCTAGATGTAACTTTTTAAATAATTTCCCTACTCCTTCTCTTCTCCCTCACCCTTCTCCCTCACTCTCTTCATCATCTCCCAGCAACTCTCTCTCTCTCTCTCCATTTGTGGGTAAGTTTTTCTCTTCCTTCTCTCTTCATTTTCTTCATCTTCTTCTTGTTATTTCTCATTTCTTAAAACGGGAAATGTGTTTAGATCGTCGATAGGATCGCGTAGAACCAAAAAGAATTGAATTCCGTCATCTTTGGGAATTTTCAAGTAAGTTACTTTTTCCCCCATTTTGATGCTAAAATGTTCATATCATGTTTATATAATGCTTGATGTGTTATATTTGAAGTTTGGTTGAGTTTAGAATTTATTTGGAATTTATTTGAGTTTTTGGCTAAAAATGGTGAATTGATGAATGTCATGATTCAATCTTGGTTTTGGTTGATAAAGGGTGTTGTTAAGGTCCCATTTTTGGTTAAATGATGTTTGGGTACCTTAAGAATCTTGTTGGGAGTGTTGATTTTGGGTGTTATGAAAATTTGTATGAAAATGGTAAGGCATTTTGTTGAACCCAGCTGGGAATTCCTCCCAGCCCGTAGACCAGGCGCCCGCCCGCCTGGACCCAGGCGCCCGCCCGCACCCCTTTTCCAGCGGCCAGACCTTCTGGTCAAACAAGCGCGCGCCTGCCCCTGCCCAGGCGCCCGCCCGCCTGCTTGGAATTTTGCCCTTTTTGCTTGTTTAAACTAAATGGCTTACCTAGTTTAGGGTTCCTTCTTCTTATTAACTTAAGATAACACCGTGGGATATTTTATTAAGTGGAATTGATTCTTTTGTGAATAAATATGTTATGGAATTTGATTAAGTATTATTTTGGGAATGTGGTTCATCCTTGATGTGTTGTTTGGATTGGTTTACCTTTGTGGTAATTTATTTGGATTGGTTCCCTACTTTGGAACCTTAAGTTGTTTATTTAAGCTAGTATTTATTAGTTAGCATTTATTTGGAAGCCCAGCTGTCATATTTGTTGCATCGGGCGATGGGAAAGATTATAATGGCAAAGCCAAGTCCATTATAATGTTGACCCTTGTTTTGCCCCTACTATACCCCCCTTTTCCAGATTGGCCTTGGAAGGGATAAGTTAGCTTCCTTTGTGAATGTATCTAGCTACCTGTAGACACCCCGCCTTGGACCTCTCACCCCGATTGCATACAAAGTATTTTTATTTAACTTATTTTCATTAATTTCTGTTACTTCGGTTAAGTTCCTAACTGATTCCGTTAGTTTTGGACTAAACTGCATAACAGAGTTAACTTTTAGGGTCATTCTGTCATTCTGTCATTTTTCACCCGCGGGCGCTTCCGGCACTGCCAGTGAGCCGCGCGCGCGTCCCACCCCTAAAGCCGGACCCGCGCGCCTCCCATTATGGCAGTAACGGATTGCACCTTATTTCCCTCCTTTTTCTTATTTACAAACATCTTTTCTTGATCACAAAAACCATCTTTTTACATCCACATTCATCCCCCATTTTCTCATTAACTCCCAATCCCACACTTCTAGCCTTTTCATTAAAACAAAATATTTCCTTTTTATTTTATTTGATTTTCTTTTATTTTTTTATTTATTATTTTATTTATCTTATTTTTGATTGGTCAATTCCATTTCACATGGATGATCATCTTTTCCCTCTATTTTTTACCTATAAAAACCATCATCTTCTACCTTGGAAAGGGACTTCTTTTTGGACTTCTTTTTGGAGACCTTGGACTCCAACATTGATTCAACAACTACATTATACACAAATTCTCCCAACAAGAGTTTTACATAACAAAACTCTACACAAATCTCTACACAACAACATCATTCTCAAGTCCAAGTTTGAAGTCTTCTTTCTAAAGGTACAAGTCTTCTTCTTTTATTCTCTTTTATTCTAGTCTTACTAGTATGCAATCCCCATTAATGGGACATGACCAACATGACTACTTCATATATTGAAGTTAGTTAAGGTTATCTCCCTACATTTTAATCTTAACTTTAATTCACCATGTTAATTTCTCTTCATCTCTTAATGTAATTCTTTAACATTGCTTGTTACATGTAATCTTTATCATTAAATAAATAAAACAATTCTATTTTATTTCCCCTTTATTTTCTCCTTTTCTTCTCATCACAATTGTTAGCACATTTCTATTTAATTAATTGAAGGACATGTAAATATTAGAACACCAATAGTAGCAAGACCCACGTAAGCGGGGCGGAGTGGGTGTTTAAGTACTTCCCACTCCGTCACCTAACCCCCGAACCCTTCTCTCCCGAATCTCTGGTTTTGTACATAAATTAGGCTATTTCTAGGTTTTTCTTATGTTCCTTTAAAAACATAGGTGGCGACTCTAAACAATCTAAAACAAGTTAGACATCCTAGGATAATTCACCGCTCTAGCCAAGCCGTGGTTGCCCGGGGTATCTACAGTGGCGACTCCGCTGGGGACCGATTTAGAGGGTTAAACTTGCGTTTTTCATTTTTGGTGTTCTTTTATTTTATTTTCTGGGCATTCTGGTAAAAAGGGTAGGAAGCGCGCGCCTCCGGCCTTCTTGGCCTAAAGCGCGCGCGTCCGACCCTTATTACCAGAATCGCCCATCTTCCTTCTTGTCCTTCAATTCCATGTTTCTTTGCTAACATGCAGGGGAAAGTTTTCTTAATTAAGGGTCAAGGCAATCCCTTGAACCCACTGATTTGCAGGTTCTCACCCAGAAGCGGGCGCCTCTGCCCTGCTTCTTCTCACGTGCGCGCCTTCCGCATAGGCAACACAATGCGCGCGCTTCTGGGCGCATTCCCGGAACAGAACAGTGCACAGAAACAGAACAGAATGACAGTGTGTGGGCACCGGGCCTGCATACAATTTCTTTTACTTTCTGTTTATTTTTATCGGTCACACGGGTGATTCGAAAGTTGTAATTATGTGCTTATTTGTTTTTTTTATTTATTTCTTTTGAAAAAAAAAATGTTTTGTCACATGTTAGACCTCACACTACATGCACATATTCTTATCAACTGCTCACTATCGAGTCGCACAAGTCCAACCCCAAACCCGTCGAGGACCGTCCTAGAAAGTTTCAAGCTCCACTCGACCTTGGCTCTTTCGAAGCGGTAAACCTCAGCCCGTGGCGTAGTTCATGACTACATGCCGGGGGTGACCTTTGAGCCTCATATTCAAGCCGAGCACAAACCACACAATTCTAGTTTAAGGTCTAACACTCCGTGACTCAAGTCGGTTTTCATGTACCGAGATTTCCCTAAACTAATGTCTTCAAATCATACATGCCAATTTGTTGCAATTCACGAAATAAAAACTCCGTCCCCAAAAGTGGTTATTTTGGACGAAAATAAAAATCTGTCCCCGCATGTATGATTTACTACATTAATTTAGTTTAATCCCGACACATGTAGGGCTCACAAGCGTGGTGGAATCCGATGAGTATATGGGACCGCGAGAAGGTCTATATACTAGTGTGACGATTCCACTATTTTTTCTAGAAACCCCAAAAAGGACTCTGTCCTTCCGACTTTTGTAAATAAAAAAAAAAAAAAACAAAAAGAGTCATTTTCCTTATGTGGTTGAGTCTTTTTCTTTGTTTGTGGGTAAATTTATTTTACTCAAAAGGTGTTTGTGGGGCCAATCTAAGATCAACCGTGCTCTTTCAATAGGTCCAATGGCTTCCAACGGCAACAACAACAACGGTGGAAATGATTTCGTGTCCAACGAAGGGTTACTCAACATAATGAAATCAATGGGGGAACAAATGGATAGGATTGTCGAGGATGCCCGCCGTAAAGACAATTTGTGGCAAGCCCGTTTCGATATTGACAAGAGGATTCACAAAGAAGAGGTTTCCGAACTCAAGGCCCGTCTTGATTATGAAAGAAGAATTCACAAGGAAGAGGTTTCCGAACTCAAAGCCCATTTGCAAGAGCTCACCGACAGCAAAGCAAAGTTCAATGATAAAGCATGCTCAAGTGGCCCGAACCTCAAAAGCTACAAAGGTACCACCAACAAACGAGTTTTCACTCCTCTCCAAGGAGTAACCCAAGCCGAGGCATTTGAAATTTTGGTGGCAAGAGGGAAGATCAAACCTTTGGAGGGGTACAAGCCAAAGGCGATACTGAAAAATCATGCTCATGGTGAATGGTGCGGCTACCACAAGCATAGTGGCCACACTACCGAAGGGTGCTTCCTTCTATGAAACATCATCCAAGATTTGTTCGACGACGGCGAATTTACTGTGGGTGAAGAGCAACCGCTAGAGAATGGCAACATGCAAGAACCCATCAAGGAAAAAGCTTGGTTTTGAAATGGGGCTTCAACAAAGAGGACGACGACAACAATCTCCATTTCTCTTTCTCTACCTAGTAGTAGGAATAAAAAAAAAAGAGTCAAAAGTCCTCTTTTGTGTGCATTAATGTTTTCTCTCGTCCCATGTTAAGTGTTGAGTCTTCTTATCAAATAAAAGTCGTTCTTGTCCTTATACACTCTTCCAAGTTGTTCAATCTAATTCTTGGCAAAATGATGAAAAGATGTCTAAACGAGTTTTGGAATGAAAGCCATCACTTGAACGCCTAGGGGCTAAACATCGTGACGAAGGCGACGACATCAAATCAAGCGACAAAGAAAGGTGGAGCAACAACCATGGAGACATCAAGCAAAGCTTTCAAAGGGGGATTAAAAAAAAAAAAAAAAAAAAATGCTCGCTAGGTTGAACTCTTCAAATCAACCTAGGCAAAAGTTAGAGCAAACAAAAAAAAAAAAAAAAAAAAAAAAGCTCACTAGGTTGAAATCATCAAATCAACCTAGGCAAAAGTTAGAGCACAAAAAAAAATCCCCCTCAATCAAAGAAGATCAACATCATCATCCACTAACGAAGGACGAAGCAACAATTCATCACGAAGAATGGAGAATCCACAAGAACTACGGCGACCTGAGCCTCTACACTGGAGGAACGTAGGCAACCTTCGGGTCCGGTCTCACGCAAGAAAGAAGATATGTTTAGCCCTAGCGCGTTATGGTGATTGACCTTCATCTCGAACTTGTCAAGACATCTTTGTACGATTCATTTGCCAATGAATTAATCACCAAAAAGATTGAACAACTTTCTTAGATTTGAAATCATTTCGCGCTCCTTGTCGAGTCTAGGGACTTCTATTCTTTCTGCATACTCCCAATTTCTTGCAATCAAATTGGGGCTTTCCTTCTCTTCTCTCTTAATGACTTACTTGCCTTCGCGAGTCATTCAATTCAATAAAAAATGCATGTCAATACTAGGGACACTTCCCTAGTCAAGTCAATGTCACTCATCATTAGTGACAAAAGGTCTCCACCGCAAAATCACATGTCTTATCTCCTCAGCTAGAGTCAATGCACACTTCCTCATCAATTGAGTAAAAAAAAATAAAAATGATGAAGACGCAAAAGAGATGCCCGCTAGATTGAAAACCCGAAAGGGCAGTCTAGGCAAAAAACAGGGTGCGTCATAAAAAAAATGAGAGAGTGAGAGAGAGAAGGGAAAGAGAAATGGAGATCCCCGACCTCTAAAGAAGACGAGCTCTACATTGGATCTCCTCAGCAAGTCAATTCCCTACCGAGTCAACTTTGGGATTGCAAAAGGCTCGACAAGATATGGCACCATCAAAGGTTGTCTTGGGTTATCGGCATCATTCTCCAGCAGTGTGCATTTTTGGGTTCATGAAAAGAAGGCCCGTGGTAACCAAGACCCATCCGAGAACAAACCCATCATAAAAAGGCACGAGGTTGCACAAATAATCCCTAGCTAGTCAATTGGCTTGGGCAGCAAATAGCAACAACATGTGTCTCAGTTTTCAAAGCTTCTTCAAGTATGTGCTTCTAAAGTACGCCGAAAGGCTCCCGAGAAATGGAGTAGCTCTTGCCATGTCCTCTCATGTTTGTTCCCTCGCACGAGGATGAGTCACGCTTGCTTTGCTCAACAAATGGTGACGCCCTAGGGGCTATGTGACTCAAGGACAAGGATTTCTTTTGCTTCACTTGACAATCAATACGCCCTAGAGGCTATGTTCGAGAAAGATGTGTGAGACTATCCTCAAAGTCTCCCAAAAGGGATTTCAAAAAGCCCTCTTGTCGCGTGTGCCCATGCTCGTTCCCCCAATCAAGGATGGACCTTTCTCGCAATCAATGATGGCACTCTAGGGGCTACGGTCAAGTCTTAAAGGCTCCCTCAGCAAAGAGCAATTAACTCCCCAGCAGTATCCCCAGCCAAGTCATGTGCAACATTGGAAGCTTCCTCAATTCGGCACCGAAGGTCTCAACCGGCTTCGCAATCTACAATCTTTTGGGCTACGGCATTACAGTAATTCAAGCAAAGGGCAGTATTAGGGCTTCGCGACCGACAGTCTTTTGGGCAACAATACTCGAGCAAGTGCAATGTGGAGTAGTCTTATGGCTCCATGAGAACAATCAAGATTCAAGGGTCTCTCAACACTTCAAAGGCCTCTTGGTTTTAAATGAAGACTCCGATGTTATGAATGAAGTTGATGATTTTTGTTAGAACTTTCAAACGAGATTTTGAAGGAAGTCTTAGAGAAAAGGAAAAAGATTCAATATGCTAAACTCTAATCAAAACAGGGTTATAGCGGGAAATGCCACGGCCAATCCCAATGTTTCTGCAATTCAGCACCCCCTTCTCCAAGATCAAAAGCACAAGGTGCAGCTCAGATAAAGTTGGGCCACAACACTAGTTGCATCCGAAGATCCGTCATTAGTTCAACTCAAGAAGAGTCAAGCAAGCATACTTATTTGGGACTTTATCACACCAAGACCTTATCCTCTGCGACCTCGACGGCACCGCAAGACATTACTGCATCCTTTGACATAAGCCCTCAGCCATTTGGGTATCGACCACAATGAGGCCATTCATCTCCCCAGTAAGAGCAAGAAGGAAATCTCTATCAAGAATTCTACCAAACGGTACATCCGCTCTCAATGCCGATCCAACCACGAGATAATTTGGGGCTTTACAATGAACGGTCTTTACATCCCGCCATCTACAAGCCCACGACACTTGGGGCTTTGCAATCTCTCAAAGCTTGGCATCAACGATCTCCTCTTGGGGCTTGCTCACTACAACAACAAAGGGCGATTTATCTTGGAGCTATGCAAGCCCCTCAAAATTTGGCATCAAAGGCATTCTAGGGGCTTTACAATCAGCAACCCCTCATCTCGGCATCAAAAGCCTTTTGAAGCCCCATAATCGACAAATCTATTGGGGCTAGACATTAGTCTTCGTTGGGCACACCGGCGACAACAGAATTCAAGCGAGGCAATCCGGACTTCGACTGAACATGACTTGATCTTGGGTTGGCTTCACAAGCACACAATGGTTAAAATGGTTCACCCACGAACTTAAAAAAAAAAAAAAAAAAAAAAAAAAAAGATTTTTTCCTTCTTTTTCTCCTTCTATGTGCAAAATTATGTGCTTTATGTGCTTTATTATGCTTTGCTCCTAGCTTCTCCTCCAGCGTTCTCCATCATCCTTGAACTACGCTGGTCTGATTCTCTTAAAGGGATACGTAGGCAGCCTTTGGCACGACCAACCCATCATCCAGAATACCATCTCGCCAACTCAACATCAAGGGCATTCTCTCATCAACATCTAAAGAATGGACATTCTCCATCAAAGCATCCTCCGCGGACATCAAGAATCCATCTCCACTCAAGCGGCAATGGTAAGTGAAGGTATGAATACATCCAATGCTTTCCTCAAAATCACACCGCACACAAGATTACTTTCTACATTCTTACTTATCTCTCATTACAAAGGTGCTTTCAAATCACATATCACACCACAATCACAACTTTCTCTCGCAATTCCTATTTCACATCTCACACAAGCACATATATCTGCAAAGCATACACATAACAGGTGCCGCACAGAGCACCAGGTGCCGCACAGAGCACCAGGTGCCGCACAGAGCACCAATTTTGGTCTATGGTGGACCACTAAAATCACCATACCTCTTCCATTTTGGTCCATGGTGGACCACTAAAATCACCATACCTCTTCGTTGGTGCCGCACAGAGCACCAATTTTGGTCCATGGTGGACCACTAAAATCACCATACCTCTTCCATTTTGGTCCATGGTGGACCACTAAAATCACCATACCTCTTCGTTGGTGCCGCACAGAGCACCAGGTGCCGCACAGAGCACCAATTTTGGTCCATGGTGGACCACTAAAATCACCATACCTCTTCCATTTTGGTCCATGGTGGACCACTAAAATCACCATACCTCTTCGTTGGTGCCGCACAGAGCACCAGGTGCCGCACAGAGCACCAATTTTGGTCCATGGTGGACCACTAAAATCACCATACCTCTTCCATCAGCAAAAGTCGCTCACACAGGGAGCGCATTTCTATCCTTTGTAATTTCAAATTCTTGCTTTATCGAGTCTTTGTTTTCTCTTGTCGATGTCCTCGGCGGTTGTCTTTCTTTCGTCGACGCGTTTTGCCTCGCAATCCACGTCGCCGAGGGGCTCTGTAGACACCCCGCCTTGGACCTCTCACCCTGATTGCATACAAAGTATTTTTATTTAACTTATTTTCATTCATTTCTGTTACTTCGGTTAAGTTCCTAACTGATTCCGTTAGTTTTGGACTAAACTGCATAACAGAGTTAACTTTTAGGGTCATTCTGTCATTCTGTCATTTTTCACCCGCGGGCGCTTCCGGCACTGCCAGTGAGCCGCGCGCGCGTCCCGCCCCTAAAGCCGGACCCGCGCGCCTCCCATTATGGCAGTAACGGATTGCACCTTATTTCCCTCCTTTTTCTTATTTACAAACATCTTTTCTTGATCACAAAAACCATCTTTTTACATCCACATTCATCCCCCATTTTCTCATTAACTCCCAATCCCACACTTCTAGCCTTTTCATTAAAACAAAATATTTCCTTTTTATTTTATTTGATTTTCTTTTATTTTTTTTATTTATTATTTTATTTATCTTATTTTTGATTGGTCAATTCCATTTCACATGGATGATCATCTTTTCCCTCCAACCTTTCCCTCTCTTTTTTACCTATAAAAACCATCATCTTCTACCTTGGAAAGGGACTTCTTTTTGGACTTCTTTTTGGAGACCTTGGACTCCAACATTGATTCACCAACTACATTATACACAAATTCTCCCAACAAGAGTTTTACATAACAAAACTCTACACAAATCTCTACACAACAACATCATTCTCAAGTCCAAGTTTGAAGTCTTCTTTCTAAAGGTACAAGTCTTCTTCTTTTATTCTCTTTTATTCTAGTCTTACTAGTATGCAATCCCCATTAATGGGACATGACCAACATGACTACTTCATATATTGAAGTTAGTTAAGTTATCTCCCTACATTTTAATCTTAACTTTAATTCACCATGTTAATTTCTCTTCATCTCTTAATGTAATTCTTTAACATTGCTTGTTACATGTAATCTTTATCATTAAATAAATAAAACAATTCTATTTTATTTCCCCTTTATTTTCTCCTTTTCTTCTCATCACAATTGTTAGCACATTTCTATTTAATTAATTGAAGGACATGTAAATATTAGAACACCAATAGTAGCAAGACCCGCGTAAGCGGGGCGGAGTGGGTGTTTAAGTACTTCCCACTCCGTCACCTAACCCCCGAACCCTTCTCTCCCGAATCTCTGGTTTTGTACATAAATTAGGCTATTTCTAGGTTTTTCTTATGTTCCTTTAAAAACATAGGTGGCGACTCTAAACAATCTAAAACAAGTTAGACATCCTAGGATAATTCACCGCTCTAGCCAAGCCGTGGTTCCCCGGGGTATCTACACTACCGAGCATGACTTTGTGGCATGGCTCTTGTCCTTTGTGACACTCTTATGGTTATTGTTCCGGTACCGGGGGATTTCTCTTCGGCTTTCATGCTATTATGAAGATGATGATTTGTTGGTTATTGAAGCTGCGCAGCGATCCTTTATTTGGATGTATCGGTTTGGAAACCTTGGCTTATATCCTTTGTTATGTGTTTATTTCCGCTGCTATCTGTTATGTGATAACTGCTACGTGCTATCTATGATTTATTATTGTATATTGCATCTTAGCATGTCATGTAGTTGCATTAGTAACTTATTGAGATTTATCTCACCCCTTTCTTTTATCTTTGTTTTTCCTTAACCCCCCCAGGTGCTAAGGATTAGTCTCGCTGATCACGAGAAAGAGGACGTCGAGTGTGGATACATTCTTTTGGGGAAAGTTGTTATAGGTTGGTTTACATTATATAAATGTGTAACCTTTTTGGGATCGTTGTACCAAACAATGACGTCATTAAGATTTGTACATTTATATTTTGTTGGGCATAAACTTGTGGAAGTTTATGATAGTTGTATTTGGTTATTATCAAACTTGGATTTGTAAAACTTTGGATCATCACCTTTTGGTATCAAATGAAATCTTTAACTTCGGTATTTCACAGTTTTGGTTTTAAGTCGACGTCCGGCTCGCGATCTCGGGCGCGCGGGGTTCGGGGTCGCGATAGTTGGTATCAGAGCTATGGCATTAGCTCTATGTATAAGTATAGGTGGATTAGTTTGACCTAGGAGGGTAGTAGTGTGCGGAGTGATTAACGGTTGATGTTTTATGCAGGTACTTTTTTACAATGGTTCGTAGAAGGAGTGGTGAAGGTAGTACCAGTAATGCAAATCAGAATGATACAAGGGAAGAAGCTCGTGCCATGTTTCAAGGCATGTTCGAGGCGGCCATGAAGGCCATACATGATCAAGGTCCGAGGGTAGAACAAGCACCACCCCGCTATGGATTGGAGCAATTTCTCAAACTGAAACCGGTTGAATTCAACGGGGAACCCGATGTTCGGAATGCTGAGTTGTGGATTGAGTCGATGGAGAAGATTTATGAGGTATTTGGTTGCACGGATGAGGACAAGGTCCGGTTCGCGGCTTACAAACTTGTGGGAGCCGCCGAGCATTGGTGGAAGGGTGTTAAAGCTAGTTAGGATGATACTCACACGGTGTATGCGTGGGAGTTGTTTGTGCGCAAATTCAAGGAACATTTCATTCCGGTTGTTGATCAAAACCGAAAGGAGATCGAGTTGCTCAACCTGGAGCAAGGTTTGTTGTCTATAGCTCAATACTCGGCTAAGTTCATAGAATTAGCCCGGTATTGTGACTATTTGGTGAGGACCGAGGAACAAAAAGCTATGAGATTCATTCGGGGATTGAAGACCTCCATCCGTACTCAACTTATTGCCCAACGGATTGTGACCTTCCAAGATGTGGTAGACCGAGCCTACTTGATAGAGCAAGATATTGGGGAGCACAAAAGGAAAACCGAGGTTGCGGGTACGGGTAAACCAGGAAGCTATGCTAAATCTCAACCTCAACACCGTTCCGACAACCGAGGTAACCCGGGAGCATCATCTCAGTTTAAGGACCAAACCACACCGAGGAATCCGGGTACTACTCCGGGGATTCAGAATAGGAAGCCTTGTACCTTTTGTCAGAGGGTAGGCCATACAGAGGATAGGTGTTGGAAAAAGCAAGGCAAGTGTACCAATTGTGGTGAAATGGGGCACTTTGCGAGAGATTGCACGAGGTACCGAGGTCAGTCATCCGGGTCAGGGGTTGGTACTAATCAGGGTCAGAAAAGGGATGCCGCTGGGAAGCCCAAAGTTCAAGGAAAGATATATGCCATGAATCAACAACAGGCGACCGATGATCCTTCGGTTATTGGAGGTATTGTTTCTGTGTCTAATGTGAGCGCACGAGCGTTAGTAGATCCAGGATCATCTCATTCATACATTTCTGTGCATTTTGCTTCCATTTTAAATGCTGCATTCGAGTCTTTACCGTACATGCTACAGGTGTCGACCCCTATAGGAGAATGCTTGATTTCTGATCGAGTCTTTCGTGCTTGTGATGTGGTTATTTGTGGTCGTGTCCTTTGTGCGGATTTGGTAGTTCTTCCTATCCAAGACTTTGATGTCATTTTGGGTATGGATTGGTTGAGCAAGTTTCATGCTTCCGTTGATTGCCGTAAGAAAACTGTTACTTTTTCTATTCCCGATGTGCCTAAATTTGTGTTTGAGGCTAGTCCTCTGAGTAGAAAGGTTCGCTTAATTTCTTATATGAAAGCGAGAAAATTATTGCATAATGGTTGTGAGGGGTATTTGGCTAGTGTTCTTGATACTAGGAAGGAATCCCCTAGTTTGGATAGTGTTCGGGTAGTTCGGGAATTTCCCGATGTTTTCTCTACCGAGTATGATATGCCTCCCGATCGTGAGATTGAGTTTTGTATAGACCTTTTGCCGGGTACGGCTCCAATTTCGAAAGCACCTTATAGGTTGGCTCCCGCAGAGTTGAAGGAATTAAAGGTTCAATTGCAAGAGTTGCTTGATCGAGGGTTTATCCGCCCTAGTGTTTCCCAGTGGGGAGCACCGGTTTTGTTTGTGCGGAAGAAAGACGGTTCCTTGAGATTGTGTATCGATTACCGGAAGTTGAACCAGGTTACGGTGAAGAATAAGTATCCTCTACCTCATATTGACGATTTATTTGATCAGCTTCAGGGGTCAGTGGTTTTCTCTAAACTTGATTTGAGAAGTGGGTACCATCAGTTGAAGGTTCGATAGGAGGATATTTCGAAGACTGCTTTTCGCACTCGTTATGGTCATTATGAGTTCTTGGTTATGCCGTTTGGGTTGACTAACGTGCCTGCAGTATTTATGGATTTGATGAACCGGGTTTTCCATCCTTATCTTGATTCGTTCGTGGTGGTCTTTATTGATGATATACTCGTCTACTCTAAATCCCGAGAGGAGCACGAGCAGCACTTGAGGACAGTTTTATCCGTTCTTGTGAGGGAGCAATTGTTTGCAAAGTTTAGTAAGTGCAAATTTTGGCTCGAGAAAGTGTCATTTCTGGGCCATGTGATTTCTAAAGACGGTATTTCAGTGGATCCTTCAAAGATTGAAGCCATAGTGGATTGGAAGAGACCCGAATTAGTGACCGAGATCAGAAGTTTTCTGGGTTTAGCCGGTTATTACAGAAGATTTATTGAGGGGTTTTCGAGGATCGCTACCCCGATGACTCAGTTGACCCGGAAAAATGTCCCGTTTGTGTGGACCGAGAAATGTGACAAGAGTTTCGAGGAATTGAAGAAGAGGTTGACTACCGCACCGATCTTGACTTTGCCTAATGGGAGCGATGGCCTAGTGATCTACAGTGATGCTTCGAAAGAGGGTTTGGGTTGCGTGTTGATGCAGAATGGGAAAGTAATTGCTTATGCTTCGAGGAAGTTGACCCCTAGTGAACAGAATTATCCCACTCATGATATGGAGTTGGCTGCGATAGTATTTGCGTTGCACAAATGGAAGCACTACCTTTATGGAGCGAAGTTTGAGATTTTTACCGATCACAAGAGTTTGAAGTACCTTTTCTCCCAGAAAGAGTTAAATAATAGGCAACGCCGATGGATGGAATTGTTGAAGGATTATGATTGCACGATTTCTTATCATCCGGGGAAGGCGAACATGGTTGCCGATGCGATTAGTAGGAAGTCTTATGTGGCTTCGATGATGGTCCGAGAGTGGAAAATGCTTGAGGATGTTCGAGATTGGTCTCCTCGAGAATCGAGACATGGGGCTATTTTTTCGAATATTAGGGTATCTCCGACCCTAATTCAGAGGATAAAGGAAGCTCAGAAACAAGACCCCGAGTTGGTGAAGATAATGGGTAAATTGAAGGAAAAGAACTTCGAGGATTTTTCATTGAGTTCGAGTGGAGTGTTGACTTTCCGTGGCAGATTGTGTGTTCCGGATGTTGATGGAATTAAACAGAGAGTTCTTGATGAGGGTCACAAATCGAGATATACTATTCACCCGGGTAGTACGAAGATGTATCAGGATTTGAAGCAACAATTTTGGTGGATTAATATGAAAAGGGAAATAGCGGAGTATGTTTCGAAGTGTTTAACTTGTCAGCAGGTCAAAGCCGAGCATCAGAGACCCGCGGGACTACTTCCGCCGTTAGAGATTCCCGAGTGGAAATGGGAGCATGTGACTATGGATTTCGTTACAGGACTACCTCGTACCCGTAGGAAGTATGACAGTGTTTGGGTAATAGTGGATAGATTGACCAAGAGTGCCCATTTCTTGCCTATTGACATCAGATATTCGATGGAGAAGCTTGCGACCCTTTATATTGATGAGGTTGTCAGATTGCATGGGGTTCCGGTTAGCATTGTGTCAGATCGAGACCCTAGGTTTACTTCTAGATTCTGGAAGGCATTTCAAGAAGCTTTGGGTACAGATTTGCGATTCATTACGGCTTTTCATCCTCAGACCGACGGTCAATCCGAGAGGACTGTTCAGATTCTTGAGGATATGTTGCGAGCTTGTTCGATAGACTTTTCGATTCTTGGGATTCGCACCTACCGTTAGTGGAGTTCTCTTACAACAACAGTTATCAGGCTAGTATCGAGATGGCACCTTATGAGGCTTTGTATGGAAGAAAATGTAGATCGCCTATTTGTTGGGATGAGGTTGGTGAAGCGAAGATCGTGGGTATTGATTTGCTTCAGGATTCAGTCGAGAAAGTTAGAGTTATCCGGGATCGAATGAAAACAGCCCAGAGTCGACATAAGAGCTATGCAGATAACCGAAGGCGAGATCTTAGTTTTCAGACCGATGATTTGGTGTTCTTGAAAGTATCGCCGAAGGTGGGTATTCGTAGGTTTGGGAAGAAAGGCAAATTGGCTCCGAGGTTTATTGGCCCGTTTGAGATTTTGGGAAAGGTTGGGCTTCTAGCGTATCGACTTGCGTTACCGCCATCTTTGGACCGGTTACATAACGTCTTTCACGTTTCTATGCTTCGGATGTATGTTCATGATCCATCTCACGTGTTACCGAGGGTACCGGAGGATATTGAGCCCGATATGACTTACGAGGAACGACCGGTTCGGATTTTAGATGCCAAAGTCCAAGAATTGAGAAGCAAAAGCATTCTGTTGGTTAGAGTTCTTTGGAGGAATCATAATATCGAGGAGTCGACGTGGGAGCTCCGAGATGAGATCGAGAGGAAATTTCCGTGGCTTTTTGTTTAAGGTGAGTCTCGTTAAAATTCGGGTCGAATTTTCTTTAAGGGGGAGTGAATGTCACGACCCGAAATCTAGGCTCTATTTTATTAGTAATAAATGATTATTATTTATTTATTTGCTTATTTATTTATTTAAATTATTATTTATTTAAATATTATGTGTGCATTTTATGTTTCATAATAATTATGCCTAGCATTTTAATTGAGACATTTGGGTTAGTGTGGTATTGTTGAGTCTTAATTGTTAGTAGGGAGTGTAGTATTGTGTTAGTAGAAGGGGAGGGGCCTAGATGTAACTTTTTAAATAATTTCCCTACCCCTTCTCTTCTCCCTCACCTTCTCCCTCACTCTCTTCATCATCTCCCAGCAACTCTCTCTCTCTCTCTCCATTTGTGGGTAAGTTTTTCCCTCCCTTCTCTCTTCATTTTCTTCATCTTCTTCTTGTTATTTCTCATTTCTTAAAACGCGAAATGTGTTTAGATCGTCGATAGGATCGCGTAGAACCAAAAAGAATTGAATTCCGTCATCTTTGGGAATTTTCAAGTAAGTTACTTTCCCCCCATTTTGATGCTAAAATGTTCATATCATGTTTATATAATGCTTGATGTGTTATATTTGAAGTTTGGTTGAGTTTAGAATTTATTTGAGTTTTTGGCTAAAAATGGTGAATTGATGAATGTCATGATTCAATCTTGGTTTTGGTTGATAAAGGGTGTTGTTAAGGTCCCCTTTTTGGTTAAATGATGTTTGGGTACCTTAAGAATCTTGTTGGGAGTGTTGATTTTGGGTGTTATGAAATTTGTATGAAAATGGTAAGGCATTTTGTTGAACCCAGCTGGGAATTCCTCCCAGCCCGTAGAGCAGGCGCCCGCCCGCCTGGACCCAGGCGCCCGCCCGCACCCCTTTTCCAGTGGCCAGACCTTCTGGTCAAACAAGCGCGCGCCTGCCCCTGCCCAGGCGCCCGCCCGCCTGCTTGGAATTTTGCCCTTTTTGCTTGTTTAAACTAAATGGCTTACCTAGTTTAGGGTTCCTTCTTCTTATTAACTTAAGATAACACCGTGGGACATTTTATTAAGTGGAATTGATTCTTTTGTTAATAAATATGTTATGGAATTTGATTAAGTATTATTTTGGGAATGTGGTTCATCCTTGATGTGTTGTTTGGATTGGTTTACCTTTGTGGTAATTTATTTGGATTGGTTCCCTACTTTGAAACCTTAAGTTGTTTATTTAAGCAAGTATTTATTACTTAGCATTTATTTGGAAGCCCAGCTGGCATATTTGTTACATCGGGCGATGGGAAAGATTATAATGGCAAAGCCAAGTCCATTATAATGTTGACCATTGTTTTGCCCCTACTATACCCCCCTTTTCCAGATTGGCCTTGGAAGGGATAAGTTAGCTTCCTTTGTGAATGTATCTAGCTACCGAGCATGACTTTGTGGCATGGCTCTTGTCCTTTGTGACACTCTTATGGTTATTGTTCCGGTACCGGGGGATTTCTCTTCGGCTTTCATGCTATTATGAAGATGATGATTTGTTGGTTATTGAAGCTGCGCAGCGATCCTTTATTTGGATGTATCGGTTTGGAAACCTTGGCTTATATCCTTTGTTATGTGTTTATTTCCGCTGCTATCTGTTATGTGATAACTGCTACGTGCTATATATGATTTATTATTGTATATTGCATCTTAGCATGTCATGTAGTTGCATTAGTAACTTATTGAGATTTATCTCACCCCTTTCTTTTATCTTTGTTGTTCCTTAACCCCCCCCCCAGGTGCTAAGGATTAGTCTCGTTGATCACGAGAAAGAGGACGTCGAGTGTGGATACATTCTTTTGGGGAAAGTTGTTATAGGTTGGTTTACATTATATAAATGTGTAACCTTTTTGGGATAGTTGTACCAAACAATGACGTCATTAAGATTTGTACATTTATATTTTGTTGGGCATAAACTTGTGGAAGTTTATGATAGTTGTATTTGGTTATTATCAAACTTGGATTTGTAAAACTTTGGATCATCACCTTTTGGTATCAAATGAAATCTTTAACTTCGGTATTTCACAGTTTTGGTTTTAAGTCGACGTCCGGCTCGTGATCTCGGGCCCGCGGGGTTCGGGGTCGCGACACGAGAGATATGGATTTCTCGTAACGGATAGTAATGAGGTAGAAATCATTGAGAATGATGAGCCGTCAACCTACCAAGAGGCGATGTCTTCTCCTGATTCGGACAAGTGGCTTGGAGCCATGGAATCCGAATTGCAATCCATGCAAGACAATCAAGTTTGGAATTTGATTGACACGCCCGAAGGTGTAAAAACCATAGGATGCAAATGGGTCTTCAAGAAGAAGAGTGACATGGATGGGAAGGTGCATACTTACAAAGCTAGGCTTGTAGCGAAGGGTTATAGGCAAGTTCATGGTATTGACTATGATGAGACCTTTTCACCCGTAGCAATGATCAAGTCTATAAGAATTTTTCTTGCCATTGCCGCATATCATGACTATGAAATATGGCAGATGGAAGTCAAAACCGCTTTCCTGAATGGAAAACTCCAAGAGGATGTGTATATGACACAACCAGAAGGTTTTGAACAAGATTCTAAGGTATGCAAATTGCAAAGATCCATCTATGGATTGAAGCAAGCTTCAAGGAGTTGGAATCTCCGTTTTGATGAATCGGTCAAAGAGTTTGGTTTCATCAAGAACGAAGATGAGCCTTGTGTATACAAGACGATTAGTGGGAGCATAGTGCTATTCCTTATTTTATACGTGGATGACATATTACTCATTGGAAACGACATTCCTACTCTTCAGTCTGTGAAGACTTGGTTAGGAAAGTGCTTCGTAATGAAAGATATGGGTGAAGCCGCATATATACTTGGCATTAAGATCTATAGAGATAGATCAAGGAGGCTACTTGGTTTAAGCCAAAGTACATACATTGACAAGGTCATTAGAAGATTCCGTATGGAAAATTCTAAGAGAGGCACCTTGCCCGTGTTACATGGAGTTTCTCTAAGCAAGACTCAATGTCCTAAGACAAACGATGAGCGTGAGAAAATGAATGATGTTCCATATGCTTCGGCAATTAGGTCCATCATGTATGCCATGATTTGTACTAGGCCGGATGTATCTTATGCTTTAAGCATGACAAGTAGATACCAATCCGACCCTGGCGAAAATCACTGGATAGCTGTAAAAGCGATTCTTAAGTACTTGAGAAGAACTAAAGACTCGTTTTTGGTCTATGGAGGAATGGAAGATGATCTCGTTGTAAATGCTTACATGGATGCAAGCTTCCAAACCGACAAAGATGATAGCCGATCGCAATCGGGTTTTGTGTTTATGTTAAATGGTGGAGCTGTAAGCTGGAATAGTTCCAAGCAAAGTACAACCGCTGATTCTACAACAGAAGCTGAGTATATTGCTGCAAAGGAAGCTGTTTGGATTAAGAAGTTCATAACTGAACTTGAAGTGGTTCCTAGTATTGCTAATCCAATAGACCTTTATTGCGATAATAATGGTGCTATTGCTCAAGCAAAGGAACCAAGAGCACATCAGAAATCCAAACATATACTTAGGCGTTTTCATATCATTCGAGAGATCGTTGATAGGGGAGACGTAAATATATGCAGAGTACCTACTGATGACAATGTTGCGGACCCGCTAACAAAGGGACTTCCACAAGCTAAACATGATGGTCATGTTAGGTCCATGGGTATTAGATACATGGGAGATTGGGCCTAGGGCAAGTGGGAGATTGTTGGTAGTGGTGCCCTAGGCACGTTTAATAAACGTTGTAATTGTTATCATTTATTTCATATCAATAAAGAGATGTTTTGATTATTATTGTTGTTCATGTTTACTTATAATAATCTCCGTCCCTAGTACTTGTTAAGCACTAGTATAAAGGCTAAATGATCATGGGATGATCATGTTAGATTTATGGGTACTTGTTTGGAACAAGGTACTGGACATGACCCGCTGTATGAGATTTATGTCATGGTCTATGTCGTACATATATCTCATATTAGTTATGTCATTTGAACCCTTAGACATGAAGTTATTATAGTCTTCCACTTGATGAACATTGTGTTTGACATATTCAAACGCTACCTTAACATGGTAGTTATAAAGGGTATGATTGGCATAATCGGATTACCGTTGGGAAGAATAATAAGCTAAATGGATTTGTCCCTCCACGGAGAGATGTCAAGCTTAGGCCCCTCGAAGGAATGATGTTGATGAAATGTTCATGGATTGATTGGATCAATAGCATTTGAATTATCGACATATTCGGAATCGAGAAAGTATTGAACAAGACAAGTTGACTGTTTGACCATGACTTGTGTTCAATGACATCGTGGACAAAAGGATTGTGACATATTCTAAAGGAATGCGAACTTGTATCTAGTTATACTATTTGGGTAGGTATGACGGTTTGCTAGAACCTAATCATATCTTATGGTTTCATGTTTGAGCCCATTGCCAACTTAGTATAATCCTAGAGGGTCACACACAATAGAACGAATCTTAAATAAAAGGACTGTATTGGAATTTCGGGTCGAAGGACCTCAAAGGAATTTTTGGAAAATTCTGGGTTTTCTGGTCAGCGAGCGGGCGCTCGGTAAGGGCCAGGCGGGCGCTTGGTCTAGGCGGCAGAATAATTCCTAATCTGATTTGGGAAGGTTTTTGACACAAGATTCCTATTTGGAATAGGTCTTAATTGTGTATAAAAAGCCAAGTTCGGCCAGACCATTAGCCCTAGTGTTTTGTGTGCCTCCAAAGAGTTTGAGAGAGTTATTATTTTGTTCCAAGACATCTTGGATTGAAGAACAAAATAATTCACAAAATAATTCCATATAGTTCTTTATTAAATTGTCAAAGTGTGTTTCATAATTGTTGGTCTAGCAACCAAGATTAAGAAGTTTCTTGATATTCGTTCGTGGTGTGGATACCGCTAGAGGGTGAATTTTATCATCTTCAAAGTTCGTGAATTTTGTCCGTGATAAAGTTTCAAGTTCTTCACCAAAATCAAAGCTAGAATTCATAGTCATCAAGGGTTAGTTTTTCCTCTATTCATTATGTTGTATTTGATTTAATCATATGAACGGATCCATGGCTTTGGGTTTCATAAAATTTTAAAATGCTTAATTCCGCTGCGCATGTGTCTACGAAACCCAACACTCTACCCTTAACCAAGAGGCTCAAACCAAAGAAGCCTTGTGGCAAGCTCATGTCGACAGTCAAAGGGAGGCCCACGAGGCCAAGGTTGACCAACTGAAAGCCAAGCTCCTCAAGCTCTCCAAGAACAAGGGGGTTAATGACAATGAGGAATCCGAGTGGACCGAGGGTTTGTTTGAAAGCCCATATGTCAGTGCCCGCACCAAAAAAGTGGGAAAACCAAGCACCGACAACAACGACCCCAAAATGGTAGATTCCATCATGGCCTACATTGATCAGAAATTCGACGGCCTCAACATGGGAAAAGGCTCCAACGCAAGCCTTTATCAGTCATCCATCCTCATGAGCACGATGGCCGCTCTCCCCGAAAAATTCAAGATGCCCGACATTAGCAAGTTTAAGGGCAACTCATGCTCGATGGCTCACATCGAGACTTACATTTGGGCTATGGTTCCGAAGAAGGTCTCCCCAAAAGTTATGGCTCAATGCTTACCTCTCACTCTTGAGGGGGCGGCAAAGGACTGGTATGCAACTCTCCCGCTCACTGTCCGTCTTGATTGGGATGCTGCTATGCTTGCCTTCAAAAATCAATATCAAGGCAACACCACTCACCGGCCCACAAGGAAAGAGCTCGAGAATACCACTCAAAGAGACAACGAGTCATTCATTGACTTCACAAGGAGGTGGAATGACAAGATCTCTGAAATTGTTGAGAGGCCAAACACAAAAGAGCAAATGGACATCTTTCTCAAGTGTCTCAAGATTGATCTCCGCACCCACCTAAGTGGGGCTTGCTACTCCGACTTCTCCCAAATGTATGAGGCGGGGGTACGCATGGATGACTTGCTCAAGGAGATTAAAAAGGCTACTCCTACTTACTGATACAAGGCCGCCTCTAGTTCAAACAAAGAGGCTTCTGTCAATGCCGTTACTACCGACAATGGGAATTACAAGAAGGTCCCTCCACCACAAGGCAAGCGGTTCCAAAACGACCGCGTCTACACTCCTCTCAATGGCATGACCATCACCGAGGCCTATGAAGCTCTAAAGGCCAAGGGGCAAATCACTCCTCTCCAAGGGTACAAGCAACCACAACCGCTCCGTCCAATCACGCCCACCACAAATGGTGTGACTACCATCAATGCACCGGCCACCTCACCGAGGATTGTTTCTCCATCCGCAACACCATCTAAGACCTCATAGACAAGAAGGAATTCATAATCCCTAATGAGGTTGGTGTCAATGTAATAGAGGTAGGAGAGTTTGAAGGAACCACTCATTCGATCCCAATTGTGAATGAGGGCTCCGATGATATGAATAAACTTGATAATTCTTGTTATGTTGTGACTTATGATGAGATTATGAGCGAAGTCTTAGAGAATAGGAAGAAGAAGCTACAAGGGACCGTGAACATGCTCACTCGCAGTGGCCGAGTAACAACGAGCACAATCCCTCCCAATACCTCAGCAACCAACACCTCTTCTCAAAGATCGCAAGTGCGCGACATACCCGAAGATCCTTTGTTAACACAACTCAAGAAGACGCAAGCCAACATATCCATCTGGGACCTTATTGCATCATCAAAGAGACACCGAGACTTTGTCATCAAGAACTTGGATGACACATCAGTCTCTCCCGACACGACACCCGAGGACCTCAAAGCAATGATAGGTCACATTCACTTTGGAAATGTCATCACTTTTGCCAACATGGACCTCCCGCCATTTGGGTCCGAACACAATGAAGCCATCTACCTCAAAGTAAAGGCAAGGGGGAGACCCATCTCAAGAGTTCTAGTAGACGGTGGTTCTGCACTCAACTTAATGCCTAGCCGAGTCATGGGTATACTGGGGCTCAAAAGCTCCGATTTACAACCCTCCGCACAAGTCATTAGAGGGTACTACAGCACTGCCCGTACAGTCATGGGAATGTTAGAAGTTGATATCGAATTTGGAAGCATTATCATGTCCATCCCATTCCAAGTACTTGATGTCCCTGCTTCATTCAACTTACTTCTGGGCCGACCTTGGATCCACAGTTCCAATGCGGTACCTTCCACTCTCCATCAGTGTGTCAAGATCAGAAATGGGGATGAAATAGTCATCATCATGGCCGAGAATGTCACCATCCACAGAAATGGGGGACAACCCGTTCACCAAGTCCAACACGGGATAGAAGATGCCACTCTCTCCGGCGTCAACACCATCGACAAAGAAGGGGGAAACAGACAATGGACCCTCGGCAATCCTAAAATCCTCCGCATGATGAGGAACATGAATCACTTTCCCGGTCTAGGCCTAGGGAAGCATCAACAAGGGATATTTCACCCCGTAGAAGTTCCTTTTGTCAAGAACAAGTTTGGTCTGGGATACGAGCCTACCGAAGATGACTTGAAATACGAGCAAGCAGTCAAGAATCAAAAGACCCAAGCTCGCAAAGAAGGGTGACAATATGAAATCCCCAACGTGAGGCCTTACCGCAACACACTAAACGGTTATTTTGTTCGCTAAGGGGAAGATGTTCCGTACATGATCTTTCCCGAACCATGGGTTAACGACAAGGGCGTCAGAAAGCCCGATCTCGAGATCTTCACTGATTGTGAAATACCGACACAAGAAAGGGAGCCTACTCCAATGTCACCCCGAGAGTGGTGGGGCAAGAAAATGACTATAGAGTCCGAGGTAGAGATTACCGCGGGGGAAGAACTATCCGATCTAGCCTCCATGTTCGAAGAATTTGCCATCATGGACGATTGTCAAGTCAATGCCATCTACGACACTGTTGTCAGAAAGGAAACCATCAGTGAGATCCCGCCAAGCTCCGAGCCAATCAACAACTGGTATTCAACGAAGGGGCCTGTAGTATCCGAGGATTTATTGATCTGAGAAATGGGTTGCATACCCCGTACAGCAACAAAGGAAGAGCGGCTCACACTTACTTTCGAGTCCGAGAGTGTTTCTAATGCCCTCACCCAAGAGGATATGGAGGCAATAGCCGAGCGTGTGTTTCCTTTCTTTGCTAATGAAAAATTTGATATTTCTGAGTACCCAGATATTGCAAACATCATAAATGATGAATTAACTAATAACGAACTTAATGAACAAGTTAATAACGATTCAAATTATGATGAAATAGACCACGAAAACATAACATACCTAAATGAACTAGCTTAAGAGGTTCGTTGTCGTGGTGAAAATGGTCCAGGGGCTGATGAGGAATTGCATGTTGTTAATCTGGGTACCGACGAAGAGCCGAAAGAAACGAAGATTGGTAGCTTCTTCAAGGGGGATGACAAAGACAGATTGACTGCACTGCTCAAAGAGTTTGTGGATGTATTCGCATGGTCGTATAGAGACATGCCGGGTTTAGACAGAAAAGTCGCGGAGCACAGAATTCTGATCAGAGAGGACGCTAAGCTAGTAAAGCAGAAGCTCCGAAAGATCAAGCCAGAATGGTCTCTACAAGTCAAAGAAGAAATTGAAAAGCTCCTCAGTGTGGGTTTCATCAAAGTCATTGAGTATCCGACTTGGCTAGCCAACATTGTGACAGTCAGAAAGGCAAACGGCAAGGTTCGGGTTTGTGTGGACTTCCGGGATTTGAACAAGCTTCCCCGAAAGATGATTTTCCACTACCAAACATCGACATGCTCGTCGATTCAACTGCCAACTATGAAGTCCGCTCATTTGTGGACGGTTTTGCCGGTTACAATCAGATTCTCATGTCCGAAGAGGATCAACACAAGACAGCTTTCACAACTCTGTGGGGGACATTCTGCTACACAGTCATGCCGTTCGGACTAAGGAACGTTGGGGCTACTTACCAGAGGGCTGTTACGGATCTATTCCATGACATGATTCATAAAGAGATCGAGGTCTATGTAGACGACATGATCATCCATTCGAAGGGAACCGATGGTCAACATTTGATCGATCTTCGCAAGTTCTTTGAAAGGCTTCGACAACACAAAATGAAACTCAACCCCGCAAAGTGCACTTTTGGGGTCGTCAGAGGAAAGGTTCTCTGTTACATGGTCACTGAGAGGGGAATCGAAGCCGATCCCTCCAAGATCAAGGCAATCATTGACATGCCTCCTCCAAAGACGCAGAAGGAAATCAAAGGTTTCATGGGCAGACTTCAATACATCAGTCGATTTGTGCACCAACTCACTCCATGTGTGAGCCGATCTTCAAGCTACTCAACATGAATGTGGCTCTAGAATGGACCGATGCGTGCCAAGAAGCCTTCGACCAAGTGAAGCATTACTTGACATGCCCTCCAGGTTTGGTTCCACCGCACAAGGAGAAGCCTCTCTTGCTCTATCTCACTGTCTGACACACCCCCAGGTCCCGGGATTCCCTAATAGAACCTCGAACCTGGATGGGAGTGCCTAACGGGAAACAAGAAACTTAACTAGAAACTTAATGACATTTGTTTAACAAACTGACATTATATATATATACTCTAGAGTAAGGAGCTATACTAGCTCACAACATTAGTTCTAGACAAGAAAATTTAAAACCAAACTTAATACATACACAGCGGAAACATGCCTAGCACATAAGCTGGCATTAAGAGTACTATACAAGATGTCTAGTGACAACAAGAACTGAAAAAGACTGTCTACCCCAAAATAAGGAGTTATACAACCCAATACATCGTCCTCACCAAGTGTAAAAGGACACAAGCCCAAAATAACCACGACCTGCGAAGCAAGCTCCCAACTATGTCGAGCCTCACTGCGCACTATCCTTCTTTACCTGGGGGGGAGCAAATAAAGGGTGAGATAAATCTCAGTAAGCTATTAGATGCAACTACATGACATGCTATCATGCAATTCAAGTAGATACTCAAGTAATTATATATCAAGTATCATCAAGTAACAAGTATATGAGAGGATAATCCACTCATCAAGTAGCACATAAAGCTAACCAAGCAAGTTATAAGGATATTGCTTCCTTCCTTATTCCTCCCAAGAATACCATTGTTGTCGTAGCTTGTATTACTTTGACAATCACGATCAATAACAGGAACTGATTATTCAGTATATCAGAAGACCCGGTAACCAGTGTCATTCCCAATATCACGACTCATGACTATTCACGAGGTGATCAAGACAAGAGTTTAGCATTCACTTAAGTCAGGCTTATTGCTCCAACTAAGGAAGCTATGCCCTTACTATGGCCGGTAATAAGGGGTCACGCGGAAATACATAGGGACCCGATTGTCACTTAAACCCCAGCTCTCGCGACAAGCGTGAACCTATATATTTTCGAACAAGCAAGGAGAACCAGCTGGACTCACACAAGAAGGTACAAGTAGATATTTACTTGAACTACGGGAGAAGAACTAATCCAAAAGTAATGGACTAGCTCAACAAGGAACAGGCTTCAAGTAATCAAGAAGTCACCTTGTCTCAAGCAAATGTATGCAATGTTTGCACATACACAACAAGAACATGTCTCATACACGTTAGTGCTTACTTATAGCACTTTCTAGTTCACTACCATACATATGTATTGGTGTCAAGCCATGTACAAGATTTTATTATCTTATACTTCAAGTCTTAATCCATTTCTATGGATGTTCAAGTCATGTACAAGATTTTAATGTCTTATACTTCAAGTCATAACTTCCAATCTTTGGACATTCAAACAAGTATAAGAGTTATACATTTACTCTTACCAAATCCCACTCCTATTCTTAGGATGTTCAAGTCTAAGACCTGATGCTAATGCCTCTAAGGTACACAATCATTGGATTCACAACAAGTATAACACATTAGTGCTTGTTCATAGCACTTTCAAGACATAAAGAAGAGATACTACTCTTATACTTATGTTCTCAATTTAATTCAATGAGTATACATGTTTAAGACCAAGTATGATGCCCCTAAAGTATCACAACACTTGCTAGGACATCTTATATTAAGGTTATATACCTTAACTAGGGTTACTTCCAACTTTATACAAACTTTAAACAAAATCTTTGTTTTTCAGACAACTGTGCGGTCGCCCACAATGGACTGTGCGGCCGCACACAAGCATGTCAATTTCTTTGAAAATTCCTTCAGAAAGATGTGCGGTCGCACAATCATTTTTGTGCGGTCGCACAATGTGCTAAAATGCGAAAATTCCCATTTCTTCCCAGGTTGAACTATTTCCGTCCCAAAACATAGGAGTAACTTTCTAGTAACAATTTCAACAACTCTAAAATGTAACCCAAACTAAATTTCCCATTTCAAGATACTTTTGCTTTCTTACACAGAGGGTTTCATACTCCCTTTGTCCCAAATTTACAAATACCACAAAAATCACCCCAAACACAAAATTAGCAATCACAAGTATTAAGAATAACATTTATGCATGTTATTACAAGTAAGGGGGGAGCTAATAACTTACCTAGTAAAAATTCAAGTTGACCCAAACTTATTTCTGTTCGGCCTGGAACGCTCTATTCAACGCCACGAATATTAATCCTGGATCGGAATCAAGAACAGAGGGATAATTAAACTCGAGGAGTCGAGAATAGGCAAAACCCTAAACCTAGCTTTTCAGAACAGAGGGAGTGAGCGTAAAGAAATTTGAGAATGCTTTCTCAGTAAAGCAACAACAAACATGATATACTTAAAACTTTCAAAGAATTGCACTTAGGTCCCTCAAGTTTCACTTTTAACAAAATGACCCCTGAAGTCCAACTTTCACAAATGACCCAAAAGTCAAAACTAGACATTTAACCACCTTAACTATTTAAAGCAGTTAAAACTTTAACCCAAGTAAAACTAACACATAATATGCAAGTTCAAATATTTAACAAGTATGTCAAATATTTAACAGGAAATAGGATGGGTGTTACATCCTCCCCACCTTAAAGAAAATTCGCCCACGAATTTTACTACCAAAGTTTTCAAATAGGCTCGGGTATTTATCTCGCATCTCTTTCTCGGTTTCCCAAGTAGCCTCTTCAATTTCATGATTCCTCCAAAGGACCTTCACAATAGGAATCCTTTTGGTACGCAATACTTGCTCTTTCCAGTCAAGAATTTCAACAGGCTGTTCCTCATAAGACAAATCAGGCTGAAATGGAATAGCCTCATACTCAAGAACCTGTGATTCATCTGCCATATACTTGCGAAGCATAGATACATGGAACACGTTATGAATACCAGATAAAGAAGGAGGTAAAGCCACTTTATAAGCCAACTTCCCAACTCTTTCAAGAATCTCAAATGGACCGATATAACGAGGAGATAACTTTCCTTTCTTCCCAAATCTCTTTATACCTCTACGAGGAGAGACCTTCAAGAATACAAAGTCACCTACCTAAAATTCAAGATCCCTTCTACGATGATCTGCATAACTCTTTTGTCTACTCTGAGCTGTACGCAATCTATCTCGAATGAGTTTCACACTTTCAACTGATTGTTGAACCATTTCAGGACCCAAGAGTCTAGCTTCTCCCACTTCATCCCAGCATATAGGAGATCGACATTTTCTGCCATAAAGAGCCTCATATGGAGCCATTTCAATGCTAGACTGAAAACTGTTATTATAAGCAAACTCAGCCAAAGGAAGATGAGTATCCCAACTGCCTTTGAAATCAATAACACAAGCACGTAACATATCCTCAAGAATCTGTATAAGTCTCTCAGATTGCCCATCAGATTGAGGATGAAAAGCAGTACTGAAATTCAATTTAGTACCCATAGCACCCTGCAGAGACTGCCAGAATCGAGAAGTAAAACGAGGATCTCTATCAGATACAATACTCACAGGAACCCCATGCAGTCGGATAATCTCCTGAACATACAAAGATGCCAATTGAGACAATGAATATCCCATGGAAACAGACAAGAAATGAGCTGATTTAGTCAACCTGTCCACAATAACCAAACAGCATCATGGCCTCGTCTGGTACGTGGCAAACCAGTCACAAAATCCATAGTAA